>OW569407.1:53806603-54420878 GCA_937654795.1 Cistogaster globosa | reverse complement strand
GGGAAAATTCCACACGTATAGGGGTATACCGTATATACGGCTAATTATTTGCAAATGACAACCGTACAGTGTTTTGCTTTTCTTGGCACCTTTTCATTTATCGGTTTTAGGAATGAAAATATATATATATATTCATTTATATGGAATAATTGAACACTTATAGGGGTATACCCTATAAACGGATAATTTTTCGCAAATGACAACCGTACAGTTCGAGTTGTATGGCATTTATTTATTAAAACGCGTTTAGATTTTTTTGGCACCTTTTGATTTATCAGTTTTAGGGATGAAAATATATATATTCATTTATATGGGAAAATTGCACACTTATAGGGGTATACCCTATAAACGGCTAATTTTTCGCAAATGGCAGTCGTACTGTTAGATTCGTAGGGCATTTATTTATTAAAACTTGTTTTGCTTTTTTTTTGGCACCTTTTCATTTATCGGTTTTAGGAATGAAAATACATATATTTATTTACATGGGAAAATTGCACACTTATAGGGGTATACCCTACAAACCGCTAATTTTTCGCAAATGACAGTCGTACAGTTGGATTCGTAGGGCATTTATTTATTAAAATGCGTTTTGATTTTTTTGGCACCATTTCATTTATCGGTTTTAGGAATGAAAATATATATATTCATTTATATGGGAAAACTGCTCACTTATAGAAGTATACCCTATAAACATCTAATTTTTCGCAAATGACAGTCGTACAGTTAGATTTGTAGGGCATTTGTTTATTAAAACGCGTTTTGCTTTTTTTGACACCTTTTCATTTATCGGTTTTAGGAATGAAAATATATATTTTTTATATATAAGAAAATTGCTCACATATAGTGGTATACCCTATAAACGGATAATTTTTCGCAAATGACAACCGGTTAATGGAATGAAAATATATATATTCATTTATATGGGAAAATTCCACACGTATAGGGGTATACCCTATATACGGCTAATTATTTGCAAATGACAACCGTACAGTATTTTGCTTTTTTTGGCACCTTTTCATTTATCGGTTCTAGGAATGAAAATATATTCATGTATATGGAAAAATTGAACACTTATAGGGGTATATCCTATAAACGGATAATTTTTCGTAAATGACAACCGTACAGTTCAATTTTAAGGGCATTTATTTATTAAAACGCGTTTTGATTTTGGTTGCGCCTTTTCACTTATCGGTTTTAGGAATGACAATATATATATTCATTTATATGGGAAAATCGCACAGTATTAGGGTTACACACTATAAACGGCTAATTTTTCGCAAATGGCAGTCGTAAAGTTAGATTCGTAGGACATTTATTTATTAAAATGCCTTTTGCTTTTTTTGGCACATTTTCAGTTATCGGTTTAAGGAATGAAAATATATATATTCATTTATATGGGAAAACTGCTCACTTATAGTGGTATACCCTACAAATGGCTAATTTTTCGCAAATGACAGTCGTACAGTTGGATTCGTAGGGCATTTATTTATTAAAACGCGTTTTGATTTTGTTGGCCTCTTTTCATTTATCGGTTTTTGGAATGAAAATATATATATTCATTTATATGGGAAAATTGCACACTTATAGGGGTATACCCTATAAACGGATAATTTTTCGCTAATGACAACCGGTTAAAGGAATGAAAATATATATTTTCATTTATATGGGAAAATTCCACACGTATAGGGGTATACCTTATAAACGGCTAATTATTTGCAAATGACAACCGTACAGTTCGATTCGTAGGGAATTTATTTACTAAAATGTGTTTTGCTTTTGTTGGCACGTTTTCATTTATCGGTTTTAGGAATAAAAATATATTCATTTATATGGGAAAAGTGCACACTTATAGGGTTATACCATACAAACGGCTAATTTTTCGCAAATGACAGTCGTACAGTTGGATTCGTAGGACATTTATTTATTAAAGTGCGTTTTGCTTTTTTTGGCACCTTTTCATTTATCGGTTTTAGGAATGAAAATATATATATTCATTTATATGGAAAAATTGAACACTTATAGGGGTATACCCTATAAACGGATAATTTTTCGTAAATGACAACCGTACAGTTCAATTTTAAGGGCATTTATTTATTAAAACGCGTTTTGATTTTGGTGGCGCCTTTTCATTTATCGGTTTTAGGAATGACAATATATATATATATTCATTTATATGGGAAAATCACACATTAATAGGGTTACACCCTATAAACAGCTAATTTTTCGCAAATGGCAGTCGTAAAGTTAGATTCGTAGGACATTTATTTATTAAAATGCGTTTTGCTTTTTTTTGGCACATTTTCAATTATCGGTTTAAGGAATGAAAATATATATATTCATTTATATGGGAAAATTGCTCACTTATAGTGGTATACCCTACAAATGGCTAATTTTTCGTAAATGACAGTGGTACAGTTAGATTCGTAGGGCATTTATTTATTAAAACGCGTTTTGATTTTGTTGGCGCCTTTTCATTTATCGGTTTTAGGAGTGAAAATATATATATATATATATATATATATATATATATATATATATATATATATATATATATATATATATATATATATATATATATATATATATATATATATATATTCATTTATATGGGAAAATTGCACACTTATAGGGGTATACCCTATAAACGGATAATTTTTCGCTAATGACAACCGGTTAAAGGAATGAAAATATATATTTTCATTTATATGGGAAAATTCCACACGTATAGGGGTATACCTTATAAACGGCTAATTATTTGCAAATGACAACCGTACAGTTCGATTCGTAGGGAATTTATTTACTAAAATGTGTTTTGCTTTTGTTGGCACGTTTTCATTTATCGGTTTTAGGAATAAAAATATATTCATTTATATGGGAAAAGTGCACACTTATAGGGTTATACCATACAAACGGCTAATTTTTCGCAAATGACAGTTGTACAGTTGGATTCGTAGGACATTTATTTATTAAAGTGCGTTTTGCTTTTTTTGGCACCTTTTCATTTCTTGGTTTTAGGAATGACAATATATATATTCATTTATATGGGAAAATCGCACAGTAATAGGGGTACACCCTATAAACGGCTAATTTTTCGAAAATGACAGTCGTACAGTTAGATTCTTAGGGCATTTATTTATTAAAATGCGTTTTGCTTTTTTGGCATTTCATTTAGGAATGAAAATATATATACTCATTTATATGGGAAAATTGCACACTTATAGGGGTATACCCTATAAACGGCAAACTTTTCGCAAATGAAGGTCGAACAGTTGGATTCGTAGGGAATTTATTTATTAAAATGCGTTTTGCTTTTTTTGGCACCTTTTCATTTATCGGTTTTAGGAATGAAAATATATATATAAATTGCTCACTTATAGAGGTGTATCCTATAAACGTCTTATTTTTCGCAAATGACAGTCGTACAGTTGGATTCGTAGGACATTTATTTATTAAAGTGCGTTTTGCTTTTTTTGGCACCTTTTCATTTATCGGTTTTAGGAATGACAATATATATATTCATTTATATGGGAAAATCGCACAGTAATAGGGGTATACCCTATAAACGGCTAATTTTTCGCAAATGACAGTCGTACAGTTGGATTCGTAGGGCATTTATTTATTAAAATGCGTTTTGATTTTTTTGGCACCTTTTCATTTATCGCTTTTAGGAATGAAAATATATATTCATTTATATGGGAAAATTGCACACTTATAGGGGTATACCCTATAAACGGCAAATTTTTCGCAAATGAAGGTCGAACAGTTAGATTCGTAGGGAATTTATTTATTAAAATGCGTTTTGCTTTTTTTGGCACCTTTTCATTTATCGGTTTTAGGAATGAAAATATATTCATTTATATGGGAAAATTGCACACTTACAGGGGTATACCCTATAAACGTCTAATTTTTCGCAAATGACAACCGTACAGTTCGATTTGTATGGCATTTATTTATTAAACCGCGTTTTGGTTTTTTTGGCACCTTTTCATTTGTCGGTTTTAGGGATGAAAATATATATATTCATTTATATGGGAAAATTGCACACTTATAGGGGTATACCCTATAAACGGCAAATTTTTCGCAAATGACAGTCGTACAGTTGGATTCGTAGGACATTTATTTATTAAAGTGCGTTTTGCTTTTTTTGGCACATTTTCAGTTATCGGTTTAAGGAATGAAAATATATATATTCATTTATATGGGAAAATTGCTCACTTATAGTGGTATACCCTACAAATGGCTAATTTTTCGCAAATGACAGTCGTACAGTTGGATTCGTAGGGCATTTATTTATTAAAACGCGTTTTGATTTTGTTGGCCTCTTTTCATTTATCGGTTTTTGGAATGAAAATATATATATTCATTTATATGGGAAAATTGCACACTTATAGGGGTATACCCTATAAACGGATAATTTTTCGCTAATGACAACCGGTTAAAGGAATGAAAATATATATTTTCATTTATATGGGAAAATTCCACACGTATAGGGGTATACCTTATAAACGGCTAATTATTTGCAAATGACAACCGTACAGTTCGATTCGTAGGGAATTTATTTACTAAAATGTGTTTTGCTTTTGTTGGCACGTTTTCATTTATCGGTTTTAGGAATAAAAATATATTCATTTATATGGGAAAAGTGCACACTTATAGGGTTATACCATACAAACGGCTAATTTTTCGCAAATGACAGTCGTACAGTTGGATTCGTAGGACATTTATTTATTAAAGTGCGTTTTGCTTTTTTTGGCACCTTTTCATTTATCGGTTTTAGGAATGAAAATATATATATTCATTTATATGGAAAAATTGAACACTTATAGGGGTATACCCTATAAACGGATAATTTTTCGTAAATGACAACCGTACAGTTCAATTTTAAGGGCATTTATTTATTAAAACGCGTTTTGATTTTGGTGGCGCCTTTTCATTTATCGATTTTAGGAATGACAATATATATATATTCATTTATATGGGAAAATCACACATTAATAGGGTTACACCCTATAAACAGCTAATTTTTCGCAAATGGCAGTCGTAAAGTTAGATTCGTAGGACATTTATTTATAAAAATGCGTTTTGCTTTTTTTTGGCACATTTTCAATTATCGGTTTAAGGAATGAAAATATATATATTCATTTATATGGGAAAATTGCTCACTTATAGTGGTATACCCTACAAATGGCTAATTTTTCGTAAATGACAGTGGTACAGTTAGATTCGTAGGGCATTTATTTATTAAAACGCGTTTTGATTTTGTTGGCGCCTTTTCATTTATCGGTTTTAGGAGTGAAAATATATATATATATATATATATATATATATATATTCATTTATATGGGAAAATTGCACACTTATAGGGGTATACCCTATAAACGGATAATTTTTCGCTAATGACAACCGGTTAAAGGAATGAAAATATATATTTTCATTTATATGGGAAAATTCCACACGTATAGGGGTATACCTTATAAACGGCTTATTATTTGCAAATGACAACCGTACAGTTCGATTCGTAGGGAATTTATTTACTAAAATGTGTTTTGCTTTTGTTGGCACGTTTTCATTTATCGGTTTTAGGAATAAAAATATATTCATTTATATGGGAAAAGTGCACACTTATAGGGTTATACCATACAAACGGCTAATTTTTCGCAAATGACAGTTGTACAGTTGGATTCGTAGGACATTTATTTATTAAAGTGCGTTTTGCTTTTTTTGGCACCTTTTCATTTCTTGGTTTTAGGAATGACAATATATATATTCATTTATATGGGAAAATCGCACAGTAATAGGGGTACACCCTATAAACGGCTAATTTTTCGAAAATGACAGTCGTACAGTTAGATTCTTAGGGCATTTATTTATTAAAATGCGTTTTGCTTTTTTGGCATTTTATTTAGGAATGAAAATATATATACTCATTTATATGGGAAAATTGCACACTTATAGGGGTATACCCTATAAACGGCAAACTTTTCGCAAATGAAGGTCGAACAGTTGGATTCGTAGGGAATTTATTTATTAAAATGCGTTTTGCTTTTTTTGGCACCTTTTCATTTATCGGTTTTAGGAATGAAAATATATATATAAATTGCTCACTTATAGAGGTATATCCTATAAACGTCTTATTTTTCGCAAATGACAGTCGTACAGTTGGATTCGTAGGACATTTATTTATTAAAGTGCGTTTTGCTTTTTTTGGCACCTTTTCATTTATCGGTTTTAGGAATGACAATATATATATTCATTTATATGGGAAAATCGCACAGTAATAGGGGTATACCCTATAAACGGCTAATTTTTCGCAAATGACAGTCGTACAGTTGGATTCGTAGGGCATTTATTTATTAAAATGCATTTTGATTTTTTTGGCACCTTTTCATTTATCGCTTTTAGGAATGAAAATATATATTCATTTATATGGGAAAATTGCACACTTATAGGGGTATACCCTATAAACGGCAAATTTTTCGCAAATGAAGGTCGAACAGTTAGATTCGTAGGGAATTTATTTATTAAAATGCGTTTTGCTTTTTTTGGCACCTTTTCATTTATCGGTTTTAGGAATGAAAATATATTCATTTATATGGGAAAATTGCACACTTACAGGGGTATACCCTATAAACGTCTAATTTTTCGCAAATGACAACCGTACAGTTCGATTTGTATGGCATTTATTTATTAAACCGCGTTTTGGTTTTTTTGGCACCTTTTCATTTGTCGGTTTTAGGGATGAAAATATATATATTCATTTATATGGGAAAATTGCACACTTATAGGGGTATACCCTATAAACGGCAAATTTTTCGCAAATGACAGTCGTACAGTTGGATTCGTAGGGAATTTATTTATTAAAATGCGTTTTGCTTTTTTTGGCACCTTTTCATTTATCGGTTTTAGGAATGAAAATATATATATTCATTTATATGGGAAAATTGCTCACTTATAGGGGTATACCCTATAAACGGCTATTTTTCGCAAATGACAGTCATACAGTTGAATTCGTAGAGCATTTATTTATTAAAATGCGTTTTGATTTTTTTGGCACCTTTTCTTTTAGCGGTTTTAGGAATAAAAATATATATATATTCATTTATATGGGAAAAATGCACACTTATAGGGGTATACCCTATAAACGGCTGATTTTTCGCAAATGACAACCGTACAGTTCAACTTTTAGGGCATTTATTTACTAAAACGCCTTTTGATTTTTTTGGCACCTTTTTTATTTATCGGTTTTAGGAATGAAAATATATATATATATTCATTTACATGGGAAAATTGCACACTAATAGGGTTATACCTTATAAAAGGCTAATTTTTTGCAAATGATAACCGTACAGTTCGATTTGTATGGAATTTATTTATTAAAACGCGTTTTAATTTTTTTTTGCACCATTTCACATATCGGTTTTAGGAATGAAAATATATATATTCATTTATATGGAAAAATTGAACACTTATAGGGGTATACCCTATAAACGGATAATTTTTCGTAAATGACAACCGTACAGTTCAATTTTAAGGGCATTTATTTATTAAAACGCGTTTTGATTTTGTTGGCGCCTTTTCATTTATCGGTTTTAGGAATGACAATATATATATATTCATTTATATGGGATAATCACACAGTTATAGGGTTACACCCTATAAACAGCTAATTTTTCGCAAATGGCAGTCGTAAAGTTAGATTCGTAGGACATTTATTTATTAAAATGCGTTTTGCTTTTTTTTTGGCACATTTTCAATTATCGGTTTAAGGAATGAAAATATATATATTCATTTATATGGGAAAATTGCTCACTTATAGTGGTATACCCTACAAATGGCTAATTTTTCGTAAATGACAGTGGTACAGTTAGATTCGTAGGGCATTTATTTATTAAAACGCGTTTTGATTTTGTTGGCGCCTTTTCATTTATCGGTTTTAGGAGTGAAAATATATATATATATTCATTTATATAGGAAAATTGCACACTTATAGGGGTATACCCTATAAACGGATAATTTTTCGCTAATGACAACCGGTTAAAGGAATGAAAATATATATTTTCATTTATATGGGAAAATTCCACACGTATAGGGGTATACCTTATAAACGGCTAATTATTTGCAAATGACAACCGGACAGTTCGATTCGTAGGGAATTTATTTACTAAAATGTGTTTTGCTTTTGTTGGCACGTTTTCATTTATCGGTTTTAGGAATAAAAATATATTCATTTATATGGGAAAAGTGCACACTTATAGGGTTATACCATACAAACGGCTAATTTTTCGCAAATGACAGTCGTACAGTTGGATTCGTAGGACATTTATTTATTTAAGTGCGTTTTGCTTTTTTTGGCACCTTTTCATTTCTCGGTTTTAGGAATGACAATATATATATTCATTTATATGGAAAAATCGCACAGTAATAGGGGTACACCCTATAAACGGCTAATTTTTCGAAAATGACAGTCGTACAGTTAGATTCTTAGGGCATTTATTTATTAAAATGCGTTTTGCTTTTTTGGCATTTCATTTAGGAATGAAAATATATATACTCATTTATATGGGAAAATTGCACACTTATAGGGGTATACCCTATAAACGGCAAACTTTTCGCAAATGAAGGTCGAACAGTTGGATTCGTAGGGAATTTATTTATTAAAATGCGTTTTGCTTTTTTTGGCACCTTTTCATTTATCGGTTTTAGGAATGAAAATATATATATTCATTTATATGGGAAAATTGCTCACTTATAGAGGTATATCCTATAAACGTCTAATTTTTCGAAAATGACAGTCGTACAGTTGGATTCGTAGGACATTTATTTATTAAAGTGCGTTTTGCTTTTTTTGGCACCTTTTCATTTATCGGTTTTAGGAATGACAATATATATATTCATTTATATGGGAAAATCGGAATGAAAATATATATTCATTTATATGGGAAAATTGCACACTTATAGGGGTATACCCTATAAACGGCAAATTTTTCGCAAATGAAGGTCGAACAGTTAGATTCGTAGGGAATTTATTTATTAAAATGCGTTTTGCTTTTTTTGGCACCTTTTCATTTATCGGTTTTAGGAATGAAAATATATTCATTTATATGGGAAAATTGCACACTTACAGGGGTATACCCTATAAACGTCTAATTTTTCGCAAATGACAACCGTACAGTTGGATTCGTAGGACATTTATTTATTAAAGTGCGTTTTGCTTTTTTTGGCACCTTTTCATTTATCGGTTTTAGGAATGACAATATATGTATTCATTTATATGGGAAAATCGCAGAGTAATAGGGGTATACCCTATAAACGGCTAATTTTTCGAAAATGACAGTCGTACAGTTAGATTCTTAGGGCATTTATTTATTAAAATGCGTTTTGCTTTTTTGGCATTTCATTTAGGAATGAAAATATATATACTCATTTATATGGGAAAATTGCACACTTATAGGGGTATACCCTATAAACGGCAAACTTTTCGCAAATGAAGGTCGAACAGTTGGATTCGTAGGGAATTTATTTATTAAAATGCGTTTTGCTTTTTTTGGCACCTTTTCATTTATCGGTTTTAGGAATGAAAATATATATATTCATTTATATGGGAAAATTGCTCACTTATAGAGGTATATCCTATAAACGTCTAATTTTTCGCAAATGACAGTCGTACAGTTGGATTCGTAGGACATTTATTTATTAAAGTGCGTTTTGCTTTTTTTGGCACCTTTTCATTTATCGGTTTTAGGAATGACAATATATATATTCATTTATATGGGAAAATCGCACAGTAATAGGGGTATACCCTATAAACGGCTAATTTTTCGCAAATGACAGTCGTACAGTTGGATTCGTAGGGCATTTATTTATTAAAATGCGTTTTGATTTTTTTGGCACCTTTTCATTTATCGGTTTTAGGAATGAAAATATATATATTCATTTATATGGGAAAATTGCTCACTTATAGAGGTATATCCTATAAACGTCTAATTTTTCGCAAATGACAGTCGTACAGTTGGATTCGTAGGACATTTATTTATTAAAGTGCGTTTTGCTTTTTTTGGCACCTTTTCATTTATCGGTTTTAGGAATGACAATATATATATTCATTTATATGGGAAAATCGGAATGAAAATATATATTCATTTATATGGGAAAATTGCACACTTATAGGGGTATACCCTATAAACGGCAAATTTTTCGCAAATGAAGGTCGAACAGTTAGATTCGTAGGGAATTTATTTATTAAAATGCGTTTTGCTTTTTTTGGCACCTTTTCATTTATCGGTTTTAGGAATGAAAATATATTCATTTATATGGGAAAATTGCACACTTACAGGGGTATACCCTATAAACGTCTAATTTTTCGCAAATGACAACCGTACAGTTGGATTCGTAGGACATTTATTTATTAAAGTGCGTTTTGCTTTTTTTGGCACCTTTTCATTTATCGGTTTTAGGAATGACAATATATGTATTCATTTATATGGGAAAATCGCAGAGTAATAGGGGTATACCCTATAAACGGCTAATTTTTCGAAAATGACAGTCGTACAGTTAGATTCTTAGGGCATTTATTTATTAAAATGCGTTTTGCTTTTTTGGCATTTCATTTAGGAATGAAAATATATATACTCATTTATATGGGAAAATTGCACACTTATAGGGGTATACCCTATAAACGGCAAACTTTTCGCAAATGAAGGTCGAACAGTTGGATTCGTAGGGAATTTATTTATTAAAATGCGTTTTGCTTTTTTTGGCACCTTTTCATTTATCGGTTTTAGGAATGAAAATATATATATTCATTTATATGGGAAAATTGCTCACTTATAGAGGTATATCCTATAAACGTCTAATTTTTCGCAAATGACAGTCGTACAGTTGGATTCGTAGGACATTTATTTATTAAAGTGCGTTTTGCTTTTTTTGGCACCTTTTCATTTATCGGTTTTAGGAATGACAATATATATATTCATTTATATGGGAAAATCGCACAGTAATAGGGGTATACCCTATAAACGGCTAATTTTTCGCAAATGACAGTCGTACAGTTGGATTCGTAGGGCATTTATTTATTAAAATGCGTTTTGATTTTTTTGGCACCTTTTCATTTATCGCTTTTAGGAATGAAAATATATATTCATTTATATGGGAAAATTGCACACTTATAGGGGTATACCCTATAAACGGCAAATTTTTCGCAAATGAAGGTCGAACAGTTAGATTCGTAGGGAATTTATTTATTAAAATGCGTTTTGCTTTTTTTTGCACCTTTTCATTTATCGGTTTTAGGAATGAAAATATATTCATTTATATGGGAAAATTGCACACTTACAGGGGTATACCCTATAAACGTCTAATTTTTCGCAAATGACAACCGTACAGTTCGATTTGTATGGCATTTATTTATTAAACCGCGTTTTGGTTTTTTTGGCACCTTTTCATTTATCGCTTTTAGGAATGAAAATATATATTCATTTATATGGGAAAATTGCACACTTATAGGGGTATACCCTATAAACGGCAAATTTTTCGCAAATGACAGTCGTACAGTTGGATTCGTAGGGAATTTATTTATTAAAATGCGTTTTGCTTTTTTTGGCACCTTTTCATTTATCGGTTTTAGGAATGAAAATATATATATTAATTTATATGGGAAAATTGCTCACTTATAGGGGTATACCCTATAAACGGGTATTTTTCGCAAATGACAGTCATACAGTTGAATTCGTAGAGCATTTATTTATTAAAATGCGTTTTGATTTTTTTGGCACCTTTTCTTTTAGCGGTTTTAGGAATAAAAATATATATATATTCATTTATATGGGAAAAATGCACACTTATAGGGGTATACCCTATAAACGGCTAATTTTTCGCAAATGACAACCGTACAGTTCAACTTTTAGGGCATTTATTTACTAAAACGCCTTTTGATTTTTTTGGCACCTTTTTTATTTATCGGTTTTAGGAATGAAAATATATATATTCATTTATATGGAAAAATTGAACACTTATAGGGGTATACCCTATAAACGGATAATTTTTCGTAAATGACAACCGTACAGTTCAATTTTAAGGGCATTTATTTATTAAAACACGTTTTGATTTTGGTGGCGCCGTTTCATTTATCGGTTTTAGGAATGACAATATATATATATTCATTTATATGGGAAAATCACACAGTAATAGGGTTACACCCTATAAACAGCTAATTTTTCGCAAATGGCAGTCGTAAAGTTAGATTCGTAGGACATTTATTTATTAAAATGCGTTTTCCTTTTTTATTGGCACATTTTCAATTATCGGTTTAAGGAATGAAAATATATATATTCATTTATATGGGAAAATTGCTCACTTATAGTGGTATACCCTACAAATGGCTAATTTTTCGTAAATGACAGTGGTACAGTTAGATTCGTAGGGCATTTATTTATTAAAACGCGTTTTGATTTTGTTGGCGCCTTTTCATTTATCGGTTTTAGGAGTGAAAATATATATATATATATATTCATTTATATAGGAAAATTGCACACTTATAGGGGTATACCCTATAAACGGATAATTTTTCGCTAATGACAACCGGTTAAAGGAATGAAAATATACATTTTCATTTATATGGGAAAATTCCACACGTATAGGGGTATACCTTATAAACGGCTAATTATTTGCAAATGACAACCGGACAGTTCGATTCGTAGGGAGTTTATTTACTAAAATGTGTTTTGCTTTTGTTGGCACGTTTTCATTTATCGGTTTTAGGAATAAAAATATATTCATTTATATGGGAAAAGTGCACACTTATAGGGTTATACCATACAAACGGTTAATTTTTCGCAAATGACAGTCGTACAGTTGGATTCGTAGGACATTTATTTATTTAAGTGCGTTTTGCTTTTTTTGGCACCTTTTCATTTCTCGGTTTTAGGAATGACAATATATATATTCATTTATATGGGAAAATCGCACAGTAATAGGGGTACACCCTATAAACGGCTAATTTTTCGAAAATGACAGTCGTACAGTTAGATTCTTAGGGCATTTATTTATTAAAATGCGTTTTGCTTTTTTGGCATTTCATTTAGGAATGAAAATATATATACTCATTTATATGGGAAAATTGCACACTTATAGGGGTATACCCTATAAACGGCAAACTTTTCGCAAATGAAGGTCGAACAGTTGGATTCGTAGGGAATTTATTTATTAAAATGCGTTTTGCTTTTTTTGGCACCTTTTCATTTATCGGTTTTAGGAATGAAAATATATATATTCATTTATATGGGAAAATTGCTCACTTATAGAGGTATATCCTATAAACGTCTAATTTTTCGCAAATGACAGTCGTACAGTTGGATTCGTAGGACATTTATTTATTAAAGTGCGTTTTGCTTTTTTTGGCACCTTTTCATTTATCGGTTTTAGGAATGACAATATATATATTCATTTATATGGGAAAATCGGAATGAAAATATATATTCATTTATATGGGAAAATTGCACACTTATAGGGGTATACCCTATAAACGGCAAATTTTTCGCAAATGAAGGTCGAACAGTTAGATTCGTAGGGAATTTATTTATTAAAATGCGTTTTGCTTTTTTTGGCACCTTTTCATTTATCGGTTTTAGGAATGAAAATATATTCATTTATATGGGAAAATTGCACACATACAGGGGTATACCCTATAAACGTCTAATTTTTCGCAAATGACAACCGTACAGTTGGATTCGTAGGACATTTATTTATTAAAGTGCGTTTTGCTTTTTTTGGCACCTTTTCATTTATCGGTTTTAGGAATGACAATATATGTATTCATTTATATGGGAAAATCGCAGAGTAATAGGGGTATACCCTATAAACGGCTAATTTTTCGAAAATGACAGTCGTACAGTTAGATTCTTAGGGCATTTATTTATTAAAATGCGTTTTGCTTTTTTGGCATTTCATTTAGGAATGAAAATATATATACTCATTTATATGGGAAAATTGCACACTTATAGGGGTATACCCTATAAACGGCAAACTTTTCGCAAATGAAGGTGGAACAGTTGGATTCATAGGGAATTTATTTATTAAAATGCGTTTTGATTTTTTTGGCACCTTTTTATTTATCGGTTTTAGGAATGAAAATATATATATTCATTTATATGGGAAAATTGCTCACTTATAGAGGTATATCCTATAAACGTCTAATTTTTCGCAAATGACAGTCGTACAGTTGGATTCGTAGGACATTTATTTATTAAAGTGCGTTTTGCTTTTTTTGGCACCTTTTCATTTATCAGTTTTAGGAATGACAATATATATATTCATTTATATGGGAAAATCGCACAGTAATAGGGGTATACCCTATAAACGGCTAATTTTTCGCAAATGACAGTCGTACAGTTGGATTCGTAGGGCATTTATTTATTAAAATGCGTTTTGATTTTTTTGGCACCTTTTCATTTATCGCTTTTAGGAATGAAAATATATATTCATTTATATGGGAAAATTGCACACTTATAGGGGTATACCCTATAAACGGCAAATTTTTCGCAAATGAAGGTCGAACAGTTAGATTCGTAGGGAATTTATTTATTAAAATGCGTTTTGCTTTTTTTGGCACCTTTTCATTTATCGGTTTTAGGAATGAAAATATATTCATTTATATGGGAAAATTGCACACTTACAGGGGTATACCCTATAAACGTCTAATTTTTCGCAAATGACAACCGTACAGTTCGATTTGTATGGCATTTATTTATTAAACCGCGTTTTGGTTTTTTTGGCACCTTTTCATTTATCGCTTTTAGGAATGAAAATATATATACTCATTTATATGGGAAAATTGCACACTTATAGGGTTATACCCTATAAACGGCAAATTTTTCGCAAATGACAGTCGTACAGTTGGATTCGTAGGGAATTTATTTATTAAAATGCGTTTTGCTTTTTTTGGCACCTTTTCATTTATCGGTTTTAGGAATGAAAATATATATATTAATTTATATGGGAAAGTTGCTCACTTATAGGGGTATACCCTATAAACGGGTATTTTTCGCAAATGACAGTCATACAGTTTAATTCGTAGAGCATTTATTTATTAAAATGCGTTTTGATTTTTTTGGCACCTTTTCTTTTAGCGGTTTTAGGAATAAAAATATATATATATTCATTTATATGGGAAAAATGCACACTTATAGGGGTATACCCTATAAACGGCTAATTTTTCGCAAATGACAACCGTACAGTTCAACTTTTAGGGCATTTATTTACTAAAACGCCTTTTGATTTTTTTGGCACCTTTTTTATTTATCGGTTTTAGGAATGAAAATATATATATATTCATTTACATGGGAAAATTGCACACTAATAGGGTTATACCTTATAAAAGGCTAATTTTTTGCAAATGATAACCGTACAGTTCGATTTGTATGGAATTTATTTATTAAAACGCGTTTTAATTTTTTTTTGCACCATTTCACATATCGGTTTTAGGAATGAAAATATATATATTCATTTATATGGAAAAATTGAACACTTATAGGGGTATACCCTATAAACGGATAATTTTTCGTAAATGACAACCGTACAGTTCAATTTTAAGGGCATTTATTTATTAAAACGCGTTTTGATTTTGGTGGCGCCGTTTCATTTATCGGTTTTAGGAATGACAATATATATATATTCATTTATATGGGAAAATCACACAGTAATAGGGTTACACCCGGTTAAAGGAATGAAAATATATATTTTCATTTATATGGGAAAATTCCACACGTATAGGCTAATTATTTGCAAATGACAACCGTACAGTTCGATTCGTAGGGAATTTATTTACTAAAATGTGTTTTGCTTTTGTTGGCACGTTTTCATTTATCGGTTTTAGGAATAAAAATATATTCATTTATATGGGAAAAGTGCACACTTATAGGGTTATACCATACAAACGGCTAATTTTTCGCAAATGACAGTCGTACAGTTGGATTCGTAGGACATTTATTTATTAAAGTGCGTTTTGCTTTTTTTGGCACCTTTTCATTTCTCGGTTTTAGGAATGACAATATATATATTCATTTATATGGGAAAATCGCACAGTAATAGGGGTACACCCTATAAACGGCTAATTTTTCGAAAATGACAGTCGTACAGTTAGATTCTTAGGGCATTTATTTATTAAAATGCGTTTTGCTTTTTGGCATTTCATTTAGGAATGAAAATATATATACTCATTTATATGGGAAAATTGCACACTTATAGGGGTATACCCTATAAACCGCATACTTTTCGCAAATGAAGGTCGAACAGTTGGATTCGTAGGGAATTTATTTATTAAAATGCGTTTTGCTTTTTTTGGCACCTTTTCATTTATCGGTTTTAGGAATGAAAATATATATATTCATTTATATGGAAAAATTGCTCACTTATAGAGGTATATCCTATAAACGTCTAATTTTTCGCAAATGACAGTCGTACAGTTGGATTCGTAGGACATTTATTTATTAAAGTGCGTTTTGCTTTTTTTGGCACCTTTTCATTTATCGGTTTTAGGAATGACAATATATATATTCATTTATATGGGAAAATCGGAATGAAAATATATATTCATTTATATGGGAAAATTGCACACTTATAGGGGTATACCCTATAAACGGCAAATTTTTCGCAAATGAAGGTCGAACAGTTAGATTCGTAGGGAATTTATTTATTAAAATGCGTTTTGCTTTTTTTGGCACCTTTTCATTTATCGGTTTTAGGAATGAAAATATATTCATTTATATGGGAAAATTGCACACTTACAGGGGTATACCCTATAAACGTCTAATTTTTCGCAAATGACAACCGTACAGTTGGATTCGTAGGACATTTATTTATTAAAGTGCGTTTTGCTTTTTTTGGCACCTTTTCATTTATCGGTTTTAGGAATGACAATATATATATTCATTTATATGGGAAAATCGCACAGTAATAGGGGTATACCCTATAAACGGCTAATTTTTCGCAAATGACAGTCGTACAGTTGGATTCGTAGGGCATTTATTTATTAAAATGCGTTTTGATTTTTTTGGCACCTTTTCATTTATCGCTTTTAGGAATGAAAATATATATTCATTTATATGGGAAAATTGCACACTTATAGGGGTATACCCTATAAACGGCAAATTTTTCGCAACTGACAGTCGTACAGTTAGATTCGTAGGGTATTTATTTATTAAAACGCGTTTTGCTTTTTTTGACACCTTTTCATTTATCGGTTTTAGGAATGAAAATATATATATTCATTTATATGGGAAAATTGCTCACTTATAGTGGTATACCCTATAAACGGATAATTTTTCGCAAATGACAACCGGTTAATGGAATGAAGATATATATATTCATTTATATGGGAAAATTCCACACGTATAGGGGTATACCCTATATACGGCTAATTATTTGCAAATGACAACCGTACAGTGTTTTGCTTTTTTTGGCACCTTTTCATTTATCGGTTTTAGGAATGAAAATATATATATTCATTTATATGGAAAAATTGAACACTTATAGGGGTATAACCTATAAACGGATAATTTTTCGTAAATGACAACCGTACAGTTCAATTTTAAGGGCATTTATTTATTAAAACGCGTTTTGATTTTGGTGGCGCCTTTTCATTTATCGGTTTTAGGAATGACAATATATATATTCATTTATATGGGAAAATCACACAGTAATAGGGTTACACCCTATAAACAGCTAATTTTTCGCAAATGGCAGTCGTAAAGTTAGATTCGTAGGACATTTATTTATTAAGATGCGTTTTGATTTTTTTGGCTCCATTTCATTTATCGGTTTTAGGAATGAAAATATATATATATATATATATTTATTTATATGGGAAAATTGCTCACTTATAGTGGTATACCCTACAAATGGCTAATTTTTCGTAAATTACAGTGGTACAGTTAGATTCGTAGGGCATTTATTTATTAAAACGCGTTTTGATTTTGTTGGCGCCTTTTCATTTATCGGTTTTAGGAAAGAAAATATATATATATTCATTTATATGGGAAAATTGCTCACTTATAGTGGTATACCCTACAAACGGCTAATTATTTGCAAATGACAGTCGTACAGTTGGATTCGTAGGACATTTATTTATTAAAGTGCGTTTTGCTTTTTTTGCACCTTTTCATTTATCGGTTTTAGGAATGACAATATATATATTCATTTATATGGGAAAATCGCACAGTAATAGGGGTACAACCTATAAACGGCTACTTTTTCGAAAATGACAGTCGTACAGTTAGATTCTTAGGGCATTTATTTATTAAAATGCGTTTTGCTTTTTTAACATTTCATTTAGGAATGAAAATATATATACTCATTTATATGGGAAAATTGCACACTTATAGGGTTATACCCTATAAACGGCAAATTTTTCGCAAATGAAGGTCGAACAGTTGGATTCGTAGGGAATTTATTTATTAAAATGCGTCTTGCTTTTTTTGGCACCTTTTCATTTATCGGTTGTAGGAATGAAAATATATTCATTTATTTGGGAAAATTTCACACTTACAGGGGTATACCCTATAAACGTCTAATTTTTCGCAAATGACAACCGTACAGTTCGATTTGTATGGCATTTATTTATTAAACCGCGTTTTGGTTTTTTTGGCACCTTTTCATTTGTCGGTTTTAGTGATGAAAATATATATATTCATTTATATGGGAAAATTGCACACTTATAGGGGTATACGCTATAAACGGCTAATTTTTCGCAAATGACAACCGTACAGTTCAACTTTTAGGGCATTTATTTACTAAAACGCCTTTTGATTTTTTTGGCACCTTTTTTATTTATCGGTTTTAGGAATGAAAATATATATATATTCATTTACATGGGAAAATTGCACACTAATAGGGTGATACCTTATTAAAACGCGTTTTAATTGTTTTTTGCACCATTTCATTTATCGGTATTAGGAATGAAAATATATATATTCATTTATATGGGAAAATTGCACACTTATAGGGGTATACCCTATAAACGGCTAATAATTCGCAAATGACAGTCGTACAGTTAGATTCGTATGGCATTTATTTATTAAAATGCGGTTTGCTTTTTTTTGCCACCTTTTTATTTATCGGTTTAAGAAATGAAAATATATATATATATATATATATATATATTCATTTATATGGGAAAATTTCCCACTTATAGTGGCATACCTTATAAACGGCTAATTATTCGCAAATGACAGTCGCACAGTGGCTGAAAATCGTTTTTCGTTGGCCAAAAGTAAATTTTTTTTTGTCACCGATTTTTAAAATTTTTACGTCATTTTGTAGTTAATATATCCAAATTAAGGTAGCCAAAAGATTATGTTAAAATATTGATAATTGTGGGCGTGGCATGGTGTCAAACTCAACTTTTTTTAATTTCAGAAAAAGGTGTTTTTCTTTGGTTTTTTACCAAAATTAAATGGTTACTACTCGCAAGCTATCATCGATAATGGTCTGCGGTTTTTTTTATAATGTTGGTAGGATTATTGTCTTTAGTTGTTGTAAGTAGGCACAGCTCTAGCGTTTAATATTAGGGGCGTTATGAAATATTAATGAAACTACTATATTTTCCTCAAATTTAAACTTTAGTGGAATAGAACTTCTAGGGAACAAAAGGGAACAAGAAACGTATACAACCACGAGAAAGGTGAAAGTGTCCTCTTTAAGGCTATATATATTTTTGCACCCGCCACGAGCCGCCTGTAGAACACTTTTTTCATTGTAATGAAATTACTCGAAAAAATTCATATACAATGGTGTATTAAATTTTCATTTTTTTGCCTAAAAGTTTATTTTTTTAGTTTAGGCTACGTATAACTAAAAAAAATAAATATAATACCTTCGAAAGGGTTTAATGGCTTTGTTTTGATCAGCAAAAAATAAGTAATAAAATTATCACAATGGGCTCTACAGAGCATATGATCTCTTTCTAAATTTACCTGTTATCAAATGTTAGGGTCAACCAAAGTCATAAACAATTTTATAACAATAATTGCGACATTAAACCACTAAAGTTAAAAAACAACCCCATATTGACGCATGAGTGCAGTTTTGTTCAGTGTGTGAAGAACATGTATCTAAAAATTTATAAAGGTACGGATTCGTTAAGGGATTACTCAGTAATAACTTAATCCTTTAAGTGTACGGATAAAACATAACAAACGCAAATAAAAATATTCAGAAGAAAATGGAGAGCTTCAGTTATAAAGAACTGGCCGAAGTGTATTTTAAAAACAAAAATCAGGAAGATGTTCTTAGTTACGTTAAATTAAAATTAAACTTAAATTCGTGTAGCACCGAAATGCAAGAGCAATTATATAATTTCGTCAAAGCACTAAAAAAACGCTACAAAGAAGTTATCTACAGTAAACAAAAATTTTATATAAAAAGTGCAAAGTGGTTAGAAGGTCAACTTACTGTCGCTGCAGAAACAGCAAAGCAAGATAAGGCTGGAAGACCACGCAAATCATTAGTGGACAACTGCAGCGATAGATCTAAGAGGCGGAAGCTTAAAGATATTAACGATGCCTTTGGTTCTACAAATTTAAAAGAATCTTTCCTACATCAATTACGATCACAGAACCAATTTACAAAAGTGGATATCATTGAAAAAGTTGTTAAAGCTAGTCCACCGAGAACAAAACGGATTCTTAAAAGTATACCAACTCCAAATGATGCAATACAGTACACAAATGAGGAGGCATTAGCATTCTTTCTGGATTTGAAAACAGCAATATATTAAACTCAGACAGCGTGCGATTGAAAAAGGCTCAAATATATATCCAGCATATCATCACATAACCGCTGCTAAAATGGACTGTTTGCCATCAAAGGACACTATTACAATCACACAAATTTCGACAGAGGTACAACTACAATCTCTACTTGATCACACAGCCGAACGCTTGCTGCAATCAATAACAGGAAATGAGTTGAAGAAATACGGAAACACAAAGTTAATTCTTTTTTGTAAATGGGGATGTGATGGTTCTTCGGGACAAAAATAATATAAACAAGCTGTATGTGAAAATATTTCTGACTCAGATATGTTCATGGTATCATTTGTACCATTGCGATTGAAAAAGATTTTGGAAGATTCAGAGCCTTCGACTAGTAAGAAACAACGAGACCAACAAAGAGTTAAGAAGTTCAAAAAAGAATATGAATATCGCAAACGTGGACTTATTATAGATCAGCCAAAACAAGGGCCAGGCAATACAAATGATGGCAATACCGCAAGAAGATTCTTTTCAGATCCAGAAACAGCATCTGAAATAACACGAGTGGATTTTAACCTTATTTTCAGATTTAAAATAATACTAGAAGTACTTTCGTGCAATGAAGAAATTGACTGTAGAAAATTTGGAGATTATGCTAAGGAAACTGCAAAAATACATACAACTAACTACCCATGGAGAAATATGTCTGCAACAGTTCACAATATCCTTTATCATGGTGAAGATGTCATTAAATATCATTTGGTGCCACTTGGAGATCTATCAGAGGAGGCTCAGGAAAAAAGGAACAAGGACTACATATTTTATAGAGAGAGAGCACAATACTAGGAAAATTTCACGGAATTCAACAAATGAAGATCTTTTTAATATATTATTGGCAACGTCAGATCCGTTCATATCCAGTATTCGAAATCAATGGAAAGTGGACCATCGGGATTTAGATGAAGAAGCCAAAAAACTGCTAAAGAACAGAAATAGCACAGAACAAAATATGGAATATTTGCAATTAATATTTAAGTCAAACGAATAAAAATTATAATTGCCTTTCATTATTCTTTAAGTACGGAAAACATTGTATTAGTAAAAAATAAGTTAAAACGTTATATTCGACCGAGTCGAATCTTAAATACCTTCCAACTATATAGGATGATGGAGGGGTAAGGGGGTGGTGAGGTTAAGGTAGCGTAGAAGATCAAATTATATTTTCTTGTTGCTTAACCAAAAATAAAATTTTTTTTTTGTGGGGGTGTGAGGTGAAGGTAGCGCAGAAGATCCGAGTACATTTTCCATTCGTCATGAAAGTTTAAAAATAAATTTTTTATGCAATCTAGGCTTAGGTAATACAATTTATTAATTATTGATACTATTTTTCATATAATATGCTATATAAACGCCCACAAAAAGGGGGCGGGATCCAAAAATAAATTTTTATGATTTTCTGGCTCCAGGGTAAACCCCTTGAACCTTCTTTGACATAAACATGTTTCATTTGCTTAACAAATTTACAAAAAAACTTGTAAAAATGTGTAGTTTTTCAGGGGTTGGTTTAGTTCTTCTTTGGGGAATTTTTTCCCCCTGGTCCGACTTGGCCCATTTACGAACTTAGCCTGCCCTATCCTTCAAGATATATATGTACCAAATTTTAAGGGTCTAGCTCTTTTCGTTTAGACTGAATCGTGTTCATACAGACAGGCGAATGGACGGACGGCCGGATGGACGGACGGACGTATGGACAGACGGACATAGCTATATCGTCTTAGATTTCATCACTGATCAAGAATATATACACTTTTTTGGATCTTAGAGGGATATTTTACTATGTTACACACAGAATAAACCCATATTTCACTCTGAAAGTTAAAAAAAATTAAAATGTTCAACTTTGACCTCGAATTCCTTAAAAAGTCCTCAATCAATTTTAATGTAATTGAAACTGAATCAAGCTGAACTAAATATCTATCCATTAAAAAAAAATTATTTCAATATTTTGATCGGTTCAAAAGTTACAGGGGGGTTACTATGTAACTCGATTCGAAAGTTAAATATTACGAATTCGGATTTTTCCTACCAACTAACTCGAATTCGCAAATACATTTCCTATTTTCGAGTTGCCATATCCGATTATCGGATACTCATACTCTACTTTCGGATGTGCATCACTATGTATTTCGAATTTAGATGGCAAAGTCGGTCGAAAGTTGAAATTTGTAGTCGTTAGATGTTTAGTTAACGGATGATACATAAAAAATCTTTAAAAAATCGAAACAACGATAGCAGACGTTGAAAAATGTAAGTATTTCTTAAATATACAATATTGATTGATAAATGTTAATTCAAGTCTTTTTCAATAGGGAAAAGACTACGAAAAATTTAAATACCAAGCAAAGCCAATTTGAGATAATGCTCAACTTTACGAAGGAGCATCTACAGTTGGCTAAGGGGTACATAAAAGCTGCGGACGCCAAACAAGCCACCAATGATTTATGGGCACGATTGGTAGAATAGACGAGAAAAATTATAAGCTTGCAAAAAGGAAATTCAACCATGAACTTAAATTGGACGTTGCAAATAAAAAACTTTTTTTATAAATTTTTTTTATTTGATTTGAGCTAAGGCTAAGAACTGATTTTTGTCTTCAAAATCTGAAACAGCGGTTGAGGTCAATTTCATCTCTTCTTTATTATTCCATTTTTATAATAAACATATATTTCTTGTTAACTTTCATTTTTATTATTTTGATATTTTTGACATTTTTGGGTAGGAAATACTGCCAACTTTGAATAATACATTCGAAAGTACTGCCAAAAATAGTTCCAATTAGTGACAGCACTTTTCACTCGATCCGAAAGTGTTACATAGTAAGACCTCAAATTCGTATCGAATACAACTTTCGAGCTGTTCGAACTTTCGAATCGAGTTACATAGTAACCCCCCAGAATTTTGGCCAACGAAAAACGATTTTCAGCCACTGTGCGTTGTTGATAACATTTTGTATTTCTTTGCGGCACAAAATATCCAGCTATGTTTCCTTTTTAGTGTTCGCCAGTCAACTGTAAGGCATGCTCAACAAAATTTGAGAAAGAGCTCACAGAAGAAAGCAAAATCTTGTTTTTATGCATATGAACATGAGCACAAGCTCATGTAATTTAGTTCAAACTGAGCAAGACGCGATCAAACGTGAGCACTAAGTAAAACCGAATACATAAAATTTTATTTTGCTTACAACAAGCCACTTTTACTCAAAAAATCGAGTCCGAACTCAAGCTCACGTTTTATGCATGAGACCCAATAAAATCAATAACGCAAATGTCAGGAATTTCCTTGATCAAGAGAGAATTCAAAATTATTTTACAACACCGGATAGCAATACTGGCATCTTGGATGTAGAAATAATCAATACTATGATTACAGAAAATATCAGGGCCTTCAATTAACCCGAATTTTCCTAGCGTCGTCATATGACGACGAAAAAACTGGCATCGTCTGATTGCTGCTAAACCGTTATATTCGCATAGAAACAAACAAAAACATAGCAATTAGGTTGGTTGGTGACTACTTTTCATAAAAAAATTAGTTCAACATTATAGTTGAGTTCTTGGAATAACTTAAATATATGAGCACAAGTGTATATATATATATTGATGTGATTGTATTTTATTAAATGAAATCCTTCTTATTAAAACAACGAATGGTAGCTTATTTTATTTCACTTATCTAGCTTAATACCTAAATCTTCTTCTCATCACCGTCGCTTGTCAAATCCGCTCTCCCAATCAATCTTCTTACTTTTTTCCAGAGTAGCCAAAAGCTCATTTAACTTCTGGTATTTATTTCTACTAACACATTGTAAATAGCGGATCCCAACATTTCTATTATTTTTCCTGGGCACCAAACGAACTTTTTGTTCTTAAAAATCTTTGCGAGAACTAAATCACCTGCTTCAAAACTTCTTTTACAAGTGCCATGCTTCTTGTTATATGCGCCTTGCATTTCCTTGTTTTTAATAGGTTCTTCTTTTTCCTCCACTTTTAAAAGGTCCATCTACAATCTTAGAGTTCTACTAACAAACCATTCAGCTGGTGACTTATTTTCAGGAATATTTGGATTTGGCGTCGAACGATATTTACCAAGAAAAATTAGTAATCATTCTTTAAGTACACATCCTAAGCTCTTTGTAAAGATCTTTTTACAGTATCTACAAAATGTTCCGCCTGTCCGTTTGACTTAGGGTGATATGTAGGTATTGTTACGTGATTTATACCATATGATGAACAAATTCGGGCAAATTCGCCAACCAGAAATTGTGTACCATTATTGGACACGATAGCTTTGGATGCTGCATATCGATTCACAAATTTCTCTATTTGCAAGACAATTGACTCAGCAGATATCGAAGATAATTGGACTACTTACGAAAATTACACACTTATAGGGGTATACCCTATAAACGGCTAATAATTCGCAAATGACAGTCGTACAGTTAGATTCGTATGGCATTTATTTATTAAAATGCGTTTTGCTTTTTTTGCCACCTTTTTATTTATCGGTTTTAGAAATGAAAATATATATATATATATATATTCATTTATATGGGAAAATTTCCCACTTATAGTGGTATACCTCATAAACGGCTAATTATTCGCAAATGACAGTCGTAGAGCTGGATTCGTAGGGCATTTGGTTATTAAAATGCGTTTTGATTTTTTTGGCACCTTTTCATTTATCGGTTTTAGGAATGAAAATATATATATTCACTTATATGGGAAAATTGCACACTTATAGGGGTATACCCTATAAACGGCTAATTTTTCGCGTTTTGATTTTTTTTGGCACCGTTTCATTTATCGGTTAAAGGAAGGAAAATATATATATTCATTGATATGGGAAAACTGCACACTTATAGAGGTATACCCTATAAACGGCTAATTTTTTTCCCCGTTTCTCGGGAAATCCCAAACCCTAATTCCAATGGATAATTTGTTTATTAATATATAATTTGTTTATAAATGGGAAACTTGATTCAGGTAAGTTTTTCCCATGGCTCGAATAAATGGCCTGTAAACATAACAAAAAAAATTACAAGTGGCACCAAATGAGAAGATTTTCGAATTTTTCTCTATTAATGAATTTTAAAAAATAAGACGATCTACATAGAAAATGATACCAAAAAGATAAATAGGATTTTTAAGTGATACCATAATTACCCTGCAGAAGGAGGCCATTCAAGTGTTTCCAGAGCTCTCAATAAAATTAAAAGATATTTTTATTGGAAAAATATTACAAAAGATATAACAGGATACGTCAAGTCATGCCATAAATCTCAAACAGCAAAACTGCTAAACACATAAAATGTCCAACGACGATTACTGAGACACCAGATAGAGCATTTGACACGGTGTACGTCGATACAATTGGTCCATTTTCAAAATCGTTATATGGAAATGAATATGCACTTACATTAATATGCAGTTTAACTAAATATTTAGTAATATACCAATACCGAATAAATCTGCTAAAACAATCGAAAAAGCGATTTTTAAAAATTTTGTACTGACATATGGACCAAGGAAGACGTTCATTTCGAAACTAATATCAGCAGCACATCATTATCAGACATTAGGTACAAAAGAAGGAAGTCATAAAACTTTTAATGAATACGTACGAAACTACATATCAGTAGATATTTACAGATATTGGGATGATTGGCTTAGATATTTTATGTACTGAAGTAGATAGGATTGCACCCCTGTACAATATAGATGATTATGCCAAAGATGCAAAATCTAGATTAGAAGTAGCAATAAATAGAGCTATGCAGTTATTAGAAATAAATAAAATTAAGCAAAAATTTAATTTTAGTAAGAAAACATTAGATTATGATTTTAAAATAGATTTAGACTTGTCATATAATGGCCCATATAAAATTAAGAAAATAATTTTAAGAAATAATATAACTATAGTTGATAAGAAAACAAATAAAAACAAAGTAGTTCGAAGAATAGATTTAAGTTATATAACATTAAGTAAATTAAAACTATACAACATTTCTGCGCAGAAACTTAATATACAAAATTTTCCTTTTTTTTTAATATTTAATTTGAAACGTAAAAACAGTCAAGCATTTACGAAGCTATTTTTAGTGCTTTACCTTTTCATTTTTAAACAATCATTTATTTGATAATAAAAGTAAAACTTTAACTAAAAACGCATTTTAAAACTACCGTATATATAAACAAATTTCCGTGACGTCGTACACGCTTCTAGATTTCCGTACAAAACACTTAAAAGAAAATTTTCTCTTTAATAAATATTCTTGAAATGTGTCCGTGCCTTCAGTTAATACACATATTAATACGTATTTGGTATTTTTATTTTAGACAAATGTAAAAAAGTGTAATGCACTGAAAGACTGATATGTCTTTTTTTAATTACAAATAATGAGTTAAAGTTAATAAAAATTTCTCTATATTCAACTTAATCAATTGAATATAATTTAAGAGTTCTATCCATACTGGTTGATGCAATGTACTGAGCGTTCTTTCCAAATCGGACACCTGTAGCTAATGCCGTGTGATCATTAAAAACTTTTAAGTCTTGCCATTGTTTGCACATATAAACTCTGTAAATAAAATAAAAAAAAATTAATAATAATCAGCATTTGAGTTATTATCTTTAATAAATTGCGATTACTAAAACTTGTACTTGTACCAATTTGCAATCCTAAATAAGCCTTAAGTACTGCCCAAATTAAGAAATAATTTAGACTAAATAACCCCCAAATATAACGAAATAATTTTCCGAATAAAAGGAAAGAACCTCCAACCCGCAATATTTTTTGCAACAAAGACAAAGCTAGAAAAAATTCATGGAAAAGTGAAGAAACTCTTAATAATTAAAGCTGTAAAAAAATGAAATTAATTGCATTAAGAACTTAGTAATTTAAAATAAGAAATTAAATAATTGTTAATTCAAAAATAATTTAGGTGTGATAAATTTTCACCGGTTTTATATTCTATTTTATATCATTCCAAAAACATATTTAAAACTAAATTTAATAAATAAAAGTTTTTAATTATTAATAAAATATTGAATAAACCGGTTACAAGAACAGCAAGAAACTAAAAATTTTAATAGAAAACAATCACGGAAGACTTCTCAGACGATATTTAAGTTTATTGTTCTTTTAACATGTACTACATACATACTTTTCCAAATCTCGTATGCAGCTTTACTTAAATCTTTTGATTAAATAAAGACGGCTTCAGTTTCATGTAAGTATTAGTCAAAATTGGACAGTTTATATAATTTTTCTATTCAACAATCATTGCTGCTGCCTTTATATTTTTATAGATGTTTCCAATTAAAAAAGCGATAAAGAAAATAACTGTTTCGAGTCTTTAAAGCCTGATTTTTTAATCAATAGGTTTTGCACATCAGCCCTGTTAGTTCAGTGAAGCCTCTTACTATATTTTATTAGTGATGAAAGTCGGGTTCGGGACTAGAGTGTGTTACGCGTGATCGTGATTAATATTTTATTTCACTTAAATATTCACGCGTGAACATGAGCATGAGTGCACGTGCATCCCTGAAGATATTTGTTTCATTGCTGTCTTAAAAAAAATCCAGGTGGAATGTGTCATTATTTTTTTTGCGCGCATTTAACTATACTTATACTTGACCAAGCAAATTACGTGTGCACCAGTAAGCTCAGCTGGAGAGAAATACTCAAAAAAAGTCGAAAACACCATGGTAATATAATTATAACTAAACAACATCTCTTTATTTTTTCATGTTGTATAAACGGAGCTTAGGGTATTTTTAGTGAAATCAGTGTCATGGTAGCTTTTCAGTATGAACACAGTTTTCTCTGGAATATTTTCAAAACTTCGTTTTATCAATGTTAATCCTTAGTTTTCCAATAAAAGTCGGGTATATGTAATTTTGGAGCCATTTTTGTTAGAATCAGTTTTCTCTAGATTTTGCTCATCTAACGTTCGTCCTTCAGATTAGTAATATTTTAATTCTACTAATAATTTTATGTATATAAAAATTAAATTAGACTTCCTGCAAAATTAAAAATGGAAGATAATTCTATTCAAACTTTACTTTTTATTTATATTTTCATTATTTCTAAAAGTAATCTTTTCGATGTTAGCGAAATTTAAGCTGTTGTCAAAAAACTTAAAACCACTCAATAAAAATTGAAGTGGTTTTAAACATCTGATCGACAGTATTACAAGTAAAAACACACAAAAAATAAAATTTATTGTTTAACCAAAACATACTTTAAAAATTGTTGTTTTCTTAGTTATGCAGAAAAAAAAAAATTTGAAAGTATACCGTCTCAATATTTTCAAATCTTTCTAAAGATTATTTATAAAAGAATTATAAAAAACTTACAATGTTTTTATGTTACTAATTTCTTAAAGATTGGTCCCATTTAAAAAAATCGCTTTCAATAGCATAAAATAATTAAAAAAAACAAGTCTAAAAATTTAAAGGTGTCCCAATAGGGGGCATAAATCGACCCATGTGAGCCTATCTTTTCAAACGGTTTAGACAAACACTTAAAAATTGGATAAAATGTCAATTACTACAACCGTTATAAAATATGTATAAATATTCAAAATTGTTAATAAGTTAATGTATATTGCCATACTTATGAACAGTTGCAGACGGTTGAAATTTACCGCTTTAATAACAAGTGTAAAAGTTGGATTTAAAAATTAAAGGGTGTTTCAATGTTACTGTAATTTGATGTATGTGGCCAAGCTTTTGAACTGTTATAGACAGACAGCTGAAACCTACAAGAGACCTGTATTGCTAAGTCAGCTATAACAAGAAGTATACAATTGAAATTTAGAAATTAAAGGGTGTTTCCAAAATTGATGTAATTTGACATTTATATTTTGAACAGTTATATGCAAACACTGAAAAATTAGACAGAATGTACACTACTTTGTTTGATATAGTAAGAAGTATAAATATTTTAAATTATAAGTTAGGGGTGTTACATTAGTTTACGTAATTTGATGTATATGGCGAAACTGTTGAATCATTATAGACAAACAGTTGAAATTTATAAAGAATCTGTATTGCATAGTCCGCTACAACAGCAAGTATAAAATTTGAATTTTAAAATTAAAGGGTGCACCTATAGTTGATGTAATTTGATGTATGTGGCCCAACTGTTGAATAGTTATAAACAGACGGTTAAAATTTACGAAGAAACTGTATTGCTAAGTACGCTGCAACAGCAAATATTAAATTGGAACAAAAAATTAAAAGGTGCCCCTAAAGTTGTGTAGAAAATAGATGGTTGAAATTTACAAAAAAAAAAAAAAAAAAAAAAAAAAAAAAAAAAACTATTACTATCTCAGCTATAACAAATATAAAATCTGGATTTTGATATCAAAGGTTGTCCCAATAGTTAGTGTAATTTGATGTGTGGCCATATTTTTTAAACGTAATAGACAGACAGCTAAAATTTAAGAAGTTCTCGTTAAGGGATCTCTAAATACAGAAAATGGTCCAAGAGTTACGTCCATGACCATAGAGCAGTTATGTTCATGCAAAATGTTGCGGGCATGCTTTTTATATTGCGCAGTGATACTAAATCACTTTACGTTAATAGGAAATGGGAAAAAATGTCGCATTCTCGGAATTTCTCGGGAAAAAAGTAATTCTTGAAGAAATCAAGTTTATTATTTGAAATAATATTAAAAAATGTATAGTTTTATTTAAAAATAATTAAATAGTAAAAATAATTGCTAAATAAGAGTATTAATGGTTATAAAACTTAAAAACAATTCAGGTAACAAAATATTTTAATTCATTTTTTGAAAGTATGATTTTATAACTGTTGCGTTTCCAGCAATCGAAACAAAACATTTTTACTTTCTACTGAGGTAGGTTTTGTTGTCAACAATACGTTATAAAGATTATCCATGTTCGTTTTTCGAATTTTAGTGACTTCGAATAACTCAAATTCCTTTTTAAACAAATAAATAAGCTTTTGTTTTATATCTTATGTAGTAAAATTTTCACGAAACGAAATATTTAAACATTTTTTAATGTCACAGCAAAAACATTTAAAGAACAATTCCAATTTCCCAGGAATGTAACCAAAATTTTCCCGAGAAAATGTGGATAGCTTTCTCCATGAATTCCCGTTTCCCAAACCCCAATTGATATATTAAAAAATTTTCTTTATCTATACATATAATAAAACAGTGCATAACATATATTTTTTTTTAATTTTGATGTTGGTGTATGGTGTATGGTGGGCCACCCGCGGCCGGCGAACATATTTTATATTTATATGGTGGCCGACCATTAAATAAAATAAAACAAAACTAAGAAAAAAATTATATTCTTTTGTCTTCTATTTGAACGAAGATGTAAAACAAAACCATAAAACAGTCTCTAAAAATCATAAAGAAAAAAGTTAATGAATCTATGAAAAAAAGAAGAAAGCAGAAAAAAGTGTGCTCGTCGTTCACGCGTTTCTTAACTCAATTTTTAATTATTAATGTTCAAAGAAATCCCAAATTTTCACATTACGAGGCCATAGTTGAAAAGGAAAAATCTCATTGTTAATGCAAAAATTTCAAGAATTGTTTGCGAATTAAATGGGTTGGTTGGAACATATTGACATTTAAAAAAATATTTCATCTACAGAAATTACCCCGTTACTATTTAATTATGTGTATAGATAAAGATAAGCGTTGCCTTTAGTGCTATTTTTTACCGTAGCTGTACATATGTATATCCATAACAACAGTATAGACAATATACTTTTTATACCTAGTTACTTGTTAGTTTGATTTTGTTTTATATCAATAAGCAGAAATGATATTACTTGCTGTTTTAAAAACTCATACACCTAGTTCTGATTTTTTGTTGATGTCTGCTTTTATTCTTGTATTTAGTTAGGTTTATTCTTCCATTATACTCGCTTTTGTTACCAAAACATTTTAATATAGATTTGAAAATGTATAAATTAAAAAAGAAAAACAAGATCTTTCAATCGCATGAGGGTAAAAAAATACAGTGCTTTACATTTATTGCTTTATTATCTTTTAAGTTTTATTAATACAGCGTTTTTCAGTGAAAAATATTTAGGGGACTCCGAAGTTCCCCAAAAAATAAATATAATAATTGGTGAATTTAATTCGGTAAGTAATTTACCATGAGTTTTATACACATGCTTTTTAAATAAATATTTTATTCTAAAGAAAGGTGAAATAGCAAATCCACATGCCCCATGTGTGGTAACAACAATTGATTCAGAATACATAAAGGATGCATCATTGCAACGAAAAACTAGAAAATTTCGTGTCAAAACGTAAATATAAAAAAGTTCTTATTTATTTTATTACTAACGGGTTTACTTGCTTGATTCACAGAAATAGAAGGTTTCTTGGCCTGATAAAACAGTAAGAAAATCAATTCTAATATTTATTTATAAAAAAATAATGATAATACTAAACCTTTTGAAGCTCCAATATGTATATAACTACTTATACATACATAGTTATTGATATGTGGTCAACATGTATGGCGAAGAAATGTCTGCTGGTATTTTCTGTACTTTAACAAATCTAACAATTAGAAATTATGATTAAAATCGAATACAAATAATTCGATTTGATCATTAAACAAAACTGGGCGAATAGTAAAACAAATTAATTAATTTAAATTTTAATTTAATTAAAAAATTATGTTCAGATGAATTCCTTAAAAAATCTTTAAAATAGGTCATTAATTGCAGCTCAATAGAAGTCACATTATTACATGGGTGGTTTTCGAGCCGTTATGGAAGTTAGAAAATTAATAGAAGCTTTAAAGTTGTAATTTAAGTTTCTCTTGTTGTTTGTAAGGGAGAAATGAATATTGTCATAATTAACATGATACAAGTAAAAAACCTATTAACTTATTTAAAATGATTAAGTACTCATTTTTTCCTTAAATTTGTTATGTTTGTGATTTGTACACGTATTTTCTTTTAATAGGGACATATTGACATTACGAGAAATCACTCGCAAGAAGTTTACGATATATGCTACACGAGAGAGGTATTTGGAAAAGCAAAGGGAAGCCGCATTTCAGGAGCGGATATACCAACACATAACGGAGTCACAACAGGTAAAACGGATATTGAAAATATGTATTCTGCAAACAAATCTTTGGGTTGTGAATAGATTTCATAAAATTGAAATTTCTAAATGTTATAGGATGCCAGCCTGCTCTTAATTTATTTTGAAATTATTTATTATTAACTATTAATTAACTAATTAATTTATACTCTTCAACACAAAAGGTGGAAAAAGGGTATATCTAAGTTTGTCATTCCGTTTGTAATTTCTACAATAACCATTTCCGACCCTATAAAGTATATGTATATTCTGACTTCTTGTGCATAGTCGATTGAGCGATATCCGTCCTTGTTAGTGTTGAAATCAGACATAGTTTCGAAAATTTTGCTATTAAAAATCAGCAAGATCGCTCCATGTCCTTCGAGGCAGTGAGCAAAACACCACACCTGCCTCTAATTTTTCCACATCATTTGGAACCATGAAATTACTCCAATCAAAAATAAAAATAAAGAACAATAAATATGAGGCATTAGAGAAAAGAAAAGTACGATTGTGCACCATATTATTTAAGATATCAATATGGATATCAATTAAAAGCTTTTGAAGTGATCTTTCAGAAAATACCAAACTTAAAAAAAATGCTCAACCCATTAAGAGCCGATGCTTGCGCTGTGTCTTGCGTGTTTATTATTATTATTATTTTTTATTTAACTTTTAAGAAATTATTATTTAAGCAAAGTTTTAATTCTTTTGTTATTAAAACTATTTTTTTTAATAATTTTGTAAATTTTAGCTGAATATGACATATTTGTATCACTACATCCCTCATTCCTATATATTCACCCATTATCCACCACTTTGGAGTTGGTTAAAAGAAATTCACACGCCACCTTAAGTCCTATCTCCGTTTTCCTTATTAATCGTCACCTTAACTTGGGTTTACTCAGTTTGGTTAGATCGCTTTAAAATTGCTAAGTGCCAGAATATAATGTCATAATATTTTTCCTCTTTTTAAGTTAAAAAATTAATTAACAGAAAAACAACGATTTCTAAAATTTGCTAGTCACAAAAAATAAATACATGTATGTATGTACATAGTATAGGAGAAAGAAAACATATAATACAAAAGTGTAATTTTTTAAAGCCTAACAAAAAATACTGTGCAATAATAAAAAAATAGCACGGACTTGACTGTAAAGTTGTAGAACACTATATTCTCGGTTTGTCGAATATGGTGACAAATTTTATTTCTATGCCTCAAAAAATTATAAAAATCAATGGTGCTTTAAAAAAAGTGATTTTTTACAACTAATTAAGACTTTGGCTTTTCTCTATATCTAAGAGAAAACAGTTCGCAAATTATAAAAAACTAAAATTATTAAAAATGCTATTTGATGAAACCATTCCTCTTAATTAACCGATTCCGATAAATGTGGGCTGCAAAAGTATTTCAATTTTTTCAACGAAATGACATATTTTTACGAAAAAAAAAAACTTCTATATTTTTACTAAGGTTCCAAGGGACCTCCTCAAATCCATTCTGCATTTTTTATGTGACGCGAACACAGACAAGAATGGGTTTTTTATATTCCATATTGATTACTATCTACAACAACAAAGTTTTCAAAAAATATTTTATGTACATTACAGTTTTATTATATGTATATTAATAGTGCAAGTAATAGATTTTCCCATGTAACCGGTTTTTACTTCTTTAATTGAGGCACGCAATTTTTTCAGCGCCGAATAAAATGTTTTCGATCTGCTCAGTTTTTATCAATTTACGAATAACGGGACCATTGGCGTGCTTAATGGAAAATCACTAAATACGAGTACTATTTACATTTATGAACCTTTTAAATATAAATAATCATATGTTTTCAATATTAGGTCACGAGACATTTTTTTTAGATATTGGTTCCCAAAAAGATTTAAAACTGCAAACTCATAGTCATAATTATGCTTATTATGTACGATAGCATTTATAATATTTTTAACAGTTCGTCGTTTGATGTAAAGAAATAGCATTAAGATAAACTCAGTTGGCATAAGACTTTCTTAGTATTTTGTGTATCCACCCTTTAGTCCGGTGAGTATGGCCAATTTCAGTCATCGTATTTTATTACATTTTATTACATGCAGAAGGATTTTTACAAAACACCCTTAATAACTGATGACTTTTTCTTATGCAAGCCATACACGTTGCGACCTGTTGTACAACTTGGGAAGGTTGTACAACAGATTGCAATGTTTGTGATGCATTTGTACGAAAGAATAAAAAGTTTTCGTTTTTTGGCAAGTCGCAACGTTAGTGAAAATTATTTTATTTTACTTTTCACTTTCGTTGTGACATTACAAAACACAGCGCAAAAGTATTCTATACATTCAAAGAAAATTAATATATGAATAAAGATGGAGGATTCAGATGAAATGCGTGTATTTATATAATTTTACAAATGTATGCCTGAATTGTGAAACTGCAAAATGAATATTATAAAAATAAAATATTCGCAATAAAAGTTACAATAAATAAATATATCGTCTGTCATACACATAAAATTCTGTTCACTTTCTTTTAAGGTTTTCAAAATATTGTTAGAATATTTTTTCTTTTCTATTAACCACTGCTTTGACCACTTCGCTTCCTTCTTAACTTTTGTTTCTTCTTGGTCAAACATCGATTACAACATACGCAACAATATCAGAAAACATCTTACTGTAATGGCAAGTTGTATAATTTGTAGACGAAACACTCAACTTGATTACTAGCAAAGTTGTACAATAGGTCGCAACGTGTATGGCTTGCATTAGATAATAAAAAAACAATTTTTTCTCATAAATTAATTATTAACTTTTGCAATCTTAAAAAGACCCCTCGTCCATATAATTATTAAATGTTGTCTTAGTTTTCAAAATTAATGTCAAGACATTTAGCAACAGCATGTACAGCTTTCAAAATCAGTGTGCTTTTTTTTTCCATAACAGCATGTTCGAAACAAAATTTTCTTTTTGCACGTGGCACAATTGTATCGAGTTTTCCGTTTTTTATTAAAAATATCAACATCGACTAATTTTGTTATAAGATGATGCCAAAGACTCGGGATCATCTTTTTTATATATTTCAGTGAGCCTCAGTTTCAAGGATTTAGACGATAATATTTTGAGAGCTCGCCGTCGCACAGATGGATATTTTTCCAATCAAGCCGGACATTAGACCGAAAACTAAATTTAAGAAATATAAAAAAGATAGATTTCAAATAATTCAATTCACTTTGACAAATTCATTTGAATTAGAATCGAATTGCAACTCATTCTACAAATTTATTTGAATTGGAAATGAAATTCAATTTTTTTTTTACTAAATTCTTTGTTATTAGCTCAAATTTTTCGTTGAATTCACTTCTTTGTGTGAAAAGAATAATTATAAAATATGCTAACTTAAAGCAAGAATGATTCGCGAATTAATTAAAAATAAAAAAATAAACGATTCATTTACAGCTCTGGCGAATAAGATGGTGTTTGACAAAGAAAGTTTCTTCGGTTATTTTTTTATTAGGATTGATTTGCACATATATTATATATATATATATATATATATATATATATATATATATATATATATATATATATATATATAAAATATTTCTAAAAGTGTATTTGACGGTCTCACAGACCAATATAGGAATGTTAAAACTTATTATCTTATTATCTTCATGTCCTAAATACTTAAAGTTGTGAATGTTTCTTGTTGAAAAACACAGATTTAAAGTGGGAAAACATTTTGCCTCATTCTTTTCTTTTAGAAAAAAGCGCTTAAAAAAGATATTGTAATTATATATGGCTAATTTGAAAATATCAAGAATAAAAAATTCTTTTAATGCTCATGGAGTTTCTCTTGAATACTATTAAGATTACAAACCTTCTCAAATAAATTTTGGTTAAATCATTGAAAAGCTGTAAAATATGTATTAAACGAAACCGATTGTGAAAATGAATAATTTATAATGTTAATTTTAACTATATTTTTATAATTAAAAGGCAAGACGATATTTGTTCAAATATTTTTGTTCTCAATTATATTTCTACGAAAAATATACCCTTTGGAAGGTTCATAGTCCAATTTTATTTGAATCTGTTCAGTATTTCGGAAGATATAACGGATTTGAAGTTGTCACTAATACACTGACAATTAATACACAATGGATGCTTGTATGTACCTACCCTGCTTACATTTAAATTAAGATGTTTTTATCATTTTGAAAAATCGGTTAATTGATCTCTGGGCATACTAGTAACTCCTAACTATATATGTTTATATACGAAATAACCCTTTTCTTTTCTTTTCATCTTCCACTTTCTTTAACTTTTCTCTTTTATTCTCAAACAAATGGTGATGTTTTTCTTTGGCGCCTATGCTATTTTAATTTGCATAAACTCTCTTTTTATTTCTTCTCACTCTTGTTCTACCTACCAACCCGAATGTAAGTTTTACAATAAAACGAATCCAAAAAATAATCCAAAAAAATAAAGCTCTTGTTGCCTGTGCACCTATATAAAATTTAAATTTTTAAAACCTTTCTTTTTACGGAAGAAAGATAAGTCATTTGTTTTTAATTAACATGTGATTTATTTAAAAAAAAGTGTTACATTATAAAGCAAAAGAAGTGAAAATAATTAAATTATACATATCAAAAAATAAATATTCAACCATATTGGAAAACCGAAGTGCATTTTTACAATCACCCATGTTAATTTTATTATTTTAACATGATTTTGTGATGTATATTAACTTAAGTCTGTTTTTGTTTGTGTACTCGGTTTTAATAAAAGCCTTTAAAAAAACCTAGTGCTTCTTCAGCTGTATTTAATAAATACGAATGTCGCGCAAAAGAAAATAAATTTATTCGTTGTTTTTGATAAACAAAACGGACGGACCGTCGGTCGTGTTGTGAATTTTAAAATTTAATAAACTTTTCTCAACGTTTGTAAGTTAATGCATACATATTTCTTTCTCTCTATTGGTTGCAGTTTGTTTGTTATTTATTTTTTGCTTGCTTTTATATTAGGTCTGTTAAGTAACTTTATTAGCAAAAACTAGCAACGAGAGAGTAAATCAGAAATTTTCAAAATTATTCTCCCAAATGTAAAAAAGTAAATGAACGCATCAATAGCAAAAATTAGCAAAGCGGCTTTGGAAATGATATGTAAGACTTAAAAAATGTACGCTATTACCACTTAATAGTACCATTTTTAAAGAAAATGTACTAGAGTGCAAAAATATATTAAACAAAGACCACTAAAAGCCAGCAAAATGGTAACTACACGAAAAAATTGAAAATAGTACTCCAATTAACCAAATAGCAAAAATATGTACATAAAATGTTTTAAATTTTCTTTTAATTATAAGGTAATTTGCAAAAGCGTTTTATGATTTTAAGGGCATCATGAATGTATTTTTTTTCAGTTAGTTCTAATAAAATTAAATGTAAAAAATATTTAAATTCAAAATAATTTCAACTTCATACATCTGTATAACTTATTAATAATTATACATAATAACAGTACTACTCTATTTAAATTGCACCGAAAAAAGTACATTGCATTGAATGTGTCATCTCACTGGCTTGTTTACTTTTAATTCTAAAAATAACACAAACTGCTGCAAAGTTCGAAGATCCTAACCCAAATTTCTGCTGGTTTACTCTTTTTGCTGCGCACTTTCATAGCTAAATTAAATAAAATTAACAAAATAATATTATTTTTTATTATCCTTGCATTATCTTTAATGTTCAAAAATTTCTTTTATCAAGCATTTTTAAAGAAAATTATTTTGTAAACAAAAGTAAGAAACAGCCGTTTGACTAATTCTTGCAAGTAAAATTTACCAGTAAGAATTTGCAAGATATTTTTTGTATCTCATTTTTTTTACTCTCTGTTTACACTCCCTCGTTGCAAATTTTTTGGGTTAATGAACACTTTCCAGTAACAATTGATACAATTTTTAGTAAATGAACAGACCTATTGTAACACACAATATATTAGTGTTGCAAAAGTTCAGAGTGAACGAATAATACGAGCACCCGGTTGTTTTATTATAGTTATATTAATTTTTACCCAATAAATCTTAAAATTCTGAGACAATATGGCACATTACGTGCAAGTTAATAATTCTACACATATTTATTCGGAAATTTTTTGATTTAAAACCATTTTTTGGTTATATTATTTTTTATCCGAGAAAAGCAGTCATTGCGTATTTATGCAACACTTTTGTTATATTATTTTTAATACTTTTTATTTCTAAAAAGTGCTTTTACACTGAGAAAAAAAGTGTATTCAATATTGAATATTTTTAGTATTTTCATTTTTACCCCGTTTTTAAGCCTTTACTCATTGTTTAATTAGGTAATTGAAGTAACAGTGTAAATTTACTTTAAATATTTTTTATTAGAAAATAAAAAAGTTTTAAGAAAGGAAAATAAACCCCGTTTTATCAAATTTTAATTTTATTTTTAGCTTAACGGATATTGTTTGCTTTTATCCCAAAGTGTAATTTTTACCAGTTTTCCTTTTTTGCTTAATTTATTAGCTTCTTTTCGGTATTTTTTATCCCAAAATTAATACAGTGAATGATTTAATTAGGAATTGCGATCGTTTAGCTGATTTTGAGGCCTACATTGGCATTGTTCCACCCGCTGAACATAACATAGGTTCTTTAAGTATTCATGAGAAGGAATTGCATCGTTTATGGGAAGTAGTAAGAAAGTCTTATGATGCTTTATTGATTTAAGCCGAAAGTGATTCGAATATTCAGATTATTGAGGGGAAGCAAAAGTACAGGAGTTCGTATGTACGTGGCGCTTCCCTCATAACGGATCACTTAGAGCGTTTAAAGGAATCCTCCAGAAACGAGAAGGCTCAATAGCCTAGTTTTATTCCATCTGCTTATTTACCCACTTGCGAAATAGATCCCTTATAGGGAGTGGCCCTCATTTCGAGAATCATTTGAATGTATGGTAGCGGATAATCCCATAATTGATCCCGCTTTGAAAATATACTACCTTCTGCAGGACACTAAAGGGGAGCCACATAAAATGATCCGTACCTGCCCATTGACCAAATATGGTTTTCCCATAGCATGGAAAAATCTCATGGATATATATGAGAACAAACGCGTTCTCATTAACGCCCAGTTGAAAATTCTTTTTAATATTAACCCCATTACCCGCGAAATCGGCCCTAATATTAAAGAGCTGCAAATGACTGCATCACTAATCTTTCGTTGCTTAATGTGAAGACTAATAGCTGGGACGTTATTTTTGTATACATTGCTTTTACAAAACTCCCTGATACCACGTTAAGTCTCTCAGAAAAACGTGATGCGAACATGCCATTATGGGATGAAATGGATAAGTTTCTTACATTGCGTTACAAGAATTTGGAATCAGTTTATGATATTATAGGATCCCATCCAAGCACCTCTCAAAACCCAGTTAAGAATCATGTTTCGAATAACACGAAAAACCCTCTAATGATTCCTGAAAAGTAAAAGCATTTGTTACTAAAACCAATCAGGCCCCGAATATGACGCAGTGTGTTTTCTGACCTGAGAAACACCCCCTTAGGCTTCGTCCTATACTTTTAGGTCAAAGTGTTGATGGGCGATGTTAATATCACGCCTTTGGTGGTCGCAAAGATGATGGAATCTGGATGCGATGGAAATGAAATTTCTCTGAGCCAAAATTTAACGAAGAAAGATTTTGTGCTCAATAACAATAGCGATATTCCAAGCAAAATGAAAGTAAAAGAAATTATAGAGAGTTTTTTGTAAGAAATTGGAATTTTATTTATTATTAAGCGGAGGAAAGGATCGTCTTACCACTTAAAAGGTTGAAATCGAAAGAGGGATCAATAAGTGTGTTCACTTACGGAAATAGGTATCTACGACATCTTTGTTACTTTTGACGAAGGTTTGGAACTTATTTAACAAGAGAAGAGAACCAAATTTTAAGGTCTTCAAATAAGAAGTATTCGTATATGTTGTTAAGAAAAAGGCGATTTAAGCATATAATTTTCGGAATTTAAAAAGTTAAAAAAGTAAAGGGAAAATAAAACTTCGTAAAATAGTTTTGACGTTAACATTCCGCCCGCCTTGCATTATTTATGCAAATGAGAAAGTTACGTTACGTTATTTGTCATTGATACCTATTTGATAAATGAAGTTAAATCAAAGGGGTAATATATTTATAAGTATTATATAAATCTAGATTCTTGTGTTAATTCAAATATCTAAAGATATGTTTTTTTTATGTGGAATTCAAATTACAAATTAGATTAAAAAAAACTTATTCTATTAAATAAAAATATATAGACAAATTTAGTTACGTATCTATTTTGCTTTAGTTCAATAGTGCATTATTTATGAGGAAGAAAGAAAAGATAGTTTCAGAAAATCAATTCGAGCAGGTTCCATATATAGTCCAGCCAAAGATTGTACTCTGTGCAGTTGGTAGTGCAACCTTAGTGAAAACACCATCGCATATGATCTTTGGATATATATCCACCCCCAGAATCATGTCTATACCAGCCGATTCGATAAACTTTGGGTCTGCTAAAAACAAGTCTCTAAAGTTTTTCTTAAAATTTCCTGGAAGAGACAGAGTTGGAGTTTTTAGAGAAATGCGATTATCAATCCGAAATATTCCTTCAATTTTTGACTGAATCAAATCTTGATTTGAGCACAATAGGGCATAAAGCCTCATCTTGCATGGTAAGAGTCGTAATATGTAACTTTTCAACCAACGCCTTTGATACACGGCTTACAGAAGATCCGGAGTCAAGAAGGCAACGAGCATAAGAAGTGGTTGACGCAATTTTGACCAATACGGTTGGGAGGAGTATAAGCGATTCTGTCGGAGTATAGCTAACAGCGTAGGTGATTTTTTTGCTTGGTTAGCAGGCGTTGTTGGGTTATAAGTTTTTGGTATTGAAGTGGATGGTTGAGGAGACGGTGAAATTGATGGAGATGGACACAATTCGTTAAAAAGATGAGAGTGAACGTGCAGCAGCGTGTGGTGAAATTTTCTGCAATGTTTGCAGCCATGCTTTGAGAAACAAGTTCCTTATGAATTCGAACCATGCGTATACGTTCGGTCATATTCATGGCCAAAAATTTACGGCATGTTCTTAGAGGGTGAGTCTGCTTGCAGATGCGGCACATATATCTCCTATATCGTTTTTTAAGATAGCGTCGATTGTTACTGTTGTTCTTTTGGGTAGTATCTTTGGGCATCTTTATCTGTAATAAATATTAAAGAAGAGGCTAAATGGAGAAAATGAAGAAAGTGGAGAATGTTTTTGTTTATTTTAAGATTAAAAGGGCAATAGTACGAGTTTTGTAATTGGTCTTGTAACTAATCTTCTTTGAGTAAGAATATTTGCTATTCTAACACGATGATCGGAATCAATATATACTACTATATATACTAAATTCTACCTAGACGCCAGGAGTTGGGAGGTAGATTTTCATCTTTAATTACAACCATTGAGTTTTCCGTCAAGTTGTCTTCTGGCTTTTGCCACTTTAATCTTCTTTGCAACAAAAGTGCTGGTAAACAAGCTTCATCCTCTGCCATCGGTTTAGAATGGACATAGAAGTTTCGGAAATTTGTGGATCTACAGGAGTAAGGCGTGGGCCACCGACAAGTAAGTGGCCTGGAGTTAAAGCCACAAAGTCAGATGGATCTTGGGAAATAGGCCTAGAATTAGGGCAAGCTTCTATACGACTGAGTAAGGTTGAAAACTCCTCATATGTATACTTAAAACATCCAGCCGCTTTTCGAAAGTAAAGTTTAAAACTTTTGACACCTGCTTCCCACAACCCTCCCATATGCGGAGCATCTGGAGGAATGAAGTGCCAGGTGATATTTTGACTTAAATATTTTTCGATAAGTGATTGTTTGGAAGTTTAAAGGAATTCTTTAGCCAGGGTTTTAGAGACTCCAACGAATGTTGTACCATTATCTGAATGGAGGTCGAGGGGACAACCACGACGGGATACAAAACGACTAAAAGCTGCCAGAAAGACTGATGTTGATAAGTCTTTCGTTGCTTCTAAGTGGATCGCTTTGGTCGAAAAACAAACAAAAATGCAAACATAGCCCTTAGTAATACGACAACTTCGACCATTGTAGATTTTTATTTCAAAGGGACCCGCAAAGTCCAGTCCTGTGTGCGTAAATAGTCGCAATATTTCAGTGCGCTCTGGAGGCAGCGCAGCCATGATTTGCTTCTGACACTTTCGTTTGTAAATTATACATTGTTTACAATTGTTTATTGTGACCTTTATCAGGTTCTTTACTTTGGGAATCAAGAACTCTGTTCGAATGAGTCTCAAAACAAGTTGATTTCCGCCATGAAGGCTTATTAAATGGATAAATCTAACCAAAAGACGTGCATATTGGCAGTTATAGGGAATAATTATCGGATGTTTTTCTCCATATGTTAAGCCTGGACAGGAGAAAAGCCTTCCACAAGACCGTATTATTCCTTCTGAATCAAGAAAGGGATTTAAACTCATAATAGCACTGGAAGTAGATATTTCTTTTTTGGATACTAACGACTTATAATCAGCTGAGTAATGAACTTGCTGACACAATACTATTAGACGCTAACGAACAAATGTTATTTCACCACTGGATATTGCTTTAGAGTTTTTATAGTAATTGTGGCGAAATTTAGAATGCGTACGAAAATAAAAGCGATATACATATGCAATTATACGCATAGCTTTCGGAAACATGAAAACATGAAAAAAAGATTTTGACAGATTTCTTTTCTATATCAGTTTCAGGAAAAACTCTTGTGCCCCTTTTGGTCCAATACTCATTGGAATGACGCAGCCATTGTGGTCCATGCCACCAAAGACCATTATTAACTATATTTTTTTGATATACCCCTCGACTTGCTAAGTCTGCGGGGTTGGTATCAGAGGTAACGTGGTCCCACATTGCAGGGCTAGTTATCTGTAAAAATTTTGGAAACTCTATTAGCCACAAATGTTAGCCATGAACAATCTGGTTTTGCTAACCATGAGAGGACAATTGTGGAATCTGTCCAACCAAATATAGAGTAATTTTTTATTTCAAACTTGGAAAGCATACTTTCTACTATCTCGGCGAGTAGAACTGCACCACAGAGCTCTAACCTTGGAATAGATAAGGTTTTTACTGGTGCTTCTTATGTTTTAGAGGATATTAAATGACAAAAAATTTATTGTTCTGAGATATACGTATATAGAGCGCAGCTGCGTATGCTTTTTCGGAAGCGTCACAGAACGCACGAAATTGGACCACAGAGCTAGGACGATAATCTATCCAACGTGGAATTTTAATGTTGTTAATATGAATATAATTGACCTGAAATGTCTTCCACTGAGCTAACGACTCGGAAGTGAGGATCTCATCCCATTCTGTACCATCAATCCAAATTTTTTGCATTAATATTTTTGCTAGAACTGCGCAGGGTGATAGCCATCCGGCAGGATCAAATAATTTTGCAATTTCTGACAGGACCTCGCGTTTTGTCCACTTTTCGCTTTCCAAGAATGGCTTGGCAGTAAAATAAAAAGAATCCGTGAGGGCGTTCCACCGGATACCCAGCGTTTTAGCGGAGCTTCTATCGTCAAATTCTAAAAAATCCTCAAATAAAAGGTGTTCAGGAGGAATTGCTTTGAGTATTTCTTTTGAGTCTGAAGTCTATTTCCTTAAATGAAAACCTGCCGACTTAAGAGCTAGGATCAACTCGTTTCTGGATTCTAGTGTCTGTAAAATCGTATGGCCGCCAGCCAATACATCGTCAACGTACATAAAATTTCGTAGTATTTCGCTTCCTTTTAGGTACATTTGTTGAATATCGACTGCCAATTGGTGAATGGTGCGGATAGCTAAATAAGGCACAATTTACTCCGAATGTAACTGTTTTAAGTTTATAATCTTGAACAGTTTCTGAAGGGTCTTTTCGGAACAAAATTCTTTGGAATGGTGTATGATTCGGGTGAACTAAAATTTGCCGATAGATCTTTTGAGCATTAAATACGAATTGAAAAAGTCTCCACCTCATGACAAGAATTGTTAAATCATTTTGGAGAACTGGACCAGTGTGCAGTATGTCATTTAGACTCAGATTATTCGATGATGGCGATGAAGCATTAAATACGACACGCACTTTTGTAGTCATACTGTCAGGTTTTAGAACAGCGTGATGTGGTAGGTAGCAGTGCTTTGGAGCTTTAAAATTACATGAAAAACAGACCTTTACCATATGATCAAGTTCCAGGTATTCCTGAACAGCATGATTATATTCCTCTTTAAAACTAGGAGTTCTAAGAAGTCGGACTTCATTTCGCAAGAACTGTGCCATTGCGTTTGTGATTTTAAGACTTGGGGTAGGATTTTTATGCGAAAGAGGTCCGGTAAGGATCCAGCCAAAGAAAGTTTCCTGTGCTATTAAGGAATCACAAACTTCATGCTTAACATCAGAAAGCATTATTGAGGGAAATAGATCACCACCAATTAAAATATCGATATTTGAACTATAAAAAAACTGAGGGTCAGCGAGTGGTATGTTATTAAGATTTAAAAATGAAGATGGATGGAAATTGCTAGATGGGAGCTTTACCAGGAAAGCTGGGGAACAACTAAAGCTCTAACCAGGAGCTCAATATTATTATCATACTGTGATCCTAAGACGAACGATGACTCTTTGCGTACCATGGCAGAAATTGAATTATTTAAACCAGTTACACGAGCCTTTATGCTTTTATATGGCAGTCTTAAAAGATTACGTAATCTCTCTGAAATAAATGATCCTTCCGATCCTTAATCAATTAGTGCCCTAGCTTTATACCCCATATTAGGAAGGCAAACATCAACGATTGCCGTGCCAAGAAGGACACCTTTGGAGTTGGTGGCAAGACAAGATTGAATCACTTCAGTTTCTGATCCAAAAGTGGACTGTATTAAATTAGATTTAGCTGAAAAAGGGACAGAATGTGGATTCAATGCTACAGTAGTGCTTGTTTGAGGAACTATAATTTTTGCAGAATCTGCCTGGTTTATATGCAATAACGTGTTGTGTCGTTTATTGCATCGATAGCAATTGACTTTACTAGAACAATTTTTTACAGAGTGGATCATCGAAAAGCAGTTCAGGCAAAGGCCCTGTTTTTTAATCTGCGCAAATCGCTTGGAATAATCAAAACTTAAAAAACGAGGGCACTTACGAATTGGATGCGACTCGTTCGGGCACAGTTGGCACTTAGGACCGGAAACTTTATTTTAGAATGCGTTCACTTTTTTATACGGTTTGACAGAAAGCTTTGACTTAGAATCGGTGTGTCTTAAGACTGTTGAATTTCTAATGTCGAAAACTGAGTCTAAAGTTTGAAAACGATTTAAAAATGTATCCAATTCAGACCATTCTGGAATCAAAGTTTTATTTACCAAGCTCTGCTCCCAGAAAGTCAATGTTAAATCAAGCAAACGATTCGAGCATATAAATACAAATATCGGATCCCAACTACTAACGTCAATTTCGTGGAGGCGGAGAATTGAAATGCATGAGTTAATGTCACGTTGGAGTTTTTAATTGCCTCACTCGATTCTGATGTAATGGTATCTAGATTAAAAAGGTTTCGTAGTTGTCCATTTACAAGTATTCTTCTATTTTCGTAACGGGTTCAAAGACTGGACCATGCTAAAGCAAACCCTTCGTTAGTAAGCGGACTCTTTTGAACTATTCCCGAGCTTCTCCCTTGGTTTTTCGGTTAAATAAAACAATTTTTCGACAGGGCTTAGTTTCGAATTGTTCATATACATAGCAGTAAATAAATCGCGGAATGAAGGCCAAGACATATAGTCACCGCAGAAGACATCAATCTCGCAAGGAGGTAAGTGAAGATTATGAGTAAAATTGGAAGAGTCGGTAGTAGCTGCAACGTTTCGAGAACTAGAGAAAAAGTTTTAAAAGTCAGATTTAGTGTTTGCAAATTTCAAACGAAGATTGTCAGAGATCTCGGATAATTTTACCAAACAATTACAGTATGTTATATAAGTGCTTTTGTACTTCACACTTAATGTTTCCATAGTTGAGGTTTCACTGTCACCGTTTTCCTCCTCATTATCTTTTTCAAATAGAATATTTTCATATGCAGTTTTTATTTTAGCCCACGTAGATTTAAGATCACATTTATGGACGTCGACTGCATGAACCGAATTAATCGGTTAACGATTGTCACTAAAATCTGAGTCAAATTCAACAATACTGTCGCAATGCGAATGAACTGGTCCAATGACATATTGACAATGCTTTGACATAAAAAGAATCAATTCAATCGAATGACAAAGGAAGATACGTTTTTCCTAAGTAAAATTGGATGGGATTAATCCCTTGCTAATATTAAAGGTACTAGTAAAAACGGTTTTAATTACTCCGCATATGATATGAAAAACACCCACAACATAAATAAACCACATTTGATCTTGATTGGAAGAGCAAACACCTTTAACACTCTGCAGGCATAGACAGCTGCTCGTTTAGTGTAAAATTTTAAGTTCAAGGTCAATATTAATTACTCTCAGTTTAAAAATTTATTGTTTGCAACGTAGAAAAAGTATCCCAATAAATTATGGGTTGTGCTCTTTCCAATTTTATTCTCTTCGCCGTTTTTAACCCGTTTAGCACCAAACAAAGATTTTCAAGTAGTCGAAGATATATAAATATGTATGTATAGATTTTGTATTTATATCACTAATTTGTCATAGGGATAAAGGAACATAATTTCTTATTCGTAATGTGAGCAGTTGATTTAATTTAATTGGTTATTAAAATCAAAAAGAAATATCATTCAAATATTAAAAACAAAGAGCGATATTAAATGTTTAGGAGATAATAGTCGAAATCTTATGTGAGTGGCATTGGATTGGAGTAAAAATTGCAAAAAGTGGTGTTTAAAAATTTGTTCTGCCTTATATTCGCTAAAGCACGGTTGCCAATGATTAGGATAATATTTGGATGAATTAATGGGATTTGATTGGTTCTTTTTGTTATAACTATTTCTTCTTAAGTAACTGCTAATATTGTTTGATACGATCTTTACTGCACATATATTTTGGTTAAAGGGCAAACTAAAAAATATAATATTTTATTTTATCCGGCAACATTATCCAAAGTAAAATAAGAGAGTGTAGAACAATAAGGGTAAGGAAAGAGAAAAAATTTGAAATCAAAAAATGTAGCTGTTTATGTTAAAAATAGAATGCACTAGATATTGTTGAAATGAAATGGCATTGAAATTGTATTTATACATACAAACGTAGACTCCTGTATATATAAATATATATTTATGTGTATATATATGTATATATTTTTATTTAAAATATAAAGAATTCGTAAAACGTGATTTTTAGGCATGAACCATTGTAAATGAACAACAAAATACCCTGTCAAAGGCAACGAATATTTATATATAACTTTTGTATGAATGAAATTTTGTTACAAATATTAATTTATTTGTTATTCGGTAAATACCTTTTTCTCCATCAAACCCTCTCTTTAAGTATTTTCCACGTAGGTAGATTTCTTATAAACCCTTATGTCGCACTTCTTCCATGCCTTTTAATCTGAAGTATTATTATATTTTACGCTGTTATTATGAATCTCCTTTTTTTTAATTTTCAATAATTTTCAATGAAGTAATTTGCTGAATGAACCATACACAGTTTTTTATAGACCATTACTCAATTGCACTACTAAATAAACTAAAAATTGTTTTGTAGCAAAATAGAAACGAACCTGTATTTTTTTATAATGTTCCTCTTAAAATGTACGTATGAATGTTGTTCAATGTTAAGGTGAATTCTCAGAGAGCCAAAAGAAACTTCCAAATAATGATCCGGTACGAAGGAACAATGTTAATATCACGTCTTTGGTGGTCGCAAAGATTATGGAATCTGGATGCGATGGAAATGAAGTTTCTCTGAGCCAAAATTTAACCAAGAAATATTTTGTGCTCAATAACAATAGCGATATTCCAAGCAAAATGAAAGTAAAAGAAATTGGAATTTTATTTATTATCAAGCGGAGGAAAGGATCGTCTTACCACTTAAAAGGTTGAAATCGAAAGAGGGATCAATAAGTGTGTTCACTTACGGAAATAGGTATCTACGACATCTTTGTTACTTTTGACGAAAGTTTGAAACTTATTTAACAAGAGAAGAGAGCCAAATTTTAAGGTCTTCAAATAAGAAGTATTCGTATATGTTGTTAAGAAAAAGGCGATTTAAGCAAATAATTTTCAGAATTTAAAAAGTTAAAAAAGTAAAGGAAAAATAAAAGTTAGTAAAATAGTTTTGACGTTAACATTCCGCCCGCCTTGCATTATTTATGCAAATGAGAAAGTTACGTTACGTTGTCATTGATACCTATTTGATAAATGAAGTAAAATCAAAGGGGTAATATATTTATAAGTATTATATAAGTCTAGATTCTTGTGTTAATTCAAATATCTAAAGATATGGCTTTTTTTTTTGTGGAATTCAAATTACAATTTAGATTATCCACTGTGGAGAGGCTTAGATTTTGCACAAACTGTCTTGCGTCATCCCACGGATATAGAACATGTAAAAGCATTCATGTTTGTTATATTTGTAAGCAGAAACATTACTCTCTTTTGCATAAAAATTCCACTCGCAACCCTGATCGCGCAAAAAAATTAACGCATCCTAATCCGTCTCGCTGAATCCTTCTAACCTTTCCAATAATGGAAATACTTTCAGAAGTTCCGGCACTCATGGTTCTAATTACAGTCCACCTCAAGTTAACTCTGATGAAAGACCCTCGACTTCAAGCGCAGCTCAGTCTTATGCTTCGCATGTCGATTCAAACCTCCTATCTACGATAATGCTAGGGACAATAACTTGTGAAGTTTTTGTCGGCGATATGAAGTGCATGGCACGTGCTCTGCTCAATCCTGCTTCTCAAGCAACTTTTATTTCCCAAAACTTGCAAAGAAAACTATGTTTACCCACGTTTTTTTTTTTTTCTGCCATGGCGAAAATTGCTAGTCTTAATGGCAGTTTAACGGCGACTGCTTCTAAGATATGCCTAATCACAAATAGTTTTAAATCAAACCCAGATTTTAGACTTCAATGTGAGGCATATGTCGTAAAAAAGCTGACTGTCCGGTTGCCAGGTTGCTAGGAGATGTATACCCCCAGATATTATTACCCGAAGTAGAAAAGCACCCCGATGGCAACCTAATCGCTCAGAACACAATGTTTGGTTGGATTTTTACTGGTAGAGTGTTTCACCGCAACCCCCTAAATACGGTTAATTCATGTTTTAGCCGTTTTGATTTTAATAATCAACTATCTCGGTTTAAGGAACTCAAAGAGGTGCCGAAAGCAACTCAATTGTCCGAATCTGAGAAATTTTGTGAACAATATTACCAGTCGACAACCTTCAGAAACCCCGATGGCCATTATGTAGTTTCCCTACCCTTTAAACAGGAATTTTCGGAAAACCTTGCTTTAGAAAATTCCCCTGAAATTGCGGTTTCTCAATTCAAAAGAAATAAAACTCCCTTTTGCGAAACCCCGACCTTAAAGCACAGTATGATAAAGTAATTGGCGAGTATGTCGAATTGGGTCATACACGAGAAATTTCTTCCTGTCGTTTAAAAACGAACTCGTATTATTTAACTCATCATGCTGTGTATAAACCCGATAGTTTGACAACGAAACTTCGCGTCGTGTTTAATGCATCCAGCCCGTCTTCAAACGGCGTTAGCTTAAACGATACTATCTACCCAGGCCCTGTATTACAGGCTGACCGGATTTTCGCGGATATTATTCCGCCGAAGTCAAGGATTTTGAGCTTCAAACGGTCACGTTCGGAGTGAGCTGCGCGCCATACCTTGCCATTCGGACTTTGCGACAATTGGCACACGAATGTGAAGTTTAAAATCCTGCAGTGTCCGAAACCAAATTTACGTCTGCTGGTTCACATGAACCAGAAGAAGCAATCGTACGACGTAATGATCTTATTAACGTTCTTGGTTCTGCTGGCTTTGTTCTGCGAAAATGGACTGCGAATCATAAACTTTTATTAGAAGATTTACGCTGCGAGAGTCTGTTAACAGCAGACTTTAAATTTTCGGAAGCGAGCACGACTAAGACACTTGGACTGCGATGGAATACCTGTTCTGACAGCTTCTATTTTACACTTGATACGCTGCCAAATAGGGACTTTGTTACAAAAAGTGCTGTCTTGACAGAAATAGCAGAGCTATTTGACCCTGCCGGATGGCTTGCCCGTAAAACTACTGTCGCTAAGATAATAATGCAACAAATTTGGAAAGACAAGACAGATTGGGATGAATTTTTAAACCCTCTAACTCTAAATCAATGGCACGCCTTTTAAGAAGACTACCCGCAAATTGAGAAAATTAACATTCCAAGATGGGTTAATTTTCACCTCGATTTTGATTTAGAAATCCATGGTTTTTGCGATGTTTCTGAAAAGGCATACGCAGCAACTCTGTATATACGACCTATTCGCCCTGTGAGAAATCACCCCGTCTAGAGCTCTGCGGAGCAGCATTATTGGCAAATACGGCAGAATCGCATAGTTCTCAAATAAATCTAGCCAGGAGGATTCATTTTTAGACTGATTCTACTATAGTTTTATCCTGGCTCCAAGAACCCCCATGCCTCTGCCCTACTTTTGTTGCAAATAAAGTTGTTTTGATTCAGAAAAAAGTTGGCACTGAAAATTTGTGTTATGTTGACTCTCGGAATAGCCCCGCTGATGTGGCAAGCCGAGGATCTCTTGCTCAGGATTTAGTTAACAACGCTTTATGGTGCTATGGTCCGCAGTGGTTAAGTGAGCCTGAAGAAAATTGGCCCCGAACGGAAATTACTTATCACACAAATCTGGAGACAAAATATATAAAGACTAATTTTACCCACTCTGATAGCACTGATGATTATCTTAAGAGGTTTTCAAGATTACCCCGAGCTATGAGAGTCATTGCATATATTTTTCGTTTCTACAATAGTGTGCGAAAGTTTGGCTATGTTTATGACTGCCAGCAGTTGTCCAGGTGGGAAATAATATTTGTGAAAACACGCTTAACCCTATTATCTCAACAGCCTACCCCGAAATAGCAAATTGATTTCAATGAGAGTAAATGGTCGTCTTGCTCAGGCGGTAGGTCTGACGTATAATGAACGTTTTCCCAAAATTCTACTCTATTATGCACCTTTTACTCGGTTATACTTAAACTCTGTCCACAAATACTCGTTACATGGTGGAAATGCGTTATTAGCACGACTCGTTAGAATTTAATTTTGGGACCTAAACTTCGAAATTTAGTTTGTACGATTGTGAACCACTGCAAGGATTGCGTCATTCACAATAAGCAGACTAGTCATCAAATGATGGCTGCTTTACCCCCGGAAAAAAACATCTTTGATTATACTGGCGTCGACTTTGCAGGACCATGTGATATTAAATCTTACAGTGGAATAGGTTGTCGAATGTCAAAAGGTTGTGTCGTAGTGTTTGTTTGCTTTAGCACAAAAGCAATACATTTAGAATTGACCGAGGATATCCTCAGAGGCTTTTCTAGCAGCATTTATCCGTTTTATATCCCGTCTTTCGGCACCACGACATATGTACTGTGATAATGCCACATCTTTCGTTGGTGCTGCAAGTTACTCAATATTGATCGAAAGAAGTTTTCAGAAGAAATAAAGTTTAGACCCTTAGTGCGGATTATTCGCTGAAATGGCATTTTATTCCCCCTGGCGCTCCTCATACGGGTGGTTTATGGGAAGGCGGGTTGAAAAGTTTCAAAACCTATTTGAGAAGAATTTCTAATTCACAGAAATTTACTAACCCCGAATTTGAAACCATGTTGACTCGTATTGAAGCCTGTTTAAACACCAGACCCTTATGTGCCATGAGTAATAACCCAACTGATTTGGTTCCTTTAACACCAGGTAATTTTTTAGTCGGTCGTCCGCTACTAGGGCATGCCGAACCAGACCACTCTGAATTATCCTTAAGCCTTTCCAACAGATGGAAGAAACTTAGAATTTTTCACCATCAATTTGCCTTAAGGTGGAAATAGGAATATTTGAAGGAGCTACACAAACGCACAAAATGGAAGTTTCCTAATAGGGTCTTTGTAGTCGGCGATTTGGTTGTGGACCGTCAAGATAATTTACCCACAAATTTTTGGAGATTAGGTCGCTTAGAGAAGGTCTATTGTAGTCAGGATTATAAAGTTAGAGTCGCTGACGTGAAAACAGCTTCTGGCATTATTACCCAGCCAATTGTGAAGCTCGTTCTCCTTCCTAAGTCAAACCCAAATTAATAAATTGTTTTTCTCTCTTGTTTTTTTTATCACCCCAGTTATAAAAATGCCTGAAATGTCAGCTCGTTTTGAGGTTCACCGTCCAGTTACGGAAGCTGCAGGGAGTAAACCCGCAAATAAACCACGGGATGAAGGCCTTAGAGACTGCCGCATTTGTAAAAGCGAACTCCCAATCCGGAAATGCCCCAAGTTCCGAAAAATGTCGGTAGCAGAGCGGTGGAAGGTAATTGCGAAATATCGCAACTGCTTTAATAGCTTAGCTCACTCTCATATGAGGGATAAGTGCGTCAGCAAGGAACGGTGTATGGAATGCACAGCAGAGCACAACACGCTTCTGCACCGTTTTCGAAATGACACGCGAAAATCATGCACTGACCGCCCTGAACAGACTTAGAAAAAGAAACAAGAAAAGAAGACCAAAAAAAAAAGAAAATCAAGAAAACGAGACGTAACAAAGGCGACAAGAACACCTAACACTTACAACAACAAATAGAACAATTGAATTAGCAATTAGCGCAATTACAACAAAACCCACAACAAATTCAGCCGTATGCCCAGCCGTTACCACAGCATTCGAATTACGCCAAGGAGACTGCAACGGTTGTCAACAACGATCAGAACGGACGTATTTCTTAAGAGAATTTTTATTTTATTTTTTTTTCATTATTTTATTTTTGTAATGTTTTTCTATTTTTTTTTATCCATGTAAAGTAAATTCTTTTGTAAATTATTTTTATTTTATTATATTAGTTTATATAACTCCAAGGGGGCGGGATGTTTATATACGAAATAACCCTTTTCATCTTCCTCGTTCTTTGGCATTTCTCTTTTATTCTCCTAACTATTTGTTTTTCTTTGGCACCAATGCTGTTTTAATTTGTATAAACTCTCTTTTTATTTCTTCTTACTCTTGTTCAACCCGAATGTAAGTTTTATAATAAAACGAATCAAAAAAATAATCCCAAAATAAATCCCATTTGTTTTTTATTTTATATTTTTGGAGAATATGTTTCACATCAACAATATACATATATTAACTTCTAGCAGTGCCCACAACTTCGTCTGTGTGTCATTTCTAATTTTCTTAAAGTTCAAATTTAGACAAATATGTTTTAAAACACATTTTTATATAGTTCTGTATATATTTGTCAAAATAGCTTTTCTTCGAAATAAAACGCTTGAAAATGTTTGCAAAAGGTGTTTTATTGAAAATTAAGGAATGTTAATTACAGTTTGGACGAGTTTCATCGTTCGGCGTCTTAGAAAGAATGTCATTATGTTTTTAAAAATGCTTTGTCTAAATCGTGTGTTCAGTCTTCAGCTGACAGGGTTTTCATTCACATGACGGTTCGGCCAGTTCTGAGCACAAGGAGAAACATCGCACCAGCGTTTCATTTTATCTGAACTAAAATCAATTAGGACAAAGTCGCCTTCGTCGTATGAAAAAGGTATGCATTGCTTTTTGTCAAACCTTTCCTTCCACAGTTGACGTTCCCGTTCGATGTTTAGAGCGGCTAGTTGTCGTTTCTCTTGGATTGGGATATCAGAATCAAAAAGTTATCATCTTGCATAGCTGCGAATATATAAATTTGCATTGGGTCAATTGGTTTAAACTCAAAAAGTAATTCGTTTAGACTAAAACGTCATATTGAATTTTTCTGAGAGTTGATTGACCTCTGTACTTTATACAAGGATAAATTCCACTATTTTGGATCTTCGGTGGATGTAAGGAGGTATGTTAAAATAGTCTGATTAGGTCGTTCGACTTGCCCATTTGTTCTGGGCGTTTGCACGGCATTCTTAACATGTTGAACAAAATTTTCGTTACAATGCTGTTTAAACATCTTTGAGGTGAAAGCAGTGCAGCGAACAGAAATAAAGCTCTTTGGCAACCCATAGTAACTACATAGCTCATTTAGGACATTAATAACTGCTGCTAATTTTGTATTACGTACGGCTTTTATGACAGCATACTTTGTAAAGACATTAGAAATAGGTAAAATGTGAGTGTTTCCCCGCTTACTTCTTACAAACGGTTCCAAGTGGAAAAGTAAAGTTTCTAGTTCTCCAAAGTGTAAACTGGCTTGAATTTCCGCACTTAAGACTTGTTATAACAACACTCTACACAAGCTTTTATATATTCTTTCATATATTTTCTCATGTGGGTAAACCAAAAATTTAGCTTGGCTCTCTCAAGTGTTTTTTCCAATCCGTAATGGTGTATATCATCGTGGCAATATTTTACGGTTCTGCATCCAACAGGTATTACAAGCCTTCTTCAGTTTGACGATACAAAAGGTTGTTTTTAAGACATATTCGCATTTCAGTCTTTAAGCTGCATTATTAGTATCCAGTCATAACTTCCTACTTTCACATTTATGACAAATCCAGCCGGCTCAGGTTCGACTGCCGGAAAATCAGGTGCTCTACTCAAAGCGTCAACATGGGCCAAGCGAGACCCTTCACGATAAACAAGCTCAAAGTCGAATTCAGTAGATTTAGTAGCCAACGTGCCATTTTTGGTTGAGGCTCTTTCATCGCCCTTATTTTAACAATTGCCGCCCAATCCTTTTCTACTTGAAAGTGATTACCTAAAAGGTAAATACGGAACCTCTGACTCATAGCTGTGATATTTTGCTTCATTGTCCGGGCAAAGTCTGCTAAAATAAAACACGGGATGCCACTTGCTATCTTCCGCACATTGCAAGAGAACGCCAGCTAAACCCAAGCTAGTAGCATCGCTATGCACCTCATGTTGTGCCGATAGCGTATAGATTGCGAGTACTGGGTTGCTGCAAAGGATTTTAATTAATTTTCTTAATGACTGGTCTTGTACATTACCCCATTAAAAAATCTTATCTTCACTTTTTCAAAAAAGTTTCGTAAGAGGATTAATTAATTCTCTACAAATTTCATGAAGAATCTTGTCAACCCTAGAATACGACATACCTCCGTGACATTTGTCGGTACCTTAAAGTTTCTGATTACACTTATCTTCTCTGTACCAGATGTAATACCAAAACCCTTAACCGTGTGTGCATTTATCTGAGCGCAAAGTAAGTCCACACCAAAAATCTCTTTAAGCGATCGATGCCTTCTCTACTGTCTTGCTGGGAATTACAACGTCGTCTAAATACGCGAACACTTCACCCTTTTTCATCAAGTCTAAAATGCGGGTTATCACAGCCTGGAACACAGCCGGGGCACTAACTAAACCTACGACATTGCAAAAGCTATAAATTTCGTAGACTTCTCCTTTATTTCCTGCGAGTTGAGCATACTGTTCCTTCATTACTGCCGTGGTTCACGGTTATCTTACAGGCATGTTCTGACACCCGCGCGTTTTGCTTGCGATTTGCTTCTTTTCAAACTTATGTTCAGTACTTAAAAATTATTTTTGCTTATTTTGTTAGTTATAACATACACGTTCAAAACGCAGATTGTCCTAAAAATAATTGAGATATATGTATTAACGTACATTAACACTTTAATCTCCCATTTAATAAGCACCGAATATTTGTTTAAGATTTTAAATGTGAATAACCACATTTTTATTTGACTACCGACTACACATTTAATCGCACTAATACTAATATATTTTCGAACATCAATAAGAACAGCTGTTTTTATGAAATCGCAAGTACTCAAGAAAAAACCAACACAAACAATTGATAAAACAAAGGGCATATTTTAAATTTATTATTTAACACTTTAATTGTGTAAAAATAAAAATAAATTTTGATAAAAATAAAAGAAAACATATTAATTTTTATTTGTGTATAGTTTTATTGTTGTTTTAAAGCTTATTTTAAGTGAAATTTATAACTTTACTTCAGTCTGTGCTTGCGATTTCAAGTCGCCAAATTTCTTGCGATTGTGAACTAAAGAACACCTTTCATGTGATTTCAACTCACATCGCAAGTTTTAGACGATTTGCGATTGTCAGAACATGCCTGTTAGCAAAAGGTTTTTTATACAGCTTAGTACATTCAGATACATTTTCCATACTCATTTATGTTATTAGCAAAATATTTCTTGTGAGCCGGTGGTAACAAATCCTTAAATTAAATTTTATTTATATTCTGAATCCAGCAACCGTCTTTCTCAATAATTGTACGTTTTCCCTTCTGACACAACAAATTCCGGCCAATTAAAACATCAGTAGGAATCATTGTATCTTATAATAAATAAATCTGCTTCACACGTAGTGTCGTCCATTGTAACATCTTCAACAACTTTTGAGTTGCAAACCCTTTAAAGACTATTCGCATTTTGTAATATTCTAACTTTTGGTGATAATGATTTTCTTACTAAGCAACGGTTTCTCCCACAATCAATAAACACAACTTAATGACGGCTTTACAAAGTTTTTTAGCCGACTTAGGAAATTGATAAGTAGTTTTGTTTACATCTGCAAATTCATTTTCATTTGATCTGCATTCGCTAATTTCGTGAGAAGTTCGGTGGAAAATTTCACAATGGGTACTTTTTTGAGGTTCTGGGTACTTAATGGAATAACGACCGTATTTCAAAAAATTTTAACATTTAATTTTACTTCGTGAATTATGTTTGTCTTTTTTAATAAATCTTGCATTTTTTGTGGTGTTCGCGTGCCTATTTTCTTTCAATTTGTTGTTACTATTGATTGTGTTTAATTTGTAGTTGCAATAATTTATTATATCATTCAAAAGATAATTGCAGGACAAGTTTGTTTTCTTCAAATTTTGATTATTTATACCATTTACGATATGTCGTGCAATATCAGCATAGCTGAGGTTTCCACTATTGCCATACGCAGTCATTTTGTTATAATATTGCTAGGGAGTTTCGTGGGTTTGCCGTAGCATAGTAGACATCTTCATATTTACATCAGCGGTATTTTCAATGTGAGGAAGATATAAAGAAACTTATTAGTAAACTGTGCCCAAGTCATAAATACCTCTTGTAATGAATCAACCCAGTATTTAGCCGGGCATTTTATTTTCTGCTGTACTGCAAATACGACAGAACGATCGTCCTAACCGTACACAGCCTTTAAAAGCTCAACGCGTTTAACAAATTGCGTTGCGTTCACCGGCTCATCCGCGAATGCGTTAAAATCTGGTAGTAGTGAAATAATTTCATGTATTTGGCCATTTGATTTAATTATTTGTATATTTTTTTGAAGGGTTTGTTGCATTCCAGAACAATCTGTAAACATAACATTGCCTGTATTGGGCGTAGTAAAAGGACTGGGAGAAACTATTTCATGGTAAGTTTTGGCAAAACGTAGCCGTTGAACGAAGATTTTAAATGTTACTTCTCGTCTGTGATGCTTGTGGCACTATGCGGTGTGTCGGTATGGTATTTGTTGATGACGGAATATTATGAACGTAATTATCCATTGTCGGAACGTAGGGTAAACTGTAGTTCGGTTACAAAGGAACATTACAGTCATAGGTGGACGTTGTTAAATCGTGGGGTACGTTATGTTGTGTTTGTGGACTAGCTCAAACATCAGTTGCGATTAACGAATCAGTTGTCATGATCGTCTGCAACGGCGATGGTGTCTCGGTAGGATCAAGTTCGGACGGTCTATTAACAAACGGGTGTTGGATGGTTGGATTTCCAATTCCAACATACGTTTCGCTACTGCATCATCTTCGCCGTAAAATATTGAATATTTTCCATCGAGGAAAAAAGTTATGAATACGGAATTCTGAGATTGTCAAGATAGCTTTTCTTCGAAAAAAAAAAATAACGCTTGAATTTGTTTTCAAAAGTTGTTTGATTAAAAATGAAGAAATGTTAATTACAGTATGTACGTGTTGCTTCGTTCGGCGTCTAACAAAGAATGTCGTTACCTTTTTTAAAACGCTTTTATTACACTGCTCAACAACAAAATCCTCCTTAAAATAAACAATCTTACGTGATGGTGAAAAACCAAAAACGGAATTGAGTTCAGCACATCAAAAACCACATAGTCCACATAGTTTTATTTAAAGGAGAGCCAAAATATTGGGCTGACAGAGAATTTAAAAATAACAAAACAAATTATGTACTATATATAATTTTACATAAAAATGTCGTCGGCTCTTAATGGGAAAGATCTCTTCAAAAGCATTTAATGATACCTATTTTATTTATCATAAAAAATATGGTTCACAATCGTACTTTCTATGAAAAGTTCACAGGCTATTGATGTTTCTTTTCTCTAATTTTTTAATTCTCTATTGCCCCATATACTTGTTTGTTTGATTCGAGTTAGTTCATTGTTACAAAAGATATGGAAAAATTAGAGGCAGCCGTGGTGTTTTACCCGCTGCCTCGAAGGACATGGAACGATCTTGCTAATTATCAATAGCAAAGTATGTCTAATCGATTGGCGTAATTAATATTTCTCTAGCTCATCTAGTTTAATTAACCTTAACACGGGCGAACATTGCTCGATCGACTTCGCTATGCATAAGGAGTCAGAATATACTTATAAGGCCGGAAACGGATATAGTAGAATTTACAAACAGAATGACAAACCTAGATGTTATGCTTTTTCCACCTGTAGTGAAGAGTATAATAATAATAATTATGGTGCGCGCGAATTTTAACAAATGGCTAAAAAATAAAAACAATTTTTTTCTCACCATTTCATCCAAAAATGTGTTTTTGTTTTGTAAAGCTGCTCATACACGACATGTTTTTTACATCTGACATGTCAAATTTCTCACTGTAAGCACGAACATATCGTGTAGGGCTGTTGAAACATTGCTTCTGTAAATATATGTGAAAAGTCATCTGACAAAATTTCGTTTAGAACATGCTCTATTTTGATCTGACAAACCATCTGACATCAGCTGTTTTTATAATTCTAAAAAGTACTGCCATAAATCAATGCCGTATGAAAACAATCAACGGCCGGTAACAACTGGTGGTAGCATTAGCCGGCTGAAGGTAATATTTTATATGACCAAAATCTAAATTTTTTTAAACTATTTATAACAATTATGTTAATTCTGTATCATTATTCAAATCAAACTGAACTTCTTTCTACTTAGAGTAAAAAAAACAAAATAATTAAAATTTACATGTCTTCAGAAATTCTGTAACGAACACAAAAATATTTTAAGACGGCAACAAGCAATTTTGAAACCGAGCGGGTTGGACATCTGTGTAGTGAAAAAAAGGATTTAATTAAAAAAGGAAATTTATTTTGTTGTTTTTGATTATTTGTTGTTTTAGTTTTTGATTCCATTTTTCAAATAATCAAAAAACATTTTTAATTAAATTTGCGAGCAGATCAGCCTTTGTAAACAAATAATCACCCTTATTCTGTTTGGCGTCGTCAACATTGTTGTCAATTTTAAGACAACATCAATTAAACACAATATCAATACTAATTTGGTATTTCCTAACAGCTTAATGACGACGTTGACTGTTTATCGATAATATAAATAAGTAAAACACACATATCTAATATTTGTGACAGATTAATTAATTTGTTTTCTATTATGTTAAGAAAGTGTTGTGGAAAGTTTAAGTTTTCTAAGAAAAATTAATAAAAATTTAAACAAAAAATTAAATTAAATAGTCTAAGGGCCATTATTGCAACTTGCCGTTAGTTAAAGCTATGATTTTAGCTGCTTGATAAAGAGCTTTGAATTAATAAAACTATATTTTTAATGTTATTATTTAATGGATAAAAAAATAAGTGAAGTTTTTAATATGCAAATCCATTTATTAGTCCGACAAGTTATAATAATGCCTCTGCGGAATTCTCTAGCAAGGAATAGACTTTTTTAACTCTTCCATTAATTTTTCAAATTGACAGGGGTTAATAATTTTAGTGTTTCACATTTACTTTATTTTATATGTTTCTTACTTCGCTTTTTCAATATCGCCGTACGCTTTCTATTGTTTTTTAAGTTTTCTTTAGCACACGACACAACACAAAACCAAAAATGGCGACGACAAACTAAACGGCAACATCAACATCAATTGTTCTTAGGGAATACCAAACATATGTCGACAGTCATCGATTAATGACAATATTGCCAACGGGAATACCGATTTACAATAAACGAAGAAAAACGACGTCGTCTTATGTTGATGACGCCAAAGAGACTAAGGGTGAATAGTTACGTCAGATGTAAATGTTCCAATAAAATACCAATTTTGATACACATGCATAATTACATATGACTCACACAGTTAAAAAGTCAGATGTAAAAAACATGTAGTGTATAGGTAGCTTAAGCAAATTGCCATAATAGCTGCTTGTTATACCCTAGACCACAGTTGGAAAAAGGGTATATCTAAGTTTGTCATTCCGATTGTACATTATATGTAAAAGAATGATTGGCGAAATGTATAAATTAAATCCTTAAGCACAAGAACACGACTTTAACATCTTCCTTGAGTTGGGCCAACATACGAGAAGCATATAATGCAATTTTGTATTGTTGATTTCTAGGTAGTAGACACAGTACCTCAACTAGTTGATCAGATGTTAGTAGCACAAACTCAAAATCGTTTGTAACTTTTTCGTTTGTGATGTCAGGAGAGGATAACTTTGCATGTAAATATGAATTATTGAAATTAAATAACACATCAAAAAAAAAAAAAAATTGAAACAAAAATTTATTTCATAGAAAATTAAAAAAAATGCTACACATATGTATGTGATCAATTTGTTGACATTGAAAAATATTTTATATTAGTATTTAATATGATAACCTGTCTGCCTTTTATTACTGCTTAAATTCGTCTTTGCATAGATTCTCCTAAATTTTTTACAGAAGAGTCTACTAATGTTTTTCCACGCATTCTAAAATCTTATCCATAAATTCTCGACGTTAGAACAGTCATTACGAGTATTAGATATTACACGCTTGATCTCAACACATGCATGTTCGATTGGATTGAGGTCAGGGGATTAAGGGGGCCAGTCAAGAACTTCACAGCCACGATCCCGGAGCCAAGTTTGAGCTACACGTGAAGTGTTTTCTGGATCGTTGTCTTGCTGCCTAGCAATGTGGGATAAAAGAGTACGACACTCTTTTATCCTTTAACAACCTTGTTGAAAGATATTGTGGAGGTTTTATATGATGGATGGGAAGGAATTTATGATTTAAAACTGTAGCCCTTGGTTATTTTTATAACAGCTGCCAAGGGGAACAGCTCAACGTTAGGCGTTCAAAAGAACTGCCGAAATAGATGAGAATGTTAAAATCAAACAAAGGCTAAAGAGCCGGTATGCGGTCATTTAAATTCTAATTTATTTATCCAAATAATTCTGCTTATATACTACTTATGAAAATCTTAGAAGTAATCTAGTATTGAGTGATTTTCTAAATCACTCAAATTTTGTTTTACATTTACAACTTAAAATAGAACACCAAAAGAAGCGAAACATAAGAATCATATTTCTTATTCGTGTTTGTGATTGCATCAGTCATACCATAATGCAAGCGGTCAATATTGTAGTGACCCACTTCAACATTTGTAACATGAGATACTTGATTGTTAGTCATGCTACATGGTTGAAGTAGGTAAGTGCTCGCTGTGCATATGGTATGACGATGTGGGTACACTACAATATCGACGTATTGATTAGCATTCATTCGTCCAGAGACTTCGATGCACTCTCCTACTCCATCCATCCTCATGCATCTCCACATCATTATTCTACCTCCGCCAAACTTCACTGTTGGCTGAATAATACGGCTAGATAACAGCTCACAAGGTTTTCTCCATATCCAAAAGTGTTTTTTTTACTTTGACGCGTCCATGTAAACCGTTTTTTCACAGTTTCTTCCTGATGGCTTCACTTATAATTGTTATTTCTTCACTGTGGAAAATATTGCGTCTAATTTGGGCAGCATTTTCATGCATACCGAACTTTATTTGCCTTACGCCTTACAATACGTCTCTTCATCGCGGCATCCAAAATTGGCTTTCGTCCGGGCTTGTTTCTTGGAGCTAATGGGATGAACGTTTTGCGAGCTTTAGACACCGTTCCAACAGAAACACCTTGCCGTCTTACTGATTCCTGATGTGTGGTGTTCAAATCTCAGTTTCTTCATCTACAGTTACAGCGATACTTCAGAGCCAATTTAAAAAACTTAAATTTTAATTTTAAGAAAAAAGCTACCGGCCATACATAAACTGCTGATGTCACAAAGTCAACTAATTGATCAAATTCCTTTGTTTGCATTTTTAAGTATTGTGAGTAAAGTTACCGTTTATTTCCAGTAACTCAGTACTAAAAAAATATAATTTCTAAATAAAAATAAAAAACAAAATTAACTCTATAGGTATATAATTGTTGAAAGTTTGTTGTGACTATAACATATGAACCAAAGTTTGCACGAAATTGGTGGACGCGTTCGTGAGTTATGACTTTTTATGACAACATGTAATTTTTCCACATAAAAAAACAACAAATACGTAAGCGCACATTGCGTAGAAAGACTGGGTACAATAATCTAGTTTTTAATAAAAAGTCAGATAACGAATATTCAATTTCGTTTAAGGTGATTAATAGAGTATCTACTCAATCAATCATCAATAACTTGAACAAATTATATCGGTTAACCGACACATCGGCTAAGATCAATTTCTATTACGATATTATATTTAATCAACAACATATCCAGTCGAACTGAAACAAAAATTAAAATGTTCAACTATGTTTAATCATTAAACTAATTTATTTTTTTCTCTTTTAGTTTATGTCCAGTGCTTTATGGAAACTTGAATCTAGAGCATTTAATGAAATGAAAATAAGTCAACAGCAATTAGAAAATCTTCAAAATAATAAAATTTCAGAGGAGCTTAAAAATAAGGTTGAGGAAAATCAAAGGGTTCTCATGGAAGTTCAAGAAATTTATGGTCGCCTTTTATTTCTTCATAAATTAATTGTGAGTATTTAAATTTAAAAAGACATTTTTTACTTCGCGGTTTAAAATGTTTTAATTGATGGTCTTACAGACAAGGGGTATAAGTTACATTAACAAAGTGCATTTATACCCCGTGTCTCCTAAGCCTATCAATTGTATAATATATTAAATATTTATTAGTTTATTGCAGTATATATTTCAAATAAAAGTCAATTCAATTCAAACGAATTGCAACTTATTCTACAAATTCATTTGAATTGGAAACAAATTGAAATTTATTTCTGCGCAAATCGTTTGAATTGATTAAAATTTCATTCAATTCTTTTTTGTTGTGAAAAAATTATCCAAAATTTTGTTAATTCGTAATGAAGTAAAATCAAAACAGAATGATTCATTTAATTACAGCTCTAAATTTAATGCATGTAGCAAAATTTTTGAACTGTTCTAGCCAGATAATTGAAATTCACAAGGAACCTTTATTGCTAAGTCACTTTAACAAATCGATGACCTAATATAGAAAGGTCGTATCTCGTTTTTTTCCAAATCGGTTTTCTGACATATTCTGTAAATCTACCTTAAAAAATTCAGTTTCATGTGCCGAAGAACAACGAATTTACAGTTTGAAAAAAAGCCCTAACTTATTTGTGTACATGAAAGTTTTTGTGTATCAGTTTATAATTAAGTTAAGTAAAGAATTTAAATAAAATAGATTGTTTACGTGAGATAACGAATTCAAAAATTAAATAATGTTTGTAAGAGTTTGCCTCTTGACGAATAAATGTGAATAGAAGTAAAATTCTGATAAAAAAGAAGAATTTAAAGTATATCAAAAAAGTACTTTGTCAAAAGCCGTCTAGAAAAATTAGAGAGTATTGTTAATCAAAATATTGCCAAAAAAAAAATGCACTAAGAATTTTGTAAAGGCTGTTCGAAAGGAAACTTTGAAATTGTTCTGAAATATGTCTACAATATTTATAACCAATATTTATTTAAATTTATAACTAGAATCATTGGTGATCCAACAGTAAAAGTGCTACGAGCCTTAATTTAGGTCATAAAAAGAAATAAAAATAATTGTCACCAACAAAGTAAAACGAAATGACCTATTGTGTCTGTTTACAACGCCAGAAGTTTCTACAAAAACTTCTTAATCACAAAAACAACAACAACTAACATAAAGCATTAAAAATAAACCCAAAACACAACTACACAAACACCTACATAACGACTAATACAAATAGACAGCATGTATAAATAAATTCAAAATAATAATGGAAGGCTCTGGAATCAAATAACAATCATCATGTGCCTCAAATGATAAATGCGTTGTAAAGAAATATTCTACCAATTGATGGAGGAAGTTATGGTATATTTAAGAGCCTTAACATTAGGTATATAAAAGCAACGGCCATACAGGCTGATTCATTCTGCCAACTAAAGCTTCCGGCTAATATACTAAATTTTATCTCTGAAAAAAAGAGACTTAGGAGGATTCTGTGGCGTACTGCTGACCCCAGCAGGTATTCTATTTTAAAAGCCGATATAAAAAACTTAGACAGAATTATTCAAGGGGCCATTGCAAAATTTGAGGAACAATATTGGACCGATTTTCTGGAGAATATCCGCCTTAATAGTAAGACTTTTCAGAAAGTAAAGAGAGGCGCTGGTCTCAAGAAACGAATGCCTATTTCTAGTTTGAGAGCTTCTGGTGACTCATTTCTCACAGAGGATTGTGACAAAGCCAATATTTTGGCTGATTACTTCTGTGAAGTTCACAGGGGAGGCGATAGATTGCGATCGCCTTCTTTTGAGAGTATAGTCTCTGAAGAGGTAACAGCACTGACTGATTATGTGGCATCCCTGACTTTTGGACAGGAAGTCATGGCTGATGGAAACTTGGTTAATGGCGGTCTTCAAGCAGGGCATAATGTTGTTACATCTCACGATAATAACGCTCTTAAAACGAGATCAAATAAGAAATCCAGTAATAGTGATGGAGTTCCTGATTTTATCCTTAGAAAAACAGATAATGCTACATGGCGATACTTGGCAATAATTTTCAACCATTGCTTAACATTGGTTACTTTCCTAGAAAATGGAAAGAGGCAATAGTAGTTCCTATTCCAAAGTCTGGTTTGGACCCTAGGGAAGCTGGTAACTACAGACCTATATCCTTATTATCTTCGTTTGGAAAACTAATGGAATGGTTCTTGTTATCAAAATTACGGGATGAAATTTCAAATAGTGGTGTACTTAAAGACTGTCAGTTTGGCTTTAAGGGAGGGCATTCAACATCTCACGCCCTAATGGTGTTCACAGACCTCTTAACCAGGGGCTTAAATAATAGGTATCCAACAATTGCGGTAAGTCTGGGAATAGTTTACAAAATGATGAACTTAGGTTTTGAACGCTCTACTTGTAGGATGATAGCTGATTTTCTGAAGGATCGTTCTTTTAAAGTGAAAGTACGAACAGATTTATCAGGTTTTAGAGCAGTGGAGGCTCCTATTGGGGCCGGTTTTGTACAATATTTTTGTCTCCGATATTCCGCAGCCTCCTGAAGGAGACCTTTTGCTCATGTATGCTGATGATATATTAATTGCTGCTAGTGGTCCTAGGGCAATAAATTTGAATAACAGGGTCAACAATTACCTGAACATTCTTCACGAATACTTTATGAAATGGGGCCTAAAATTAAATATCCAGAAGACCGATGGAGTAATAATTAAGGGTAGACGTGGTAATCTCTATCCAAATGCAAGAAGTTTTGTGCCAAACTTAAGCATTGCTGGCGAACCCATCAGGACCTCTGACAGGATGAAGTATTTAGGGGTAATATTTCATGAGAATTTCGAATTCTATAGACACCTCGATTTTATATTAGAACGTGCTAAAATGGTTTATTTCTTGTATCATAGAATTTTGCGCCGCAGGGGTAGTTTAACCACGAAGGTCATGCTCCTTATTTACCGGCAGATTATAAGACCAATTATATCTTATGCTTTTCCAGTCTGGTTTGGGATATCCTCCCACCAGATGGAGAGGCTTAGGATATGGGAGAGACGAATTCTCTGCTCCTGCCTTCGGCTACAGCCAAGAATGGGACCTGACGGCATTTTTCGAAGACCGTCTTGTAGAAAAATCTATAGTAGTATAGACTTTGAGAGGATTGATGTTTTTCTCATGAGATCCGCACTCAGGTTTCTTGACAAATCATCTTCTTTTAATAATGGTTTGGTAGAGGGATGCTTTCACCGGGCCCCTGATCTGGAGAATTTGCTTAGAAATAAGTACCATTCCCCGGTTAGCCTTTTGGCTTTGAATGCTGGAGGCCTTCTCTTTGGAGATGCAGGCCTCTTATTTTATCACAGGAGGGTGAAAACCCTTGACATAACTGACATGGTGTACAACACCGCACAGTAGTTTAAGGAGGACTTTGTGATAGATATTATATATCGCTTATTTAATTTGTTTTTGTTTTTAATATTAAGTGTTATTTAGTTTGTAGGGTAGTTTAAGTTATTAGTTTTAAGTAAAAATTAAAGAAATGAGTGTTTTTCTTTTTATCCTTTTTTTTGGAAATGTAAACAAATGTAATTATTTTAAAATGACTGAATACAGAATATCTGTAATGTAATTAATTAAGTGCGAATTAGTCTTAGAAAAGTTGTATAACGTTAAGAAATATGTAATAAGAAATGTAGTTTAATTGACATATGTATAATTAATTTTTTGGATCAGTAAAATTAGCAGAAATTAGCAGAATGGCTGATTCATTCTTAGTGAAAACGTCAACTAGTGAAGGTCTTGTAGTAACAGTGGTAAAGTTGCCAGCACGTATTTTTTGTGTACTTATCTCGAATAAGTAAATAATCGTCAAATTAAAATATATGTACTCCGAACTGTTGTTAAAAGGATTGCATGGGCCCTAATCCATATGTGGACTTTTTGAACAGTTTTTTTGATTTTGGGAATTTTGAGATTTCCTTTCCTAAGTATATTTAGTATTCATATTTTTACTTTCCTCAAATTTTACCGTCTATACCATAATTGTTCGAAATTGTTAGAGATTAGCAACAAATATTTTTTAGGGTTTTTCTAGGCACTGTATAATTACTATATTATACCCTTCCCAGCAAGAAATGCTTGACAGAAACTAATACTAAAACAATCTGTACACTAACACATTTGCAACAATTTTATATTGAACAGCGTTGCCGTTGTGGCGTTTTTGGTACTGAATTGGGATGAATTTTTTTTTAATATACTAAATCTTATTTTTCGCTTGAGTTTATAGATAATAGTGCAGCAAACTATAAAATACAGCTTACAAAATGTTTTGCAATTAAAATTGTGCCAAAAGTCAAACAAAATTTTTATTAAATTTGTTGCAAAAAGTTAGCCGGTTTTAAGGAATTTTTGTAATTTTTAAAAGAAAAAATAAGGATAAGAAATTTCTTGTCAGTTGCAATGTTGTTTGCCCCAAACAAGTCATATGCAAGAGTGAAACAACTAATACATGTTTTATTTCGTGAATGTTTTATTTCGTGACGCTAAGAAAATTGCGCATTTATCAAATAGTTATGAAAGTGATATGTTGAATTATTTAAAGCAAATTTTAAAGAAAAAATTAATAAAAAGCAAAGAAAATAAAATAAATATAATAGTTCAATGTGGAATTAGAAAGGTAAGTTGCATTTGGGATTGCAAGCAGTTGAAGTGCAGAGATTGTGTCCAATGAACCTGACACTGACAGGAATGTTTGTATTTTTTGTATTTCTCTGATTTTCAGTCAATACCAGTATTTGGTAGAAACACTCAAGATGTGTGCCCCAACATCACTGTCGTCCAAAAGTGATCGAAAATACAAAGGTTATTTATAACGTTTCAAAAATTATATCGGTTTAAAATATTTTTCAATTTAAGGCATTCCTTCCCTTTCAAGATTAGATCCAGAGTCAGAAAGAAATCTAAACCCGGCTAAGAAAACTTCAGGAAAGTATGTGAGTATAAAATTATAATTAATTTTAAGTTTTAAGAAGTTTTGCAATTCGTATTGCCTAAAAGTTTTGATGGAGTGCAAGGTGGTCATCAAAAAGATTGAGAAATCTGTCTGTCGGCTGGCTGGGGCGACTTATAACTCAAAACTTGATGAAGTCGTCAGCATTCTCCCTTTGCAGAACCTTCTAGCAGTGGAAGAGTTGGAGAGAAAGTTGGAGGAGTCGAAAGGTTTCACTGAAGCAATGGTAAAGAACTTAAGTTCATGCTTAAAGTATTTTAATAATCTTAAATTTTTAGGGGACATCGCAGGATGTTAGAACTGTGATGCGCTCAATTTTTACTACTAGAAAAACATAATTGGGATGGAAGGTGGGATAAGCAAGACCTCTGAAGGCTGTCTTTGGTCAATAACTTCCTGCGAGGTATGTACTACAGATAAGTCAATCAAAAAGATATTTGTTTATTGCATATTAAATTATTTATACATAAATGTATATCTCCTTTGACTTTAAGGTGTTTTCCAACAGCAAGGAGCGTTTGATTTTGAAAAAAGTGTGAAGAAGTCAGTATAGCGAAGCCACCACAGACTACAACAAAAAAATATTTAAATAGATAAGAACTTATTATTTTATTATAAATAAAGACATTTTTTATACTGTAAAGTGTTATTTAGATATTAAAAAAGAAACATGTATATATTTAGAACATATTAAATTTTGTTTTAATAAAAAAAAGTTCGATTTTTCAAAGGAGGGTATATCCATCAATCGTGACGGGTATATCCATCAAGTGTGATAAGTACTTCTGTCAACACTACAAAGGAAACTGCAGTAGTGTGAGCAGTGCAGATATATGTATTTCATAATGGAAAGATTCATTAGTTAGAGGGAGATGCAAAATCACATGTACACAAAAGTTTTCATCAAGTTTTTCATTTTTCCTTTAAGAATGTGATAGAAACTTTGTTCTACGCGATGATGGATATATCCATCATCAGTGATTGTCATTTGATGGATCAAATGATGGTCACTGTTCTTGTAGGGTTGTTTACTATATTTTGCAATCCAAAACGTTATTTTGTTAATGGTGCGCAAACATTCGTTGGATTAGTACGTTCTAAGATAGTATAACGCTTTTTTAATTTCTTTTCTTTCAAATTATAAGTAATTTTTTTAATTATATTTTTGTTCTGTCATTAAATTTGTATTTTGTCGTCATCAAAACTTGGCATTTGTATTGCTCGGTTCTTTAATTTAAATAATTAAAAAAATTTCTGCAACTCCGCATGCCAACATGACCTTTTATAACATATTTAGTAATTCACAGAATTTGCTGTCACCCACCTATTTGATATGTAAAACTTTATGACAACAGATGTTTTCAGTTATGCTAACCTTTATTTTTAACATTTCCAGTCAAAATATTAAGATAATACATAAATTCATATTATACATGAACAATAAGCAAGACTTATATGTTAATTGTATTATTTACGTGATTACCAATTTAAAATGTGAAAATAAACAAAAAAAATTGCAGAGTACCTAATTTTAAGTTCGTATAAGAGCTACGCCAAGTACTTAAGAACATGTAGTTTTAAGCTTTTAAACGAACACGGCCAAGTGCAGACTTCTAATATATGTTTATTATAGAAATTTTAATAAGGAAAGACAGTCTATAACCATTGACGTAAAACCAAGTCCACTGTCTCTACAAAGCAGCTCCACAACTGCAGTTGCTGTTGCAATTACGCTGCATAACACAGCTATAACATTTTTTGAATCCGTCTTACTTCTTGCTTTTTCCTCATAAACCTTTAAAAAAACAACTGTTTTAAGTATTCAAATTATTTTTAGCAACGAAAGCTTTTGTCATATGTTCGTAACAGATATAAGTTTGAACATGATTTTGACATACTCACAAAATTACATATGGATAGCAATTCTTAACTTTCATGACTTGTCATGTAGTCTAAACACACCTTTACAGAGTTCTGAATGTTTTATTATGGGAAACAATGCCATATTTTAATTGCCGCCTAAGTAATATAACATGAATGTGATTATTTTCCTTTGATAATATATAACTTTAAATAAACTTTTGAATTTAAATAAAAATTACACTGATCAACAAAGCTTTTGTCACACGACTTCTGTATGCTAATTATTACTTTACTATATACCCTTATTGCAAAACAAAAACTAATTTGTTTCTGTCACTCACAGATTTGTTGCGACACCCAGTTATGATGTTACGTTATTTCCGTAATACTACTGTGCATAATTGCATTAAGTTTTCATTTTAAAAAATGTGAAATTTTGAGTTTAGAATACAAAAGCAAAACGTTGTTATTTTCTCAACATAGAAAGGAAGTTTATCAATCATCATAATTCTTTTTGCTACGTATGGGCTGAACTAGCCTTTAAAAGCCAGCGACGAAATTTAACTGAAGTGGTAAAGCAGTTTTATCCCGATTATCTTGGCTTCTTTGTGTGAATCGGGCACCTCATAAATGCTGTACGACATGTGTAATGAAGCTTACAGTTTGGGAAAAAGGAAAGCGATATATGGCTTTTTGAAAACCCATGATTTGGAGTCTGTAGACCACGTATCAGATTGTTAATTTTGCCTAACTTGTATAAATGGTATAAATATAGCATCAAAACATACAGTTAAATATGCAAATGTACGTTCTTCAACGCGACCGCTTCTACCTGCAGTGCTAAATCTAACAAATGACACAGCAAATGATAACACTGAGTTACCTTTATGTATGAAACTGCAGATGAAATTCATGATCCAACCTATATACCTTATAGTCATGGGCCTCATTTGCTAACTCAAGCTGATCTTAACGATCTGGTTTGCGGCTTAAAATTTCTAAAAAAACCAGTCTGAACTATTAGGATCTAGATTAAAAATAGAATTTGCTTTATCCAGAGAATAAGGTGTGCCGATTTCATAACCATGACGAAGAACTAACAAGTTCTTTTTTCAAGAAGAAAATTAATTTATTGCAATGATATAACTTCGGTTATAAACTTCCTCGATACTGAATTTGAACCACGAGATTGGCGTTTGATTATAGACTTATCAGAAACTACCCTTGCATAATGGAAATAGATTATCCTCTGTTCCAGTAGCCCATGCTTTCGGTATGAAAGAAACTTATGAAAACATGAAATTGGTTTTATAACAAATCCATAATAATAAATTTTCATTTCAAATATGTGGGGACTTTAAATTCATTGCTTTACTTCTCGAATTGCAGCTAGGTTTTACAAAGTATTTTTGAGCCAAAGCGCTAGGGCCTCACTCGTCGGGAAAACATGTTTTAGCCTATCCTCTTGTACTTTTATTGCCACTCATCGCCTCATTTTGAAGTTTTTTTAGTCTATCTAGTTGTTCTTTTAAGCAGCATTTGTATAAAATGGTAGAACCATATTCAAAATGCGGTTTAATTATTGTATGGTATATGTTAATTGCAGTGATCACTGATATTTTACTTCTTAGTCTTTTAAAAAAACCAATTTTCTTCCCGATTTTCTTGCATAAATAGTTTATACGTTCTTTAAATTTTTATCTATTATAAAACCAAGATATTTTATATTTTCTACGATTTCATTATTTATTTCTGTTGTCAAATTGATAGTCATATTTATTTCCATAATTTTAGTCTTTTTTCGTTAACTTTAGTTTGTTCATCATTAACCAAACGTTTACATTTTCAACGCTCTTTTTAAGTTATCTAAACATTTCTCTTGTGTGATTTCTTCCGTGTATATTAACGTATCGTCGGCATATAAAAATATCTGACTTTCTCCAGTACATTAGGCATGTCGTTTCAAATTCAATTTTATAAACTTTAAATTCAATTTTATAAATTTAAAATCAAACACCAAATTATAAATAAAAGAGCACCCAGAATTGGGCCCTGCGCAACTCCGAAATCATTTCTTATTGGTGTTGATTTTATTCCATTCACTTTTACTATTTGAAATCTGTTTTCCTGGTAAGATTGAAAACATTGCAATTCTTTCGCTCTTACTCGATACATCTTTAGTTTATGTAATATAATTTATATGTCAATGGTTTAAAGGCTCTTTTAAAATCTAGAAAAATGGCTATTATTTTATTATTTTTTCCTATGCTCTTCCATCGATTTATTACATAGTTCACTGCTGTTTCATATTAATGTTTTTTCTAAAGCCTGACTGATATTTTGTCAGAACGGAATACTTCTCAACATAATTATAAAATTGTTTTTACCACTATTTCTAATATTTTTTCGCATGTTTTCAGGGTGTTAATTGTTCGAAATTTTTCGCGTTGTTTTGTTTTCGGCACGTTAGCAATTGGTGTTGTAACAGTTTTCTTCTGTTTAAGTACAAGTTCTTTATATTTTACGGTTTTATTATTTTTCCTCAAGTGTCCATATGATACCTTTTTTACATCTTCGTTGGAAAACCTTTTGTATTCAACGAATAAACCGTTAACGTTAGTTAAGTGTTAGCCACCTCTTTCTTTAGATATACATAAAATTGTTATTCTTTTGGAAAAATTCAAGAACACTTCGTGTATATCTTTACAAGGTAATTACAAATTTTTAAATTTAAATAAAATATAAGAGATTTGTCTCATTAAACCATTTAATTCTTCTTTGTTTTATTTTTATATATCTGAAAAACATTTTTGTTTATCATATTGCGTCGGATATACGACGAAACATTGGTCCATACGCACCGGATTACAAGAAAGAATTCAAATCTTTTACGAGGAATCCTTTACGGGAACAAACTTTTGGCAAATCTCATCAATTAATTATACATCCATTAATTATCAAGGTAAAATTGATTTAAAAAAAGTGAATTGTGTTTGAGCAAAAAGAAAATTATTATATATATATAAATATTATATATATAAACATACATAAATAAACACAAGTATATATCGTCCCCTTAATAAAACAATAGTGTATAATTTGTTTGTCTTTTCGAAATAATAGAGTTTAAAGTTTTTGTATTATTAGACATCTAAAAACACAGAATTTTTCAGAAAATAATCGATGTGGTCATTTCAATATGCAGTGATATAATCAGGCTACTAGTAGATGATATATCATTAATTTACTAGTGCTTTAATTGCAAATAAATAGGATTTAAAGTACCATGATGTCACTTAGGCTATTTTATTTGTTTTACAATATGTATGAAAATCATTATACACTGTTTTGTTTTGTATGGTATACACTATTTTATTTGAATCTTTTACACCATTTATCACGAAATACTTTTAAAGTATCGGACGAATGTTCATGCAGTAAAACAAAATTTTCGTGCTTAAAAATCAATTTTATTTATAATTCCAAGTCATTGTTTGGTATTTCAGTGATATTACTTTGCAATACAACTTCAACACAGCTTAAATTAATTAAAAATTCAAGAGTCAAAGGCAGTATTCATCAATATTCATCTACAGAAATATTCTTTTCCACATCGGGCTCATCCAAGCAATTGCTATTTCCCCCGGGTTGGAGATTAAGATAAAAAGAATGAAATTCTTTTGGAATGACATTTTTGGTACACAGCTCCTTAAGATCATTGTACTTTAAGGAAGATATGGTAAACTGTTGCTTAAATTAAGGGCAAAAATCACAATTATAAGTGGTTGAGTTTTTCTCTTTTTTTCCATTATGTCAATTTTTTGTCACTCGGAGTCCCAATTCTCTTTTTAGAGCTGCAAATTAGGATTACCTTTTTCCACTTGTAATTGCCTAATCTTCAACTAATTTACTGGGTTGTTTTCGTTATTCTTTTTGAAAGTGTGCCCTATTCTGCTGAACCATTCTTTGAGATCATAAATGTAGTACCAGAACAATTTTCACGGGCTGATCGCAAAATTGTTGGTCATTCCTCGGAAGTGTAAAAGGATATATTTCGGTTGGGCTGTTCGATTGTCAAGTTCAACAACGCGCCTACATTTGTGTGTGGCCGCTCTCTAAGTACTTTAACGTGACCGTATTTAAATTCAATTTGCGAATTACGTAAAATAGCAGCTCTGCAATACAGCGATTCCTATTCTGTCCATCACAACAGTAAGAATACAAAATTTAATCGCTACGTTGTTTTTATAATAACACACTAGCAAAAGCACAGTTGTCCTATCTATGTCTTCTCTTAGCAAATTTTACAATCAATCAAACAGTTGACATTAACAGTGTAAAAGATTTTAAACTGTTTTTTACGCCAACCGAAGAACAAACAGAAATTCTGTATGATATATAAAATAGTGTTTATGTGTCATACGAATTGACTGCAAATTAAATATTATTAAAAAATAGTGTATATCAATATATGTCATTTAAGATTTCATTTTGTTATGAAGCAATAAAAATAGTGAATAATAAAAATGGTGTATGCTTTTTATACACTATTTTTCTTTGAAATTTAATTTAGAGTAACAATTAATTAAAACACCATACATGCACTTACACATTTATTAACGAAAAATATCAAACACGAAATTATACGCAGATATTTCAATTGATCGTTTTACCCACTTTGTGGAAATAGAATTACACCATTTAAAAACGTTAAATGCAAAAAAAACAACTTTATTAATTTATTTAACAAAAACAATAAAAGAAAGCCTTTTAATAATTTATAAGACCACCTTTCGATTTAATGCAATTAAATATTCTATTTTTCATAGAACTTGTTAAATTTTTTAAGAGGAGCCTGATCCAGTGCCTCCCATTCCTTGAATATTGAATTTTTAAGCTCATTAACACTCATGAATTGACGATTGCCAGCATAAATTCTTCTGTCGAGAATTCCCCATATGTTTTCTATAGGGTTCATATCTGGAGATCAAGAAGACCATTTCAAAACATCGACATTATTCGAGCTCAACCATTCTTTTGTAAATTTGCTGGCATGGCCGGCTGCATTGTCTTGCTGGAAAACATATTTCTTATTTATATTATTATGTAAAAATGGCAATAAACTGCACTTAAGCAATTCACAATATTTTTCACTATTCATTTTGGTTGGTACGATTTGCAACTCCAAACAACATTCTTCAGTAAATGCCCCCAAATCATAACAGAACCACCAAAGTTTCTTCTTGAAACATTGGGGTTCTTTTCGTAAGTCACGCCAGTAACTTATATTGCCGTCAGGGCCATATAAATTAAATTTTGCTATAATTTTCATCTCTTTGTGTAAGCTTTATTAATATGCTCATTTTAGACAAAATGAAGTTTTTGTTTTTTTTTTTTGCATTTGTGCTATACAATTTAAACGCTTAAATATGCTAAATATTTAAATGTAAGAAAGTTTTATAACGGTATTTGTAATTAATGAGGGTTTTGTGCAAAATTAGCTCAATTTTGAAAATAGAACATATTAATAAAGCTTACACAAAGAGATGAAAATTATAGCATGCCCTGTTAAAATTTTATGAATTATTAACTTTCAGATTAGCAAATGCTATTATTTATGTACGCACTGTATATTAGAGCTCTGCACTTAGGTACTTGGCTATGTTCGTTTTTAAAAACTCTACAAGTTCTCAGGTACGTGGCGTAGTTCGTATAAAGAACATCTTACCAATGTATTTTCACATTTGAAATTGTTAATTGCCTTAATAAACCAATTAATATAAAATTCTTGCTCATTGTTCATGCATAAGTATGAAAGTGTTATTGATAAATTGTAAAAAAGAAAAACATTTCAAAAATTTCCATTGAAGAAAGGATTGTTGTAAACAACTTCATTTTTAGGATGTTTTCTGAAGTTTGTTTAAAATATTTACATGTAACATTTAAAATTATTTTTTTTTCCTTTACATACATGCAAATACTTAAAAATAATTGTTAAATACTCGTCGCACCAAAAAAAGTGATCATGGTTTTTGAAGTACACTTCCACTAAGAAGTTTGGTTGATGTGTTTGTCGTATTGTGGAAATGCCTATATATTAATGGTTAGCCAATGGGTCTGTTCTGTAACTAAAAATTGTTATTAATTGTTGCTAATTGTTACAAGAACGTGTTCACGTACTCAAAAAACTTACAAGTAGTGAGTAAAAACAGAGCGTAAAAATGTGAAAGAGAAAAATTTTGTTGCAAGTTTTGGCTAGTAAAATTTTTACTAGCAAGAATTATCCAATCATCTGTTTCTCACTTTTGTTTACAAAATAATTGACTGAACAAAATAAAAGAAAAAAGAAAAGAAAAGAAAGAAAATGTTGCGGACGGCTACAACGTTGACTAGTTACTATTTACACGTAAACGTACCATATGTTTTTAAATTTTGAGAAAAAAAAACGCTATCAATAAGTGATTGCGATAATTAAAGAATAATATTTTTTATTAATTTAAGTTTTTGTTATTTGTGTATTTTGTAAAAAAAATATGGTTTATTTTGTACAAAAACATGACATTAATTTGCCAAAAAGAGAAACAACACATTTTGTGTTTTAGTAAAGTTGCTTCAAACAATGTTGTCAATCAGCGTACTATGTTAGATGTGCTAATTTGAAAATTAAACTTAATAAAGAAAAAAGTTATACAATAATTATATACATAATATTTATTTATATATTTGTGTGTTTATATATTAATATAAAAATATCATTAAATTATTATTGCTCAAATAGGGTTTATGTTCGCTATTAATTGTGATTAACTGTAAAAAGTAAAAATTAGATACTAGCAGAATGAAGTGCACCTACAAGGTATTTATGCAGATATTTAGAAAAAATGTGTATACATTTGCACGAAATCTTATATTAATATTTGTGAAACATTTATTTCTGTACAAGAGCCACTATATAGTATATTGGTTGTATGCTACTACATGATAGACAGCTTTGAGTAAAAAGCAAATAAGAAGGTTTGTGGTCTTAATAAAATTAAATATACAAGTTTGTAGCAACGTAAATAAGAATATTAAAAAATAAATTCGGTTTATGAACAAATATGTAACGCAGAAATGTTTGTTTTCTTAGACTCTAGCGGTGGCAGCGACTTTGTCAGTGTTTCATTTCTTATTTTCTGAAAATTAAAATTTAGCAAAATGCAACTGTGTTTTTTAATACTAAAATTATATAAAATTCTATTATTGTAGGGTTCAGTAAACAATATTAAAATTTTATAATTTATTTATTGCTCTATTTTCTCTAGGAAATGACATATTTTTATGAATTCTATCTTCGAACCATGGTTCGAAGGGACCTTCTCACAAATTTTATTTAAATCCATTCAGCAGTTTTTACGTGATGCGAACACATACAGACAGACAAAAATTCCAAAATTAGGTTTTTTATTTCATATCGATAACTATCCACACCAAAATCAAAATTTTCAAAAAATATTTCATGTACAGAAATTACCCCGTTACTGTTTTCTTATATGTAAATACAATTTTGTGAAAACCACGTACAACACGTACTCGACCAAACCTCTGTCAAAATTATGGAGACAAGGAGAGATCGACATAGAAAATTTTGGGGCTTATTAGAGATCATATTAATAAAAATAATGTATATATACGACTTTTCTTTTGTCAATCAATTTTATTGGTTAAATCAGAAAACAACATTAATCTTAAAACACTATAAATTACATTTTTTATATTCGTTGACATCACTTATACGAAAAACGTAGAGAAATTTTAATTTTATTAGTTTCGTCCGCAACGCACGTTTAAGAAAAAGTACCTATTTACACATAACTTAGGTAAGGAAAACGGAACAGCTGATTCGCAACGTGTACGTTTACGTAAGAGTAACGAGGCCTTAATTAAAAAACAATTTTAATTACTGTTTTACCCGACGTTTGGTCGATATTTGTAGACTTTTTCTAGGGCATCTATTTTTTTTATTAAATAAATTATAAAAACAAAATACAATTACATTATGATTCAAACAAAAAACTTTAAACATATATACTTACAAAATAATAAGTGGTACATTAAATCATATTGACATAAACACAAAACATGTAAACAATTTTCAACAGGTTTAAACAACAAACATATCTTAGTTCAAATGAAGATTAGCTAATAGCGACTCTATACCTCGCATTTATTTTGTCAGTGTCCTCTTTCAGGTTCATAGTGATTCCTATTTTCTTTTGTATGTGTAGACTTTCTTTGGTGTTTCTCTTTTTCGTTGTTTTTCCTTGTCCAATATTTTAATATTATTAAAGTCAGCTGTGTGGCCTGTTTTTATTATATGTTAAGCCAATGCAGTTGTCTCCTTTCTTTTAATAATGTCCATCTTATGCTCAGCTATTCTTGTCGATAAGCTTCTCTTTGTTGTTCCTATGTATACTTGATTGCACTTTGTTACTCCATTTCCTATGCATGGTATTTCGTAAACAACATTGTTTTATTGTTGCTTTTGTATTTGCTCCTTAATTTTTCTTAATATTGTGTTTAATGTATTGCTTGGTTTGTAAGCAAAGTCTACCTTGTTGTTGTTTTTAATTATTTTTCTTATATTTCTGCTGTCAATTAGGCCAGGAATGTATTGTACACTACGAAATTTACGATTCTCCTTGTTGTTTTCATTGTCAGTAGGTTTTTGGTTTTTAAACGATGTTTTACTGCTTCTATTAAAGTTTTAGTAACATTTTTAGGAAAACTATTGTTGCTTAGAGTCTTATATATTTTTTGTATGTTAATGTTGTGAAAACAGTCATCACTAATATTTAGCACTCTATCTATAAAGTTCTTTGCGGTATTATTAATTCATTAATCTGCCGGATGCAGATTCTTTAGAGTACCAGTCAAAAATAATATTTCCTGAATATCTTATTAACTTTGCATCCAAGTATGTAATTGTATTATCTTTTTAAGTTTTCATCGTGAATTTTAATTTTGGGTGATGTGTGTTGAATGTTTGCAAAATTTAATCTTTATCGTCGGAGTAAATAATAGCAAAAAAGTCATCTACATATTTAGCTATGTATTTTATGTGTATATTCATATTTTTTAATTTAGCTGTAGCATCGTCAAGTAACCTATCAAGAACTATATCAGCTATAGTTGGTGAAAGAGGATATAATGAATAAATGGAACATAATAAAAACATTGACAGCAATTAGTAAACCAAAATTTGTAGAAACCCTCCGGATTTGTCTGAATGACAATAACTATTTTATCTTTAAGGACAAAGTGTATAATCATATTTACAGCATGCCACACAGCAAAAAAGTGTTAAAGAACAGAAATTTGGTTTAGAGTCTTCGAGCTTTGCAGGTGTTTGCATTGTTTTTAGAATTAAAAGTAAACAAGCCAGTGATGAAACATTTAATACAATGTATCTTTTTTCGGTACAATTTAAAAAGAGTATTAAATTTTATTTTGTATAATTATCAATAAGTTATGCAAATATATAAATTATTATCTTTAATATAAATATTTTTAAATCTAAAAATTTTTTAGAACTTGAGCAGAAAAAAAGTTATATTCATGATGCCCTCAAACATCATAAACACGTTTGAAAATTACCTGATAATTAAAATAAGGTAGAACATTTTATGTAAATATTTTTGCTATTTAGTCACTTGGAGTATTATTTTAAATTTTTTCGTGTGGTTACCAGTTTGCTGGCTTTTAGTGATCTTCGTTTTACACATTTTGTCACTCTTGTAAATTTTCTTAAAAAAAGGGACTATTTAATTTTATGGTCATACCGTACCAGTTTTTAAGTCTTAGATGTCATTCCCGAAGCCACAAAAATTTGCTTTGCAAATTTTTGCTAGTAAAGCTTTTATTTACGTTTTTAAATTTAAGAGCATAATTTTGAAAATTTCTGTTTGACTCTCTCGATACTAGTTTTTGCTAGTAACGTTACTTAACAGATCTTATAACAACAAAAGTTTCAAAATATTTTTTTCTAGAAATCGAGCTTTTATCGTCTTAGTATTTTGAGTGAAAATTTTAAAAGTAAAAGTTAGCATCACTGAAAACATGTGTTGTCATAAGGTTTTACCTATCAAATAGAGCGTGCTCTAAATAAAAAAAACTAACACATGTTAAAACAAATAGGAAAGTAACATATGTTGTTTTATGAGGTCTACACTATGTGTGTTGATTTACATATGGAAGATCTGCCATTCCATATGACTTGTACACATAATGTAAACACACCTTTATTGTGTACGACAAAAGATAATACAGTGCGTTAATTGTGTATGATCGCCTACATTTCGTTATCAATACCAATTTTATCCGAGCTAAGTGGACATACGGTCAAGGAATAAATATAAATTAATAACTATTAACTGAAAAAGAAGAGATTAAAATTATTTTGATATTGTGTTCAGTCAATTCTATACAGTGCGGTATATTTGCGGTAAAATTAATTGTAAATTAAGAAAATTTTCGCAAGAATATGTGTGTAAAAGAGTATTGGAAACACTCGAATTATAAATTTATATTGTTATAATTTCATATTACATTATATTTACAATGATTTCAACTGTTTTATTAACTTTTTAATCAATTTTTTTGCCAGTGAGATTTGTGTAAATTAATACGAGTTGTAACATTTTGTTTTGTTAGTAGTCAAATTTTACTTATTTCCTTGGCACCCTACTGTTATTTGAATTGACTCCTTTTGAGTTCGTTTAGTTAATTTTGTTATTTTTTTTTTTTTTTTTTTTTTGTGAAGTGAAATTAAATTTACTTCGAAATATCGGAAAAATATTTTGAAAGTTTTACTTGTGCCTCAGATGCCATTCTTAAATTTAAATAAATTTTAACAAAATTCGCGATGAGTATTACCAAGGCTATACTAGTGAAATTTTAACTGGTGAATTAGATAAACTTTGGGAAAAAGTCAAAATTGAATATGAGCAACGTTTAATTGAGTTAGAAAGTAAAATCTGGCGTTTTAGAAGTTGCTGAAGGGAAATATGCAAGCACCCTTAATACATACGTTTTATGTAGGAATGCAATGAAAATGAAACGTGATGAACTAAGGGCAAAGGCCGAACCGAAACGTTCTAAAACTTTTGAAGATTCCGTTGGTGGTAATTCTTGTCATAATTTACCCTTTCCATCATGTTACACGGATATCTTTAATGGTGATTATCTTTCTTGGCCAGCTTTAAGGGATCTTTTTACGGCCTTATATATTAATAATAGCCGTCTTAGTAACATCGAAAGATTGTGTTATTTGGTCAAGAGAACTGGGAAAGAGGCTAATGAAATCGTTTCGATTCTATGGATTCCATTTTTTGTCATGATACTACGTATCCGGCAAGGGCCTTATTTGACCCAGCTTCAGAAGCTGCATTTATTTCAGAACGTTTGCGGAATCAATTGCGAATTCCGTCACATTCTACGAATGTAAGGATTACCGGCGTTAATAAAGAAGCATCAGCGACTTCAAAAAAATTTGCACAATTAGAGTGGGTTCTCCAGTGAATAGAAGAATTGAGTAAGAAACCATTGCAATTGTTTTACCATTAATTTCAAGCAATTTACCTACATTTAATTGTCCTTCGAATATTGTGAGTTCTCGGACATGCAGCTTGGCGCTGATTTGTATCCAAAAATAATTCTTGGCGAAGTTTGTAGATATTTTTAGATCTCTAATGGCTCAGAAAACTGTTTTTGGACGGATTCTGACAGGTCCAATTAAAGTTTCAGTTAATAATTCTATTAATGCTTTTTCGACTGCTGTTATCTCTTCCGAAAAAGATAATTTAAGCAAAAATCTTTAAAGATCTTGGGAATAAAAAGAAACCCCAAAAAAGAAAATTATGGCTCCTTCTGATAAGATTTGCCTTTGAATACCACTATTCGGGATTCTGCTGGTAGATATATCGTTTCGCTACACTTTAGGCCTGAATTTCCTCGTGAAATTTATTTGGGCATATCAAGGCTTAGCGCTATAAAGCAATTTATGAGGACAGAGGCTTCCCTTTTTCGTAAACCTTAAATTAAGAGCATTTATGATGATGTACTAAAGGATCATTTAAAATTAGGTCACTTACGACGGGTGATATTATATGATCAAGCTGTCATGAGTACATGCTATTTGCCACATCACCCAGTGATTAAGCCGGAGCGGAAAACAAAGAAACTTAGGCTCGTTTTTAACGCATCGAATAAAACCTCCAATGGCAATAGCTTAAATGATTGTCTTCTCGTAGGGCCTACACTGCAGGCTAATTTGGTCAATTTGATACTGCGTTGGCGATTATTCGCATTTCTGTTTAATTGCGATATCTCGAATATGTATAGGCAGATTCGGGTCCATTCTTCTCATACCCCTTTTCAGAGAATCCTTTATAGATCCACATCCGATCATCAGATGATTGATTATGAGTTACAGACTTTAACTTTTGGATTAAATTGCGCACCTTATTTGGAAATTAGGACTTTGCTGCAATTGGCTAATAATTGTGAGATTGAATTTCCCCTTGCGTCAGAAGTTTTAAGGAAAGGTATGTACGTCGATGATTTTTTGACTGGATCGCATGAGGTTTTAGGTGCTTTGCTGGCCAGGGATCAGTTGACTGCTGCATTGTTATCTGCAGGTTTCGAGCTAAGGAAGTGGATATCAAATGAGAGATCTATTTTGAATGGATTGCCTTCAGATCACTTGGAGGATGCAAAGGTTTTGACGTTTTTAGAGTCTAGTTGTTCAAAAATTTGAGGGATTTTGTGGAATGCTTAATTAGATAAATTCTTTTTCAAAGTTTGTCCGCTGAAAGTCAAATCAGGCTATACAAAAAGGGAAGTATTATAAACTATAGCCAAATTTTTTGATTGACTTGGTTGGTTAAACCCGGTAATTGTCACAGCGAAGATAATTAACGCATTTGGTTTCATAATATCGGTTGGGATGACGTATTATCACCTTCTACGGAAGAGCAATGGTTAAAATTTGTTAAATTTTTGCCAAGTTAACTTTATTCAAGTGCCAAGATGGGTAAACTATTACAAAGACTCGACTGCCGAAATTTATATTTATTCAGATGCCTCGGAAAAGGAATAATTTATATCCGAACTGAGACACCAAGTGGAGATTTTTATACTCATTTACTATCCTCTAAGACAAGAGTAGCTCCACTAAAATCAGTTTCGTTACCTCGCCTTGAATTATGCGGAGCAGTTTTGGCATCAGAATTGTTGCAAAATATACTTAGAGAAATCGAAATAGCTGTCGATCGTGTTTATTGTTGGACAGATTCCATGATTGTGCTGGCTTGGCTTCGCGGACCTCGTTGTTCTTGGACCACCTTTGTCGTAAATAGAGTTTGTCGCATTCAGGAGAATATTGGAAACCAGAATTGGTTTCATGTTCATTCAGAGGACAATCCTGCTGACCTGGGCAGCCGGGGGTGGATCCCATTACTTTATCGAAAAGTGAACTCTGGTGGCGCGGCCCAACATGGTTAGGATAGAATAAAAACCGTTGGTAAACACCAACTTTAGGAAATCTCGACACTGACATCAAAAGTCGAATGGTAAAAGTGCATGCATCATTTTTTTTTTAAATTTGAGAATATTTTATAAAGGTTCTCATCACTATGCGCGTCGTAGTTTACACATTTCGATTTTTTCCCTTAACGCACCCGGTCCATAAAGGTCTCTTTAATTATGCGAATAATTTCGTGTCTAGTGATGAGCTTAAAATGGTAAAGGTACTCTTAGCGATTATTGCTCAGAGGGTTTATTACGCTGAGGAGTACAAAAATCTTTTGAATAATATGCCCTTGCCGAAAAGTTTTTTATTACCTTTAAATCCCTTTTTTGATGAATTAGGATTGATGCGATTAAATGGGCGACTTGTAAAATCACCTTCTCTGTCGTATCGTGAACAATACCCTATTATTCTACCATATGATTGTCGTTTCGCGAAGCTTATAGCAGATTTCATACATTTGATTTCTATTTATGGTGGGGACCAGTTAATGTTGCGGATCTATCGTTGTGAATATTGGGTGCCACAACTGCGAAATTTGGTCCGCATGGTAATTCGGCGGTGTAAGCGGTCTATAATTGATAGACAACGTCCTTGCAGTCAGATAATGGCTGCCCTCCCTTCGGAACGCACTACTCTTGATAGTCCGTTTACAACCACTGTGGTAGATTTCGCTGGACCCTTTGATGTAAAAAATCATGATGGCAAATCGTGTCGAATTACAAAAGGGTATGTTTGTATCTTTGTATGCTTTTCTACGAAAGCGATACACTTGAAAGCAGCATCTGACTTATCGACTGACACGTTTTTGGCGGCGTTCAATCGAATTATTTCAAGACCATGTTTTCCGACGATGGTACGAATTTTGTTGTCGCTTCAAATGAAATTGCAAGGGACTTTCGAACCTTTTTGAAAGAATGTCAGGCAAGAATGTGTTCCACTTTTGGTCATACGGGTTTGACATGGCGTTTTATACTAGCTGGAGCACTTCATAAGGGCGGCCTTTGGAAAGCTGGGGTGAAAAGTTTTAAATTACATTTTCGAAAAGAGGTGCAATCTTGCCGTTACACATTTGAAGAATTATCAATAATTTTAGGCAGAATAGAGGCTTATTTGAATTCTCGTCCCGTATGTCCTATGCCTGATAATCCTAGTGAACCCATAGCCTTAACACCAGTACATTTTGTCTCCGCCGGAACCGACGAAATATGACAGTCATTTTAGTATAGTTAGTAGATATCGTAAGGGCTTTGATTCATGAATTTTGGAAAAGATGGAAAGAGGAGTATCTCATAGGTTTACACAAACGCTACAAATTGCAATATCCCCAAAGGGAAATTGCTGTAAATGACTTAGTGGTAATAAAGCATGAACAATTGCCGGCAACATCGTGGAAGTTAGGAATAGTGGCGAAGATTTACACTGGTACTGGCGGCTACGATATTCGCACACAAAACGGTACAATAAATCGTTTAATAACCAAACTTGTATTGAACTGATAGTAGTTTAACATGACTTTTTTTATTAATGTTACATACTCTAACCTTTTCTTTTCTAGCGTCATGGATTCTACCAACTCTATCAAGAATACTCTGCAAGTTAACTATTTTGATGATGGTTTACTTGATTATAAAGAGGCGATGGAAACCAGCAATCCGGTACAAATTTGTGAAGCTGTTCAAGTTGAGCCCTTCGTCAAGATGCCATCTAGTGGTATTGAAGGGCCTTTGATACAGGCACCTTCTGTGCCAATTGAAAATGAGAGAACTATTCCCGATAAACCCCAAAATAACCCAGCAATTGAAGATATGGAAGTCCTCACATTGAAGGATGTGGTTTAGGCTCATCACGCAGATTCAAGCCCTGCCATTCCACACAATAACGTAAATCGTGGAGGATCGAAATGTCTGATTTGTGGTAAAAATCACCCTCTGCGATTTTGTTACAAGTTTAGGGACATAAGCCTGGAGCGCAGACTTCGAATGGTAGCGGTACACAGAAATTGTTTTCGCTGCTTGTCGTGTGGGCATGCTGGCAAAAATTGCAAGAGTGTGGCAACTTGCAAACATTGCAAACAAGCTCACAATTCTTTGCTTCATGAGCATAAGTGAAGGCCAAACAACGAAAATCGGTATCACTGCATAACCATTTACCGCTGCGTCAGTCTGTTTCGTTTTCGCCTACAATTCGGTTAAATATAGGACAAGGTCGTTCAAGGCTTCCGTTGCGTGCCGTGTTAGATGCGTGTTGTCAAAGTAGCTATATTTGCAAGGACTTTGACAAAAGCTTGCGAATACTACTTTTCAATGTAAAAAGTGTGCAATATTGCCGAATCAAAGATGAGTCGATTCATGATACGGCACAAAGAATTACCATACCGGCTCGTTTGCATCAGATGCAAGGTACAAAGACTCCCTCCGTATCTGTGGTTGACTCAATTTTGGACTCCTTTCAGGGCAGTGTGGCCTTGAACTTAGGACCTGAAGTTATGCCATTGATAATGAACAGTCGCATACACACCAGTTCTGGGCTTCCATTATTCCAATACACTATCTTCGGATGGGTTATTTCGGGGTTATCGCCGTTCCTAATGACCCAATTTTTTAGAAAATAAAATCAATAAGGGCCCTTAGTGACCCATTTTTTCATCTTAATAATAAATATTTATAATTTTAAGTCTCCTGTGTCCTTAATGGCTCAATTATTAAGACTTTTATCAGGAGTGATGAAGGATAACTCAACATTAAATAAAACTCATTTAATCAGAAGTCCTTCACGATTCAGAAATAAATGTGAAAAAAATATATTCATTATTTATATCATATTTATTATATCATTTTTATGTAAATTTATTGCAACATCTTTTAAGGTTGCAAGGTGGCCGCCGATGTTTAAGTACAAATTCTTTATATTTTACGGTTTTATAATTTTTCTTTAAGTATCCATATGATACATATTTTACGTTGAAAAACCTTTTTCTTCGTTGAAAACCCTTTTGTTTTCAACGAGTAAACCGTTAACGGTACTTAAGTGTTATTAGCCACATCTGTCTTTAGATATACAATGTTGATTCTTCTGGAAAAATTCAAGAACACTACTTCGTGTATATATTTACAAGGTTATAAAAAAAATTTTTGAATTCAAATAAAATATAAGAGATTTGTCTCATAAAACCATTTAATTCTTCTTTGTTTTATTTTTATATATTTGAAAAACATTTTTGTTTATCCTATTGCGTCGGATATGCGCCGAAATACCTTCCAATTATCTGCAAAATTCTTGTCTCAAGGGAACTGTTGATTATATTTAATATTTTACTGCCTGTTAAGTTCCAGTTTATAAAATACGAATTAAGATGATTAGCTATCTCTTTTTTATCCTTAACTTAAATTTGGTCAAATATCACAGAGTTAATCAACTCCTAATTTTCTTTTATCACTAGGTTTGTAATATTTCTCCACATTTTTCTTTGATCTGTTGAATTATTTATTTGGTTTATTTACATATTTATTTTTCTCATTTTGTATTTTTACTTTATATATGTTTCTAATATTTATATAATTAAACCATGATTCATTTGTATTATCAATTCGTGATATGGTATTTATTTATCTTCTCTCGTTTCAGTATACCCAATTCATTACTGAACCATTTGTTAATATAATTTTGATTATTTACAGTTATTTCATATGTAAAATTTTGAAAAGTTTTTTCTAATGCATTATTTATTGCTAACACTTTCATTTATATCTCTTTGATTGTCAAATGCAATAAGTAAACGTAAATGCCTTTGAAAACTCGTTTTAATATATTATAAAATATTTACTTTTTATTCTGTGAATTACGGTTATATTTTTAACTTTATAAATCAAAAAATGCTTAATAAACATTATAAACGTTATACAAACGTTATATAACGTTTAAAGAACATAAATAAAAAAACAATGGTTTATAAAAATGAAAATAAAGAACTAAGTTAAAAAAGTAAGGTTAATCAAAGTTTAGGATCTAAATTATTTTTATAATTAAAATATTTTAATAAAAGTTAAAAATAAAAAAAATTATTTATGAATACATTCAATTATGTAATCATTTACAGTTTTTCAATGTTATTTTTGTCTTTTTTATCCCTACTGCGGTGCATTGCATTTGTGCTTAGTCTACTGAAATTACCTACTGTAGGAATGAATGTTTTACAACATAAATGTGTTATTTTCATTCATGTATTTTCATTTATTTCTCAATTAATTTTTTATAGAATTTATTACAGAAAAAGAATTCGACACAAACTTTACTTGTAGAAGCAATTAACATTCCAGCAAGAAATGCTTGACAGAAACTAATACTAACACAATCTGTACACATTTGCAACAATTTTATATTGAGCAGCGTTGCCGTTGTAGCGTTTTTGGTACTGAATTGGGATGAATTTTTTTCTAATAGACTAAATCTTATTTTTCGTTAATAATAATGCAGCAAACTATAAAATACAGCTCACAAAATGTTTTGTTATTACAATTGTGCCAAAGGTCAAACAAAATTGTTGTAAAAAGTTAGCCGGTTTTAAGGAAGTTTTGTAAATTTTGAAAGAAAAAATAAGGAAGACAAATTTCTTGTCAGTTGCAACGTTGTTTGCACCAAACAAACAAATCATATGCAAGAGTGAAACAACTGATATATGTTTTATTTCGTGAATGTTTTATTTCGCGACGCTAAGAAAATTGCGCATTTATCAAATTATTATAAAAGTGGTATGGTGATTTATTAAAAGCAAAAATTAAAGAAAAAGTAAATAAAAAATGAAGAATTTAAAATAAATTTACTAGTTCAATGTGGAATTAGAAAGGTAAGTTGCATTTGGGTTGCAGGCAGTTGAAGTGCAGATATTGTGTCCAATGAACCTGACGCTGGAAATCCGAAACTTCACAGGCATGTTGCGGGTATTTAAAACCGCCACAGCCTTTAAAGAGTTAGATTCGAGTTGGAAAAACTGTACGTTGTTTTTTTAATGTGTAAAACATTTCCTTATTTGCTTAATTTTATGTATTTCTCTGATTTTCAGTCAACAACAGTATTTGGTAGAAACACTCAAGATGTGTGCCCCAACATCACTGTCGTCCACAAGTGATCGGAAATACAAACGTTATAAACAACGTTTCAAAAATTATATTGGTTCAAAACATTTTTTGATTTAAGGCATTCCTTCCTTCTTAAGATAAGGTCCAGGGTCAGAAGGAAATCTAAGCCCGGCTTAGAAAACTTGGGGAAAGTATGTGAGTATAAAATTATAATTTATTTTAAATTTTAAGAAGTTTTGCAATTCGTATTGCCTAAAAATTTTGATGGAGTGCAAGGTGGTCATCAAAAAGGTTGAGAAATACGTCTGTCGGCTGGCTGGGAAGATTTACGACTCAAAATTTGATGAAGTCGTCAGCATGCTTCCTTTGTAGAACCTTCTAGCGGTGGAAGAGTTGGAGAGAAAGTTGGAGGAGTCGAAAGGTTTCACTGAAGCAATGGTAAAGAACTTAAGTTCATGCTTAAAGTATTTTAATAATCTTACATTTATATTTTTTTAGACATCACATTTACATATGATTAAGGGGACATCGTAGGATGTCAGCACTCTGATGCGCTCATATTTTACCGACCACCTACTAGAAAAATATATTTGGGATGGAAGGTGGGATAAGCAAGGCCTCGGAAGGCTCTTTTTGGTTAATAACTCCCTACGAGATATGTACTACAGATTAGTCAATCAAAAAATTATTTGTTTATTGCGTATTAAATTATTTATACATAAATGTATATCTTCTTTTACTTTAAAGTGTTTTCCAACAGCCAGGAGCGTTTGATTTTGAAAAAAGTGTAAAGAATTCAGTATATCGAAGCCAATACAAACTACAAGAAAAAAATATTTAAGGAGATAAGAATTAATTATTTTATTATAAATAACGTCATTTTTAATACTGTAAAATATTATTTAGATATTAAAAAAGAAACATCCCTACAAGAACAGTGACCATCATTTGATCCATCAAATGACAATCACTGATGATGGAAATATCCATCATCGCGTAGAACAAAGTTTCTATCACATTCTTAAAGGAAAAATGAAAAACTGGATGGAAACTTTTGTGTACATGTGATTTTGCATCTTCCTTCAACTAATGAATCTTTCCATTATGAAATACATATATCTGCACTGCTCACACTACTGCAGTTTACTATGTAGTGATACCAGAAGGTCTTATCACACTTGATGGATATACCCGTCACGATTGATGGATATACCCTCATTTGAAAAATCGCACTTTTTTAATAAAACAAAATTTAATATTTTCTAATATATCTACAAGTTTCTTTTTTAATATCTAAATAATATCTTACAGTATAAAAATGACTTTATTTATAATAAAATAATTAATTCTTATCTCTTTAAATATTTTTTTTGTTGTAGTCTATAGTGGCTTCGCTATACTGACTTCTTCAAACTTTTTTCAAAATCAAACTCTCCTTGCTGTTGGAAAGCACCTTAAAGTAAAAGAAGATATACATTTAATATATGTACATTTAATTTAATACGCAATAAACAAATAACATTTTGATTGACTTATCTGTAGTACATACCTCGCAGGGAGTTATTAACCCAAGAGAGCTTTCAGAGGGCTTGTTTATCCCACCTTCCATCCCAATTATATTTTTCTAGTAGGTGGTCGGTAAAAATTGAGCACATCACAGTGCTGACATCCTTCGATGTCCCCTTAATCATATTTAGATGTGATGTCTAAAAGAATATAAATATAAGATTATTAAAATACTTTAAGCATGAACTTAAGTTCTTTATCATTGCTTCAGTGAAACCTTTCGACTCCTCCAACTTCCTCTCCAACTCTTCCACCGCTAGAAGGTCCTGCAAAGGGTGCATGCTGCCGACTTCATCAAGTTTTGAGTCGTTAGTCTCCCCAGCCAGCCGACAGACGGTTTTCTTAACCTTTTTGACAACCACCTTGCACTTCATGAAAATTTTTAGGCAATACGAATTGAAAAATTTTTTAAAAATAAAAATTATAATTTTATACTCACATATACTTTCCTCAAGTTTTTCAAGCCGGGCTTAAATTTCCTTTTGACCCTGGAACTAATCTTGAAAGGAAAGGAATGCCTTAAATGGAAAAATATTTTAAACCAATATAGTTTTGTAAACGTTATATATAACCTTTTTATTTCCGATCACTTTTGGACGACAGTGATGTTGGGGCACACATCTTGAGTGTTTCTACCAAACACTGTTGCTGACTGCAAATCAAAGAAATACATAAAATTAAGCAAATAAGGAAAAGTTTTACTCATTTAAAAACAACTTACAATTTTTCTAACTCAAATCTAACTCTTTAAAGGCTGTGGCGGTTTTAAATATCCCCATCATGCCTATGAAGTTTTGGGTTTCCAGTGTCAGGTTCATCGGACACAATCTCTGCACTTCAACTGCTTGCAATCCCAAATGCAACTTACCTTTCTAATTCCACATAGAACTAGTAAATTTATTTAAATTTATTATTGTTTTTATTTATTTTTTCTTTAATTTTTGCTTTTAATAAATCACCATACCACTTTTATAATTATCTGATAAATGCGCAATTTTCTAAACGTCACGAAATAAAACATATATTAGTTGTTTCACTCTTGCATATAATTTGTTTGTTTGGTGCAAACAAAGTTGCAACTGACAAGAAATTTCTCTTCCTTATTTTTTCTTTCAAGAATTCCTTAAAACCGGCTAACTTTTTACAACAAATTTAATAAAAATTTTGTTTGACCTTTGCCACAATTTTAATTACAAAACATTTTGTAAGCTGTATTTTATAGTTTGCTGCATTATTATCTATAAACTCAAGCGAAAAATAAAATTTAGTCTATTAAAAAAAAATTCATCCCAATTCAGTACCAAAAACACTACAACGGCAACGCTGTTCAATATAAAATTGTTGTAAATGTGTTAGTGTACAGATTGTGTTAGTATTAGTTTCTGTCAAGCATTTCTTGCTGGGATGTATATATATTAGAAAATATTAAATTTTGTTTTGTTAAAAAAAGTTGGATTTTTCAAATGGGGGTATATCCAACAATCGTGACGGGTATATCCATCAAGTGTGATAAGTACTTCTGTCAGCACTACATAGGAAACTGCATTAGTGTGAGCAGTGCAGATATATGTATTTCATAATTGAAAGATTCATTACTTAGAGGGAGAAGCAAAATCACATGTACACAAAAGTTTCCATCAAGTTTTTCATTTTTCCTTTAAGAATGTGATTGAAACTTTGTTCTACGCGATGATGGACATTTCCATCATCAGTGATTGTCATTTGATGGATCAAATGATGATCACTTTTCTTGTAGGGATATTAAGAACAGCCATCGACAGCTCCAATTTATGATAGGAAGTTCTTCCCACTGTGTTTCAAACATACCAAGTATAATTAGAGTCTAAAATCCTATAAAAACTGCTTTAACTGTAGACAATTTAATTTTTGACAGCATTTTCAAATTGAAAATTGACAATAAAATTCAAAAATAGACATGGCTTTTTCTTAAAGTGTCTTTACCATTTGACATTCAATTCAATTAGAAATATATACTGTGAGTCAAAAATAAGTAAACAGTTGGTTTATCTGCATTAAAGCTTTTATTACAGGAAAGATTAAAGTAGAAATTAAAATGTTTAATAATAGTTTAAGAGGCTTATAAAATAAGAGTTTAATTCAGTATCAAACAAAATTAAAAACTAAACAAAAATAATTCACTTCATCTTAAAATACTGATATTTTTATGCGTCAAAAAAAGTAAACAGTGGCGATATTGTTTGATTCTTTTTTAATATTTCGGGGAAAACCGTAAATTCTTTGAAAAGCAGTTATTAATCTAGTAAACCGGTGTAGTAAATAAATTTTTGAAGTTTTCTATTAATTTTGTCAAAAAATAGTGCAAACATTACAAGTTTTAAAAAATGCCTAAGCAAACGACCAATGAAACAAGAAAAATCATATTATATATGCATAAAAAAATAAATCCTTGCATGAAATTGGAGAAAATGTCGGAAGGAACCATTGCACTATAAAAAAAAAATTATAGGTAAATATGTTAAGCATAACACAGTAGAAAATTTACCCTGGCCAGGACGACCAAAACGACTTACTGGCACAGATGTACGAGCAGTAATTCAAGAAGTTAAGACAAATCCTGTGTCAAGTGCTGTTCAAATAGCAAAAAAATATAACAGAGACATCTGGAAAATCAGTCAGTGCCAGTACAGTTAGAAGGGAACTCCACAAAAATGGAATACATGGCAGAGTTCCTCAAAAAAAGCCACACATTTCTAAAGTAAACCAACAGAAGCGCGTAGAATTCGCAAAAAAGTACAAAAACAAGGGTTTTGAGATCTGGAAAAACATATTATATACCGATGAGAGCAAATTCGAAATATTTGGAATAAAGAAGCCTCCAAAAATGTGGCGTTCAAAGAATGAAGTTTTTAATGAAAAGTGTTTTACAACTACCGTTAAACATGGTGGAGGTTCGGTTATGGTCTGGGGCTGTATGGCGGCATATGGTGTCGGCAATCTAGTGTTTATTGAGTCGAAAATGAATAAAATGGGTTACTTAAACATTTTGAAAGAATACGTTGCCCCCAGCATTGAAAAATTAGAACTTCCTAACAACTGGGTCTTTCAACAAGACAACGACCCAAAACATACATCGATGATTGTTAAGGAATAGTTGTTATACCGAACACCTAAGACCTTAGATCACCCACCTCAGTCTTCAGACCTTAACCCTATCGAACATTTATGGGAGCACCTTGATAGAAAAATCAGACAAAGAAACATTTCCAACAAGGACGATTTGAAAAAGGCTTTAACAGAAGAATGGAACAAAATATCTCCAGACATTACGAGAAACCTTGTGGGATCAATGCCAAGAAGATTAAAAGCGATGCTAGATTAGGGTTGCCAGACGGGCCTGATTTGGCCTGATTGTCAAGTTTTTTAATGCGCGTCAAGTGTCAAGTGAAAAAGTGATTTGTCAATGTTTTTTGTAAGTTAATTTTTTTTCTCAAAATTTTTCTAGCTACATAAGTAAGTTTATATTTCTAAAAAACACATTAAAGTAGCATATTTTTACTATCAATACAACTAAGGACTACTATGATACATATTTTTCCGTGCAATTATATTTAAAAAAATATAGTTCTCTTTAGGTATGTACAATTGTAATAAAAGTGCCAACACTGATATTTACCCCATTACTCAACACTGGTAAATTGACAACATTGAGCAGCTGAGTATTGCAGTACAGGGGGTTTCCCTAGTAGTTGTGGGTGCCGGAAAGTGTTTGGAATTCAAAATTTTATATGTGTGCATGTCAACAAATGGTTTTCGCTCCTACTATGGTTTGTTCCAGGGCGAATTCATACCAGGTGGTGTCGTTAGCCCAGCTAACTGTTTTTTGCTCTCCTTTTTTGATAATGTATTGTCAAAAATACAGTGTTTTATATCTACAAATGGAATGTCAAAGTTGTTTTGTTGAAGTTGCTGCCGTACTGCCTACACCTGTACGAATTCGCCTTGGTTTGTTCTTTTCGTACCTTTCAAGCATTTCGTGAGCGAAATAGATTCTCTTGAACAATTTCTCTATGATTTAATCTTTTACATTGTTTTTGTTATTTTTACTTTTTATGATATTTTTGTTTTTATTCTAATAATTTTTATGAAAAAAAATAATAAAAAAATAATAAAAAAATTATTTGTCAAGTTTTTTTTTTCAAAATCAAGTTTTTTTTTGGGCAATGTCAAGCTTTTTGGCAAATTGGATCTGGCAAGCCTATGCTAGATGCAAATGAAAAAAAAAAAACAAATACTAAAAGTTAAGCTATTTTTAGTTTCTGTACCTAACTTGCCTATTTAATAGATTCTGTTTACTTTTTTTGACGCATAAAAATAGCAGTACTTTAAGATGAAGTGAATTATATTTGTTTTTGTTTAGTTTTTAATTTTGGTTAATACTGAATTAAATTCTAATTTTATAAGCATCTTAAACTATTATTAAAAATTATAATTTCTACTTAAATCTTTCCTGTAATAAAAGCTTTAATGCAGATAAACCAACTGTTTACTTTTTTTTGATGCTCATAGTATTTGTATGTACAGTACATCCGAGCGAAACTCGTACATTAAGTGAAAAAAATGCTTTATATAATATATTTGTAACTAAATATCTTATCAACACAAATATTTTGATTTTTATTAGAGATCTAAGTACTGCATTAAATGACGCAATGAAAGTTTAGCATTGTCTTCATTTAATAAAAAAACAACCTTCATTCAAAAAAGTGGCAACTTTGGACGCCAAAGCCAAACTCGTATAGTTTAAATTACACAACTCTTGTATGCTTTGCATCTAACGACAAATTATTTCGCGAAAACCGTTTAAAAGTTTATGAATTTTAAATTACTTTCCAAATTTTATAATATTATTATTTATTCACTTAATTGTGTTTTTTGGATCATAAAAAATAATGGGAAGATAGAGAGGACAAACAGGTGTTAAAGTTAGAAAACTGGTAATTCAGCATTATAAAAATAAGAAATTACTTCGAGAAATATCAGAGATTATAGGTGGAAGCCGATCAACGGTACAATATATAATAAAAAGATACAACACTGAGAAAAGAGTTGAAAATAAGCCGAAAGTTGCGAATAATAAAATCTTATCTGATAGCGACGAGCAATACATTCTACTGCAAGTAAAAAAATAAACTTTTAAGTGCACCGAAGCTAGCAGAAATCGCGGAGAAGGATTTGGGAAAGAAATGTTGCACATAAATTATCAGAAATATTTTAAACAAAGCTAAATTAAATAGCAGAAGAGCAAGACAAAAGCCTTTTATAAACAAACGGAACCAAAAAAAAGACTACAATTTGCCAAAGAGCATCAATCCAAAGATTTTTCGTCTTGGGAGAAAATGCTATTCACAGACGAAAGCAAGATGAACTTGTTTGGATCAGATGGCAGGCCCTGTGTGAAGAATGCGAAATGAAGAGCTGCTTGCTAAAAATATAAAAACCACAGTAAAGCACGTTGTGGGCCGGTAATGGTTCGGGTTTCATTTTCTGCTTCTGGGCCTGGTGTATTGCACTTTATCGAGGGCATATGGATCAGCACATGTACCTTAACATTTTAAAAGAAAGTTTGCCACAATGTAAGCAAAAACTTGGTCTTGGCAACAATTTTTATTTTTATCAAGACAATGACCCAAAGCATAAAGCTTATAATGTGCGATCATGGTTGTTATATTATTGTTCGCATGTCATGGATACACCAGCCCAAAGCCCACATATTAACCCTATTGAGAAATTGTGGAGCTACCTCGACAGGAAAATTCGCCATCATACCATAAGTTCCAAAGACGATTTGAAAAAAGCTCTTAAAGAAGAATGGCAAAAAATTTAACCTAGCTTTTGCAAAAACTCGTTCAGAGCCAAATAGGCTAAAAATGGTAATAAAAAATAAGGGGATGCACACAAAATATTAAATTCTTTAAAGAGAAAACCATAGCTTTGGCATGGAAATACGCACTATATTATATTTTTACTTTGCAAAAACCTAACTGATAATAATAATATCTAAATATTATTTTACAGTATAAAAAATGACTTTATTTATAATAAAATAATTAATTCCTATCTCTTTAAATATTTTTTTTGTTGTAGTCTATAGCGGCTTCGCTATACTGACTTTAAACTTTTTTCAAAATCAAACGCTCCTTGCTGTTGGAAAACACCTTAAAGTAAAAGAAGATATACATTTATGTATAAATAATTTAATGCGCAATAAACAAATAATTTTTTGATTGACTAATCTGTAGTACATACCTCGCAGGGAGTTATTAACCAAAGAGAGCCTTCAGAGGGCTTGCTTATCCCACCTTCCATCCCAGTTATTATTTTCTAGTAGGTGGTCGGTAAAAATTGAGCGCATCACAGTGCTGACATCCTGCGATGTCCCCTTAATAATATGTAAATGTGATGTCTAAAAAAATATAAATGTAAGATTATTAAATACTTTAAGCATGAACTTAAGTTCTTTACCATTGCTTCAGTGAAACCTTTCGACTCCTCCAACTTCCTCTCCAACTCTTCCACCGCTAGAAGGTTCCGCAAAGGGAGCATGCTGACGACTTCATCAAGTTTTGAGTCGTAAGTCTCCCCAGCCAGCCGAGAGACGGATTTCTTAACCTTTTGACCACCTTGCACTCCATCAAAATTTTTAGGCAATACGAATTGCAAAACATCTTAAGACTTAAAATAAATTATAATTTTATACTCACATACTTTCCTCCAGTTTTCTAAGCCGGGTTTAGATTTCCTTCTGACCCTGGACCTAATCTTGAAAGGGAAGGAATGCCTTGAATGGAAAAATATTTTAAACCAACATCATTTTTTAAACGTTATAAATAACCTTTGTATTTCCGATCACTTTTGGACGACAGTGATGTTTCTACCAAATACTGTTGTTGACTGAAAATGAGAGAAATAAATAAAATTAAGCAAATGAGGAAAAGTTTAACACATTAAAAAACAACTTACAATTTTTCCAACTCGAATCTAACTCTTTAAAGGCTGTGGCGGTTTTAAATACCCGCAACATGCCTGTGAAGTTTTGGGTTTCCAGTGTCAGGTTCATTGGACACAATCTCTGTACTTCAACAGCTTGCAATCCCAAATGCAACTTACCTTTTTAATTCCACATTGAACTAGTAGATTTATTTAAATTTATTTTAAATTCTTTGTTATTTTTTCTTTAATTTTTGCTTTTAATAATTCACCATACCACTTTTATAATTACTTGATAAATGCGCAATTTTCTTAACGTCACGAAATAAAACATATATTAGTTGTTTCACTCTTGCATATAATTTGTTTGTTTGGGGCAAACAACGTTGCAACTGACAAGAAATTTCTCTTCCTTAGTTTTTCTTTCAAAATTTACAAAAATTCCTTAAAACATTTCTTGCTGGGTTTGTTCTACGCAGTGATGGATATTTCCATCATCAGTGATTGTCATTTGATGGATCAAATGATGGTCACTGTTCTTGTAGGGATGTCACCCAAAACACATTTTCTACACTCCCACCTCGATTTCTCTCCCGAGAACCGAGGAGCCGTTAGCGACTAATACGACGAAAGGTTCCATTAGGATATTTTCAGCATGGAAAAACGATACCAGGGCATATGGAGTCCCCGAATGTTGTCTGATTATTTTTAGACATTTACAACAGACCAGCCTCAAGCTAAATTTTCCAGAAAATCATAGCTTTTAGTTTCAAAAGAAAAAAAATTGTATGTAAAGTATCACTAAAAAAAAACTATGGGTGTCAAATTTTTTTCTACCTCTGTTTTCAACTTTAGGAAATCAAGAGAAAGTAAGAAAGACCAAAAAAGGTTCATTTGTCAAATTAAAAGTTACTTTTTCATATGTGTCGATATTTTATTAAAAAATAATTCTTGATTTGGGTACCAAAACAGCGTTTTGTTTTTCACGATGAAAAATTTTGCTGCAATCGTTTTACTTCAATAGTTCGGACTATATACTTGTAATAATTCTAATTTTACACCTTATTTTTAATAGGAAATTTTTGGTTAAACTTCTATCAAAAATGATTATTAGTATTTAATACTATTAAAACGGTGAGCAATAAAATTATTTAAGTCTGTAATATGGACTTTCTGTTAGTATTTTTTATGTAAGCGCAAACAGAAGGGCCATCTGTTCGCGTAAAGAAAAAATTATTTATCACTTCATTGAAATTAAAGGAAGCTAAAAATTTTAACTCAATTATAATAAAATGATTATTGTAAATAGTCCTGGTCAACAGTTTGAAAAAATAAATAGCCTATTTTAACATGAGGACAAAAATCTATCCATGTTTTAATTTTATTGAAAACGGTTCAGTTGTTTAGCCTTGATTGACGCACGAACAAAGAAACAAACACACACACACACAAACAAACTTAAGAAGAAAAATTTAAGATTTTGAGTGAGGCGAAAAAATGCTATAAAATTTGCTGTTATAAATTTGTAAAGATATATAATGAAATTTTTTTGTTAAGTTTTTATCTATTTCTTTTTTTAAGGGATATTTTGATGAAATAATTGGGACAGAAGACTTAGAAGATGTTATTAAAGATTCAGAATTTAAATCAAAGCAGTTATCAGAAACTTTTGATTTACAAATAAACGAGCGAAATCCAATCGGAAAAAGACAAATATTATCTATTACTAGTTTTATGAATAAAGTTGCAAGACCATATTTAGCAAAACGAAATCACCTAAATGCTGATATTTGGATAAAGGTAATTAAGATATTTTGTTTTTTTCATTGGCTTTCAATATAGTGAACGAAAAAATAATGTGCAATTCTTTTATTTTATGTTTATTAAATACCATTTGTAAAACTATATAATTATTTGCCTTTTTATATAAAACAAATGATAAACATTTATACAACTGCCAAGGGATATGAATGTATAAGGCAGAAAATCTTTAACTTCAACCGACGTTTCCACCACCTCGCTTTGTTTAACCATCTTGTAACTACTATTAATGGCAAATCGGTAAAAAATTAACTTTTTATTTACTTATTTGTACTAAATTAAAATAAAACATAAAAATTTAGGAAAAAGCAATCAATCAAAGCATAAAGCGAAAATTCTTTAAAGATCCGCAGTTTTTAAAGCAAAGAATAGAATTTTTAAATCAGCATTCTGTGAAAATAATAAATAATTTTGAAATCAGTCTAAAAAAAAAGTAAGATATTTTGAAAATAATATTCATTATAAATACTTTACTTTAACATTTTAATTTTAGTTCAGCTCAAATAAGATTGAATGCTTTGCTTCCCGCTATTCTTGAGAATATTGAAGTTAAATTATCACAAGACAATGAAAACCCTGCTATCCACCTTTTGAATTTGAAATTGTCTTTAAAAAGCACAAATAACAAAAAACAGTCACATGAAAATTCTCATTACACTACTTTGGAAATAGTTGAAAAACTTCAATGGTATTTGATGGTAAAATTTATGCAAATAATTTTCCAAAAAAAAAAAAAAAAAAATTTTTTATTTTTTAGTGTCTGCTCCAAAATTTGGAGAAATATCCTTCTGACCAGTGCAGTAAAGTTCAAAAGGAAGTAAAAAAGCGAATTCAAGCAGAAAAAGAAATGTCTAGGAAGGCATTAGTGAAACAAAATCTTCTTCAAAAGTGGAGGAAGCATTTAAAAAACACGCTTTTGTACAGGATTGATATATGAATTTTCAGCATACGTATAATTTTGTTTTGCAGTTTACCTGACATCAGTGCCTGCTATCGCTAAATATGTACCACTTTGATCAAAGCACAAATCTTTTACTTCATAAGCATCGTCCAGTTGTATGGTTTTGAAATTTTTTAGTTTACGCAAATCCCATAATTTAACACAAGAATCATCAGCTGCTGTTGCGAGATAGTAACCATTTTCCGAAAATGAAATTGCAGATATGGGACCTGTATGACCCGGAAAGTTGGCTACATTACTTTGTTCTTTAAGATCCCAAATTTTAACTTGTGAATCATCTGTGCCTGTACCAAAAATTAAACCATCTGGATGAAATTGAGCTGTTGTTAGGCCAACCTCTGCCGAATCAATAACCTAAAATAGCGAATAATAAATAATTCTCATATGCTAAGATAGTTTATTCAAACCTTTGTAAGCAGACGTCCAGTGCGAATATCAGAAAACGCCCAGTGTTTATCAGAAGATGTAGATAGTATATAATCGCCCGTTGGATGCAAAGACAAGCCAGTAATAGAGCCATCGTGACACCTTAATAACAACTGCGTCTGACATGTTGGTACATTCCAAATACGTATAGACATATCTGGAGAACCCGTGATGACTGTATCTTCATCCGGATGATATATTACTTTGGTTATTTTTTTTGTATGACCCTTTAGTATTGCAACTACCTGCTCAGTATCTTTGTTAAATACCGTGGCGTTTTTGTCATTACCCCCCGTTAAAATTCTACTATGATCTGCACTATTGATATCAAGTGCCAAAATTCCTGGGATAGAAGCTGAATGTAAACCTGGATGTGAAGCTATAGTAAGAAAATTTTTAATTTGGTCTTGAGTTAACAATTCTTCTGGAACAGTTCGGCCACGTTTTTTTCTTTCCTGAGTCAACACAGTGGCCTTATCCTGCAGCTTCTGTATGATTTCTGCACTCATACCAGCTTGTTCTATAGGCTGAGAGGCAAGACCGGCTGCTTCCGATGCAATAGCAGGCTGTGGAATGGATGTCGGCGCAATCACAGTACCTATACCAGCCTGCGGTTTCAGTGTAGCTAATGCTTCTCGGGCAGCTGTCACCTCTTTGTTTAAACGGGCAATAACACGACACGCAGCGTCATGTTGATAAAGAGCATGAGATAGCTCCTGGCGGGTCGTCTGCAATTGCTGTCGCTGCGTAAATGAATGTAGCATTAATGCATCCCACTCGTCTTGTAAAGTTTTTAGCGTAGCTGGAATGCTTGTAGCCGTTGGCGGCTTTGGCTTAACAATGGGTGGTGTTTTAACTTCAATTAACTCTTCAACTTTCATCTCTTTGCCTGTAACTGGATCAACTCCATTTTCTAATATATACTTCTCTATTATTCGCTTTTCAAAAATAGCACCCGAATGGGGAGATACAACGGGAACATCGGGGACTTCATTTGTTACTAATATGTAATAATTTTTGATATATGACATAAATAGCGTATTAAACATAACCTAAAATAATTAAATAAATTAAACAATATACTTACTCGCACAAATTAAAGACATTTTCAAAAATGTTTTATTCAAACTACTAAAGAGTATTTAAATTTGTTTAATTTTTTATTAATAGAATTTGTTAAAAAAAAAATGACAGAGTTTATCAGCGGCAAATAAGTAACACAGACACAAATAAGTAACACAGATCTATGATAAGTAACGTAGGAGGAAAAAACAAACTCTGAGAAACGGGAAACTTTTTTAACAGAGTTGTAAAATAAGGAGTATTTTTTTAATAAAAATATGTATACAAAATTTTACAAAATATAAAGGCCCAACTATAATGTGCATAAGCTAGCTTGAGCTTATGTCAAAAACCCAACGAAAAGCCTGTCAAATGCTTAGGTAATTCTTTAAAGATTTTTATGTAGCTACAATGTACTTACATAAATTTAAAAAATAATGTGCCACAGTTGCACATTTGTGTTTAAATCGTACTTTCCTGAAAACATTTTTTTTTAATAAATAAAATCTGTAAAAAAACGCATCGAAATATATTTTCTTTTACTACTTTTCAATAAAATTCGATAAAAAATCGCATGTTTTTTTCTTTTTGTTTATGTATTTTTGGCCAAAAGTACCAAAAGATGCAACGGTGTGCATGATTTATAGTATGTTGCCACGGCACCTGTTTCGGTCTCTATTCTTGCTTCACACTCCAATCATGAGCGAATCTACTTGCTTCGCCATACAAAATTATGAGAGCGAAGCTGGTAGATTCATATTGAATCTACTTACGAAGCATGAAAAATTTATGTCTTCTCTAATTTTTATCGCAAGTTTATCTGAACTAGCTGTATAAAATGTGAACAAAAAGAGAAAAACAATGTTTAAAGTGGTGTGTGGATATGTGTAATATAAAACACAATTTCATTAAAATTTTAAATGTAATAAACAAACAAAATTAAAAAGTGTTGAGAAAGAATGAATGTAATTTTCTATATTCCACTTTGCTTATTTATACTTTTGAATATTTGTAATAATCTAGTTTACCGAGTTTGTAATTTCTTATTAATTTTTATAATTTTCTGAAGTCTTGTGAATAAATTCAAACTAACAGGTTATGGGCCCAGGTTGCGCATATTAAACAAATAAAAAAAAATTGTATATTTATTTCCGTGAAGCAAATAAAAGATGGCAAGTCTTCCAATAGGATTTTCGTTGGAACGTTTAAGAGGACGTGAGAATTTCGATGTGTGGAAGAGACAGGCAAAATCTTGTCTAGTCATCAAAGGTTGCTGGAAAGTTGTGCAGAACGGTTTGGTCAATGATGAAGATTCCAATTTAAATGAACGTGCTTTGGCTGAAATTGTTTTGATGGTGGATCCTTCAAATTATGGACACATTGCTGCAGCTAAAACGGCGAAAGAAGCATGGGATGCTTTGATGGCTGCCTATGAAGATACTGGCTTAACGCGGAAAGTTCAGTTTCTGAAGCAGCTGGTGAATATTAAGCTGAAGAACTACAGTTCGGTGCAGGGGTATGTAAATGAGATAATTATAATTGCCTTAAAAGTAAAGAACGCTGGGCTTAACATAGATGATGAGCTTACAGCGTCACTAATGTTAGCGGGTTTGTCGGATGATTTTAAGCCTCTGGTGATGGCAGTGGAAAATTCAAAAGAAAAGTTAACAATTGATATGGTCAAAAATCTTCTTCTACAAGATGCCAAATTCGATGCTCAAGATTCGGAAAAAGAAGTTGCGTTGAATGCAAAGAATTTAAAAGAGAAGAAGAAAAAACCAATACAATGTTTTAATTGTAAGGAATTTGGTCACATATCGAGGTATTGTCAAAACAAAAATAATCACAAAAGTGTTAAGAGCTATAGGAAAAATGAAAGAAAAGAAGTTTCTTCAACTCTTATTGCTTCAAGCACGTGCATGAGTATTCCTGCTGCTACTAATAAGCGGTGCGAATACAACAAATGTTTATATTGGTATGTTGACAGTGGCGCTAGCAACCACATGATGAACAGCAATGATTTTATGTACAACATACGTAACGTAGAGAACAAAACTGTCCTTGTTGCTAATAAGAGCGAATTACTCGTTGAATGCACTGGAGATGTTGACTTAAATATATTAAGTGGTAAAGGCGAAAAGAATATAACGGTGAAAAACGTTGAGTATATACCTAATTTATGTGCGAATCTACTTTCTGTCAGACAAATGACCAAAGACGGGAAAAGAGTAATTTTTGAAGGAGAATCTTGTAAAATTTTTAATAAAGATAATACTCTAGTTACTTCTGCAACGGTTTTTAATGATTTGTATCGTATTGAGAGTGAGGCACAGCCAAGAGGAACTAAAGTTTTTGTCGCTAAAAAAGAATTCAGTTTATGGCATAGAAGAATGGGTCACATTTGTGATAAAAGCTTGAATGAAGTAAGAAAATTTTCCCATGGTATTAATTTTGAAAATGAAAGAAACAAGGATCCATTTGTAGTTTGTGTCAAAGGTAAACAAACCAGACAACCAAGTAGAGAAGATGGTACAAGAGCTACAAAATTATTAGAGCTGGTACATTCTGACGTATTGGGACCACTAAATGTAAATTCTTTTTCTGGTGCTCGATTTCTTGTCACATTTGTTGACGATTTCTCCAGGAAGTTGTTTGTGTTTCCGCTAAAGAGAAAATCTGATGTTTTTGAAACATTTGTAGAATTTAAAAAAATGGTCGAAAACCAGTGTTCTACTAAAATTAAAATTCTCAGAACGGACAATGGTCGCGAATATGTAAATAAGAAATTTGAATCCTTCTTGCAAAACAACGGAGTTATTCATCAAAAGACATGTCCGTACTCTCCAGAACAAAACGGTACGGCTGAAAGAATAAATCGAACACTGATGGAACGTGTAAGGTGTATGCTTATTGATAGCGGTTTAGACCGTCGTTTTTGGGCTGAAGCGGCAAACACAGCTTGCTATTTAAATAATGGAGTACCTTGCCGTGGTGAAAACAAATGTCCTGAAGAAATTTGGTCGGGTCGTCGTCCTAATTTGAATTTTTTAAAAGTATTTGGATGCCCTGCTTTAGTTCACATACCAAAGGAAAAGCGACATAAATTAGATGCAAAATCCATTGAGTGTATTATGATGGGGTACAGTGCTGAAAGTAAGGCTTATAGATTATTCAACCCTAATGATGGTGGAATTATTGTAAGTCGCGATGTTGTTTTTTTGGAAAGAGGTAGCGTGAATTTAAATGAAAAGAAAGATCTTTACTATCCTGAGTTAATGCAAGATCACGAAAGTGTTAATTTAGGGGAAGGTGATAGTGAATGTGAATTAATACCTCAGATTGAGTTCTCAAATATTAATCCCGAACAGCAAGTAAATGAGTCGGACGAAAGTGTGTATGATGATTCGTACGAGTCACCTTTGTTGTCACCTGTAGAAAATGAAGAAAATGAGTGGTTTCCAAATGCATACGACAGGCAGAACATCCATGTGAGTGAAAATATTCGTCGCTCTTCTCGTATAGCTAACAAAATACAGCAATCACAAAATTTTTGTGCAATGCAATTCGTTTCTGATGATCCAAATAACGTGTTAGAGGCAATGTCGTCAAGTAACTCAGACGAATGGAAAGCTGCCATGAAGTCGGAGATCGATTCATTGATGGAAAATAAAACGTGGATTTTGACTGATTTACCACCTGGTAAAAAAGCAATAAAGTCAAAGTGGGTTTTTAAGACAAAAAAGGATGAACAAGGTAATACTGTTAAGTGGAAAGCGAGACTGGTTTCTAAGGGTTGTTCTCAACGACAAGGGATCGACTACAATGAAACGTTTGCACCTGTCGTAAGGTATGATTCAATTCGTTATTTGTTGGCATTGGCGGTAAAGCACGACTTATACATACACCAAATGGATGCAGTAAGTGCATATTTAAATGGTACGTTAAAAGAAACAGTATATATGCAACAACCTGAAATGTTCGAGGATGGCTCGGGAAAGGTTTGTAAGCTGAAAAAATCTATTTACGGTTTGAAACAGTCAGGTCGTGTTTGGAATCAAACCATTAACAACGAACTACTCAAAATGGGTCTAATCAGAGGTGAGATAGATCAATGTGTTTATCATAAATTAGATAAGGATCAGATGTTGTACGTGGCAATTTATGTTGACGACGTTTTGATATTTTCAAACGATTTGAAACGTCTTGAGTCACTGAAAGCCAAACTAGCCAGCAGCTTCAAAATGAAAGACATGGGAGAAGCGTCAACAGTACTGGGCACAAAAATTACCAGAAGCAAGGAAGCTATTAAAATTGATCAATCGCGTTACGTAGCAGATGTATTGGTTCGTTTTGGAATGAGTGATTGTAACCCAACTTCAACACCAATGGACTATAATCAAAAACTGTCTGCCATTATGTGTCCGAAGGATAAAGAACGTAAACAACAGATGACAAATATTCCATATATGCAAGCGATTGGCTGTTTGTTATTTGCAGCTCAAATTTCTCGTCCGGACATTTGTTATGCTGTCAATTTTTTAAGTCGTTTTGGAACTAATCCTGGTAAACCCCATTGGGAAGCAGTAAAACGTGTAATGCGGTATCTAAAAGGTACAATCAATAAAGGAATTGTTTACAGAAAACAAAAAGATGATAACATAAAAGGTTATTGTGATGCCGATTGGGCTGGAAATGTAGATGACCGTAGGTCTACAACAGGCTACGTTTTTACGTATCAGTCTGGTGCCATTTCATGGTCAACAAAGAAACAAAAAACAGTGGCATTGTCTTCGACGGAAGCCGAGTTCATGTCACTTACTGCTGCGATTCAGGAATCAGTTTGGTTGAAACGTCTTGAGGCTGAACTTAACCCTGGAAACAACAAAAGTATGTTGTTATATTGTGACAACAAGGGAGCTTTACAAGTCGCTCTAAATAACAATTATTCGCCAAGAACCAAACATGTAGACATAAAAGCTAAATTTATTCAACAAAAAATTGATGACGAAGAAGTTGTTTTAAAATACCTTAATACTAATGAGATGATAGCCGATGTCTTAACCAAGCCTGTAACTCCTCAAAAGATGAAGTATTTATCAGAAAGTTTTGGTCTTCGCTAATTTTTATTTTTATTGTACTCATTAAAAAAAATGAGTTGCAATGATGTTGTGATTTGTTTGTTATAAATTTTATTCCATTTATGTTATTGAAAATTCATCATTCAGGGAGAGTGTTGAGAAAGAATGAATGTAATTTTCTATATTCCACTTTGCTTATTTATACTTTTGAATATTTGTAATAATCTAGTTTACCGAGTTTGTAATTTCTTATTAATTTTTATAATTTTCTGAAGTCTTGTGAATAAATTCAAACTAACAAAAAGAAAAATAAAGTTTTTGAACAAATTATTTGAGAGTTATTTCAGTTTTTGTGCAGATGTCCAACCGAAGCATGTAGCATGTGTCGTGTAAACAACGTGCTTCGCAATCATGATTCGAAGAGCAAAGCAAGTGCTTCATTTTGCCGTGTGAACATGCTATTAGTTCGAAAGCAATTAAAAAATAAATAGGCGAGAAGAAAACAAACTTTTTAGCAAATTTTTGTTTGTTTTGGCAAACTTTTTTCAGAGTTGCATGGAACGTACTTTTTCTGTATACGTGTGAGCACGTTTTTTTTTGAGAGTGTATGGGTACAACGTGCTTTGTAAAAACAAATTATGATCAAAAATGTACATTATTTAACATTAATTTTCATATTAATTTGTTTATGTTTTTTAAAATAAAAAATTGAATTAGATGCGTCCAAATTGGTAAAATCAAATTTAATGGTTGTCACTTAAATGATTTTAGTAATATATAAGCTACATGGAAGACAAATTATTGCTTAGTTAAAAGCTTTTGATACACTTTTTTGCTTATAACTCCAAAACTATTTCGCGCGCACATATCCCACTACCCAGAATCGATAGGGGACAAAAATACGAATAAAACCTGGTATAAGTTGTTTTCTAAAAAACTTTCTAAAAAAAGTTATTAAACAGCAAACTTTGCAAAATTAGTAAAAGTCGTCAAAATATATTAAACTGGTATTTCGTTCATTACTCCAAAACGAGATCGCGCGCACACATCCCACTACCCAGAATCGATAGGGGATAAAAATACGAATAAAACCTGATACAAGTTGTTTTCTGAAAAACTTTCTGAAAAAAGTTATTAAACAGCAAACTTTGAAAAATTAGTAAAAGTCGTCAAAATATTTTAAACTAGTATTTCGTTCATTACTCCAAAACGAGATCGCGCGCTCATATCCCACTACCAGGTGTTGTGTCAAAATTAAGACGTTTTATTATTAAACTATACACCAATACTAATTTTTATTTTAGAAAAATGAAAAGTATAAACATGAAATTAAATGAAAACTTGATTAAATAAAATTATAATTTCTAGAGTAGTTTTTATAACAAGTTGTATACTACATTATTCCCCTTCTAAATTAAACTTTATTTTCCATGACTTTTTTGAAGACTCTGACCTCTTTTTCGAAATAAGTTGTACATGTTCTGGCGAAATTTCATTGGCCTCAAAAACTGGTTTAATTCTGTCGATCGACACGTTGTCTTCTTTACCTTTAATATTTAGTGTTACGTATTTGTCGTATCTTTTAACGACTTCATACGGACCAATGTATTTGGGTTGCAATGGTTTTTTAATTCCATCAACTCGTATCCAAACAAATTTGCTTTCATTAATATTTTTGAAATTAAAAATTTTATTTGAACAATTGCTTAAAGGATTTGGCTTAAGAGTCCGAATTATTTCCTTAAGTGAGGCAATAAATGCTGATAATGATTGCGAAGATAGTGATTTATTTTCCAAAAATTCACCTGGAAGAGAAATATTTTCACCATATAGAAACTCCGCTGAAGAAGCTTGCAGATCTTCTTTGTAACATGAGCGTAATCCAAATAAAACGATTGGCAATGTTTTAGTCCATTGTATGTTTTCGTGACAGCATAATGACGTTTTAAGAGTTCTATGAAACCTACCATTCCGTTAGATTGTGGATGGTAAGCTGTAGTATGTTGAATTTTTGAGCCAAGTGTTTCTAATAAATCATTAAAAACTTTTGAAGTAAATTGTCTTCCTCGATCACAAATTACTTTATTTGGGCAGCCATATCTAGAAATCCAATTGTTGAAAAATGCAAAAGAGACGGATTCTGCTGAACAATCACGCAAGGGAATTGCTTCGGGCCATTTCGAGAAACGATCAATAATAGTTAAGATGTAAGTAAATCCTTCAGAGGAGGGCAATGGGCCAACCAAATCCATATGTATTGTCAGAAATCTTTCCGACGTTATTGGAAATTTGCCTGGTTTAGTTGTATTGTGTTTAATTATTTTTGATTTTTGACACGATGTGCAACAAACATTCCACCTTTTACAATCTTTGTACATTTTTGGCCAAACAAAACGCTCTGCAACCATTTTGCGCGTTGCTTTGATGCCTGGATGTGAAAGACCATGAATCATATCAAATGCAAGTTTTCTAAACTCTTGAGGTAAATATGGTCGAATTTTATTTGTCGAGACATCACAATATAGTTTAATATGGCTTCCTGGCAAATTGTATAAACTCAGTTGAAGTCCGGTTGAAGAATTTAAGAGATCTTTTAACTCTTGATCGTTATGTTATGCTTCAGAAAGTTGTTTGTAATTAAAAGATGTAATATCATCGATACGAGACAAAGTATCGGCAACGTTATTTGATAAACCAGATATGTGAACAATATTTGTTGTAAATTGTCCAATAAAATCCAAATGTCGAAGCTGTCTTGGAGTGGCTTTTAATGGATTTTGTTGGAAAGCAAATGTGAGGGGCTTATGATCGGTGTATATAGTAAATTCTCTAGCTTCCAATAAATAACGAAAATGTTTAACAGCCTTGTAAACTGCAAGCAATTCACGGTCATATGCACTATATTTACATTCAGCTGGACTCAGCTTCTTGGAGAAGAATGCAAGAGGTTGACAAACGCCTTTCACGACTTGTTCTAAAACACCCCCAACAGCAAAATCTGAAGCGTCAACTTTTAAAGATAGAGGCACATCTTTATTAGGATGGGATAACATTACTGCATTTGAAAAATAAGATTTACAATTTATAAAAGCTTTTTCGGATTCTTCATTCCAGTTGATTAACCTTTTGTCGTTTTTAACTGAGCCTTTGAGGTAGTCGTTAAGTAGAGCGTGATGTTTAGCTGCATGAGGAATAAACCTTCTGTAGAAGCTTGTCATGCACAAAAATCGTCGAAGGTCCTGAATGTTTTTTGGTTTAGGATAATTTAGGATTGTTTCAACTTTCGATTTTGAGGGTTTACTACTATTCCGTAATCTTTGAAACGTTGAAATATTGTTCGAAGGTGCTTAAAATGTTGTTCTTCTGTAAAAGATGCAATCAATATGTCATCAATGTACACGAAGACGAAGTCTAAATCTCGACATACTTCATCCATTAACCGTTGAAAACTTTGTGCTGCATTCCTCAACCCAAATGGCATTTTAACAAATTCATACAGGCCGAATGGCGTAATAACAGCAGTTTTTGGAATGTCTTGTGGATTTACAGAGATTTGGTGGTATGCGCGCATGAGGTCGAGTTTTGTAAAATTTTTTCGACCATGAAGACAGTGAACGTAATCAGTTAATAATGGAATGGGATACCGGTCAGGAATAGTTATTTTATTTAACTGCCGATAATCGCCACAAGGTCGCCAATCTCCATTCTTTTTTGAAACCATATGTAAGGCATTTAACCACATACTTTTTGAAGGACGTATTATGCCATTTTCGAGCATGAAATTAAATTCCTTTTTTGCCAATGCTAGTCTCTTAGTGTCTAAAGGTCTTACCTTTGATTTGACAGGCGGTCCAGTTGTTTCAATATGATGATATACATTGTTTGTCTTAGCAAATAGAGATGTCGACATATTATGTATTTCTGGAAATTCTTTAAGTAGTTGATGATATATGGTTTCATCTTTAAGAATAGTTGAAATACCAAGTATAGGAGTTTCTTTCACTGTACCGCGCGAGGAAACTAAAGTCTTACCATCTACGAGAACACGATTTGTTAAATCTGGTAGAAGATGAAAATGTGTCAAAAAGTCACATCCAATTATAGGCTTTGTTACATCCGCTATAATAAAAAGCCATGTAAAAGATCTACGCAAACCAAGATCGAGTTGAAGAAGTTTCGTTCCAAAAGTTTTAATTGGCGTACCATTAGCTGCAAAAAGTTGTATATTTGAAAATTTATATGATTTGTTTTTAAAATTTGGAATAACAGAAACATCTGCTCCTGTATCTATTAAATAAATGGATTTAGTAGAGTTATCGTTTATAAAAAGGCGTATTAGTTGTTTCGGTGGCCGCAACTTCCGAAACGTTTTTTAGTTTTTTTGATACTTGCATGGGGATTTACACTTTTTCGCTTTAGAGCCAAATTTTTTATGAAACCAACAATATTCTTCATCGATCTCTTTGAATTTTGGCGTTTTCCGTGAATAACTTCTGCTACGACTCCTACTTCGACTAAAATGATTAAATTGCTTTTGAAGAGACTCAATTTGTTGTGACAACTCTTGAAATAATTTGTCTTGAGGTGTTGAAATTGATGAAATGAAACCTGGTCGTGCAATATCAATGATTTTGTCTGCTTGTTCGGCAAGTTTGTTGACATCTTGTAGTTCGCTGATAGCTAGAATTGACCTAACATTCTCTGGAAGTTGTTCTAAAAACAAGGATCTGATGACATTTTCTCCAACCTGGCCACGCCCTAAGTTTTGCATCGTTCTTAAAAAATGGGAAGGTTGTTGGTCACCAAGATTTTGTCCACTTAGTAATCTTTTAAGTTTCCTTTTGTCAGATTCGATGAATAGATTAATAATCCTTGTTTTAAGGATTTCGTACCTATTGCCAGCTGGTGCTGTTTCGAGGATATCACTCACCAAATCTAAGGTACTTGCATCAATATTTGCCACTAAGTGTCGAAATTTCGTTTCGTCGGAAGAAATTCTTGAAATTGAAAAAATGGATTCTATTTGTAAAAACCAGACATGGGGATTCTTTGGCCAGAATGGTGGAAACTTTAATATATTGCTTGATGATGAATCTCCTATGGCTTGATCCAAAATATTAACATTATCTTCCCGAGATGTATTAGGCCTTGGAGGACTGTGTGCAAGAGACATTTTTCCAAACTTTAGTCGGGGTCACCAAAATGTTGTGTCAAAATTAAGACGTTTTATTATTAAACTATACACCAATACTAATTTTTATTTTAGAAAAATGAAAAGTATAAACATGAAAATAAATGAAAACTTGATTAAATAAAATTATAATTTCTAGAGTAGTTTTTATAACAAGTTGTATACTACACAGGAGTCGATAGGGGACAAATATACGAATAAAACCTGGTACAAGTTGTTTTCTGAAAAACTTTCTGAAAAAAGTTATTAAACAGCAAACTTTGAAAAATTAGTAAAAGTCGTCAAAATATTTTAAACTAGTATTTCGTTCATTACTCTAAAACGAGATCGCGCGCACATATCCCACTACCCGGAGTCGATAGGGGACCGAATTCTGCAAGCTAAGAGCTTTTTATTTCAAGTTTTTATTTTTCAATCCATTAAAAATTAACGAGTTGTGATCGCTTTTAAAAACGCTTATTTTTTGTCAAATATTGTTTACGTTTTTGTTATGCACAACAAAAATACTCCGTTTTTTGCAACCCTGTTAAAAAAGTATGCCATTTCTCAGTTTGTTTTTTTCTCTTGCGTAAAAAATAAATTTTATAGCGAATTGTTATTATAAAACGCGTCCTTTTTTTTCATATAAACACTTTTCTTCTACATCTTCTATTATATTAAAAGAATTCTTTTTCAGTGTTGCTCTCCATTGCAATTTTTTCTTTATCAATTTATGTATGTATACACCAAGCGCAATCAGCTGTTTCTGTACGGAATGTGCGATCAGTTTCGTACACTGCATAAGCAAATGACATTTGACGAAACTTGACGAAAAGTTCTCTCAAGTACGTTATAGTTTACCACATTTGATTTATATGTATTTGCACAGTTGAATAAGTTAGCATAAGCTAGTATACGCACATTATAGTTGGGCCTTAAGTTGGCTACGGGCTACAAAAGTAGCCGTGTATTCGGTAGTCGTGTAGCGGCTAAAAGAATTATTCTCATAAGCACGCATGTATTCTATTTTTGACATCTTGTAGTCGATGGTCGGTGGACTTTATTTTCTTTATAGCATAAGATGGGATGTACTTGCTGGTTCGCTACAAACATCATCAGCAATATTTGTATATTACAAAAACGTATAGTTTGCATGCAACTAACTAGTAATATTTTAATCGCTTTTATTCTTAATAAGATGCTCTATTAAGAATAAGTACAAAAAAAAAATAATAAACTCCATTACTGCCGCTTCTATCTTTTACTGTCCAATATAGATGTGTTTAATTGTAAATTGTCTTGAAAACGAAAGCGATCAATTCGAACGTTCACTCGATTTGCAGTTTTATTCATTTGGCTGTTAAAATTTGCTGAATCTTTTTTTAAGTCGACTACTTTTCGGCGGGGAACATGCCTTAGAGCTTTCATCCAATCGCCAGTTTGTTTAAGATCCAACAAAATATTTACAATTTGATTTAACGTAAGGGATTTTCCGGAGCCTGCTCCCCATTGCAAGTAACGATCAAGTGGCATGCGTGCCATTCGTATGCCAAGCCTTTTAGCTTTTGCCAATGACAAAGGTTCATTATTTATCTAAAAATTTATTTATGTATGAAAAACCAACTCAAGTATTTAAACAAGACTTACAGTGTCTACCATAGCACCTACTATATACACATCGTCTGGGTTATATTCATGTAGATCTGTACGACAATGAGGTGTTAAATAGACTAAATTATCTTTGGGGAAAATGTTTGTAAAACAATTATGATGAATATTCATTGGAAATTCCGGGTTTAACATTGTAGGTATATAACGTTGCAAACTCTTCATGCAAGCTGTATTCAAGTTAACGTTACAATAGTGTAAATCAAAAGGATCATTATTGGCTCGATTATTGGCAAAACATAACATGAGCTGTTTTGCAGCGTTTTCTGCCTCTCTTTTTGTCATAAAATCGTCATATGAGCAATCCAATACTATTTTTGGAGAGAATTGCATTGCCCTGGTAAGTCTTAAAAAGGATAAAAATGCAAAACATTTTGAGCTAAAACATGAAATATAAGATATGAATTTACCTATGATTCATCCAATGATTAATGGTAGAGTCATAAACTCTTAGAAACATTGAAACATGTCCTAAGCCATATACAATATGAGGATTTTGCGCTCTCTCTTGGCGGACCGTTTCCATGATCGCTAAAGAGGCTGCTGTTTTTTCTGCTTTTTTACGGCGTTTAGATTCTTTTTTTGTTTTTATTTGCCACAAAAAACTGTAATACTTCATGCGAGCTGACTTAGATGGTAATGTAAGAATATGTTCCCAATGATGGTCCTGGAAAAAATCTAAAGGTGGCACACGCCGTCCTTCCTGATTTGCAATATCTACCTCTAATTTTAGAACTTTTACACGTCGTTCCATTTCAACTACTTCAGTTTTTTCTTCCTTTATTTTACTGCTATCCGAAAGTGAAACTTCTAGTTGGCTTAAGTTATTTTTTAGGATTTCACCTGATGTTAAGTTCGTATACGGCTTTGCCGGTTGTTGCGTTTGGCTTTGTGGATTTAACATAGTTCTTCGAACACCTAGAGCAGCAACATGTTTACTCTTTTGTCTCAGTGATAGCACCATACTTGTTTTAGGAAGATTTTTAATCATTTTAATAGATACCTTCTATGATTTTTCTTATAACTTTAAAAAAAAAAATTATTAAAAGAACAAAATCACGGACAGGGAACAAAGCCGATTGGCTCATAGTCGGCTAATAGCCGCTGCCGATGTATATTTAAGTCAGTGAGCCGCCGCCAAAGTAGGCGGCTAACATCAACTAAAAATGATAGCCGACACAGAAATAATCTATCCTTAAAAAAAATATTCGAGAGCCAAGTCAACCACACCGTTTTGATCGTGTTTAACTATATTTTCCTAAGATCGTATGCTTAATAAATTTTATTTTTTTTTACCAGGAATAAATTATTATTTTATGACTTAAATTTTTTTTTAGAAATAACATTTCTTTTATTGTTTATGTATTTATTTATTTTTGTCAGCAAAACTGTTACGATTTTTACTTATTTGGCAGAAATAATTGTCTAAACAAACCACGGGAAATATAAATTAGTTTTTAAAAAATATCCCCTGATTAAATTATTAAGTCACGGTTTTTATTATTCAGGGTGAAAGCACGTTTCGATGGCAATTTCTCTACCGCTTACTTAGCTCTTTAGGGAGCTTCTCACAAAAATTTTAAATAAAGTAAGAGCTAAGTAAGCGGTAGCGAAACGGCCATCGTGCTACCCTCAGTAATCAATATCGGTGATTTTATAATTTAATGAAGATAAAAAATAACAATTTTAGCAATTATTTTTGCAAAAACAATTATTTGATTTTTATTTAGCCGAAATAACTGTTGATTCTTGATTTTTATTTTTTTGACAAAATTCATTGTAATTTTTAGATTTTTATATCTCGCGAAATTTCAAACGTTCCTTACATAAAGTTATTGGTTAATTTAATTTTGTTGAGAATAAGAATTACAATAATTTAAAAAAAAAATAATAAACAAATGAAGTAGCAATTATTTTAGCCAAATGAAAATCAGATAACAATAATTTTTTGCCGAAAACATAAATAAAAATCAGAAAATAACAATTACCTCTGCCAAAAAAAAAACATAAAAAAAATAGTAACAGTCGGCTATCATTTTCAGTTGATGTTAGCCGCCTACTTTGGCGGCAGCTCACTGACTTAAATATACATCGGCAGCGGCTATTAGCCGACTATGAGCCAATCGGCTTTGTTCCCTGTCCGTGATTTTGTTCTTTTAATAAATATTTTTTTTAAAGTTATAAGAAAAATCATAGAAGGTATCTATAAAAATGATTAAAAATATTCCTAAAACAAGTATGGTGCTCTCACTGAGACAAAAGAGTAAACATGTTGCTGCTCTAGGTGTTCGAAGAACTATGTTAAATCCACAAAGCCAAACGCAACAACCGGCAAAGCCGTATACGAACTTAACATCAGGTGAAATCTTAAAAAATAACTTAAGCCAACTAGAAGTTTCACTTTCGGATAGCAGTAAAATAAAGGAAGAAAAAACTGAAGTAGTTGAAATGGAACGACGTGTAAAAGTTCTAAAATTAGAGGTAGATATTGCAAATCAGGAAGGACGGCGTGTGCCACCTTTAGATTTTTTCCAGGACCATCATTGGGAACATATTCTTACATTACCATCTAAGTCAGCTCGCATGAAGTATTACAGTTTTTTGTGGCAAATAAAAACAAAAAAAGAATCTAAACGCCGTAAAAAAGCAGAAAAAACAGCAGCCTCTTTAGCGATCATGGAAACGGTCCGCCAAGAGAGAGCGCAAAATCCTCATATTGTATATGGCTTAGGACATGTTTCAATGTTTCTAAGAGTTTATGACTCTACCATTAATCATTGGATGAATCATAGGTAAATTCATATCTTATATTTCATGTTTTAGCTCAAAATGTTTTGCATTTTTATCCTTTTTAAGACTTACCAGGGCAATGCAATTCTCTCCAAAAATAGTACTGGATTGCTCATATGACGATTTTATGACAAAAAGAGAGGCAGAAAACGCTGCAAAACAGCTCATGTTATGTTTTGCCAATAATCGAGCCAATAATGATCCTTTTGATTTACACTATTGTAACGTTAACTTGAATACAGCTTGCATGAAGAGTTTGCAACGTTATATACCTACAATGTTAAACCCGGAATTTCCAATGAATATTCATCATAATTGTTTTACAAACATTTTCCCCAAAGATAATTTAGTCTATTTAACACCTCATTGTCGTACAGATCTACATGAATATAACCCAGACGATGTGTATATAGTAGGTGCTATGGTAGACACTGTAAGTCTTGTTTAAATACTTGAGTTGGTTTTTCATACATAAATAAATTTTTAGATAAATAATGAACCTTTGTCATTGGCAAAAGCTAAAAGGCTTGGCATACGAATGGCACGCATGCCACTTGATCGTTACTTGCAATGGGGAGCAGGCTCCGGAAAATCCCTTACGTTAAATCAAATTGTAAATATTTTGTTGGATCTTAAACAAACTGGCGATTGGATGAAAGCTCTAAGGCATGTTCCCCGCCGAAAAGTAGTCGACTTAAAAAAAGATTCAGCAAATTTTAACAGCCAAATGAATAAAACTGCAAATCGAGTGAACGTTCGAATTGATCACTTTCGTTTTCAAGACAATTTACAATTAAACACATCTATATTGGACAGTAAAAGATAGAAGCGGCAGTAATGGAGTTTATTATTTTTTTTTTGTACTTATTCTTAATAGAGCATCTTATTAAGAATAAAAGCGATTAAAATATTACTAGTTAGTTGCATGCAAACTAAACGTTTTTGTAATATACAAATATTGCTGATGATGTTTGTAGCGAACCAGCAAGTACATCCCATCTTATGCTATAAAGAAAATAAATCCACCGACCATCGACTACAAGATGTCAAAAATAGAATACATGCGTGCTTATGAGAATAATTCTTTTAGCCGCTACACGACTACCGAATACACGGCTACTTTTGTAGCCCGTAGCCAACTTAAGGCCCAACTATAATGTGCGTATACTAGCTTATGCTAACTTATACAACTGTGCAAATACATATAAATCAAATGTGGTAAACTATAACGTACTTGAGAGAACTTTTCGTCAAGTTTCGTCAAATGTCATTTGCTTATGCAGTGTACGAAACTGATCGCACATTCCGTACAGAAACAGCTGATTGCGCTTGGAGTATACATACATAAATTGATAAAGAAAAAATTGCAATGGAGAGCAACAGTGAAAAAGAATTCTTTTAATATAATAGAAGATGTAGAAAAAAAGTGTTTATATGAAAAAAAAAGGACTCGTTTTATAATAACAATTCGCTATAAAATTTATTTTTTAATTGCTTTCGAACTAAATCATGCACACCGTTGCATCTTTTGGTACTTTTGGCCAAAAATACATAAACAAAAAGAAAAAAACATGCGATTTTTTATCGAATTTTATTGAAAAGTAGTAAAAGAAAATATATTTATTTAGATCAATGTTATTAAATATAATATATTATTATTGTTATATATTATTATATTATATTTATTTTATTTATTTTTTTATTTTTCTTGGCTACAAAAAGCAGATTAGTGCTGCCAATACAATAAATGCATAAAATCGTGGTTTTAAAAATGCAATACACTAAATATCGCTATTAAAAATGCGAAAAACTATTATAGTGGCACCATTGAAAAATATTAATCATCTGCTCATTTGTTTACATTTTTCATTTACTTTTTATTTGTCAAATTTGCCATTTAGTTCGTTTTTCATCAATTTCTAATTTGTTTCATTTATATTTATTTTTTGGTTTTTTTTTTTATTGAAATTGGTAAGTATATAATAGTCATTTTTACTGTTTATATGTATTTATTATATTGTTTAATGTAAATGTTTACTTCAATTTACATGAAAATATGGACATATGTCAAAAAAGATTTTATTTTTTGTAGTTAGTGGTCGGTAGTCGTTAAAAGAATCAAGTAGCTGGCGACGGCTATTTTTGTAGTCGGTAGTCGATAGCCTTTGATTGTCTTTGTAGCATTACTGGTATATACTTTTTGTTTTTTATTTTATTAGTACTAAACATACTTCACAAAAAAATAGTATTAATATAATATAAAAACAAATTAATTTAATACACTTTTTGTGATTGTGTACATCGTACCTTAGACTGTGTACATCGTAAACATCATCTATTTAACCAACTAATTTTGTAAACAAGAATACGAGGAATATTCATATTAATTTGGAAGTCGACACATAAACTAAAGTATTTCTTTATTGTTCTCTTTGGTACTTGTCTTGTACATTTGTTTCTGCTTTTGGTACCAACATTCGGTTAATCACAAAAGGCAGTTTTTTATTTTTGTCATTCTTGTTTTACTCAAAACATTACACAGTGTTTCAAGATTGAAGTAGAAAAACCTGTGGAGTGATATGTTTTTTCTTGTAGGTCTTGTCGAGTTAAAGAAGAATCCTATAGTAAAATATGCCGGACACCTGAAAATCTGGATTTACGGTTAAAAAACCGTTTTTTACCTTTATCTAAGAAAATTTGAGAAATTTAGGTATTATTGTCAAGCAAAAACAAATTTTGTAGGTTTTCAAAAACTGTTCAACTTTGGTGACGTTTTTATACATTATTTTATTAACAAACTACCTAGCAAGAAATTACCCAGCAAGAAATACTTGACAGAAACTAATACTAACGCAATTTGTACACTAACACATTTGCAACAATTTTATGTTGAACAGCGTTGCCGTTGTAGCGTTTTTGGTACTGAATTGGGATGATTTTTTTTTAATAGACTAAATTTTATTTTTCGCTTGAGTTTATAGATAATAGTGCAGCAAACTATTAAATACAGCTTACAAAATGTTTTTCAATTACAATTGTGCCAAAGGTCAAACAAAATTTTTATTAAATTTGTTGCAAAAAGTTAGCCGGTTTTAAGGAATTTTTGTAATTTTTGAAAGAAAAAATAAGGAAGAGAAATTTCTTATCAGTTGCAACATTGTTTGCCCCAAACAAGCAAATCATATGCAAAAGTGAAACAACTAATATATGTTTTATTTCGTGACGCTAAGAAAAATGCGCATTTATCAAATAGTTATAAAAGTGATATGTTGAATTATTTAAAGCAAATTAAAAAAAAAAATATTAAAAAGCAAAGAAAAGAAAATATATATAATAGTTCAATGTGGAATTAGAAAGGAAGTTGCATTTGGGATTGCAAGCAGTTGAAGTGCAGAGATTGTGTGCAATGAACCTGACACTGACAGGCATGTTGCGGGTATTTAAAACCGCCACAGCCTTTAAAGAGTTAGATCCGAGTTGGAAGAACCAAAAGTGATCGAAAATACAAAGGTTATTTATAACGTTTCAAAAATTATAATGGTTTAAAATATTTTTCAATTTAAGGCATTCCTTCCCTTTCAAGATTAGATCCAGGATCAGAAAGAAATCTAAGCCCGGCTTAGAAAACTTCAGGAAAATATGTGAGTATAAAATTATAATTAATTTTAAATTTTAAGAAGTTTTGCAACTCGTATTGCCTAAAAGTTTTGATGGAGTGCAAGGTGGTCATCAAAAAGGTTGAGAAATCTGTCTGTCGGCTGGCTGGGGAGACTTACAACTCAAAACTTGATGAAGTCGTCAGCATTCTCCATTTGCAGAACCTTCTAGCGGTGGAAGAGTTGGAGAGAAAGTTGGAGGAGTCGAAAGGTTTCACTGAAGCAATGGTAAAGAACTTAAGTTCATGCTTAAAGTATTTTAATAATCTTACATTTTTTATTTTTTTTAAGACATCACATTTACATATGATTAAGGGGACATCGCAGGATGTTAGAACTGTGATGCGCTCAATTTTTACTACTAGAAAAACATAATTGGAATGGAAGGTGGGATAAGCAAGCCCTCTGAAGGCTCTCTTTAGTCAATAACTTCCTGCGAGGTATGTACTACAGATTAGTCAAACAAAAAATATTTGTTAATTGCGTATTAAATTATTTATAAATAAATGCATATCTTCTTTTATTTTAAGGTGTTTTCCAACAGCAAGGAGCGTTTGATTTTGAAAAAAGTGTGAAGAAGTCAGTACCACAGACTGCAACAAAAAAAAAAATATTTAAAGAGATAAGAACTAATTATTTTATTATAAATAAAGTCATTTTTTATACTGTAAAATATTATTTAAATATCAAAAAAGAAACATTTATATATATTAGAAAATATTAAATTTTGTTTTATTAAAAAAAAGTTCGATTTTTCAAATGAGGGTATATCCATCAATCGTGACGGGTATATCCATCAAGTGTGATAAGTACTTCTGTCAACACTACATAGGAAACTGCAGTAGTGTGAGCAGTGCAGATATATGTATTTCATAAAGGAAAGTTTCATTAGTTAGAGGGAGATGCAAAATCACATGTACACAAAAGTTTCCATCAAGTTTTTCATTTTTCCTTTAAGAATGTGATAGAAACTTTGTTCTACGCGATGATGGATATTTCCATCATCAGTGATTGTCATTTGATGGATCAAATGTTCTTGTAGGGTAGTGAGGGAAACTTATACATAAACAATTATTCACTAACACATTTGCAATAATTTTATACTGAAACAGCGTTGCCGTTGTACGGCTTTTCGTATTAAAGTTAAATGAATTTTTTGCTTGTTAATTACATTTAAGTTTTTACTCAAACTTTATTATCAAAGTTCAAAATATAGTTTATAAAGTTTTGTAGTTAAATTTGTTTCAAAAATCAAGCTAAATTTTCATTATATTTTGTGTAAAAAAGTCACTGGTAACGCTGTTTGCTACAGACATCTCACGTATACAAATGTTTACATCAAGTTTTTCATTTTTCCTTTAAGAATGTGATAGAAACTTTGTTCTACGCAGTAATGGATATTTCCATCATCAGTGATTGTCATTTGATGGATCAAATGATGGTCACTGTTCTTGTACCCAGCAAGAAATACTTGACAGAAACTAATACTAACTCAATTTGTACACTAACCCATTTGCAACAATTTTATATTGAACAGCGTTGCCGTTGTAGCGTTTTTGGTACTGAATTGGGATGATTTTTTTTTTAATAGACTAAATTTTATTTTTCGCTTGAGTTTATAGATAATAGTGCAGCAAACTATTAAATACAGCTTACAAAATGTTTTTCAATTACAATTGTGCCAAAGGTCAAGCAAAATTTTTATTAAATTTGTTGCAAAAAGTTAGCCGGTTTTAAGGAATTTTTGTAATTTTTGAAAGAAAAAATAAGGAAGAGAAATTTCTTGTCAGTTGCAACATTGTTTGCCCCAAACAAACAAATCATATGCAAAAGTGAAACAACTAATATATGTTTTATTTCGTGACGCTAAGAAAATTGCGCATTTATCAAATAGTTATAAAAGTGATTTGTTGAATTATTTAAAGCAAATTTTAAAGAAAAAATTATTAAAAAGCAAAGAAAAGAAAATATATATAATAGTTCAATGTGGAATTAAAAAGGAAGTTGCATTTGGGATTGCAAGCAGTTGAAGTGCAGAGATTGTGTGCAATGAACCTGACACTGACAGGCATGTTGCGGGTATTTAAAACCGCCACAGCCTTTAAAGAGTTAGATCCGAGTTGGAAGAACCAAAAGTGATCGAAAATACAAAGGTTATTTTTAACGTTTCAAAAATTATAATGGTTTAAAATATTTTTCAATTTAAGGCATTCCTTCCCTTTCAAGATTAGATCCAGGATCAGAAAGAAATCTAAACCCGGCTTAGAAAACTTCAGGAAAATATGTGAGTATAAAATTATAATTAATTTTAAATTTTAAGAAGTTTTGCAATTCGTATTGCCTAAAAGTTTTGATGGAGTGCAAGGTGGTCATCAAAAAGGTTGAAAAATCTGTCTGTCGGCTGGCTGGGGAGACTTACAACTCAAAACTTGATGAAGTCGTCAGCATTCTCCATTTGCAGAACCTTCTAGCGGTGGAAGAGTTGGAGAGAAAGTTGGAGGAGTCGAAAGGTTTCACTGAAGCAATGGTAAAGAACTTAAGTTCTTGCTTAAAGTATTTTAATAATCTTACATTTTTTATTTTTTTTAAGACATCACATTTACATATGATTAAGGGGACATCGCAGGATGTTAGAACTGTGATGCGCTCAATTTTTACTACTAGAAAAACATAATTGGGATGGAAGGTGGGATAAGCAAGCCCTCTGAAGGCTCTCTTTAGTCAATAACTTCCTGCGAGGTATGTACTACAGATTAGTCAAACAAAAAGATATTTGTTAATTGCGTATTAAATTATTTATAAATAAATCCATATCTTCTTTTATTTTAAGGTGTTTTCCAACAGCAAGGAGCGTTTGATTTTGAAAAAAGTGTGAAGAAGTCAGTACCACAGACTGCAACAAAAAAAAAAAAATATTTAAAGAGATAAGAACTAATTATTTTATTATAAATAAAGTCATATTTTATACTGTAAAATATTATTTAGATATTAAAAAAGAAACATGTATATATTTAGAAAATATTAAATTTTGTTTTATTTAAAAAAGTTCGATTTTTCAAATGAGGGTATATCCATCAATCGTGACGGGTATATCCATCAAGTGTGATAAGTACTTCTGTCAACACTACATAGGAAACTGCAGTAGTGTGAGCATTGCAGATATATGTATTGCATAATGGAAAGATTCATTAGTTAGAGGGAGATGCAAAATCACATGTACACAAAAGTTTCCATCAAGTTTTTCATTTTTCCTTTAAGAATGTGCGATGATGGATATTTCCATCATCAGTGATTATCATTTGATGGATCAAATGATGGTCACTGTTCTTGTAGGGTAGGGTATAATACTATTGCATTTATTCAGACAGTACGTATATTTACAATTACAATGCATATTTGGGGTTAAAAATGGATAAGCAATTGACTGGATTATTTAACTTTTCATGAAAAGTTTTAAACATTTTTTACAAATTTTTTTTTGGTTGTTTAACTCAAAAGTGTTTGCTTGACCGTTTATTTTTTTAAATTAGCATCATCAATTTCTCGTTTAAGTGTAAAGTAATATTTTGAAATAATTTTTATCTTATTTTTTCCTTCAAAGCGTTTTTCAGTAGTTGCCATTTCCTAGTGAAAATGTTCGCCTGTTCATCACTGAACTGGCCCAGGTTAGCTGGGAAAAATTCCAAATAAGAATGCAGAAAATGAATTTTCATGGGCATGTTGCAGCCCATTTCACCATACGCACTTAAAAACTCATTGACAACTGTGACATAATAGTCGCTTCTGTGATTTCAAAGGAAATTATCGCATAGCGCAACACGTCTTTTAACGAAACTTAGCTTGTTAATGAAATCTGCATCTCTCATAATTTTTCGAATTTGAATACCTAAAAGTTTTAAAAACATAAAAACGATGAAAACCGTACTAGATTTGTAAGCGAATTAATACCTCCTTTTATTTTGGCTTCACTTAGTTTTGGAACACCGCTTTGAGATGACAAAAAGCGTCGGCGTTTACATCTAATTTTTTTACAAATTATTTCATGTATCCCAGTTTAAGATGCAGTGGTAGCAGAATAACGTCCTCAGCTTTAACTAATTGGTCATTTAAAATATTTTCCTGCATATTCTATATGACGATATGATCGTACTTTGCGACCATAATGATTCGGTGCTCGACTATCCAATTCACAAAGATGGCACGGATACTTTGTGTAACCACCTTGCATACCAGATACACTTGTGAAAACCTTTGAGTCAGCGACGACTTTCCATTTATGGCTGGTATAGCTAACAAACATTAATATATTTTTCATCACTTCTTAAGTTTCTTTTGTATTAGTCGCATATGCGATTGGTACTGAAGGTAATTGGTTTTGGTTATGCAATAAAACAGATTTTAAGTCTAGATTTTATATTACAAATTTTAATTAATAAAATTAAAGTCATACATTTTTATAAAAAAACTTACTTTTACATGAACCATCAATGAAAAGTCGCCATTCATCTGCCATTCTGTGATTTAATGCCGAAAATAGTTTTGGTACATCAACACAATACACGAGATCACTGTCATTGAAACTACTCTTAAAACTTTTTTCAAGTAACCAAGTCCTTTTTCTACTAAAGACGTGCACTAGTATATCTAACAGTATGGCAAAAACAGATATATCATATACATATCAGTTACAACAGATACAAAAGAACGCATGAGTGTAGTTGATATTGTATGCTTTTGCTTGTGCGTACTCACACTATGGATATAAACACATACAGTTGTTTATGGTATTGCATAGAGTGAGAAAATTATCAGTTTTTTACTCTCAAATATCTGTTGTACCATGAGTATTTGGATATATCTGTTTATGAAACAGATATTTAAGATGATTGTATGCTGCTTATGATAAAGGCGAGAGCTAATAAGCAGGATTTTAATTTTGTACGTAATAATGTTATTAAAGGTAAAATTAGAAACATTAGCAATATTTACTACATTATCTTTAATTAAAAAGAAAACAAATGAAAAATTATTAAATTGTTAAAAATTGCAATAACAAAAAAATGTAAGATAAAAATATTTTAACCTTTAGATAATCACATAGTAATGATGTTATATAGTCGATAAAATAATAGGTAATTAACGTATGTGCATATATAAAAAAAACATGATATGATATTATGTTTCCTAAGTTATGAGTCATAACTCATAAGTTTAATAAAGTCATTTTGATTTGAACGATTTTTGCAAACGAATTGGAGTTTATCATTCAGCTTGTTATTACTTGTGAATAATTGTATAGAGGAAAGTAAAATGTAGTAGAGTGAAACGGACCTTTTGGTTCGCTGTACTTGCTTGCTAAAAGTTACGTTCCTTAGCAAAATGAAAAATAAATATTAAATACTTGTGGAGTATAATTCTTGGTAATCCCAAAAAATCTAAACTGAATCCTATTGGAATTTTTAGCAACAACAACATAAAGCATAAATACATTTTTTAATGTATATATTTTCATGTGTCAATTAAAAAAGGAAAAATATCATGATGATTACAGGTATAAAAAATGTAAGAAAAATAACCAGTTAATGCAGTTTAGGTATTTTCGGCTACTGCATATATTAAGTTTTGTCACAATTGTTTTTGTTTTATGACTTTTAAAACGCACAATTTTTCAATGAAAAGTGTGCATATGTGTTTTTGTCATATATTATTAGAAGCATATAAGGCATAGTGCTAATAAAACGGTTTGCATTGGCTTGCCTGGGTTTAACCCATTATGTGTCAATACTGTAATTCCATAGAACTAATAAAATTCAAATTTTTCCTTATATACATTTTTTCTTTAAGCCGTACTTATTTTTTAACTTTGTGATACGACCTTATAAATATAAAAAAGGCCTTGATTAGTGAAACAGACATTTAAATAAAGTCTTTGGTATAAGTCGAATGAGAATTTAGAAAAATAATAAATAAGTTGGAAAATTTGTTACCAAATATGAATAATATTGAAATAAAAGAAAAAATTTTGTCTAATTTATATAAAATTAGTGAAAAATGAAGGCGAAGAAAGATATGGGATTGCTTTGGTTTTATAAAAGATGAAAACGATGTGGAACTGCAAAATTTTGTTGCATGCAAAATGTGTATAAATGTATATAAATACAATAAAAACGGGGTATCTAATTTAAATAAACACAAGTGTTATAAAGTGTTAAGAAGTGAAAATGAGAATATTTTAATTGAGCCAAATCAAGAAGCTAAGAAGGCTTGCACTGATATTCTGACTGAATGGGTTACTGGTTACGCCCATACTCTTTAGCAAAAAATTGTGGACTAAAAGAATATTCAAAGTTGCTGTTATCACTTGGAAATAAATTCGGAGCCGGTCTTAGCATAGATGCCCTAATACCACACCCAACAGCAATTAGCCGAAACGTTGAGAATAGCTATTCAAGTAAGTCATCACTGACTTTTGTTACAACCCAAAATATATCTTTTAAATCTTTTTGCTTATAATTTTACATATTTTAAATTTATCTACTAAACAGGCATCAATATAAAATGAAAACTGCATAATTTGCTCGCAGAATTCAACTGCTTCTTAGATGATCCGATAGTTATAGTCACAGACAGAGGAAGCAATATAAAGGCAGCATTAAAAGACTACGAAAATATTAACTGTATATGTCACCTACTTTCCAATACAGTTCAAAATGCCGTTAAAACTTCCGAACAAGTCGATGAAATCATTGCAGCCGCATCAAAAGTGGTCAAATTCATCAAGAAGTCAGGTTTGAATTGTGAATTAAAAACATCTGTTAAAAGCTTCACACACACAAGATGGAATACAGTTTATCTGACTTTATCATCTATAAAAGATAACTTTAGTACTATTCAAAAAATACTATGTGAAAAAAATTTAACAGAGAAATATAGCATTACAAGAGAATATCATTTAGATCAGTTAATAGAAATTCTAAAGCCTTTCATGGATGCTTCGAAAGAACTGGAAGGCAGCTCCTACATAACAATGCATTTAGTTCATCCGCACATAAGAAAACTTAAAACCATATGTAATAGCATCAATAATGATGAATCTAGTTTTATTTCAGAATTTAAAAAAAATTGTACAAAATTTTAGTTACGCTGGTAGATCCCAAGGTCACAATTTTTCACAAATTAGCAATACTTTTATTTCCGCCAGCTAATCAATTAACCCAATTTAATATTGAAGAAAGAACTGAAGTAATAGTAAAGTGCAAATCCTTGTTACAGTCTTATCCTAATGACACATACTCAACTACTTCGCACATTGAAGGAAATTCTTCAAAAATTTATTCGTTGTTTGAAAATTATGTGCAACCAATAGAAAAAAGCTAATCCTAACGAGAACATAATTGAAAATGATATAGCCAAGTATGAAAATACTATTGTTCCTCTAGATAATAATTTTAATACTCTAAAGTGGTGGCATGATAGAAAAAATGAATTCCCTTTGTTGTACAAACTAAGCTGCCGAATATTTTCTATACCAGCATATAGTGCTCCTTCAGAAAGAATATTTTCTATTGCTAGGGCTCTTATAACAGACAAGAGATCAAAGCTTGGTTATAATGAAAAATCTTTTAATAACATTTTATTTGTAAATATTAATTCAAAAGACTGATTTTTATTTTGACTAAAAATATTTTCAGATACTTTCTTTTTAAATTTAATTGTTATTATTTACAGCCTTATTCATAAACAATAACTTAGATCTAATATTCATTTTCAGCAAACTTTTCATGTAATGATATTTGATTTTAAATTAAAAAAAAAACATTTTATAACTTCATTTAATATTTAAAATACCTTTACACTAAAGAAAAAATAAATAAATTAGATTGTTTTTCTTTTTTTTTTTTTTTTTTTGCTAGTTATAAAAACATGCATTTATATGTTTATTATCCTTATCGTAACGAAAGAAATCTTCCGAAATAAATAATGTACACCTGTAAAACTTATTTAATAATCATTATAATATTTTTAATTAATTCATACGCGTTAAATATTAAGACTCATTATTTGTTTTTGATGTACCTATTTATATATTTGTTTAACTTGAATAAAGCAGAATATAAAAATTTACAATATTGTTTTTTTTTTAAAAACAATAATGGTTTTATATTTATACGTATGAACGAATATTGCTTCGCAGCATACAATAAATACTTATGGTACAACCATCAATATCAGTTTATATCTGTTTGTTAAAAACATAGGAGAACAGATATGTTACTCTCATTCTCTCTTTACTCATTCGCATCCATCCAATGAGAAATAGTAACAATATCAACTTATATCAGAAACACAAACGTACTCACCAATACGCACTCATAAGAGTAGACACACAAAAACTGATATAAACAGATATATCTGTGCACGTCTTTATTTTCTACCAGATGTTATAACGAAATCTTTTTCACCAAATTCCGCTGCTTTAATCGCGACCCGAGGACTTCAGATTGCCGCTTTGACAAGTGTAAATCGCGAACAAGATTGTCGAAACTAGCTTTTGATAAAAAATGCTTCTCCGTTGTTGTAGATCTAGGTGGAAGGAACTCTTCTTTTTCTGTTACATCGATAGATTTGCTCGTTGTCGGTAGATCTTTACTTACAGGTATCCGTTTTGTAACAGTTACAACATTTGAGTACTTAATGTTTTTGGGCGTTTTAAAACAGTGAGCTAAAACATCGGTTTGATAAAAGTAGCAATCATTTGGTTTATGATATTGCTGATGATGCCAAATCATAGGCGTAGAAAAGGACAAAACAAAAGAAGGTTGAATTTTCTTTTTTAATGTATTACAGCAATACTGACAAACAAATTGTGGCTCGTACCAGCGACTAGTATCAATATTGTTTTTAAAATCGCGCCGGTGACTGATATCAGTAAATAAGCCACAAATATAGGAAAATTTATTTCGATTGTCACACATTTTTTATTTTATTTTAATTTAAATTGCACACGATTATTATTAAACAATAATTTTTGTTGTGTTTAGGCTAACCGTGATTTGTAATTTCAAAGAAAGTTCATAAAAAGAACCCGAAAAAAACAATATTTTTGAATGACTTAAACTCTTATTACAAATTTTTTGTTATGAATAAAAAATTTTTCATGAAAAGTTAAATAATTCAGTCAATTGCTTACCTATTTCTAACCCCAAATATGCATTGCAATCGTAAATAATCGTACTTTTTGAATAAATGTAGTAAATGCATTATATAGCTTCTTAACAAAACAATGTATAAAAACGTCACCAAAGTTGAACAATTTTTGAAAAATCTACAAAATTAGTGTTTGAAAATAATATCCAAATTTTATTAGATAAATTATATATCATCCAAAAGATCTTAGTATCTTCTTTCTAACTAATAACTCGTAACAATCGATATGATACTGAAACCGCATCTATAATATTGTGAGTAAAACAAGTAAGAATGACAAAAAAAAAAAATGTATTTCGTGATTAACCGCAGGTTGATACAAAGAGCAAAAACAAATGTACAAGACAAGTAACGAGTAGAACAGTGAAGAAATACTTTAAGTTGTATGTAGACTTCGTCTAACCAAATTAATATGAATTTTCCTCATATTCTTATTTAGAAAATTAGTTAAATAGATGATGTTTACAATTTATACAATCTAAAGTAGATAGACACGAAGAGTGCTGATGAAGGATGTAGCGATCCAGAAAATGCTGCATTTCATCCTGCTGGCGTCTCATTTTTCTTGTTTTCTCTGGAAAACGTCCGCATACATTTTTAAATTATTTGTTCTTTCTAAAAAGGTTTTGAGAAATTAAAAAATGAACATAAGCCAAAAAATAAACAAATTTTAACTCGAAAACTTTATTATTTATAACTTACAGGCATGTCACAAATTCCGTTCGGAATTGAAATGATTCTGCTAATCTGATGGATATGGTTTTAGCTTCTACAGATTCCGTTCGGTTTAAGTAAACCGAATAAAATACAAAACCACTTATGTATGTTCAAAATATGGCAATATAACAACGAATGTAGCAAAACAAAAACAGCTATTTCGGGCTAAATAAAGGAGATTTAATTATTGTTTTGGAAAAAAATATTTAATGATCTTCCGTGCTCGACAGTACATCAGTGCCTGTTCAATCTCGTTTAGATGTTAAAAAATATATGCAGAAAATAATTTTTTGTTATTGTTTATTCTTCTTGTGCCCTTTCGTGCTTGTGTGCTGTCACTACAGAATTTTTTGAGAAAAAAAAACTAACAAAAATTAAAGTGCGGCAACATCTATTAAACTAATTTCGTTTATTTTTTATAAAGGATCAAAAAGAAGTTAATTTTTTTTTGTCAACATCATATTATAATAAATTTATTTTGAATAGTTTTTATGTCAACAAAATGCTCAAAATATCAATTCCACATAGCAAACTGAAAGTGGTTTCTTTCCGACAATTTTTTTGTTTTACGTTTTCTATAGAAGCAAAATACGGAATCAAATCCACTTTCGAACGGAATTTTGTTCTGTGACATGACTGTTAGTTTCTATTTTTGTGACAATTTTAATTCAACTTTTCTTCCTTTAAATAATTATATCAAAAATTGTATACTTTTTATTTACTTATTTTTTATTGTTTACTTTTTGAATCATATGTTTAAACTTTGTAAATACTCAGTCAACAACTCTCAGTTTACTCTCTCAATCTGTGTTCTCATTTACTGGATTTCGGGTAAACGAAAGCCATTTAGTAAAATCCAGTTAACAATAGTAAAAACGCAGCTATTATTGCTTCTGTAACGATTTTTTCTGTACTGATTTGGATGATGATAAGTATCGTTGGTTCTAGTTTTACAGTTATTACTGCATAATTTCTAGAATATGTATTTCTATTATTTTCCTTCTGTTAAACGTTTTGGTACATGATGTTATGCTGTGTATTAAAAGAAGTAATTTCTTCGGCAATTTTGACTGCTTCAGAGAAGTTTTTGATTCTTCTAGATTCTATTGTTTTTGCAATATCCCTATCAGATAGTCAATTTTGAATGCATTAAATGCAATTAAATTGTTTGATTGTATTATTACATTTTGCTTAGCTTCACCTATATTTGCAATTTGTTGCTCGTTGAGTTCGGTTATCAAGTTATCGATTTCTTTTGCGAATTTGTTGTTTTATTTTGCTCAAATTATTAAGTATGTTATTAGGTGTCTCTTTAGACTTGTAATATTCATTTATTAACCCTTGTAAATTTGTTTACGGTTTTGCACAATTTGTTCCAATCTTATTTTTAAAATAAATTTGAAAAAACTTGGTTTTTTACTATTATCAAGTGTATTTTCTACAAATTCTAGATTAGAAATATAATGACTTCACTCATCTTTCCTTCCTCCAAAAATTGGAATTAACCTTGCTACTGAAACTAGATCTGCAGTATTCATTGTGGTTATTTGAATATCCTTTATCTTTTGTGTGTTATAATTTATTTTTTCATGTAAAGAGGTAGGTGGTTTTACGTCTATCCCTTTTTTATTGTAATTTGAAACAACTTGTCTCAAACGTCAGCAAATAATGCATCAGCTACTGCTTTCTGCGCTGTCGTCAGTCGATTCTAGTTTACATTGAGTATAACTCTTATTTCTTCTAGGCATAACCCCCGTCTATAATAGAAATAAATATGTTAGCAATAAGCCAATAACGTCGGCAGAGTAATTTAACAAAATTGCTTATTGCTTTGGGTATGTGAACACTTATTTCTGTTAACTCATAATTTTAGAATAATAAGGTGCGAAGGTTGTAGGCAAATAGCATCGTTGTAAAGAAAAATTTTCTTAGAATTCTGATTACTGTATTTCTATTATTATAAAAACTTCCTCTATACTCTAATCCTTGTCCTACGAAAGAAAATCTTAAAACACAACAAATATGGTATAATTAAGAACAATTCTTTAAATATATCACTGAATTTTGTGTTAGCGCTTTTACTTTTAAATCAAATCACATATGACAACCGATTTTGACGTGTTATGTTCGCAATAGTTGTCAACGAAAATTGGCTGACAATTATTGACACATATATTGCCAACCGTGGCGAAATAATTTACCAGGTGGTGGCAGTGGCTAATTTATTTTCTTTCGCCGTTGCAGAAAATGTCAAACTCCATACATAAAAAATTAGCGAAAAATAAAATAAAAAAACAGCGAAAACTTTTTTATATGAAGTTTGACATTTTCTGAAACGGCGAAAATGAATGAAATTCGCCACTAATAATATAATTAACGGAACAAACCAATTTAATGTTTTGTTATTTTATTATTTCTTAGTTTTTATTTAAATAATAATTTCAAATATAAAATATTTTATATAAAAATATAAATTGGTGTTATATATTTCTTTTAACAATCAAAACTAAGTTCAAAAAATAGCAATCCAAAAAACAAATTTATAACAGTAAATTCAAACTTATAAAAAGAAAATACAAATATATAAGGTATTTAAGGGATAGAGTATAAAAGAATATATATTTATATAACTCACTGCCACCACCTGGTAAATGATTTCGCCATGTTGCCAACAACAAATATGTACAAAAAGTGTTGTCTCCATTAGAGATAACACAATTTTGACATTTGCTGCAATATATGTTAACATATTTATTACTAATCTAGACGGGGGTAAGAAATTTTGTATGTGCTTGTCAATTGTATCTTCTGTTGATATCTCGTCTTTTAGGATTTTTAGTTCAATCTTTTGGCTGAAAACAAAGTCTCTTCTGTTTGTTTTTAACGCTCTAGCTTTGTCAACGAATGGTATTTTTAGTTCTTTCTCTGGTTTCCTTAAAATTCTGGGCTTCTTTATAAATATTGGTGTTGGTCCCACATTGATGATATCAGGCTTAGTTAATCCTTCTGGGTTTCCTTTACTTAATAATTTTCGCCATCTGCGTTCAGCGGTTTATAGTTTCTTAAGGATATCTTGTAGAGTTTCTACCGTTAGGCATCGCAAAAGTAGACAGGATTCATTTAGGCCCATTTCTGAACTGGAAGGATTAGTTTTTTTTTACCAAACGTGCCAATGCACTTTTTACTGTTTTTTAATTCTTATCATATATCCTAAGGCACTTTTTGATTTGGCAGGAATGCCATGTAGAATAAAAGGAGGTTGTTATTCTTTAATTGATTAATAGTAATTGATTTTATTCATATTATTCTTCAGCTTATATACTACTTATGAGAAGTTCGTTTTTTGTGATTTTTCTTTAATTTGCAAAACTTCTGTAACTTACAATTACAGTTGCTTGCCATGTTGATTAATGTCATCACATAAGCAAAACTATCAGAAATGTTCAAATAAAATAGTTCAATGTACTTGCCGGTTATAAAATATATTTCTGTGGTCACAAGCAATAACAGCTTAACTCGTTTTTTGTTGCGCTTAATCAGGGAATATCGACTTTAGCTGTTTAGATTTGAAGGTAAAAAATACTCAGTCTTTAAGCTACAAAGTTGAACTTTGACTTGCATTACAGATTCGAGTGTTATCAATAACTCAATTTGTTCGCAATTCGACTTTAGTCGTTATTGCTTGTTGATCACTTTGCATTGGACAAAAAATGAATAAGTGTGTATCGATTTTGTTATTAAGATATTGGATTACATCAAAAAGAATTTTTAAAATTTAATGAATTGCCAAAATGTGTCACAAGCTTAATTTAGCGATTAATTCAAAAGAGTGAATTCATGAAAATGTTTTAAATAAGTCTTCTTTCAATGTTGGTGAATGACGTTTTGTAGATACACCACACTACATTTAACTGCCCTCCTCATAATAAATCATAATTAATATTGAACTTAAGCCTAACTTAAAAATTATAATTCATTTCCTAATTATTATTAACAACTTGTGCACTTCAATAGTTTATTTCAGTAGGATAAGTATATAGTTTACACATTCATCATTTAAAGCAATGCTGTATCGTTTTTCATTAATTCAGTTCCGTGCTTCAGAAAACATCCCTCTGATGCTGCACTATTAGCAATCGGTGCATATATATCGCAGCAGACTAAAATTTTCGACAACATTGACATTTAAACTTTATTACTCAAGCAACTCATTCGATATTAGGTCTGTCTGGGTACTTTTCCAGTAGCTAATACTCAGTAATTTTTTTTGGGAGAGTAAGACCAATTTTACTCTGTCGGCTGAAAATATATCAAAAAGTACGCAGACAGTATCCTGTAAAATCTTGCAAGAAAACAGTTGATCGGTGTGTAAACAATTAAAATAACAAAACAAAAGAAATGCGCACAAGTGAATTTTCGCGGTAATTTAAACAATTATTAATTAAAGTGCGCCTAAAAAAAAAAAACTTCTTTATTACACTTGTTTATTAACCGTGTAATAACGGTTATGCGATCTCCAATTCACTAACATCACAGTCGCACTGTATATTTGGACGTTTCTAGCATAACATAAAATGTTTTGTTTATTATTATTTATTGTTTATAAAAATCAACACAATTCTAACTACTTACCTCTGCCATTGTTAAATTTCAATTTTTATTTTTTTCACAAAAATTATTTCATTAAAAAAGGTAAATAAAAACAGCTGTTCAAACTAGTTGCAAAATCTTGCAAGCAGAAATTTCTCCAGCAACATTTTGCAAGTTCTCTAACTGCCAACTGTCAAAAAATTCTCTTTTTGGCTCTCTCGCTGCAATAGATTTGGAGTACGCAGACAACATTTTGCAACATTTTGCAAAAAATGATGCAAAATATGTGTACGCAGACAGACCTATTGTGTCAACTTTTTCCGTATGTGAGGAAAAATATTATTAAAATTCGCTAATGTGACTAGATTTTACTTCAGAGTTATTTTGGTTTTGATTTGATTGCATTTCACTGTCATACTGTAGTACGAAGCAAAAACAAATGTACGAAATGCAGAGAGAACAACAAAGAAATGCCTTGAGTTGTGTGTTGACTTCGTCTAACCAAATTAATACTGATTAGTTGGTTAAATAGATGATGTTTACAATATTCACAACCTAAGTAGATAGATGCGAAGAATGTTGATGAAGGATGTAGCTATCCAGAAAATGCTGCATTTCATTTTGCTTGTGTCTAATTTTTCCTGTTTTCTTTCGAAAACGCCCGCATACATTTGTAAACAATTTTTCTTTTTAAATTTTTTTAGAAATTAAATAAAAAAATTAACCTAAAACGAAAAAAGTAAATTTTAATAATTTATAATATCCACGGTTGAAATCCTGATTGAGAATAAATTAAAATTTTTCGCATTTATTTTAATCTATATTACAATCATGCTGTCTTAAGCGTCTGTAATATATTCGTTTGTAAACTACAGTGAGCCAACACCAACTTGTACGCTTACCAAGCTAAATTTAAGCACCAATTTTATTGTATATATACAATTATATATATATATATATATATATATATATATATATATATATATATATATATATATATATATAAATAAATAAATAAATACCCAAATGGTAAATTGGGTATTTAAAAGTAAATACCAAGGTATTTACCCAACACTTGGGTATTTACCCAAAATGTGGGTATAAATCAGAATAAAGAAAAATTTAAATGAATTAAAAGAACTTAATTTGTTGTTATGAATTAGATTTTTGATTAACAAATGATATAATTTTGAAATTTAATCGCTGTCGCTGTCCGTATCCGATAAAAACTCATATCGAGTAGACGCACTCTACTCGATAAGATCCCTGTTGATGTTAAAGGTATATCGTCTTGAGTACCTTCAAGTGAAGAATTCATGGCATTTTCGAATTGAGTGGAGTGTGTGCTTTCTGTTGATGGTGGTAAACTATTTTTAAAAAGCAAGTTCCAGTTGCACGAAATATATGTTATTTTTCCTGCTCTTTGTGTTGTTAAACGGTTCCTTTTTTTGGAGTGAATGAAGCTGTGGGTACTAAAGGAACGTTCAGTAGCAGCTGAAGTACAGGGAGCTGTTAAAATTGAAAAGCTAATTTGCTTATTTGCGAGCTTCCACAAATTCCTTTCCACCAAGTTACTGGAGAAATTTTATCCAAACACCTCCAGACAAAAGTTTTTGCCAGAAACCATTTCTGGCCTTGTAATTGGCAAAATCTGTCATTACATTTATGTTTAGCGCCTGTGACATTGTGTGAATGAATTCCTAAGTAACTGTGATTTTATATCGACTTGTAGATTAATTTGTTCATGAACTGCTAAGACCTGAAGGGATGCTTTAGTTTTTATTACACTCTGCATTGAAGAGAAAAAACTTCCCCACCTTGTTTTGGCTGGCAGTTTTAATTGTATACCGATTCCTTTTTCTTTCACAATTTTAGCTAAACTTATTGTTAGAACTTGGTTGTTTTTAATTGTTTTGTTGTTTTGATTGTATTTACAACATATGATATATTCTTCTGTAAGGTATCGCATTTTAAAAAATCCTGACAAATTAAATGAAGACTATGCGCTACACAACCCAAAAAACTTTTGTTCACCGTATTCCTTCATGATTTAAAAAAAAAAATTTGCTGCTTTTAGTTGCAGAGTAATAGCCATACTCATCTCGCTGTAATTTTATCCATATATGTGCTGAAAATCGCTTTTCTAGTTGGAGTCTTGAAATGTGGATTAAGTTCCTTAAAAAAGTCCTTCCACCATAGCCAAAGGAGCGCCGGTTACAAATATAGCCTCAGCTAGTTGTATTGTGCTAAATTTGAAGGAAGATGCATATGTAAATCAGATGAAGGCGGAGAATCATTAATAATGGACACTTGATGCACGTTATTAAATGTTTTGCAATTTTATTTACATTTGCAAATTTGTACTGCTGTTCGCAATGTGAGCATAAACTTCATTGCTACTTTCGTTTCTATGAAAATTTTTCCAAATAGTTTCATTTTTTGGTCTTCCCATCATTTAAAATATAATTATCAACACGCGCACTTTATATCATTTACTAATCGCTGGGAACAAATATTTAAGAATGAATGAACCAAATTCTTTTTATGCACCTAACTCAGGTTGTTGTTGCCATCGCTCCCACTCATTACTTTGAATTGACATAAGCACGCTGATTAGCAGTTCTTATTAAGAATTGTTGTTGAGTTCAAAATATTGTTGTTATGTTCAAAATAAATTCGAAATTGTTCACATTTCTGTTACTCTACGTAACAACGAGTATTTGTTATTCAAACGAATATTTACCCGAAATTGGATAAATACCCGGGTATGAAAGTGGGTATAAATGGGTAAATACCCAGGTCTAAACCCATCTCTAATAAATAACAACTTTTTTTGACACTAATACCGTGTTCAGACATGTTTTCTTAATTGAGTCAATTCAATTTTAATTGCGCAATTTAATTTGGTGTTCATACATGCTCAATTAAGCTTATTCAATTAGCATTTGACAACTGAGGAAAAAAACATTTTTATTGTAATCGCGAAAGTTTCTTGTTCTTAAAGTTAAAAAATAGATAAAAATCACTCTTTGGTAGTTTAGAAATATTGAACTACTGCAGTTAGTGCGATCAATTTTTGAATCCAAGCTATCTTTGTTAAAAAAAAAAAAACACAAAAGGATTTAATATTTCTGAAAAATTTAAGAAAACAAGAACTACAGCTCCTTGAAATATTAAACCAGAACACAAATCAAAGGACATTTGTTAAATTATAATAAAAAAAAAATATACAGGCATGTCACACATTCCGATCGGAATGGTTTTAATTCCGTATTAACAATTCCGATCGATTTTGTTTTACCTTCTTCAGATTCCGATTAATTTTTTTATTTCAAAAAAGTATTGGCCACTATTTAATTTAAATGAGGCAATATTTGGCACCCCAAAGTAAACAACAAAGCTAATGTAAGAAGTATACATCATAAAAAAGTAAATTTAAGAAACGCAAATAACAAAATTTTAAAGAAACTAATTTTTACTTTGAAATTTGAAAGTAGTTTTATTCCGAAGAAATTTTTCGTTTTAAGTTTTCTGAAGAAACAATTTACGGAATTGAAACCACTTTCGATCGGACTTGAGTTCTGTGACATACCTGATAATTTTAAAATTATTTGAACTTTTTATTAACTTACCTTCTGCTTCGCTTGCTATTTTCTTTTTATTTATTTAATTTAAGGTACATTTATTTTACTAATAAAATATAAACACCTACAAGCCAAATAGGCGGATGACACTACCTAGTAAAATAAAATGAATCCAGTTATTTGGCCCCAATTCTTCGATGCCAGGAGACTCATTAACCCTTTCACGTCAATGAGAAACCTACTTCCCAAAATTTAAATTGATAGTTTTAATAACGAATTTATTCTTAATAATAATTTTGACAGTGATGATTTATTGTAAATAAAAGTTTGTAATGCTTTAATGTGTGTAGTTTAATAAGAAAATGGAAATTCCATACTTTTCCAACTGTAAGGTGTTTTTGGTTTAGTTTGTTTTATCGCGGTTAAAGTTACAATTCTAACTTTTATTATTACGTGGAGAGTATAGAAAACTAAAAAATAAAAAGTAAAAATTGGGAAACATTTTTCCCTATAGACCAAAACGGAAATTATATGCTACTTGTCTATTGATATTGAGCTATCTGTGCATGTTAACAACATAAAATTTTATATACAGTTGTGGCTAAGAAAGATTGCAGAGTGTTTCATTTACGCGAAGACGAAATATTGCAACTGTTAATAGTAAGGATAATAGTAAGGCTTTTTAGAAAACGACGTACAAGAAGCTGCAGATGTGATTGAAATCGAAGATGCAATTTAAGAAGCCGATAAAAATATATTCCCTTAAAAGGACCTGGAATTTGTTTTTAGATGGGAAGATGAATCTAATACACCCCACTTATGTTACGAAAGTAGTTACGAATTTGATTGCGAAAACATTTTTTCTGATAGGCAAGCTTTGATAACATCAATGGACGTTTTTTCTAAAGTTACTAAAGTCAGGGGAACATAGAATTCGTCATACGTTGTACTTTGACAAATTCAACTAAAGTCAAAGTAACGACGGATGAGATTGGCACAATGAATACTTTGCTGACGGATGTTAAATCAAAGTTTGCTCTCTATTTTTATTCACTTTTAAATTTAATTTGTATTTTATTTACTTGTTTATTTAATTAAATTTGACAAGATTGAGCAAATACGTCAAAATCTGCACTTAATAATAATCAGGCATGTTCTGACAATCGCAAATCGCCTAAAACTTGCGATGCGAGTTGAAATCGCATGAAAGGTGTTCTATAGTTCATAATCGCAAAAATTTGGTGATTTCAAATCGCAAGCACATACTGAAGTGAAGTTACAAATTTCACTTAAAATAAAAACAAACTTTAAAACAACAATAAAATTATATACAAATAAAAATTAATATGTTTTCTTTTATTTTTAACAAAAACTATTTAATTTTTTGCACATTTTAAGTGTTAAATAATAAATTTAAATTATGTCCTTTGTTTTATCAATTGATTGCGTTGGTTTTTATCTTGAGTACTAGCGATTTCATAAAAACAGCTTTTCTACTTGATGTTCGAATATATATTGGTATTAAGGCAGAATTAGTCTTTACTTTCCGTTCCGTGACGAATCAGCTGGTCAGTTTCTGTTAAATGTAAAATATGTATTTGTGGTTTGTTATTACTTTGACGTTCTGTTCTGTCCCGTTCGAATCAGTAGAAAATAGAATTCAAAGTTAAGTTACTTGAAAGTTGTTTGGTAGTGTGAGTGCAAAATTGTAAACAAACCATTTTTGTCATTGTAATTGTAGTTGTTTTTGTTGTGTTTTGTATTTTCTTTGTTTATTATAAACAGCTGGTTTGTTGTTACAGAAAAACTAATTGCAATAATTTGAAAAGCAGAACGGCAAGGCACAGAACAGCAACAGAAAGTAAAGACTATTGAGGCCTTTAGTGTGGTTAAACGTATAGTCGGTAATCAAATAAAATATGCTGTTATTTTAATTTTAAAAAAATTTCAGGGCTTATTAAATGGGCGATTTAAGTATTAATGTACTTGAATAGTTCAATTACTCTGAGGACGATAGCGCTTCGAACGTGTATGTTATAACTAGCAAAACAAACAAAAATACTTTTTAAGTACTGATTACTCACGAAATAAGTAATCTTTTTTTTCAAAGATGGTAAATCCAACACCACTAATAGAAATACCATTTGTGGCCAAAATATTTCTTACTTTGTGTTATTTGTTTAAATTAATAAATATTCATTGGATTAAAATATCCATTAGATTGAAATAATCTCTAAGCATCTGTTTCTTAATTCGTCCTTTTTTAATTGAATGTTCTTTAAAAAGAAACAAAACAGAAGGCTGCTGGCATTTTTTCAATTTTCTCTTGTTTCTTTATGTTTTGCGTTGTCAAATCATGTTTTTGTTTTTCGAATATAAGTTTGAAAAAAGCAAATCGCAAGCAAAACGCGTGAGTTTCAGAACATGTTAAAGCCGAAAAAATCAGCCGTACACAGTGGATAAAGAAAAACAAAATCAATGTTGATTATTGTTCTTTTTGCTTAAACTTTGTTTTTTGTCTTTACTTTATTGTTTGGACAAAAATCATTAGTTTATTTAAAATAGAAGTGAGAAGTTTCCTGAAGAGCTATGTAAGCGGTAGCGAAATGGCCATCGAAACGTGCTTTCACCTTCAATAGTCAATATCGGTGATTTTAATAATTCGGCCGAGATAGTCAGCACCACTTTTTTAAGTTTAAAGTGAAATAGAATTTTAATTTTTAGGCTTAAGTAGATAGATGTGAAGAATGTTGATGAAGGATGTGGCAGTCCAGCAAATGCTGCATTTTATTCTCCCAGCGTCTATTTTTTTATTTAGAGCATTAGACTGTGATTATAAATTATAGGCTATTGAATTAGAAGCCATGGCAGCTGGGCCTTAGGCACAATATTTCTAAAAATGTTTACAACATTATTTGCTTAAATTAAATTATATACATCGGTTTCTTTTAAGAAAATAATCATTTGAGATACATATATTTGTTACAGTAGGATTGGTTAGGAGGGAAGTTGGGTCAGGAGAATTAGTAAAAATTTGTTGACGTTGCTTATGAAATTTTGGGCATGTGCTAAGAATACGCTTAATGGTTTCAGGTGTTGTAATTTTGCAGTTGCATATTTTGGAAGTAGGTAAATTCACCAAGTGTCCGTGGGATACCTTGGTATGTCCCAGACGTAGCCTTTCGAATTTTCTTCTATTTGCAAAACTGGTGTGGGATCTAAGAAATATGTTTATGTTTAGTTTGTTTTTATTTACCACTCTTTACCAGTTAGTTGTTTATTTGTAAGATAATGAACTTTTAGAAATTGTTTGATATCAGTAATGCTGTAATTGTTTGTTGTTATAAGTAGGGCCTTGATTGCTTCTTTCGCTACTTTGTCAGCAAGTTCATTTCCCTTAATTTCGCAATGGCCTGGTGTCCAGATCAGTATTAGATGTGTGTATATTTTAATTAGTATGTTCCTTATAATTGTGGCGTATATATTACTGTTTGCGGTGTTGGCAATAGCATTTAATGGCGATAATGAGTCGGTGCATATTGCAAAATATCCTTTTTTGTTAATAATAGTATTGATGGCTTCCATTATAGCAATAATTTCTGCAGTGAAAATTGAGGTGTAATGTGGTAAAATCGAATTCTTTAATACTGAAGCTTACTATGTCGTTAACCTTTGATGCATCAGCGAAGATAAAGTTAAACTTTTTGTGTTGAGATTGTATTTCTTTAAATAAGATTCTAAATATTGAGTATTTGTCGTTACCTGACTGTGCAGAGTAGTATTTATTGCGTTTTCTGTAAAGTACCCAGGTGGTCTGCATTCTTGCGTGTTTAATTTTCTTATAAGAGGTAGACTGTAATTACTAAATTTCGTAATAATTCGATGTATGATAGATGGTATTTTGGGATTCTTATTTTTTCTTAGACATTTGCTTACCATACAATGTAAGGAGGTGCCCTGACTGTTGTATATACATTTGAATAGTCTGTCTTTTGCCAAATCCTTTTGTATCTCTAGCGGATATATGTTGCTTTCAAATAGCATATTTGAAATCGGTGTTGTACGAAATGCCCCAAATGCAGCTCTAATAGCTGCATTGATTTTAGTTTTTAATTTTCTAAGTAATGAATTTGGGCTGTGTCCAAAAAAAGGAAGTGCATAATTAATTCTTGACAGAAGGATCGATATTATATTACAGTTGAATTTCTGGCTAGACAAGAATTTTATTACATTAAGTTGTTTGGACAGTGAAGTTGAGAAATAGTTTATATGAGTAGAACAATTATATTTGCTATTGATATACAGTTCAAGTATCTTAAGTGATTCTACCTCAGAAATAAAGAAGTTTTTGCAAATGATTCTGTGTTTGCAAAATCTCTTTCTGCAGATATGTATGCCTTCACTTTAGAGTTAAATAATTTTGCGCACGAATATTTCCACCATTCGTGAATTTCCCCGAAGAGGTCATAAACACTAATTGTTGGATTTTTTTTGCAGTTGTTTTAATTATTAGATTAATGTTATCTGCATAGGCTGTAAAATTTATATGTTTGTAGACAGAGATTATAGAACAGATTTTGTTAAATGCTATCAAAAACAGTATAACTGATAGCGGAGATCCCTGAGGGATCCCGTTTTGTAATGGATAACTGTTTGCCGACTTTGGTTATAATTTTTCTTTTCGATATGAAGTTCGTGATATATCCTATGATTCTAGACCCAATTCCCCATGCAAGAAGTTGACAATGTGTGTGCTCCAATTTTGTCGAATGCTTTCTCGAAGTCAAGTAATATTAATGTAATATATATTAATGTAAGGTGTTTCTTTGACGTAAGGCTATTTAAAGTCTGATAATCTACATATAGTAGAGAATCGATTGTTGATTTGCCTTTCATGAATCCGAATTGTCGACTATTGAGAAGCTTGTGTGCCTTAACAAACCACCATAGCCTATTTGCTATGATTTTTCGAGAGTTTTCGATAGGCAGAAGTTAAGAGATATTAGACGATATGAATTCGCTAGGGTCTTATCACACTGCTTTTTAGGTATAGGGACGATAACGCTTGTTTTAAATTGTTGCGGAATAGTAGAGCTGAAATTTTTATTGTATAGTTGAATTAATCTGTATTTCATGTCACTTGGAATATTCTTGAGCTTTGGATAAGAAATCCTATCTAAGCCGGGGGTTTTCTCTTTGAACCTGTTTATTATTATTTATTAAGTTTGGAAAGGGTTATACTTTGCTCAATTATGTTGGCTGCAGGTGATGGATTTATTAAAGGTAATGTAGTCCTTTTTTTTGATTTTGAAATTCAGTTGGGAAGTTGGAGTCTGCCGAGTTTTCTGACCAGAATTTACAAAAGATGTTAGCTATATCGTTTCTGTTTGTAGTCAAGGGCTCAAGAATATTACCTGTTAGATTGGGTTTTATATCCTGTGAATTTGTATATGTTTTTCCAGAGACTGTCTGTTGTGGGCATTGGGTTAATAGAAGATATAAAAGTTTCTATAGCTATTCTTTTCGCAATTTTAATTTCTTTTTTTAGCTTTGCATTGAGTCTTTTGAAGTTTCTAAAGGTACGGTCACACTTGACAAACATTTGCCCGAAATCGTCAAATATTTGCTTGCCGTAGTCTGACCACAAAATATTTACTAGGACCAAACAACACCACAGCTGATTTCGGGCAAATAAAATTATTTTCCAGCAAACAAAAATGCTTCTAATGTGAACATAGTGTGACCACTCGACAGAAAATATTTGACTCATTTTTAGGCAAACAAATATTTGTTCTTACAAAATATTTGTAAGAAAAAACACAAGCAAACAACAGCTGTACCATCAATGTTGCTAAGTATTTAAACTAAATAATTAAGTTTCGGGAAAAATCGCGCAAAATTACAAATAATAGTTATAATGAAATGCAATTTTTAAAAGAAAAGGTAAATGAAAACTTAAAGGAAACGTATATTTTTCTAGTTATATATAACTTAAGTTTTTACATAAAATTTGGTTTATTTTGACATTTTCGCTTTAGAATAGAAAACGGTTTCAAAATTTTACATAAAAAAATTGTTCCATTCCACTTTATAGTTTTTAAAAACCCCGGTGAGATACAAACAGTTTATTTTTTATCTTCCGAAATCGGAAATACATATATTATTAAAAAAAATTAGTTTTTTAAAAACTGGAGGACTTTATGTCCCAAATTAAATTTCGCCATATTCATAAAAAAATTAAAATAACTTTGAAAAATATTTTGTAACAAATTATTTTTTATAAAATTTTTGATAAATATTGGTCCCTGCATATTACTTTAACATTTAAAAAAAGTTTATTTTACAACAAAAATTTCCTGGTCGAAAATAGATAATTTATTTTCGAAACATATATTACGCTTGCTATAATATCCTCTATTATATATAATATATAAAATTTTGGGGATATATTACTCGAAAAAAAGAGTTCCAAAAGTAACTCTTGTTTTTATTTTGGAATGTTATGTTAGACTAGAATTTAACAAAATTTTTTTACTTCTACCTATGACAAGTAATCCTGTTAGAAGCTATAAGTTCGGAAATTATAGAGATTTGTAGTTATAAACTATTAACCCAATTATAAACAGAAACTACGTTCCCTTTTTATTGCCTGCGGAAAGTGAAAAAATTTCGGGGAAAAAAGTAGGTATTATGAAAGAGAAATTATATGTAAAAAAGCAAAATAGCACCCTTCAAATGTTTTGTTCCCAGGAAATTTATAATTGGAGGGATTTTATCTCGAGAATATGTTTTCCCGTGAGAAAGAAATTCCGTGAGAACATTCATGATTGGGCTGTGTGTGTTGTTATACTTCTGAACACAAAGCTCTGATTATAGATAATTGTAATTATGTTGTTTTAAAATTCTTATTAATGAGATTAAATAAGACCAGCCAAGTGCTTTGACTTTAATGAACAATATCGATTAGTCTACATTGCATAACCTAGAATTTAACAAGCTTAAATTTAACTAACCTAAATTATAGATTCCAATAATTCAACTTTAAATTAAATTTACAAATCATTTAAACTGCATAAAGAGCCGAAAAAAGTCGGCTGTATGCAGAATAAACACAAGCATCACCCGAAGCGTGAGAACAAAGCTAAGAATCCGTAGCCTAATCCACAACACTCTTAACAGTGCTTAATAACTTTAGTGATAATCCATTTTAAACACCTAAATTACTCTTCCAAAAATTTCGATTTGCAATAAAAAGAGATGTGTTCCATAAGTCTTAGGACTTGTTTTACATCTGAATGTGAACTGAATTTTTTATTAATACATATAAATGCGTTTAATTGTAAGTAATTACGCAACAGTTTTTAAAAACCCCGGTGAGATTCAAGTGTTTTTCTTCTATCTTCCGAAATTGGAAATTTTCCCAATTAAAATGATGTATATATACTGCCATTTTCATAAAAAAACATTGCAAATTTGTCATAAAATACATTTTAAAACTATTTTAGTATTTAATGAACACGGCAGTTACAGTTTGATTCTTCGTCAAATTGTCTTTTTATTTAAGCGACTTGAAAAAAATTATTTGTCTACACTTATATAAAATAAATAAATCAACAACTGTAGATTGAAAATTATATTAAATGAAATAAAAATTTGTAGAAATTTTAATTAAAAAGATGTAATGAATGCATAATACAAATTTTTATTTAGAAGTGGAATCTTATTCCTATTTAGGTTTTTCCTTTTATTGTTCTCTTCCCTGAGAACAACTATTAGTGCTTCTTTATAGCATAAAAGATGAAAAACTTCACATTTTTGCATGGCTTTGTTTACTTGTGACTTTCATACGTGGGAGTTATTCATTATAAATTTTCTTCTAATATTGCCATTATGTACAATAATTATTTTGATTGTAATCTGTATACATTATACATGTGTGTATATAAATGTAATGCCATCCTCCATTACTTGAATAGTTTTTATAGTTTATTGCCATCAGCGGCGGATATTTTCTTTTTATATCAAAATCTGGAAATTTACTTTTCGTGTATAGTATAAGAAAAAAAATTAAAGCTTAATTTGGTACTTTAAAAAGGAAGCGCATAAAGTTTGCCTAGATAGGATAGATTTTCCTTCATTTGTTTATTTTTGTTTCGATCTCAAATGGTTATTGTTTGTTTGTTTTCAACTTATATTATACTGCACATAAAAACTTAATAGGAGTAATCATTTCTTACCATTTGTTATTAGTTTTTTTAAAATTCAATAATATTTTTAATATTTTCTTTGCAATTATTTCGTAATAATGCCGAAGAAATGAAATGCCAATGAAGACATCCCATCTGTAATTGTTTCAAGGCAAATAAATTTATATTTTTTTACAGTTTGATCAAATATATTTTTAAGGCAAATATATATTTAAGTGTGACCGCACATCAAACATGTTTGCCCATATTTTATTTGTCATTATTTTTTAACTGTTTGAACAAACAAAAATAGGCAAATAAATGTGCGTAGTGTGACCACAAAACAAATTTTGTATTGTTTTCAAAAAATTAAGGGCAAACAAGAAAAAACAAATTTGAGGCAAATGTTTGCCAAATGTGACCGTACCTTAAGATTTTGGTTATTAATATTCCTTTTAAATATATTCCAGGCGGCGTTTTTCTGTTTTTTATTTTCAATATTATTATTCCACCATTGAACTTTTCTGGGTTTAAGTTTTGCAGAGCTTTGTGGTATAGAATGGTTTGCAGCCTCAATTATTATTTTACGAATATTTGTACTGTCTTTGTTAACTTTATTTGCTGCAATTTTTGTTGAATTCAGTCTAGAGCAGATTTTACTAAATTTACCGCAGTCAGCTTGCGTGGTTTTGAATACAAGCTTCAAAGAAATTTGTGAGTTTGGTGATTGTTGAAAATGGAATAAAGTTATGATTGGAAAATGATCGGTGCCAAAAAGGCTACTTTTAATTTCCCAATTAAGCAAAGGCACTATTGAGGAAGAACAAAATATAAGGTCTACACACGTTAGAGTTCCATGGCCGCTTGAGTGTGTAGCCGAGCCATCATTTAGAATAACAAAGGATGAGTTAGTTATATATTTATCTAAAATTTTTCCTCGTGAGTTGTTAGATGGAGAACCCCAAGATGCGTGCGAAGCGTTAAAGTCACCCAAGATAAGGGACGGTGAGTTTAGATTGCCAAAAACGTTGTCTTGGTTTATTTCCTGTAATTTAAATTGTGGTTGAATATATGCGCAAACTATGTTACCTTTTATCCCAGATTTGACCTCCAGGCATATAGTATCAAAATCTTTTTCAAGTGCTATAAGTTTATATTCTATGGATTCGTGGATTAAAATACCGACTCCTCCATATCTAGTAGTTGATGAATTTGATGGGTAAAATTTTTAGTTAATTGGGATAGGGATGTTTATGGTGAAATGAATATGAGTTTTTTGTAGTGCAATGATTTTAAGACTATAGTGGTTTATAAGAAGTAACAAATTGTTTTAGTTATTGAGATAACCATTTATGTTCCATTGGATTATTTTAAATAACATTATTGAATCTTATTGAATATACATTAAATTATTAATGATTTTAATAGTAATAAATCTCAGCAGTGTTTTTTGTGTGCATTCAAGTATTGCGGGATGTATCTTAATAGTTGTTATTTCTATCCGATTAAGTAAATTTTCTAAAAGAGAAAATATTTGCTTTGAAGTATAGGGGGCTAATATAACGTATTTAAAACAAAATATTATAAGAGAAAAATTCATTGCATAGGTTATGCGTAATGTAACAGTTGGTGGTTTAGTCTTAAAAATTAAAAGTGCATTAGAAACATTTAAAACATAAATATGATATTGTAATTTGATTGTTACTGTTGGTATTGTATTAATTGAGAATGAGTATAGCATATGATCCATTAATAAGTGATTACATTTATTTCTTATTGCGCGTACCTGGCACGTGTTTTTTCTTTAGTTTTTGTCTTTTTCGGTTGGACGTTGTTTTTGGAAGGAAAGACACGTTATTTGCTGATTGCTGGTTTTCTATTGATTCTGCAGTTGAATGAGATGAGACGCTATGTAGTTCAATATCGTTTTCATCATTTTCTAAAATCTCTAGATTAGATAATAATGTGGAGTAATTTTTTAAAATTCGCTGCGGTTTTTCTGTTGTCAATGAAGATGTGTTGTTAGAATTTATATTAGTACTATTGTTTTCATTATTGTTGGTTTGTTTTGTACTACCAGTTGTATGGGAAGGTATACTATTAGAAATAGATTGATCTTTTATTATAGATGCGTATGAATTTTGCATATTGGGATGACGTTTTTTGTACAAGCTGGCAGCTTTCTTTTTGCTGACCTTTTCAAGAGTGACTATATCTTGAATTTCCTTCTCTTTGAGAAAGATTGGGCATTTTTTATCAATCGTGGCGTGATTGGAATCTTTGTTCTGTTCTTTGCAGTTTATACAAGATTTTACAGCGTCACATACTTTCTCAGATTCTTCACAAATGTGGTATTCTTGTGAACAATTTGAACACAGTTTGTTGTTTTTGCACGTTTTACCAATGTGGCCGTAACGGAGAAAATTCCTACAGCGCAGAGGTAAAGGAATATACGTACGGATCCTGACTCTTTCATACCCAATGGAGATTTCCGTTCGTAGAGATGTTGTATTAAATTAATTAATTAAACCGGTTTCTTCGAGGTTTTCCTCTGCGTATTTACGTTTTATTTTCTCAACTTTACTTACGCTTTGGTGTGATAGTTCCAACAAAATTTCTTCTTCGGGTATTCCTCGCAGGTCGTTGGTGTAAATAACGCCTTTAGAGAAATTTAAAGTATTGTGTTCGGAGACTTCCACTTAAATACAAGGTAAAAGCGAACATATTTTAGTTTTAAGTTAATTGGATTTATTCTGCCAGTAAATATAATACTGTTGTCATACCTTTCGGTGAAGACCGTCGTCACTGACTGTTTATTTGGTACGATTGGCGAGCGCTTTCGATGTAAAGACATAATTTTCAAGCCGCGTTTTGATTAGTACTGGTTAGATAGTGTAAGGTGTTTGTTGCATATATAGTGGTGGGTTCAGGTAGTTTTGTCTGTTAGGAGGGTGTCTATTGAAATGGTATTATGCAGGTAGATTGCCTGATATCTGTCATGTTTATTGAAGGTATATAATTTTAATATTTCAGTCTTTTATTATTCGTTAGGTAAGTGTGACCATCTGTGGGTGTTTTGCGTTTGTAAGTTGGTTTTAATAGCTTTAGTGGTGTAAAAATTGTGTCGGAGGTTGTATTTACCTGTTCGTTAATACTATTTCCATGTTTTTAAGAATGTCCAGTGTACGTCCTTTTTACTAGGATGTATTAACGTCATACATTCATCTATTTCCCTAGGCTCGTGTTTATGTGTGTTAAGGTGTATTGCGAAGTTAGAGTCTTCTCTTTTCCGTTTATATGATCGTTTGTGTTCTGTGAACCTTGTTTTTAATGTTCGTCCAGTTTGTCCTATGTATGTATGGTTGCAGGTTCAAGTAAGTCTGTATACCCTGCTGGTGTTTAATTTATCGGTTATTTCTGTTGATGTCTTGAGATTGTTTTGTAAAGTGTTGCTCGTCTTTAGTGCTGTCTGTAGACCTTATTTCTGAAAAAGGTTACTTAATCTATATATTTCTGGTCCTGTGTAAGTAAAAATGTGTCGTCGTTTTGATCGATTGTCTCCTCATTTTTTTCTTCTTGTTTTTAGTGTTGTATTGTCTAAGTAGTTTGTCGATAGAAGTGCAGTTGTAACCGTAATTTTTGGCTATAGTGTAAATTGTGTCGAGTTCTTTGTTATATTTGTCTGGAGAAAGTGGGACTGTCTTAAGTCTGTGAATCATATATCTAAATGCTGCGAGCTTATGTTGGGTGGATAGTTGTGTCTGTTGTGGTTGGTTTTCTGTATATGTCAAAGTTTAATGAGTCAATTCCTCGTGTTATTATTATGTCAAGATAACGTAAAGTTCCGTCTTGCTCTTTTTCCATTGTAGACGCCGAAGCTACTATAGCACACTTACCAACTGATCGACAAGAACACATGAGACACAAGAAAGCCGATGTACTCCAAAAAACAATAAAAGAACACACTACATCAAAAACAAACCCTAGCGAACAGAAAATTAATAAACAGATAAATACAAAACCACGAAATAATGATCTATTACTTACTAAATCGTAGAAGGGTAACACAACTGTAATAATGTACAAAAAAGATTATATAGACAAAACACAACAACTTATTTAACAGGCAAAATGCACGAAATTTAAAAATGACCCAACCGATTCATTCCAAAAGGAAATACGCAGCCTACTAAAGCGCTGTAAAACGTTTACTGACGGTAAACTATACATGAACATGAATCCAGGACCTCCTACACTTAGAGCACAACCCAAAATTCATAAGGAAAATATACCGATCAGACCTATAGTAAATCACAAACCTGTACCTGCATATAATTTCGCTAAGCACCTCGCCATATTATTGAAAGAGAAAATAAATTTGCAGAACATATACATGTTGCAGAATAAACAAGACCTTATCAATAAACTTAAGGACATCAAAATTACCGAAAATACGAGACTTGTTTCCTACGATATTAAGGATTTATATACATAAATTCCGACGCAAGAAACGTTAACAATTCTACGTAACATACTTTCCAATTTATACGTCAATCAATATGTTAACGAAATAATGGATATTGCAAAAACGATACTAAAACAAAACTACTTTAGATTTAACAATAACTTTTATAAATTACCTGATTTTTATGCAATATTTAGAACAACTACACGTTAAAACCCTAATGGAAAAACATAAAATAACTCATTATTACAGATACGTAAACGACATAATCCTAGAAAAGGACAACGCAGAAGATATTCTAACGGATTTAAACACTGTACATAACAAAATCACATACATAATGGAAAAAGAGCAAGACGGAACTTTACATTATCTTGACATAACAATAACACGAGGAATTGACTCATTAAACTTTGACATATACAGAAAACCAACCACAACAGACACAACTATCCACTGTTCCTCAAACCATCCCACCCAACATAAACTCGCAGCATTTAGACATATGATTCACAGACTTAAGACAGTCCCACTTTCTCCAGACAAAAATAACAAAGAACTCGAAACAATTTACACTATAGCTAAAAATAATGGTTACAACTGCACTACTATCGACATACTACTTAGACAATACAACACTAAAAACAAGAAAAAAGAAAACAAGGAGACAATCGAGACAACACGACGACACATTTTTGCTTACACAGGACCAGAAAAATATAGATTAACTAACCTTTTTCAGAAAGAAGGTTTACAGACAGCACTAAAGACGAGCAACACTTTACGAAACAATCTCAAGACATCAACAGAAATAACCGATAAATTTAACACCAGCGGAATATACAGACTTACTTGCACCTGCAACTGGAAGACTGGACATTCTTGAAAAACTGAAAATATACAAACCACGAACTTTAAACGGAAATATTATTAACGAACAGGTAAATACAACCTCCGACACAATTTTTACACTACTAAAACTATTAAAACAAACTTACAAACGCAAAACACCCACAGATGGTCAAACTTACCTACCCAATAATAAAAGACTGAAATATTAAAATTATATACCTTTAATAAACATGACAGATATCAGGAAATCTACCTGCATAGTACCATTTAAATAGACACCATCCTAACAGACAAAACTATCTGAACCCACCACTATCTATGCAACAAACACATTACACTATCTAACCAGTACTAATCAAAACGCGGCTTGAAAATGATGTCTTTACATCGAAAGCACTCGCCAATCGTACAAAATAAACAGCCAGTGACGACGGTCTTCACCGAAAGGTATGACAACAGAACATATTTTAATTAATTTGTTTGCTTTAACAGCATTTTTTGTTTTTATTAAAATTATTTCACTTCTTAACTTCACCTTCTCCAATAGAGTCGATTACTTTTTTAATTAAAAAGGGAGATACTTTTGAAAGGGAGTCCTCACTTTTAACTCTGGTCATGACCAGGAATTTAAGTCCAGGGGTTGTTATTTTAAGATTTTTGTTTTTGTCTATAACTATTGGCGGTTGGGATATCCCACCACTGTGCTTCGTATACTTAAGAAGAGAAAAGAAAACACGAGGTAAATTCAACTTTTGTATATATACGTCTGTTCAGCTCACACAGTCGAATGTCCCAGCGTCTAAATTTTCTTGTTTTCTTTGAAAAACGTCCACATACATTTGTAAATAATTTCCTTTCTAAGAATGTTAAGAAATTAAATTAAAAATGAACCTTAAGCCGAAAAAGTAAAATTCTATTTCATTTATAACATCCACGGTTCAAATCCTGATAGGGCAAAAATTTACGAAAATTTAGAATACGGAAGGCACAGCAAATTTTACATTCATATTTTACTGATCAACAGTTAATATGGTACTGGAACAGAATCTGTAACGTTGTGAAAAAACAAGTATGAATGATTAAAAAATATAAATTGCATTTGTGACCATGCTGATGGCTTGGTACGAAAAGCAAAATCAAATGTACAAGAGGAGGTATAAAGAGAACAGCAAAGATGTGCTTTAGGTTGTGTATGAACTTCGATCCACCAAATTAATATTGATTAGTTTACAATATACACAACCTAAGATAGATAGATGCGAAGAATGCTGATGAAGGATATAGCGATCTAGAAAATGCTGCATTTCATAAATTTAAAATGTCCCTCAAGCCGAAAAAGTAAAATTCTATTTCATTTGTTAAGTTTTATATTTGCAGTGTAATAGGAACGAAGTGTCAATTACCAAAACTGGTGCTTTACGTTATTTGTGTGTACCAGCTACATCAAGAGAAGCGGAAAGAATGTTGAGCAAAGCTGGCGTGACAATTTCTGACCGAAGAAGTTGTTTAAAACACAAAACTGTCGATATGATATATTTACTAACAAAAATGACTGCCTCTCTATGTGAATGTAAATAGCCAACGGCATTCTCGTTTCTACAAAAAAGTGGAACATTCTCCAATTTATTTTATTAAAAAATGGGACTGTGTACACTGTCTTGTAAAAGTTTTGCTATTTTATGCCATTAATTTGTATATTATATCGTTTTCTGCTATATCTTGCGTTAAACGGAAAAATTTATAAAACACATACATAAGAAATTTTTTGTAGAAACGAAGATTGATATATTCCTAATTTGCTACGGCGTCATAATTTAAACAAAGTTTTTTTATGATATTAATCTGACCTCTTGGAATATTATTTGTTGTAGATTAGTTAGCTAACGTAGTTTTTTTTTAGTTATGACGGCTTTCCTGCGATTTAGCTATAAATAAAAATGTATGTAAATAATCAAATGTGATCTCCTTTTGTCAGGAATTCTTTTTAGTTAACTAAATAGTTGGAGGAATTTTTTAATTTTTATTTCTTTTTAATTTATTTTTCATTAATCTATATGTTTTGTTGGTTTGTTTTTATTTATTTACCATGATATTTTCTATATGATTATATTTGTTTTTTTTTTCCACTAAATTTTAATTTATGTATGTATGTATGTATAGTAGCGCAGAAAACTCCACATACCCCCCAAAATACTACATTTTAAAATTTTATCAGCAATGTTTATATCATGCGCTTTAAAAATAAATGATTTTTGAAAAATAAAAATATTTAATAAAAAATTCAGGTTTTAATACACAGAAAAAACACATACTCCGTAGTTTACTGTTTGAGTTCATAAAAAATATTGATATTTAATTATTTTGTTGCACTTCTTTTACTTTCTAACACGGCATTAGATGGTTTTTCATTATATATAGAAGTTTATAGCCTTTATACTCTTACTCACATCTTTTACCTTTCATCATTTTTGCAAGATGATAACATCTTCCTATATAAAGTCTATATAAAAAAACTTAACATCTTTACAAGATGTTCGCACATCATTTTGTTGTTATCAACATCTTTCGATTATTTTAGTGCCACCACTAAAGAAAACTAAAAGCAATTGTCAAAAACTCATACCATAATTAGAAAATGTACAAGTATCAACAATTTATAAAATGAGCGGGACCGAACAACGTAAGTAAATTTTAAAATTAAAATTAAAATTAAAAAGAATACAGTATTTACAGTAAAAAAAGAAAATAATATTTCGTGTTATATGGTATGGCTGACGAGAGTATGCTAGTAGACCTTTGGTATGAAAAATTTGCAGAATTGCGGGGTGAAAGCAAAAACTAGCATATTTTTCAGAAAATGCCAGTGAAGTTGCAAGAAGGATTTTCTGGAAGCTGCAGAGATGTTCGTACAAAATTGGATAACCTCACCCGGAAATAAAGTAAAAGAAATTTATGCATACTTATTGATACATACATATCTACTGACATAAGTATGTATGTTTATCTTTAAAAATAATTGTTCTAGACAAGAGGAGGATCAAAGTCTTCATGGGAACATTTCCATAAAATTAATAATATCTTGGGGTCTTTTAAACTGCAAAATGTTCAAGATATTATGCATGAAAGTACAGCCAAGTTGTGTTTACATAAAATAAGTTAAAATAGTCATAAAAATTTTAATACACTTTGTTTTTAAAAGATATGTCTACACTTTTGAACGAAAGCCCGGATATTGTTGAGCTCGACCCAATAAGTTTTGACACTGAGCAGCCATGCTCAAGAAGATGGAGCGCATCAACAATTGAAGAGTCTACGCAGCCACAGGCAAAGAAAAGGAAAATGGGCGTTAATGCCGAAGTAATAAAATTATGTAGGGAGCGCAATGAAATGCAAAAGAAAATTAATGAAGAGCGCAAGAAACAAATAGAAATGGTAAAAAGGCTGCACAAAATCACAAAATGCGGCATTTCAAAACGAGCTGCTGAGTATTTTGCGAGAAAGAAGTAAGTACATAATTTTTATATGCTATTCCCAACATTTTATTATTATTATTTTTAGGGATAGTTAATTTCGCTTTTCTTTAAATTTTTTAATAAAAAATTTATGAGTTTGTTTTTGCTTTTATTGATTTTTGTCTTGCTTTGTTGTTTTAAGTATTATGATTTCTGCTTCATGTTAAATGTAATTTACTTTGTTTCATTTTTTAAACTACAATGAACGATTTTTTTGTTTTATGTGTGTTTTATAATTACTTTTCAATGTACAAATATTTAGGTATACAAACCTGAGTTGTTGTTGAGTAGTTTTCATCAGAGTTCATTTTAGTTTTCAAATTGTTATTTTTTAAATGAATACAAAAAGTGAATATTTTTGATCTAAACGAATGATTGTTATTTAAAGCATTATATTTAAATAAAATTAAAATTGAGTATAATGTTGCAATGTTTTTTCGGCTATGAACGAATGTGTGCATAAAGATAATGTATTAAGATAATAGTCGCTTTAGAAGTTTAAAATTATCTTTCAAATTTCGCAATTGCATTGAAAAATCAGCAGTTGTGTTTGTATAATGTGGCTGCGGGCGGAATTCAGTCTGATCAACCACCAACTCTCATTAATAGGTTGTTATTGCCGTTTAAAAAGTTGTTAAGAATACAGCAACACATAATAATTTTACTTTTAAATTTTGAATGATTGTCTAAGCCTTTTTCTATACGTAGGAATCTAGTCTTTATGTGCCCAAATGCATTTATACTACACGCCTTGCCTTTGATAAAGTGTAATTAAACATTTATTGTTCTAAGGAGGCAGATGTTGAAAGGGGTTCATGAAAATTTGAATGCAAAGTCCCCTTTAAGGACTACTGGAACTTCTGTGTTATATATATGTACGGATTTTTCTTTTAAGTTGTGCGATGATTTAATCATTTAACTTAATTGAGACTGTTGGTAAATTTGCGAGTCATTGTAACCGACATTGACGTAAAGAAATCTATAACTAACTTGAAAATTATTAAATTGAAAAAATTTTGTAACTCTAAAACTAACCCATAGTCTACCAATGCAAATAAAACTGTTGAGTACCATCCCTTGTAGTTGTAATGGTCAATAGCCTCTGCAGCTGGTGGCTTAATTTCAATATGACATCCATCTGTTTAAATAAATTTAAGTATATACAAACATAAGCGTATGCACATTTTTGTTTAAATAAAATTTATTTTAATATAAAATTATTAGCTTACCAATTGCACCTTAGCACTGAGAAAACTTTGTATCATTTTTCCTTAAAACTTTCATGTACCAGCAACGAATGTGCCGCCCGATCCATTCACAAGCTCTCTTTAAAAAACTCTGGACTACCATTTGGAATATCCTTTTCCCAAAAACTGTCATTGCAATTCTAAGGTTTTATTTATATTTATTAGTTCGAATCTTAATAAATTATTTTAAATTCTCACAAATGTCCACAGGCATCTCGGGCTCGAAACATGTTGCGCATAAAGCAAGATTTTATCGTCATCGTCGCCGTCTTTTGCATAATTTCTAACAATTCTGCAAATTAAAGTAGTAATTGTTTCTGCTCTTTAAGAGCAATAATAATTCCAATAATTGCAGAATTTTCAATTCCATTTTATTTAATGATTTTTTGTTTGCTCTTTAAGACGTGAAAAATTACTTGACAGATTAAAGATGTTAAAAATGTAATGTAAGCAGCCTTTTTCAACTTTCAACATCTTCCACACGCATCTCAAAGATGTTAGTGTAAAAAGTCTATTACCGGTAGTTTTCGAAAAAATTTTATACCATTCTTTGGTAAGAGCATTTTTTAGGTCCTGTTTGTTCCTTATCGCAGTTTTTCTTATCCTGCGATTTAATTCATCCCAGCAACTGGGGAGAAGAATGCAGTTGTTTAGGCACATTGTACAACAGCCATTTCTTCTAATGGCCGCAGTGTGCTGTGGGTCGTTATCTTGTTAAAGGTACCGACTTCCAAACAGACCCATTTTGGATGCTGACTCCTTCGTAATATCTTTTAATACGTTCAAATACATAAATCGATCCATTGCTGTCTTAATAAAAACTAAATTTCCAACCCCAGCCGCCGACACACATCCTCAAATCATATCAGAACCGCATCAAGTTTTTATGTTCTAGCTCTTCATTCTTTTTGCGCCAAGTTTTTTGTTTTCCATCAAATCCAAATATGTAGAATTTACTTTCCCCACTAAAGACAACGTTTTTCCCAAAGGATTCATTGTAATTTTTATGGTTTTTAGCAAACTTTATTCACTCGGTTTTATTAATATCACTTATGATTGGGTTTTTCCGAGGCACTAGGCTATGAAAACCTCCATCTTCTGCGTACTGTTTCTAGATGAACAATGGCAATCGACATTGTTTCCATGTCTTATACTATATCAACAGCCGTTGTCCTCGGTTTTATGTCAACTTCTTTTAATATGTGTCGTTTTATACGCTGAGTAATTTTTGGCGGACGGCCACTTCTTGGCCTACAATTAATACTGCCGAAAAATGAAATTCCTAATACCTAAGCTTATTTATTTAACTTTTGGACACATGGCTGCCAAAATTCAAAACGACTGGTTGCAAAGCTTTGCAATTATTAACTGAGAGACATGAACCATTACAATGTAATGGAAAAACATGTGTAAGTTCTTTAATTGGGAAAATCCCATTGACCAACAGTGGGAGTGTGTATACTTTTCTTTGTAGTAAAAACTAAATTTTTTAACTTTTCAACACATATTTTTATTTTTCAAAAATCCTTTAGTTTAAAAAGTTTTATTTCTTATTACGAATAACAGGATATAAATATTGTTGAAAAAAATTTTAAACTTTACATAAAAAAAGTTTTTTGGGGGATATGTAGAGTTACTTAGTTTAAAAAGTTTTATTTCTTATTACGAATAATAGGATATAAATATTGTTGAAAAAAATTTTAAACTTTACATAAAATAAAGTTTTTTGGGGGATATGTAGAGTTTTCTGTGCCACTGCATATTAAAAACATTGATATAAAAGTTATGTTTTGAAAAAAAACAAGCTTTCTTTTTACTTAAAGGAATGATTTCATGGCGAAACAATTTACCAAGTGGTGTTAATAGCCCAGGTGTTTTTTGTTTTTGTTCGACGTTGTTGTCAAAATTTTAAAATAAATTACAAAATAAAAAATTTTCACCTTAATCTTTAAAAAGTCGTGCTGATTATCCCGACCGAATTATTAAAATCACTGATATTAACTATTGAAAGTGAAAGAACGTTTCGATGGTTATTTCGCTAACTGTCACTTATCTCTTCAGGAAACTTCTCACTTAAATTTAAAATCAACAATAAAGACAAAAATCAAAGTTTAAGCAAACACAACAATAATCAACATTCATTTTATTTCTCTTTATCCCCTGTATATGGCTGACTTTTTTTCGCCTCTTTTATACAGTTAAAAGATATTGAAAAATAAAATAAAAACAACAATAAAATATCACAAAATACTATGATAATTTATTTTTGTTTTTTGCACGGGTACTTGCAATTTAATAATGTGAGTTTTAAATCACGGGAATATTTATTAATTTAACCTTAAACTTTTAAAAATCGTGCTGATTATCCCAACCGAATTATTAAAATCACCAATATTGAAGGTGAAAGCACGTTTCGATAGCCATTTCGTTACCGCTCACTTTGTTTTTTGCACGGGCACTTGAAAGTTTTATAAAATTAAAATTGTGAAACCAAAAAACAAAATGTAAGGTATTGCTGTATACACAGGATATAGAAACCAACTGGGTATAACTGAATATAAAGTACCAAATGATGATAGGATGATAAATTAAATTTGGCTTCCTTTTTCTTAGTCAGCTATTTTGGACATCAACGGGGTGGTCTACAATATGCAAAAGACCAAACAAATGAAGAGATGTGTAAACTGCACTAAAAACCAATAGAGAGTAGAACACATAATATTTGTGCTATGTGTAATGCCCATCTCTGATTAAGCCTAGTTCAGACTATAATACTTTGTATTAATACTTGTCAAAAATTCAAATAATACGAGCAAGTGTAATAGTGTGAACAGAAAACATCACACAAATTGCAAAATAATACGATAAAAATTTGACATCCCATAAGACTTTTTCGTTTGTCGATTTTTTTTTAAACGTTAATACTTTTTATTGGATCAGGGTTGCTTACTTATAAAAACTATTTTGAACAGTTGTTTTGTTTCCTTCTTGTATTACACATTTTATTTCAAGTGTGATGGTCTGAACACAATATGTGATTTTAAATAGTTTTTTTGACAGTCGAAACGAATGTATGTAGATTTTTGTATCGTAAAATGTGATGAAAATATTAATACTTGTATAATAGTCTGAACGGGCTTTTAACAAACAAAAGAAATTGCTTTTCAGTACACCATAATTAATTTCATAATTTTTTATATTATATTCTTAATGCATTTTATTTATTTTTGTAAAACCATTCATGTGTTTTTTGCACGGGCACTTCAAAGTTTTATAAAATTAAAATTGTGAAACCAAGAAACGAAATGTAAGGTACGTTTTTGACAGCTCAAAAGTTTTTACAAAAACAAAATACACGTAAAAGGTAATACATTCACCTGGTATTATTGCGCCATGGTTTGCCTTGTACCACGGCATTACGAAACAAAATACATTGTTCGAACACAAAGCAACTATCGTTTTTGCATTCAGCCATATTTGATATATCAAATTATTGAATTTTATCCCAAGGCATATTAATATACTACGTAGTGTTAGTAGATCAGGTTAAATTTTTTGTTTACCTTTTTAGGTATCAGATTTTGTTTACACCTTTTATTTTCTTAGGATTTTTTTTGTAATATCATGTGTCGGGGAAATATGTATGTGTATTTAAAACCTCCATAGAACAAAAAAGTGTGCAAAAATTTATTATGGAGCTTGATCTTATCCCTCTACTGCTCCTTATTCGCAAAATCACATCCATACCGGCTTCCATACGTATTTTTCTTCATTGCATGTAAGTTTTGTGAAATTATTAAAAATAATGGCCCATATTCATAGTTAAAATATAGTATACTTTAAAGGAACTAAATTTGAGGTGTAATGTGGTAAAATCGAATTCTTTAATACTGAAGCTTACTATGTCGTTAACCTTTGATGCATCAGCGAAGATAAAGTTAAACTTTTTGTGTTGTATTTCTTTAAATAAGATTCTAAATATTGAGTATTTGTCGTTACCTGACTGTGCAGAGTAGTATTTATTGCGTTTTCTGTAAAGTACCCAGGTGGTCTGCATTCTTGCGTGTTTAATTTTCTTATAAGAGGTAGACTGTAATTACTAAATTTCGTAATAATTCGATGTATGATAGATGGTATTTTGGGATTCTAATTTTTTCTTAGACATTTGCTTACCATACAATGTAAGGAGGTGCCCTGACTGTTGTATATACATTTGAATAGTCTGTCTTTTGCCAAATCCTTTTGTATCTCTAGCGGATATATGTTGCTTTCAAATAGCATATTTGAAATCGGTGTTGTACGAAATGCCCCAAATGCAGCTCTAATAGCTGCATTGATTTTAGTTTTTAATTTTCTAAGTAATGAATTTGGGCTGTGTCCAAAAAAAGGAAGTGCATAATTAATTCTTGACAGAAGGATCGATATTATATTACAGTTGAATTTCTGGCTAGACAAGAATTTTATTACATTAAGTTGTTTGGACAGTGAAGTTGGGAAATAGTTTATATGAGTAGAACAATTATATTTGCTATTGATATACAGTTCAAGTATCTTAAGTGATTCTACCTCAGTAATAAAGAAGTTTTTGCAAATGATTCTGTGTTTGCAAAATCTCTTTCTGCAGATATGTATGCCTTCACTTTAGAGTTAAATAATTTTGCGCACGAATATTTCCACCATTCGTGAATTTCCCCGAAGAGGTCATAAACACTAATTGTTGGATTTTTTTTGCAGTTGTTTTAATTATTAGATTAATGTTATCTGCATAGGCTGTAAAATTTATATGTTTGTAGACAGAGATTATAGAACAGATTTTGTTAAATGCTATCAAAAACAGTATAACTGATAGCGGAGATCCCTGAGGGATCCCGTTTTGTAATGGATAACTGTTTGAGATATGTTTGCCGACTTTGGTTATAATTTTTCTTTTCGATATGAAGTTCGTGATATATCCTATGATTCTAGACCCAATTCCCCATGCAAGAAGTTGACAATGTGTGTGCTCCAATTTTGTCGAATGCTTTCTCGAAGTCAAGTAATATTAATGTAATATATATTAATGTAAGGTGTTTCTTTGACGTAAGGCTATTTAAAGTCTGATAATCTACATATAGTAGAGAATCGATTGTTGATTTGCCTTTCATGAATCCGAATTGTCGACTATTGAGAAGCTTGTGTGCCTTAACAAACCACCATAGCCTATTTGCTATGATTTTTCGAGAGTTTTCGATAGGCAGAAGTTAAGAGATATTAGACGATATGAATTCGCTAGGGTCTTATCACACTGCTTTTTAGGTATAGGGACGATAACGCTTGTTTTAAATTGTTGCGGAATAGTAGAGCTGAAATTTTTATTGTATAGTTGAATTAATCTGTATTTCATGTCACTTGGAATATTCTTGAGCTTTGGATAAGAAATCCTATCTAAGCCGGGGGTTTTCTCTTTGAACCTGTTTATTATTATTTATTAAGTTTGGAAAGGGTTATACTTTGCTCAATTATGTTGGCTGCAGGTGATGGATTTATTAAAGGTAATGTAGTCCTTTTTTTTGATTTTGAAATTCAGTTGGGAAGTTGGAGTCTGCCGCGTTTTCTGACCAGAATTTGCAAAAGATGTTAGCTATATCGTTTCTGTTTGTAGTCAAGGGCTCAAGAATATTACCTGTTAGATTGGGTTTTATATCCTGTGAATTTGTATATGTTTTTCCAGAGACTGTCTGTTGTGGGCATTGGGTTAATAGAAGATATAAAAGTTTCTATAGCTATTCTTTTCGCAATTTTAATTTCTTTTTTTAGCTTTGCATTGAGTCTTTTGAAGTTTCTAAAGGTACGGTCACACTTGACAAACATTTGCCCGAAATCGTCAAATATTTGCTTGCCGTAGTCTGACCACAAAATATTTACTAGGACCAAACAACACCACAGCTGATTTCGGGCAAATAAAATTATTTTCCAGCAAACAAAAATGCTTCTAATGTGAACATAGTGTGACCACTCGACAGAAAATATTTGACTCATTTTTAGGCAAACAAATATTTGTTCTTACAAAATATTTGTAAGAAAAAACACAAGCAAACAACAGCTGTACCATCAATGTTGCTAAGTATTTAAACTAAATAATTAAGTTTCGGGAAAAATCGCGCAAAATTACAAATAATAGTTATAATGAAATGCAATTTTTAAAAGAAAAGGTAAATGAAAACTTAAAGGAAACGTATATTTTTCTAGTTATATATAACTTAAGTTTTTACATAAAATTTGGTTTATTTTGACATTTTCGCTTTAGAATAGAAAACGGTTTCAAAATTTTACATAAAAAAATTGTTCCATTCCACTTTATAGTTTTTAAAAACCCCGGTGAGATACAAACAGTTTATTTTTTATCTTCCGAAATCGGAAATATATATTGAAATAAATTGATATTTTTATTTTTACGAATCTCTTTTAAGATTTTTTCGGAATCTTAAAGAGATTAAGTGCCGCTCATAAATATAAAAAGAGAGAGAATAAATTTGGGAGAATTATAATTAATAAATAATTCTTTCTTTTAATTAATGTTAATTTAAGGGATAATGAGACACTCACCTTAAATTGTTCCAGGAAATAAATAGATGTTGTATATTTATTTTTTTTGTAAAACGTTATAAAGGTATCGTTTATTTAATTTCCACTTGATAGGTTGAAGGTTTAAGAAAAAGTGAAGTTGCACCATAAATTTTAGAAATAAAAAACCTCGGCTTTTGAATAAACCCAAGTTTTGTAGTCCTGCTGAATGAAGTTCAGCAGAATTACCGTAACTTAACGAACATTTTTGACAATATATACAAAAGATATTTAGCTTATGCTATATTTAAAAGAGTAAATTCATTTTTTAAGTTAGTTAATTCAAATACAAAATTCAACATTCAATAAAATAAAATTCAATTCAAAAAAAATCAAATATAAGTAATTAAAAATATAAAATTTCAAAATATAAATTCAAATAAATATAATATAGTCCAGAATTGGACATGCCGCCGCCTCAAATTTAAACACCAGTCTGTGGGGATTTAGTGGCACATAAAACATTTGCCAGGGACCTTATGGCTTCGGCAAGGATGCCTGCATCTGGAACGGTGGCTGAGGCTGTAGCTGTGGTAGCTGTAGTTTGGCTGGGTTGTTGTCTCTGCTGCTGTTGCTGTTGTTGTTGCTGTTGGTAACGCATGGTACTTATTTTTCTGCGCGGATTGACGCCTTGGCGATGAGGTGATGGTATGTGCAACAAGGTGTGATGGTAATGGTGGCATTTTCTGCATGTATCCATTGATACGCACGACCTTGCATTGTGGCTTCTTGCCAGGCAGTTCATGCAATAACCAAGGGCTCCGACCACTTCCCTTCTCGTCTGCACCGTCATTCTCAAAAACTTCCGGCATACCCGTAGAGCGTGGAACCGGTCACAAATGACACATTTGTACACCTCCAGGTCACGAGGTGGATAAGCATCGCTCACGTCCCGGTTACGGCTGCCTTGGCTGGGAACGCGAGTAGCAGTCAACCTTCGGTTTGATCTGGGGGATAAAAAACAAAGGAAATGGAGAGGAAACAGAGAAAAACAAACGGAATTAGTAAGAGTTGATGAGCATGGTGAAATGTTGTAAAATGTTATTGGCATAGTTTTATGAAATGAGTTATGAACATGTTATAGATAAATTAGATAATATTAAGAGGAAGAATACTTATAAGAGCGATTTTAATCATCTTCACTATTAGCAAGAAATGGAAGATAACATAATTTAACTATCGGACGAGTAATAATTCCCGATGATATACGCACGTCTGCCGTACGTGTATTATTATCTGACCCTATGTACGTTTTCTCTATCCTTCCTAATCGCCATTCATAGGGCGGTTGCAAGTCATCAATAACAACGACAAGATCTCCAATTTGGATGTTTCGCGAACTATTCTTCCATTTATATCGTTTGTGTAGGGCTTTAAGGTAATCTTCTTTCCATCGAATAGAAAATCGATGGTGAATAGCTTTTAATTTTTCCCATCTGTTTATAAGAGACATATTGGTTAAAGTTTGTTCTGGAAAAGCCATTATAGGAGCTCCTCTTAAGAAGTGTCCGGGCGTTAGTGCCTTTAAGTCTGACGGGTCTTCTGAGAGGGCAGAAATAGGGCGCGAGTTCAGAACTCCTTCAATTCGAGCAAGCACTGTTGAGAATTCTTCGAAGTTGAACTTTTGAGCACCAGCTATTCTTTTTAGGTGAAATTTGAAGCTCTTTACGGCGGCCTCCCATAAGCCGCCCATGTGTGGAGCATGAGGTGGTATAAATTTCCATTCAAAACCATGAGTTATATACTTTTGGGATATATCTTGAGCAGCATTTCGTACGAACGAGGTGAATTCTCGCTCTAGTATTCTACTGGCACCAATAAAGTTTCTACCATTATCAGATTCTACCCTTTGGGGGAGCCCCCGCCTCCCAATGAAGCGGGAAAAGGCAGCTTGAAATGCTGCCGAAGACAAATCTGAGCAGAGCTCTAAGTGAATTGCCTTTGTACTGAAGCACACGAAAACACAAACGTAAGCTTTTGTATGAGGCGATTTTCTTGTTGGTGAAACTTTGATTTCAAACGGGCCAGCGAAATCTATGCCAGTTATTTGAAACGGAAGCGATAAATTGCTTCTTTCTAGAGGAAGTGGGGCCATAATTTGAGAACATGGCTGCTGTTTATGAATAATACATATTTTGCAGTTCCGTATTACACTTTTGACTCGGGGCTTGAGTCTTGAGATATAGTATTCGGCACATTTGACCACATTCAGCGTGCGATAAAAATATGTGTAAATGTTTGAGATAAAGCCTGCAAAATTTCGAGTTGCCTGGTAAAATCATGGGATAACGCTCATCATAAGGAAGACTTGATTGCGCTAACCGTCCATTTACTCGTAAAATAGAGTTGCTATCGAGAAATGGGTTAAGAGTATTTAGCGAGCTTTTATTAGAAATATTTTTCGCTTTAGATAAGCTTTGATATTCATCGTGATAAAAGGTCTTCTGAGACAACATGATTAGTCGATTTTTAGTCATTTTCATTTCATTTTGAGTGAGATTGTCTGAATTCGTTTGAGATATAGTTGGCCTTAATTTTCGGATACACTTGTTGAAAAATCTGAATATATAACAAGTTACTCTAAGTGCTCTAGTGTAAGAAGAAAATCTATTCAAAATATCATTTTCATCAACTTCGATATGAAAAGATTGAGTAACATTTGAATCTTGAGCAGTAATTGATTTTTCAACAACTTTTAGTGGGTTTCTTTTAGGCCATTCAGACGGTGGATTACTTAACCAATATGGTCCATGCCACCAGAGAAAGTTATTTACTAGATCTTGAGGCTTACATCCGCGGGTTCCAAGATCAGCTGGGTTATCATGAGTTGAGATATGTTGCCATGTTGCGTTAGGCATTAACTCATGAATTCGAGAAGTTCGATTGGCAACATAGGTTTCCCATGACGAAGGTGGTTTTGATAACCAACCTAGGACGATAGAGGAATCTGTCCATAAATAAACTTTGTAGTTAATAAAATTGAATGATTTTGTGACATAGTTTACGAGGTTTGCTACCAACACAGCTCCATTGAGTTCTAAGCGTGGTAAACATACAGTTTGTATAGGAGCTACTTTAGTTTTTGCCAAAAATAAGTTTGAAAATGTATTATAAGTTTTGGTTTGGCATCGTATATATACTGCAGCGCAATACGCAGATTTTGAAGCGTCGCAAAAACCGTGAATTTGTATCGTATCATCAGGACTATATTGGAGCCAACGAGGAATAGAAATTGTTTCAAGTAGAGATAGATCTTGAACAAGATCATTCCATTTTTGCAGAGATTCTGAGGAAACTTCTTCATCCCATTCTAGTCCTTCCAACCATAGCTGTTGCATCAGCAACTTTGCTCTGATGACGATCGGAGCTAGCCATCCTGCTGGGTCAAACAGTTTTGCGATCGAAGAAAGAATTTCGCGCTTTGTAATTTTTGTAGCTTGATTTATGGGTGTGAAATTATAAGTGAATGAATCAGAAATTGCATTCCACTTTATGCCTAGAGTTTTAGTTGAGCTTGATTCGTGAAACCGAAGGAAATCTTGATCGTAAAGATCTTCTTCGAGTACATGAACGAGAATTTGGGAATCATTTGCAGTTATTTTCTTGAGTAGAAGTCCAGCTGATTTTAAAGTTGTAATTAGCTGGTTTTGAGCTGAGCGAGTTTCTTCCATTGAATAACCTCCAGATAAAATATCATCGACATAAGTTTCGAACTTTAAAATCGATGAGGCTTTGGGATATTCAGATTCGGAGTCATTGGCGATTTGGATAAGAGTGCGAATCGCTAGAAAAGGAGCACAATTTACTCCGAAAGTTACGGTTTTCAATTGAAAGTCTTTGATAGGGCCATTAGGTTCCCTTTGAAATAAATTTCTTTGAAAGCGTCTATCATCAGGGTGTATTATTATTTGTCTGTACATTTTCTGTATATCACCACTGAAAACGTATTTGTATTTTCTCCAATTCAAAATAATAGTTATCAAATCATTTTGAAGAGTTGGGCCAGTATACAATACGTCATTTAGAGAAAATTTGGACTTAGTTTTTCGAGATGCGTTAAATACGACTCTCACTTTTGTGGTTTTATGTTCAGGACGAACAACCGCGTGGTGAGGCAAATAAAATGAGCCGTATTTGCCTTGAGATATAATTTCATTTGAGGAAGTTTCTTCCATATGGTCTAGAGTTAAGTATTCCTCTAGCACAGCTTTATATTCGGATTGTAATTCCGGATTTTTAGCAAGAGTCTTTTCCATATGGGAATATTGTGCGAGTGCAATGAAACGAGAAGAGCCGAGAAAAACGTCTTCTGGATATTCTTGTTTAAATGGTAGTCTTACAACGTACCTACCATTTTCATCACGTGTAGTTGTTTTAGTATAAAATTTTTCAACATATTTATCTTCAGCTGACTTTGACTGAGCTTCGGGTATTTCTTCTTGCTCCCAAAATTTTCTTAAAAGTGCACTGATATCTGAAGATTCTGACGAATTAATCGAAGTTTTAAATGCTTGAACAGTTTGGGTTTTTATTGGACCACTTAGAACCCATCCAAAGATTGTGTTATATGCCGACGTTTGGCCACAAATATTTTTCTTCATGCCTTCAATATTAATGAAGTGTTCGTAATCGTTGCCTAGTATGAGATCTATTTGAGACGCCTTGTTAAAAGTAGGGTCTGCTAGATCTAAGTTTTCAAGTTCAGCTGAGTAAGGAAGTTGGAAAGAACATGCTGGTAGTCTTTTAGTGACTTTAGGCAAAACAATAGCCTTAATTGGAATTTTTAAATTATGTCTTTTTGCATATAATACAAGTTCGCATTCTTTTTTAGCGGATTGTTTCTGACCTCCTATGCCTACAATTTCGAAATGTGAATTTTTGTACGGCAATTGTAGACGAGATCTAACTCTTTCAGTAAGGAAAGTTCTCTGAGAGCCTGGATCAATTAACGCTCTAATAGTAAACAACTCTCCTTTGTATTCTACTTGCATTAAAGCAGTTCGTAACAAAATATTTTCATCACTTGTGGAGCAATTCGCTTGAATATTGCTTGAAGTTGGCTGATCATATTGAGCATTTCTTCTCCAGGTTTGATTAACATTTTGTTCATTTTGAGCATTTATTTGTCCATTTTGTTCATTTTGAGCATTTGCTCTCCAAGTTTGATGAACGTTTGAATTTGCATGTTGAGATGAATTATTTTTCTGCACAGACTTATCATTTCTTTGTGATTTTCCAGAATCTTGAGGCGAATTTGATAATCTGTTTGGCATATGTAACAACGAATGATGTAATTTCTTACAATGAACGCATGTGTGTTTACTTTTACAACTGGTTTTTAAATGAGATGGACTCAAACAGTTGTTGCAAAACTTGTTTTTGAATACATAATCGACTCTTTGCTGTACTGTAAATGTACGAAATGTAGGACAAGTTCGTAGATTATGATTCTCATTGCATAACTTGCAGTTATTATTTAAGTTTTCCTGCGATGTGTAAGTTTGAATATTATTTGTTTGTGTATTTAACGATTTAAAGCAATGTTTTGAAGTGTTGATACTCGTTAGGCGCTCTAATGTTTCATACCTATCGACTAGAAATTGCGACATTTGCGACCATTTTGGTAAAATTCTAGGAGACGTCAAGGATTGTTCCCAAAGAGATAAAGTGGAATAAGGCAATTTAGTTGATATTAAACGAATTAAAATGGGATCCCAGCTATCCACAGCTATTCCTAGCGTTTTGAGTGTAGCTAACGAATCATTAACTGAAGACTGAATCCTTCTTATTGCTTCACTATCTTCTTTAGTGGTGGCTGGAATGTCAAAAAGTATTTTTATTTGGTTATCAACCAAAACGCGCTTATTTTCATACCGAGTCTCTAAAGCTTTCCAGGCTAATTCAAAGTTTTCATTCGACAAGGTATATCGTTTAACTGTAGCACTGGCCTCACCTCTTGTTTTATTTCTGAGGTGGTACAATTTAGTGACTGGAGAGAGCTTTGTGTGATTGATGTACACTGCTGTGAACATGTCCCTAAATGAGGGCCACTGTTCATAGCTGCCATAGAATACTTCAGTATCACATGGCGGAAGTTTTATACAATTACTTGAATCATCGAGAGCATGGTTTAGAGCAAGAGCTCCTGGATTAATAGAATTGCGAGATGCAGCTTCGTATCCATGAATACTGGTTTCCATACGAGCTGTTTTCATTAAGTCAAGCATTTGAGAAGAGCAAACATAATATGCGTCTACACACGCATTGAAATTAATTTTAGCTTCTTCTTTGAAATCAGGTTTTATTGTGGATTCAGGAGCAAGCATTACTCGCTGATATGAGGCGTCCACCCTGTTCCATCTCGCATCTAAGTCCTTAATTTTTATTTCAAGAATTGACTCTGTATGTTCTTCATTTGGAGTTGCATTAAATCTATTGCAAAATTGAATTAAATGATCACAATCGAAAATGAAACTTTCTTTTGGTTAACAGGAAGAGTTTTCACGGGCTGTTGCCATTTTGAAATATGATCAATCACGAATTGTGGAGAAATAAGTAAAGACAATGTATATCTTGATGAGATTTAAACGAAATATAATAATTTTAGCGAAAGCGATACAAATGTTGAGAATATTTTCGACTTTATTATTGTTATGGGCTATTTGTTAATAGCACTAGATATGATAACTAATCAAATTTCCTATATTTGTTCACTTGATATTGGTATTTATCAAACAATAATAACCAAATTGGAAGTTTAGTGAGAAATTGATATTTATTTTATATTCTTTTGGAGAGAGTAAGTATACTAGATGTCCGTAATCTAGTAAAAAAAAGGATCGTAGAATATAAAATTTAAATCAAGAGCGGTGTGAGAATTGAAATTTAGTGAAAACCATCAGAATAATAAACAGCGGGTTAAACAAAATCACTACGGAGTAATGATATTTATCATCATCATCAGTTTTCACTAAAAAGGAAAATTCGCCCTGCGTATTATAATGTAATAATGTAATTAACCCTGAAATCGTAATTTGAGTACCACATAATCAGTTGTGAACAATTAGGAATTAAATGAAATAAGCAATTTTATTTGTGTTTTAATAATTTAGAATATTTTCATGAGTTTTTCTCGAAGAATTTACCGAAAAATTTAACCGGTTAATTTTAATTTAATTTAAAGAAAAATTAAATTCTTTCACGCACTAATGTTTTTTTTTTTTTTTAATTGATTGGAACAAAAATAAACTTTTGAATCAATCTTGAGTTTACTTTAGAGTAAAAGTAAAGTCTGATGCAAGAAATGAGCTCGATAGTAAATGGGATAAGAGAGTTAATGAGCTATTAAATGTGTTAATGAGATAATAATATAATAAATGTGAGATAATATATAATAAAATGTTAAAAGGTTTTAAAAATTTTTTTTTTTTTTTTTAATTTTAGCTTGATTTTGAGATAAGTTGTAGTTTTTTATTTTGCTTGCGTTAATTTTCCAATTTAACTGAGATAAAATTGATTTTTACTTGCGATAAATTGTTCGCTGGGTTATGTAATTAAATTTTTTTTCTAAATTATTTTCTTCACTTTACACCCAGTGGACAGTTTAAAATTCACGAAAATAGCAAAAAGTTTTAATTTAAAAAATTGTTTGCGGGGTTATATTCAAAAAATTTTAATTTTTTTTAATTTTTTTTTTTCTTATTGGGAATGTAAATTTTTGACTCGTTGGTAACACTGATTATTTGTTTACCATATGTGTATAGATGTATTGTATATACATACGTACAGACACTGAGAGGCAGAGAAGAATTTATTCTGCTGCACTCAATATGAACCGCTAGACTTCTGTATTTTTTCTCTTGTTCGTTTGTTTGGGATATTGTAAGCTTTTTCTTATTTGTAAATATGATGCTACTTTTATTAAGGGTATATATGGTTTAATAACCAACAAATATTTTTTTTTTTTGTATTAAACACTTTTTTCATTTGTCAAAAAAATATATATATATATTTTTTTTTAGTAGTGGACTGTATTTTTTTTTTTTTTTATATGTATACGTATGTATGTATTTGAAAATATGAAATTTTAATTATTTATTTTTTAATGAAAAAAGTTGTTTGGAAAAAAAAATTTTTTTTTTTTTTGATGTAATAATTATTTTTGAGAAAAAAGTTTTTAATTAAATTTCGATTGTATTAATAGGCAAAAGAAATAAATTTATTCGAAGATTACATTTCACTTAGATCAAGCGATATTACTTTATTTTTTATTGTAGCGCACCAATACAAATAAGAAAGAAAAGAACGTACTTGTAAGAAAATTGAGAACACTTGACTACACTTTGAACCGATCGCAATGATTTTTTGGGGGATGAAATTGACTGAGAGTTTTATAAATACCTGGTACAGTGCAGGACAAAAATCATACAACCAACTCTGGAACTTCGTTGGATTAACGAAAAAATTTATTATTTATTTATATTATTGTGTATATACATATGTATGCATTTATGTTTTTTATTTTGTTGAATTTTGTTTTTGTTGCTGGGATGACAAAATATTTCAAGAAAAAAAATTTTTAAAACTCGAAATATTTTTATAATTACACAAATTTTTCTTTTTTCTTTTTTTTTATATATATATATAAATTGTATTTCTATTTATTTAAGCACTTTCTAGAAATAATGTGTTAAATTTTTGTACATAATGATTTTACTTTTTCAATATGGCGGAATTTTAAATATGTTTTCTAAATAATTTGCGCTTTTGTTAAAATTATTTCGAATTTCTTTATATTTAACTGTAAATATGTACCTTTAATTTTTTTTTTTTTGTAAATATGTACTATTAATTTTAAATATGGCGAGCACTTTGTAATTTTGAGATATATAGCAAAAACATATGTACACTTTTTTTTATAATTTTGCACATTACATAGTGATGAATATTTTTTTTTTAATTTCAAATATTCAAAATTAATTTTGCAAATTTTTATATAATTATTACTTTATTTTTTTGAAAATTATTTTTGCTTTGAAAAAATTTTCCTTTTTCTTTGATTTTACTTTTTATTTTAACTTTTTTTTTTTTTTATTTATATTTATATATATGTAATCCCTGGTATGATAAATGAGATGTAAACGAAGATATTTCCAAAAATATTTCCCGCACTTTTGTAACTATGTACATGAATTTTAAATATGGCGAAATTTTCCCGCACTTTTGTAACTATGTACATGAATTTTAAATATGGCGAAATTTTTTTTTTAGCGGGAATTAGAGCGTCTTTTTTTTATGTACATATAACTCACTGAACGGGTTTTTTTTGTATATATTTACACTCAATACATAAATTTTTTCCAATATACCGCAAGATTTTTCTTATATACATATATATTTTTAGTAACGGATTTTTTTTTTTAAGTATATATATATTTCCTTTTTAGTGCAACGGATTTTTCTAGAATTATTTTTATATACTTTAGATATGTATATAATTTTCACACTCACTGTTTATATTTATATTTTTATATACATGTATGTAGGTATTTTTAAGTATGTATGTATGCAATATATTTCTCTTTTGTACATTTTCCTGTCACTGCTTTTTGATTTTTTTTTATATTTAGTCTTTTTTTTAATATTTTTTGTACATATGTATGTAATTTATTTTTATATATTATTTTATTATTTTATTATTTTGACTTTTTCACTATTTTCTTATGTACATACATACACATACATATATTTCTCACTGCACAGTTTTTTCTCACATTTGATGCTGTTTTTTGTACATAATTTTTTTTTTGGATTTATATAAGATTTTTAAAATATTTTAAATAATTTTTTTTTTTATATGTGCATACATACACATATATACATACATATATTTCTTTTTTCTCAATTTTTTCACAATTTTTTTCACTTTGGGTTGTTTGTTGTATGCTTTTTTCGGTTTTGTATGTACTTACTTGAACGTGGTTTTTTGAGACTGATGGTGAGAAACCTTTTTGATTTACCTCATTTTTTTGGTGAGCTTGATTTATTAAAATTGTAGAATAAAATGTTGAGAGTAGGAGACTGGGCTTGGTGACTTCTTTTAGGCTTCGAAAGGACCATGAAATAAATTGATATTTTTATTTTTACGAATCTCTTTTAAGATTTTTTCGGAATCTTAAAGAGATTAAGTGCCGCTCATAAATATAAAAAGAGAGAGAATAAATTTGGGAGAATTATAATTAATAAATAATTCTTTCTTTTAATTAATGTTAATTTAAGGGATAATGAGACACTCACCTTAAATTGTTCCAGGAAATAAATAGATGTTGTATATTTATTTTTTTTGTAAAACGTTATAAAGGTATCGTTTATTTAATTTCCACTTGATAGGTTGAAGGTTTAAGAAAAAGTGAAGTTGCACCATAAATTTTAGAAATAAAAAACCTCGGCTTTTGAATAAACCCAAGTTTTGTAGTCCTGCTGAATGAAGTTCAGCAGAATTACCGTAACTTAACGAACATTTTTGACAATATATACAAAAGATATTTAGCTTATGCTATATTTAAAAGAGTAAATTCATTTTTTAAGTTAGTTAATTCAAATACAAAATTCAACATTCAATAAAATAAAATTCAATACAAAAAAAATCAAATATAAGTAATTAAAAATATAAAATTTCAAAATATAAATTCAAATAAATATAATATAGTCCAGAATTGGACATATATTATTAAAAAAAAATTAGTTTTTTAAAAACTGGAGGACTTTATGTCCCAATTTAAATTTCGCCATATTCATAAAAAAATTAAAATAACTTTGAAAAATATTTTGTAACAAATTATTTTTTATAAAATTTTTGATAAATATCGGTCCCTGCATATTACTTTAACATTTAAAAAAAGTTTATTTTACAACAAAAATTTCCTGGTCGAAAATAGATAATTTATTTTCGAAACATATATTACGCTTGCTATAATATCCTCTATTATATATAATATATAAAATTTTGGGGATATATTACTCGAAAAAAAGAGTTCCAAAAGTAACTCTTGTTTTTATTTTGGAATGTTATGTTAGACTAGAATTTAACAAAATTTTTTTACTTCTACCTATGACAAGTAATCCTGTTAGAAGCTATAAGTTCGGAAATTATAGAGATTTGTAGTTATAAACTATTAACCCAATTATAAACAGAAACTACGTTCCCTTTTTATTGCCTGCGGAAAGTGAAAAAATTTCGGGGAAAAAAGTAGGTATTATGAAAGAGAAATTATATGTAAAAAAGCGAAATAGCTCCCTTCAAATTTTTTGTTCCCAGGGAATTTATAACTGGAGGAATTTTATCTTGATAAAATGTTTTCCCGTGAGAAAGAAATTCCGTGAGAACATTCATGATTGGGCTGTGTATGTTGTTATACTTCTGAACACAAAGCTCTGATTATAGATAAATGTATTTTTGTTGTTTTAAAATTATTATTAATGAGATTAAATAAGACCAGCCACGTGCTTTGACTTTAATGAACAATATCGATTAGTTTACATTGCATAACCTAGAATTTTACACGCTTAAATTTAACTAACCTAAATTATACATTCCAATAATTCAACTTTAAATTAAATTTACAAATCATTTAAACTGCATAAAGAGCCGAAAAAAGTCGGCTGTATGCAGAATAAACACAAGCATCACCCGAAGCGTGAGAACAAAGCTAAGAATCCGTAGCCTAATCCACAACACTCTTAACAGTGCTTAATAACTTTAGTGATAATCCATTTTAAACACCTAAATTACTCTTCCAAAAATTTCGATTTGCAATAAAAAGAGATGTGTTCCATAAGTCTTAGGACTTGTTTTACATCTGAATGTGAACTGAATTTTTTAAGAATACATATAAATGCGTTTAATTGTAAGTAATTACGCAACAGTTTTTAAAAACCCCGGTGAGATTCAAGTGTTTTTCTTCTATCTTCCGAAATTGGAAATTTTCCCAATTAAAATGATGTATATATACTGCCATATTCATAAAAAAACATTGCAAATTTGTCATAAAATACATTTTAAAACTATTTTAGTATTTAATGAACGCGGCAGTTACAGTTTGATTCTTCGTCAAATTGTCTTTTTATTTAAGCGACTTGAAAAATATTATTTGTCTACACTTATATAAAATAAATAAATCAACAGCTGTAGATTGAAAATTATATTAAATGAAATAAAAATTTGTAGAAATTTTAATTAAAAAGATGTAATGAATGCATAATACAAATTTTTATTTAGAAGTGGAATCTTATTCCTATTTAGGTTTTTCCTTTTATTGTTCTCTTCCCTGAGAACAACTATTAGTGCTTCTTTATAGCATAAAAGATGAAAAACTTCACATTTTTGCATGGCTTTGTTCACTTGTGACTTTCATACGTGGGAGTTATTCATTATAAATTTTCTTCTAATATTGCCATTATGTACAATAATTATTTTGATTGTAATCTGTATACATTATACATGTGTGTATATAAATGTAATGCCATCCTCCATTACTTGAATAGTTTTTATAGTTTATTGCCATCAGCGGCGGATATTTTCTTTTTATATCAAAATCTGGAAATTTACTTTTCGTGTATAGTATAAGAAAAAAAATTAAAGCTTAATTTGGTACTTTAAAAAGGAAGCGCATAAAGTTTGCCTAGATAGGATAGATTTTCCTTCATTTGTTTATTTTTGTTTCGATCTCAAATGGTTATTGTTTGTTTGTTTTCAACTTATATTATACTGCACATAAAAACTTAATAGGTGTAATCATTTCTTACCATTTGTTATTAGTTTTTTTAAAATTCAATAATATTTTTAATATTTTCTTTGCAATTATTTCGTAATAATGCTGAAGAAATGAAATGCCAATGAAGACATCCCATCTGTAATTGTTTCAAGGCAAATAAATTTATATTTTTTTACAGTTTGATCAAATATATTTTTAAGGCAAATATATATTTAAGTGTGACCGCACATCAAACATGTTTGCCCATATTTTATTTGTCATTATTTTTTAACTGTTTGAACAAACAAAAAATAGGCAAATAAATGTGCGTAGTGTGACCACAAAACAAATTTTGTATTGTTTTCAAAAAATTTAGGGCAAACAAGAAAAAACAAATTTGAGGCAAATGTTTGCCAAATGTGACCGTACCTTAAGATTTTGGTTATTAATATTCCTTTTAAATATATTCCAGGCGGCGTTTTTCTGTTTTTTATTTTCAATATTATTATTCCACCATTGAACTTTTCTGGGTTTAAGTTTTGCAGAGCTTTGTGGTATAGAATGGTTTTCAGCCTCAATTATTATTTTACGAATATTTGTACTGTCTTTGTTAACTTTATTTGCTGCAATTTTTGTTGAATTCAGTCTAGAGCAGATTTTACTAAATTTACCGCAGTCAGCTTGCGTGGTTTTGAATACAAGCTTCAAAGAAATTTGTGAGTTTGGTGATTGTTGAAAATGGAATAAAGTTATGATTGGAAAATGATCGGTGCCAAAAAGGCTACTTTTAATTTCCCAATTAAGCAAAGGCACTATTGAGGAAGAACAAAATATAAGGTCTACACGCGTTAGAGTTCCATGGCCGCTTGAGTGTGTAGCCGAGCCATCATTTAGAATAACAAAGGATGAGTTAGTTATATATTTATCTAAAATTTTTCCTCGTGAGTTGTTAGATGGAGAACCCCAAGATGCGTGCGAAGCGTTAAAGTCACCCAAGATAAGGGACGGTGAGTTTAGATTGCCAAAAACGTTGTCTTGGTTTATTTCCTGTAATTTAAATTGTGGTTGAATATATGCGCAAACTATGTTACCTTTTATCCCAGATTTGACCTCCAGGCATATAGTATCAAAATATTTTTCAAGTGCTATAAGTTTATATTCTATGGATTCGTGGATTAAAATACCGACTCCTCCATATCTAGTAGTTGATGAATTTGATGGGTAAAATTTTTAGTTAATTGGGATAGGGATGTTTATGGTGAAATGAATATGAGATTTTTGTAGTGCAATGATTTTAAGACTATAGTGGTTTATAAGAAGTAACAAATTGTTGTAGTTATTGAGATAACCATTTATGTTCCATTGGATTATTTTAAATAACATTATTGAATCTTATTGAATATACATTAAATTATTAATGATTTTAATAGTAATAAATCTCAGCAGTGTTTTTTGTGTGCATTCAAGTATTGCGGGATGTATCTTAATAGTTGTTATTTCTATCCGATTAAGTAAATTTTCTAAAAGAGAAAATATTTGCTTTGAAGTATAGGGGGCTAATATAACGTATTTAAAACAAAATATTATAAGAGAAAAATTCATTGCATAGGTTATGCGTAATGTAACAGTTGGTGGTTTAGTCTTAAAAATTAAAAGTGCATTAGAAACATTTAAAACATAAATATGATATTGTAATTTGATTGTTACTGTTGGTATTGTATTAATTGAGAATGAGTATAGCATATGATCCATTAATAAGTGATTACATTTATTTCTTATTGCGCGTACATGGCAGGTGTTTTTTCTTTAGTTTTTGTCTTTTTCGGTTGGACGTTGTTTTTGGAAGGAAAGACACGTTATTTGCTGATTGCTGGTTTTCTATTGATTCTGCAGTTGAATGAGATGAGACGCTATGTAGTTCAATATCGTTTTCATCATTTTCTAAAATCTCTATATTAGATAATAATGTGGAGTAATTTTTTAAAATTCGCTGCGGTTTTTCTGTTGTCAATGAAGATGTGTTGTTAGAATTTATATTAGTACTATTGTTTTCATTATTGTTGGTTTGTTTTGTACTACCAGTTGTATGGGAAGGTATACTATTAGAAATAGATTGATCTTTTATTATAGATGCGTATGAATTTTGCATATTGGGATGACGTTCTTTGTACAAGCTGGCAGCTTTCTTTTTGCTGACCTTTTCAAGAGTGACTATATCTTGAATTTCCTTCTCTTTGAGAAAGATTGGGCATTTTTTATCAATCGTGGCGTGATTGGAATCTTTGTTCTGTTCTTTGCAGTTTATACAAGATTTTACAGCGTCACATACTTTCTCAGATTCTTCACAAATGTGGTATTCTTGTGAACAATTTGAACACAGTTTGTTGTTTTTGCACGTTTTACCAATGTGGCCGTAACGGAGAAAATTCCTACAGCGCAGAGGTAAAGGAATATACGTACGGATCCTGACTCTTTCATACCCAATGGAGATTTCCGTTCGTAGAGATGTTGTATTAAATTAAATTAATTAAACCGGTTTCTTCGAGGTTTTCCTCTGCGTATTTACGTTTTATTTTCTCAACTTTACTTACGCTTTGGTGTGATAGTTCCAAAAAATTTCTTCTTCGGGTATTCCTCGCAGGTCGTTGGTGTAAATAACGCCTTTAGAGAAATTTAAAGTATTGTGTTCGGAGACTTCCACTTAAATACAAGGTAAAAGCGAACATATTTTAGTTTTAAGTTAATTGGATTTATTCTGCCAGTAAATATAATACTGTTGTCATACCTTTCGGTGAAGACCGCCGTCACTGACTGTTTATTTGGTACGATTGGCGAGCGCTTTCGATGTAAAGACATATCTTTCAAGCCGCGTTTTGATTAGTACTGGTTAGATAGTGTAAGGTGTTTGTTGCATATATAGTGGTGGGTTCAGGTAGTTTTGTCTGTTAGGAGGGTGTCTATTGAAATGGTATTATGCAGGTAGATTGCCTGATATCTGTCATGTTTATTGAAGGTATATAATTTTAATATTTCAGTCTTTTATTATTGGTTAGGTAAGTGTGACCATCTGTGGGTGTTTTGCGTTTGTAAGTTGGTTTTAATAGTTTTAGTGGTGTAAAAATTGTGTCGGAGGTTGTATTTACCTGTTCGTTAATACTATTTCCATGTTTTTAAGAATGTCCAGTGTACGTCCTTTTTACTAGGATGTATTAACGTCATACATTCATCTATTTCCCTAGGCTCGTGTTTATGTGTGTTAAGGTGTATTGCGAAGTTAGAGTCTTCTCTTTTCCGTTTATATGATCGTTTGTGTTCTGTGAACCTTGTTTTTAATGTTCGTCCAGTTTGTCCTATGTATGTATGGTTGCAGGTTCAAGTAAGTCTGTATACCCTGCTGGTGTTTAATTTATCGGTTATTTCTGTTGATGTCTTGAGATTGTTTTGTAAAGTGTTGCTCGTCTTTAGTGCTGTCTGTAGACCTTATTTCTGAAAAAGGTTACTTAATCTATATATCTCTGGTCCTGTGTAAGTAAAAATGTGTCGTCGTTTTGTATCGATTGTCTCCTCATTTTTTTCTTCTTGTTTTTAGTGTTGTATTGTCTAAGTAGTTTGTCGATAGAAGTGCAGTTGTAACCGTAATTTTTGGCTATAGTGTAAATTGTGTCGAGTTCTTTGTTATATTTGTCTGGAGAAAGTGGGACTGTCTTAAGTCTGTGAATCATATATCTAAATGCTGCGAGCTTATGTTGGGTGGATAGTTGTGTCTGTTGTGGTTGGTTTTCTGTATATGTCAAAGTTTAATGAGTCAATTCCTCGTGTTATTGTTATGTCAAGATAATGTAAAGTTCCGTCTTGCTCTTTTTCCATTGTAGACGCCGAAGCTACTATAGCACACTTACCAACTGATCGACAAGAACACATGAGACACAAGAAAGCCGATGTACTCCAAAAAACAATAAAAGAACACACTACATCAAAAACAAACCCTAGCGAACAGAAAATTAATAAACAGATAAATACAAAACCACGAAATAATGATCTATTACTTACTAAATCGTAGAAGGGTAACACAACTGTAATAATGTACAAAAAAGATTATATAGACAAAACACAACAACTTATTTAACAGGCAAAATGCACGAAATTTAAAAATGACCCAACCGATTCATTCCAAAAGGAAATACGCAGCCTACTAAAGCGCTGTAAAACGTTTACTGACGGTAAACTATACATGAACATGAATCCAGGACCTCCTACACTTAGAGCACAACCCAAAATTCATAAGGAAAATATACCGATCAGACCTATAGTAAATCACAAACCTTTACCTGCATATAATTTCGCTAAGCACCTCGCCATATTATTGAAAGAGAAAATAAATTTGCAGAACATATACATGTTGCAGAATACACGAGACCTTATCAATAAACTTAAGGACATCAAAATTACCGAAAATACGAGACTTGTTTCCTACAATATTAAGGATTTATATACATCAATTCCGACGCAAGAAACGTAACAATTCTACGTAACATACTTTCCAATTTATACGTCAATCAATATGTTAACGAAATAATGGATATTGCAAAAACGATACTAAAACAAAACTACTTTAGATTTAACAATAACTTTTATAAATTACCTGATTTTTATGCAATATTTAGAACAACTACACGTTAAAACCCTAATGGAAAAACATAAAATAACTCATTATTACAGATACGTAAACGACATAATCCTAGAAAAGGACAACGCAGAAGATATTCTAACGGATTTAAACACTGTACATAACAAAATCACATACATAATGGAAAAAGAGCAAGACGGAACTTTACATTATCTTGACATAACAATAACACGAGGAATTGACTCATTAAACTTTGACATATACAGAAAACCAACCACAACAGACACAACTATCCACTGTTCCTCAAACCATCCCACCCAACATAAACTCGCAGCATTTAGATATATGATTCACAGACTTAAGACAGTCCCACTTTCTCCAGACAAAAATAACAAAGAACTCGAAACAATTTACACTATAGCTAAAAATAATGGTTACAACTGCACTACTATCGACATACTACTTAGACAATACAACACTAAAAACAAGAAAAAAGAAAACAAGGAGACAATCGAGACAACACCACGACACATTTTTACTTACACAGGACCAGAAAAATATAGATTAACTAACCTTTTTCAGAAAGAAGGTTTACAGACAGCACTAAAGACGAGCAACACTTTACGAAACAATCTCAAGACATCAACAGAAATAACCGATAAATTTAACACCAGCGGAATATACAGACTTACTTGCACCTGCAACTGGAAGACTGGACATTCTTGAAAAACTGAAAATATACAAACCACGAACGTTAAACGGAAATATTATTAACGAACAGGTAAATACAACCTCCGACACAATTTTTACACTACTAAAACTATTAAAACAAACTTACAAACGCAAAACACCCACAGATGGTCAAACTTACCTACCCAATAATAAAAGACTGAAATATTAAAATTATATACCTTTAATAAACATGACAGATATCAGGAAATCTACCTGCATAGTACCATTTAAATAGACACCATCCTAACAGACAAAACTATCTGAACCTACCACTATCTATGCAACAAACACATTACACTATCTAACCAGTACTAATCAAAACGCGGCTTGAAAATGATGTCTTTACATCGAAAGCACTCGCCAATCGTACAAAATAAACAGCCAGTGACGACGGTCTTCACCGAAAGGTATGACAACAGAACATATTTTAATTAATTTGTTTGCTTTAACAGCATTTTTTGTTTTTATTAAAATTATTTCACTTCTTAACTTCACCTTCTCCAATAGAGTCGATTACTTTTTTATTTAAAAAGGGAGATACTTTTGAAAGGGAGTCCTCACTTTTAACTCTGGTCATGACCAGGAATTTAAGTCCAGGGGTTGTTATTTTAAGATTTTTGTTTTTGTCTATAACTATTGGCGGTTGGAATATCCCACCACTGTGCTTCGTATACTTAAGAAGAGAAAAGAAAACACGAGGTAAATTCAACTTTTGTATATATACGTCTGTTCAGCTCACACAGTCGAATGTCCCAGCGTCTAAATTTTCTTGTTTTCTTTGAAAAACGTCCACATACATTTGTAAATAATTTCCTTTCTAAGAATGTTAAGAAATTAAATTAAAAATGAACCTTAAGCCGAAAAAGTAAAATTCTATTTCATTTATAACATCCACGGTTCAAATCCTGATAGGGCAAAAATTTACGAAAATTTAGAATACGGAAGGCACAGCAAATTTTACATTCATATTTTACTGATCAACAGTTAATATGGTACTGGAACAGAATCTGTAACGTTGTGAAAAAACAAGTATGAATGATTAAAAAATATAAATTGCATTTGTGACCATGCTGATGGCTTGGTACGAAAAGCAAAATCAAATGTACAAGAGGAGGTATAAAGAGAACAGCAAAGATGTGCTTTAGGTTGTGTATGAACTTCGATCCACCAAATTAATATTGATTAGTTTACAATATACACAACCTAAGATAGATAGATGCTGATGAAGGATATAGCGATCTAGAAAATGCTGCATTTCATAAATTTAAAATGTCCCTCAAGCCGAAAAAGTAAAATTCTATTTCATTTGTTAAGTTTTATATTTGCAGTGTAATAGGAACGAAGTGTCAATTACCAAAACTGGTGCTTTACGTTATTTGTGTGTACCAGCTACATCAAGAGAAGCGGAAAGAATGTTGAGCAAAGCTGGCGTGACAATTTCTGACCGAAGAAGTTGTTTAAAACACAAAACTGTCGATATGATATATTTACTAACAAAAATGACTGCCTCTCTATGTGAATGTAAATAGCCAACGGCATTCTCGTTTCTACAAAAAAGTGGAACATTCTCCAATTTATTTTATTAAAAAATGGGACTGTGTACACTGTCTTGTAAAAGTTTTGCTATTTTATGCCATTAATTTGTATATTATATCGTTTTCTGCTATATCTTGCGTTAAACGGAAAAATTTATAAAACACATACATAAGAAATTTTTTGTAGAAACGAAGATTGATATATTCCTAATTTGCTACGGCGTCATAATTTAAACAAAGTTTTTTTATGATATTAATCTGACCTCTTGGAATATTATTTGTTGTAGATTAGTTAGCTAACGTAGTTTTTTTTTAGTTATGACGGCTTTCCTGCGATTTAGCTATAAATAAAAATGTATGTAAATAATCAAATGTGATCTCCTTTTGTCAGGAATTCTTTTTAGTTAACTACAATAGTTGAAGGAATTTTTTAATTTTTATTTCTTTTTAATTTATTTTTCATTAATCTATATGTTTTGTTGGTTTGTTTTTATTTATTTACCATGATATTTTCTATAGGATTATATTTGTTTTTTTTTCCAGTAAATTTTAATATATGTATGTATGTATGTATAGTGGCGCAGAAAACTCCACATACCCCCCAAAATACTACATTTTAAAATTTTATCAGCAATATTTATACCCTATCATGCGCTTTAAAAATAAATGATTTTTGAAAAATAAAAATATTTAATAAAAAAGTCAGGTTTTAATACACAGAAAATACACATACTCCGTAGTTTACTGTTTGAGTTCATAAAAAATATTGATATTTAATTATTTTGTTGCACTTCTTTTACTTTCTAACACGGCATTAGATGGTTTTTCATAAAATATACATCTTTTACCTTTCATCATTTTTGCAAGATGATAACATCTTCCTATATAAAGTCTATATAAAAAAACTTAACATCTTTACAAGATGTTCGCACATCATTTTGTTGTTATCAACATCTAAAAGCTATTGTCAAAAACTCATACCATAATTAGAAAATGTACAAGTATCAACAATTTATAAAATGAGCGGGACCGAACAACGTAAGTAAATTTTAAAATTAAAATTAAAAAGAATACAGTATTTACAGTAAAAAAAGAAAATAATATTTCGTGTTATATGGTATGGCTGACGAGAGTATGCTAGTAGACCTTTGGTATGAAAAATTTGCAGAATTGCGGGGTGAAAGCAAAAACTAGCATATTTTCCAGAAAATGCCAGTGAAGTTGCAAGAAGGATTTTCTGGAAGCTGCAGAGATGTTCGTACAAAATTGGATAACCTCACCCGGAAATAAAGTAAAAGAAATTTATGGATACTTATTGATACATACATATCTACTGACATAAGTATGTATGTTTATCTTTAAAAATAATTGTTCTAGACAAGAGGAGGATCAAAGTCTTCATGGGAACATTTCCATAAAATTAATAATATCTTGGGGTCTTTTAAACTGCAAAATGTTCAAGATATTATGCATGAAAGTACAGCCAAGTTGTGTTTACATAAAATAAGTTAAAATAGTCATAAAAATTTTAATACACTTTGTTTTTAAAAGATATGTCTACACTTTTGAACGAAAGCCCGGATATTGTTGAGCTCGACCCAATAAGTTTTGACACTGAGCAGCCATGCTCAAGAAGATGGAGCGCATCAACAATTGAAGAGTCTACGCAGCCACAGGCAAAGAAAAGGAAAATGGGCGTTAATGCCGAAGTAATAAAATTATGTAGGGAGCGCAATGAAATGCAAAAGAAAATTAATGAAGAGCGCAAGAAACAAATAGAAATGGTAAAAAGGCTGCACAAAATCACAAAATGCGGCATTTCAAAACGAGCTGCTGAGTATTTTGCGAGAAAGAAGTAAGTACATAATTTTTATATGCTATTCCTAACATTTTATTATTATTATTTTTAGGGATAGTTAATTTCGCTTTTCTTTAAATTTTTTAATATTTTATTTTTTAATAAAAAAATTATGAGTTTGTTTTTGCTTTTATTGATTTTTGTCTTGCTTTGTTGTTTTAAGTATTATGATTTCTTCTTCATGTTAAATGTAATTTACTTTGTTTCATTTTTTAAACTACAATGAACGATTTTTTTGTTTTATGTGTGTTTTATAATTACTTTTCAATGTACAAACATTTAGGTATACAAACCTGAGTTGTTGTTGAGTAGTTTTCATCAGAGTTCATTTTAGTTTTCAAATTGTTATTTTTTAAATGAATACAAAAAGTGAATATTTTTGATCTAAACGAATGATTGTTATTTAAAGCATTATATTTAAATAAAATTAAAATTGAGTATAATGTTGCAATGTTTTTTCGGCTATGAACGAATGTGTGCATAAAGATAATGTATTAAGATAATAGTCGCTTTAGAAATTTAAAATTATCTTTCAAATTTCGCAATTGCATTGAAAAATCAGCAGTTGTGTTTGTATAATGTGGCTGCGGGCGGAATTCAGTCTGATCAACCACCAACTCTCATTAATAGGTTGTTATTGCCGTTTAAAAAGTTGTTAAGAATACAGCAACACATAATAATTTTACTTTTAAATTTTGAATGATTGTCTAAGCCTTTTTCTATACGCAGGAATCTAGTCTTTATGTGCCCAAATGCATTTATACTACACGCCTTGCCTTTGATAAAGTGTAATTAAACATTTATTGTTCTAAGGAGGCAGATGTTGAAAGGGGTTCATGAAAATTTGAATGCAAAGTCCCCTTTAAGGACTACTGGAACTTCTGTGTTATATATATGTACGGATTTTTCTTTTAAGTTGTGCGATGATTTAATCATTTAACTTAATTGAGACTGTTGGTAAATTTGCGAGTCATTGTAACCGACATTGACGTAAAGAAATCTATAACTAACTTGAAAATTATTAAATTGAAAAAATTTTGTAACTCTAAAACTAACCGATAGTCTACCAATGCAATAAAACTGTTGAGTACCATCCCTTGTAGTTGTAATGGTCAATAGCCTCTGCAGCTGGTGGCTTAATTTCAATATGACATCCATCTGTTTAAATAAATTTAAGTATATACAAACATAAGCGTATGCACATTTTTGTTTAAATAAAATTTATTTTAATATAAAATTATTAGCTTACCAATTGCACCTTAGCACTGAGAAAACTTTGTATCATTTTTCCTTAAAACTTTCATGTACCAGCAACGAATGTGCCGCCCGATCCATTCACAAGCTCTCTTTAAAAAACTCTGGACTACCATTTGGAATATCCTTTTCCCAAAAACTGTCATTGCAATTCTAAGGTTTTATTTATATTTATTAGTTCGAATCTTAATAAATTATTTTAAATTCTCACAAATGTCCACAGGCATCTCGGGCTCGAAACATGTTGCGCATAAAGCAAGATTTTATCGTCGCCGTCTTTTGCATAATTTCTAACAATTCTGCAAATTAAAGTAGTAATTGTTTCTGCTCTTTAAGAGCAATAATAATTCCAATAATTGCAGAATTTTCAATTCCATTTTATTTAATGATTTTTTGTTTGCTCTCCAAGACGTGAAAAATTACTTGACAGATTAAAGATGTTAAAAATGTAATGTAAGCAGCCTTTTTCAACTTTCAACATCTTCCACACGCATCTCAAAGATGTTAGTGTAAAAAGTCTATTACCGGTAGTTTTCGAAGAAATTTTATACCATTCTTTGGTAAGAGCATTTTTTAGGTCCTGTTTGTTCCTTATCGCAGTTTTTCTTATCCTGCGATTTAATTCATCCCAGCAACTGGGGAGAAGAATGCAGTTGTTTAGGCACATTGTACAACAGCCATTCCTTCTAATGGCCGCAGTGTGCTGTGGGTCGTTATCTTGTTAAAGGTACCGACTTCCAAACAGACCCATTTTGGATGCTGACTCCTTCGTAATATCTTTTAATACGTTCAAATACATAAATCGATCCATTGCTGTCTTAATAAAAACTAAATTTCCAACCCCAGCCGCCGACACACATCCTCAAATCATATCAGAACCGCCTCCGTGTTTTACTGTAGGCATCAAGTTTTTATGTTCTAGCTCTTCATTCTTTTTGCGCCAAGTTTTTTGTTTTCCATCAAATCCAAATATGTAGAATTTACTTTCCCCACTAAAGACAACGTTTTTCCCAAAGGATTCATCGTAATTTTTATGGTTTTTAGCAAACTCTATTCACTCGGTTTTATTAATATCACTTATGATTGGGTTTTTCCGAGGCACTAGGCTATGAAAACCTCCATCTTCTGCGTACTGTTTCTAGATGAACAATGGCAATCGACATTGTTTTCATGTCTTATACTATATCAACAGCCGTTGTCCTCGGTTTTATGTCAACTTCTTTTAATATGTGTCGTTTTATACGCTGAGTAATTTTTGGCGGACGGCCACTTCTTGGCCTACAATTAATACTGCCGAAAAATGAGATTCCTAATACCTAAGCTTATTTATTTAACTTTTGGACACATGGCTGCCAAAATTCAAAATGACTGGTTGCAAAGCTTTGCAATTATTAACTGAGAGACATGAACCATTACAATGTAATGGAAAAACATGTGTAAGTTCTTTAATTGGGAAAATCCCATTGACCAACAGTGGGAGTGTGTATACTTTTCTTTGTAGTAAAAACTAAATTTTTTAACTTTTCAACACATATTTTTATTTTTCAAAAATCCTTTAGTTTAAAAAGTTTTATTTCTTATTACGAATAACAGGATATAAATATTGTTGAAAAAAATTTTAAACTTTACATAAAAAAAGTTTTTTGGGGGATATGTAGAGTTACTTAGTTTAAAAAGTTTTATTTCTTATTACGAATAATAGGATATAAATATTGTTGAAAAAAATTTTAAACTTTACATAAAATAAAGTTTTTTGGGGGATATGTAGAGTTTTCTGTGCCACTGCATATTAAAAACATTGATATAAAAGTTAAGTTTTGAAAAAAAAAACAAGCTTTCTTTTTACTTTAAGGAATGATTTCATGGCGAAACAATTTACCAAGTGGTGTTAATAGCCCAGGTGTTTTTTGTTTTTGTTCGACGTTGTTGTCAAAATTTTAAAATAAATTACAAAATAAAAAATTTTCACCTTAATCTTTAAAAAGTCGTGCTGATTATCACTGATATTAACTATTGAAAGTGAAAGGACGTTTCGATGGTTATTTCGCTAACTGTCACTTATCTCTTCAGGAAACTTCTCACTTAAATTTAAAATCAACAATAAAGACAAAAATCAAAGTTTAAGCAAACACAACAATAATCAACATTCATTTTATTTCTCTTTATCCCCTGTATATGGCTGACTTTTTTTCGCCTCTTTTATACAGTTAAAAGATATTGAAAAATAAAATAAAATAAAAACAACAATAAAATATCACAAAATACTATGATAATTTATTTTTGTTTTTTGCACGGGTACTTGCAATTTAAAAATGTGAGTTTTAAATCACGGGAATATTTATTAATTTAACCTTAAACTTTTAAAAATCGTGCTGATTATCCCAACCGAATTATTAAAATCACCAATATTGAAGGTGAAAGCACGTTTCGATAGCCATTTCGTTACCGCTCACTTTGTTTTTTGCACGGGCACTTGAAAGTTTTATAAAATTAAAATTGCGAAACCAAAAAACAAAATGTAAGGTATTGCTGTATACACAGGATATAGAAACCAACTGGGTATAACTGAATATAAAGTACCAAATGATGATAGGATGATAAATTAAATTTGGCTTCCTTTTTCTTAGTCAGCTATTTTGGACATCAACGGGGTGGTCTACAATATGCAAAAGACCAAACAAATGAAGAGATGTGTAAACTGCACTAAAAACCAATAGAGAGTAGAACACATAATATTTGTGCTATGTGTAATGCCCATCTCTGATTAACAAACAAAAGAAATTGCTTCTCAGTATACCATAATTAATTTCATAATTTTTTATATTATATTCTTAATGCATTTTATTTATTTTTGTAAAACCATTCATGTGTTTTTTGCACGGGCACTTGAAAGTTTTATAAAATTAAAATTGTGAAACCAAGAAACGAAATGTAAGGTACGTTTTTGACAGCTCAAAAGTTTTTACAAAAACAAAATACACGTAAAAGGTAATACATTCACCTGGTATTATTGCGCCATGGTTTGCCTTGTACCACGGCATTACGAAACAAAATACATTGTTCGAACACAAAGCAACTATCGTTTTTGCATTCAGCCATATTTGATATATCAAATTATTGAATTTTATCCCAAGGTCAATATAAGGCATATTAATATACTACGTAGTGTTAGTAGATCAGGTTAAATTTTTTGTTTACCTTTTTAGGTATCAGATTTTGTTTACACCTTTTATTTTCTTAGGATTTTTTTTTTAATATCATGTGTCGGGGAAATATGTATGTGTATTTAAAACCTCCATAGAACAAAAAAGTGTGCAAAAATTTATTATGGAGCTTGATCTTATCCCTCTACTGCTCCTTATTCGCAAAATCACATCCATACCGGCTTCCATACGTATTTTTCTTCATTGCATGTAAGTTTTGTGAAATTATTAAAAATAATGGCCCATATTCATAGTTAAAATAAAGTATACTTTAAAGGAACTAAAGTCGGTTTTACTTTAGGGTCAACTCTAACTCATTCATAGACAATTTAAAATATACTTTTGGCGTTAAAGTCAACTCTCAATTTAAAACTAGCTAAAGCTGTTTTTAACTCATTTTAATTATTTTATTTAGTTTAAGAACATAATACTCTTTATCTGATTTTTTTTACCAAAGTAAACGAAATAAAAACAAGGTTACTTTTTTCTAATGTTTGTTTAGAAATTGTATGACAACATTTATCAAATTACAGTTGACACCCAGTTGAAGTCGGCTAAACCTAAAGTATACTTTATTCTTGAGTATGAAAGCAAAAAATATAATAAGAGCCTTTTATTTTAGAGCATACTTTAGCTAGAGTCGACTTTAGTCTCTAACTAAGATTATGGGCCAATAATAATATTCATTTGTTTTATTTAAGATAAGAAATATTCTGGTAATAACGAAATTTAAAATTTTACTAATACATAAAAGAAAGTACCTTTAAAATAGCGACATTCATTAAGAGGATGCCTATGTAAAAGCATACATATACATATATAATGTTAAGTGTACTATTAATAGGTACTAAAAAAATAAAAATACTAAAACAATACTCTGCACGTACAGACTAATGTGATGCGTTGAAAAATAAATACTTATAAGTTTACTGTGTGCAAATAAAAAGAACATATAAGGTCTGTTCCAGATGCATAACAAAATAGTCCGGACTTTTGAGAACAAAAAGAAAATTACTCTCTGAATGTGACAAAGTAGTCTGAAATTGCTGGAACGCAAAAAAACACAATTGAACATCCGAAAATGCTAATGGTGCTGACTTAATTAAATAAATTTTATTTTAGTGATTTCTAAAATCACTTAAAATTAAAAATATTTTAAAAACAAAGAATTTGCAGCATTGCCAACAGCTGTAAAAAGTAATTGAATATAAACTTAAAATTATTAAAAATTATTAACGAAGCAGCCCATAATTTTTTTTACAGTTTTATTTATTATTTTATCCCTTGAATACAACTATGTTTATATAATATTTTTAAATATATTTTTGAATTTAACGTTTATTTCAAAATATCTTGAAGTAAAACTCTATGTAATCTATAATACTTTATGAGTACAACTCTGTTTAAATTTAGTATATAAGCAGCTGCATTTGCTTCAATAAATTCATTCTGCTTTCTACCTTCAAAGCAAGCTAAGCTTTGTCTAGTAAGAATACCGGACGGGTTAAATTTGTAATTGGTTGTAGAATTGTCAGAATGCTTCACTAAGAAGAAATTGAGTTTTCCTTCGTTGGAATTGTTCTAAATGAACAACTATTATAATCTTCGAAATAAGATTATCTCATTGGCGCCTAACTTAGCGGCTTCGGAAGATACCACACCAGAAGACTACATAGCTGACGAGGAAAATTCAACGCCTTCAGAGATGGCTACATTTTCTACAGAACAATTTGAGCGAAATCTAGCTGCAATGAGTGGCAATGTAAACTCTGGCTCTTTCACACAGTGCACAGCTCGCTTTAAAGGATGCAGAGATCCAGCCGCTGTTGAGGAATTTTTATCGGCGATAACTGTATTTAAAGATATCGAAAAAATTTTCGATAGTGATGCATTGAAAGGTATGCCGCTTTAAATGGAAGATTACGCTGCTTCATGGTGGATCGGCGTTAAGGACACGGTGAGCAAGTTTGAGCAGGCTGTTTCCCTCATACGAAGTACATTTACTCCTCCCGTTCCCGACTGGCGCGTATTTTCATCGTTATTTGAAGAAAAACAACAGAAAAAGGAGCCTACAGACAGCTTTATCTGCAAGAAAAGACTTCTTCTGTCCCAGCTGAAGCTACCTCCAAGCGAAGCCATTCAGCTCAATATGGTATACGGCCTCCTAAATCTAAAAATTAGAGAACGAGTTCGACGAGAGAACGTAAGCACCTTTGAAGAGTTGATTTCTGCCAGCCGAGAAGCGGAAATGTTGCTGCTAGAATCTCAACCCGTGGCAACGACAGACGAAGGAAGAGAACGTGCTAATGTGAATCGCTGCAGTTTCTGTAGAATAAAGGGCCATTCTATCGATAAATGCTTTAAAAAGAAGAAAGCATTAGAACAACAAAATACCTCAACCAACCCACCTACGCAAAAACCCGAGATGATGAGGAAGCCAATTTACTCTTGTTATGGATGTGGGGCACCGGGGGTTTATAGGTCAAACTACCCAACCTGCATGAAGAACCCAAATGTCGCAGCTAGTCCACAACATCTGTCATTTAATTCGATAATGTCCACGGCTATTGGACATTCATTGCCAGCTACCTTAATTGAGGTTTTTGGACTCAAGGGTGAAGCCATATTCGATTGTGGAGCCAAGACCATCGTTGCGAGTCAGGAACTAAGGAAAATACTCGATGCCAACAATTACGTATTTCAGGAAGTTCGCGCTGAAGTTACCCTGGCGGATGGCTACAGGTAAGGTTATGTCTACCATTTGCAATATCAAAATCGGCAACAGGGTCCGTAGAATTAGATTTATATACCTACCAAATGCGACCAAGAACAGAACGCTTCTGGGTACAGACTTTCTGGAGCAAGCTGGTATTGTTCTCAACATGGCCCAGAGGTATTGGTATTTCGAGAATGAGCCAAGAAGGAAAATTAACTTTGTAACAAGCTTGACAGCGGAGAGTATTTTCTCAGTTCAAGTTGGCAACACAGTTTCTCCATGTGGAAGAGTTATGAAAGAGATGTTACCGTTTGTTAAATTTGCCGAGGGAATAAAAGCTGTTTCACCTTTACACCAAACACCAAAATCTACAGCTAGAAGGAATAACTCTCCGACATTGCCAAAAACACCCTCGTACACTAGCAGTAATAAAGCACTAGACCCCCATTTCGAATATCAATTGCTGCTGCGAGGTAACATGTCTGAAGAAGAATGGCTTGATAAATTGTTTTCATCACCTGGCGCACGCTCAACATCCACTAATTATTCTCCACATTATATACAACCAATATTTAAAGAAACGAGGAAGGAAACCGTTGACACAACCACAACTCAACAACCACCAGCTAAAACTCGAAAAACTGAAGAAACGCCAGATGACTACTTCATCCCATTGTTCTCAATGAACCTCAAAATATTAAAAGAGTCCGATGGTATTAATCTGACTAATGACGAGAAGAAGAAACTAGATGCTGTCCACACCGAGAATGACGCTATATTCGGCGAACCTAAAAGTGTTACACCTTACGCTATTCATCGAATCCATACCGGGGACCACGAACCAATTGCTGTGCCCCCATATCGCTTATCTCTGACAATAAAGACTGCTCTGAAGAATGAAATAACCAAAATGCTCGAGTCCGGGGTCATCGTGGAATGTCAATCTGCTTGGGCTGCTCCTGTTGTTATCGTTCGTAAAAAAACTGGAGGGATACGAGTATGTATTGATTATCGGCAACTTAATGCCATTACGAAACCTGATAGATATCCGCTACCAAGAGTGGATGATATACTTCATGAGGCCAAGGTTACGAAGTTTATGTCCACAATTGATTTGCAGAGTGGCTACTGGCAGATTGGAGTTCATCCATCTGACCAAGATAAGACTGCTTTTGTCACACCCTTTGGGATGTATAAATTTACCCGCATGCCTTTTGGATTACGAAATGCTCCGGCGACGTTCCAACGGCTTATTGATCGTTTGAAGACTTCTCTGGGCGAAAATATATTACTAGCATATCTGGATGATATTATATCGTGTTCATCTAGTTTTGAGCAACATCTTTGCGATCTGGACAGAATTTTCAAAAAACTTAAGAAATTCGGCCTAAAGGCAAATCTGGCAAAGTTTCGTTTTGCATGCAATGAAGTTAAATACCTGGGTCATGTTCTGACTCCACAGGGTATACACACAGATCCCGAAAAAGTCTCAGCATTATATTCCCGTAGAGAACCTAAAAATGTAAAAGAATTGTTGTCGTTTTTGCAAGCATGCTCATGGTACAGGCGATTTATACCATCCTTTGCCGATATATCTAAGCCACTATCTGCGCTGACGAAAAAGAATGCTGTATGGTATTGGGGACCGGAACAACAGGAATCTTTTCAACAATTGAAGACCTTATTAACATCAGCTCCGATATTGAAACAAGCTACTGATGATAAACCATTTATCCTGAAAACAGATGCCAGTGGTTATGCTCTGGGGGCAGTTTTGCTCCAGGGGGAGGGCAACACCCAATCGAATACGCCAGCAGGCTTTTATCGAGTGCAGAACGCAACTGTTCTACAATTGAACGCGAAGCTCTTGCCATTGTCTGGGCTGTCCAAAAATATCGCGGATATATTGAAGGTGCTCCCGTGATATTAGTCATTGACCATCAGCCTTTAAAGTGGTTGATGAAGATCAAAACACCAACTGGAAGGTTAGCCCGTTGGGCTTTACAACTGCAACCTTATGATATTCAGATTGAATATAAGGCAGGTAAGACTAACGTTGTCTCTGATACTCTTTCCAGGCCTCCATGTGAAGATAATCATAATGGGTCAGAATGTGAAATTTGTGCCTTTTCAATTGAACTACCGAGAAAGAACTCAAATGAAATAAGAAATGGTCAGTTAAATGATCCACAACTCCAAAACATTATTCACTGCCTTGAAAGCAAGACCGAAGATCAAGCCTATTGGATGAAGAGAGGATATGTCATGAACGATGGTGTTCTCTACTGCTACGATAACGAAGACTCTGATGATGCACAACTTGTCATACCCACGGAAAAAAGAGAACAAATCCAGAAATACTACCATAATGATGAAACTGCTGGTCACTACGGCATAGAGAGAACTATGCGTAAAATTACGGCAAGGTATTATTGGCCTGGAATACGAAAGGACATCGAGAAGCATGTTAAGGAGTGTATGGAGTGCCAAAGATACAAATCTACAAACTTGAAACCAGCCGGTCTCTATCAGACAGTGTCATCTAACCAAAGATTTGAGGTGATTGCCATTGACCTTTTTGGTCCTTTGCCCATTACTTCTAGAGGATCTCAGTGGATCTTCATAATAGAAGATATTGCTAGCAGATGGGTGGAGTTATTTCCTTTGAAAATTGCTACAGCTGAGGTCTGTGCCAAAACTTTAATCAACGAAATATTTTTGCGCTATGGAGTACCTAGAAAAGTTATTAGCGACAACGGTGTTCAATTTATTTCGGCCGTTATGCAGAAAGTAATTCACTGTTTCAACATTGAACGCTTACTAACACCTGTTTATCATCCTGAGGCGAATCCTCAATCAAAATCAATAAACTTAAGGACATCAAAATTACCGAAAATACGAGACTTGTTTCCTACGACATTAAGGATTTATATACATCAATTCCGACGCAAGAAACGTTAACAATTCTACGTAACATACTTTCCAATTTATACGTCAATCAATATGTTAACGAAATAATGGATATTGCGAAAACGATACTAAAACAAAACTACTTTAGATTTAACAATAACTTTTATAAATTACCTGATTTTTATGCAATATTTAGAACAACTACACGTTAAAACCCTAATGGAAAAACATAAAATAACTCATTATTACAGATACGTAAACGACATAATCCTAGAAAAGGACAACGCAGAAGATATTCTAACGGATTTAAACACTGTACATAACAAAATCACATACATAATGGAAAAAGAGCAAGACGGAACTTTACATTATCTTGACATAACAATAACACGAGGAATTGGCTCATTAAACTTTGACATATAAAGAAAACCAACCACAACAGACACAACTATCCACTGTTCCTCAAACCATCCCACCCAACATAAATTCGCAGCATTTAGACATATGATTCACAGACTTAAGACAGTCCCACTTTCTCCAGACAAAAATAACAAAGAACTCGAAACAATTTACACTATAGCTAAAAATAATGGTTACAACTGCACTACTATCGACAAACTACTTAGACAATACAACACTAAAAACAAGAAAAAAGAAAACAAGGAGACAATCGAGACAACACGACGACACATTTTTACTTACACAGGACTAGAAAAATATAGATCAACTAACCTTTTTCAGAAAGAAGGTTTACAGACAGCACGAAAGACGAGCAACACTTTACGAAAAAATCTCAAGACATCAACCGCAATAACCGATAAATTTAACACCAGCGGAATATACAGACTTACTTGCACCTGCAACTGGAAGACTGGACATTCTTGAAAAACTGAAAATATACAAACCACGAACGTGAAACGGAAATATTATTAACGAACAGGTAAATACAACCTCCGACACAATTTTTACACTACTAAAACTATTAAAACAAACTTACAAACGCAAAACACCCACAGATGGTCAAACTTACCTACCCAATAATAAAATACTGAAATATTAAAATTATATACCTTTAATAAACATGACAGATATCAGGAAATCTACCTGCATAGTACCATTTAAATAGACACCATCCTAACAGACAAAACTATCTGAACCCACCACTATCTATGCAACAAACACATTTCACTATCTAACCAGTACTAATCAAAACGCGGCTTGAAAATGATGTCTTTACTTCGAAACTCGCCAATCGTACAAAATAAACAGCCAGTGACGACGGTCTTCACCGAAAGGTATGACAACAGAACATATTTTAATTAATTTGTTTGCTTTAACAGCATTTTTTGTTTTTATTAAAATTATTTCACTTCTTAACTTCACCTTCTCCAATAGAGTCGATTACTTTTTTAATTAAAAAGGGAGATACTTTTGAAAGGGAGTCCTCACTTTTAACTCTGGTCATGACCAGGAATTTAAGTCCAGGGGTTGTTATTTTAAGATTTTTGTTTTTGTCTATAACTATTGGCGGTTGGGATATCCCACCACTGTGCTTCGTATACTTAAGAAGAGAAAGGAAAACACGAGGTAAATTCAACTTTTGTATATATACGTCTGTTCAGCTCACACAGTCGAATGTCCCAGCGTCTAAATTTTCTTGTTTTCTTTGAAAAACGTCCGCATACATTTGTAAATAATTTCCTTTCTAAAAATGTTAAGAAATTAAATTAAAAATGAACCTTAAGCCGAAAAAGTAAAATTCTATTTCATTTATAACATCCACGGTTCAAATCCTGATAGGGCAAATTTTACGAAAATTTAGAATACGGAAGGCACAGCGAATTTTACATTCATATTTTACTGATCAACAGTTAATATGGTACTGGAACAGAATCTGTAACGTTGTGAAAAAACAAGTATGAATGATTAAAAAATATAAATTGCATTTGTGACCATGCTGATGGCTTGGTACGAAAAGCAAAATCAAATGTACAAGAGGAGGTATAAAGAGAACAGCAAAGATGTGCTTTAGGTTGTGTATGAACTTCGATCCACCAAATTAATATTGATTAGTTTACAATATACACAACCTAAGGTAGATAGATGCGAAGAATGCTGATGAAGGATATAGCGATCCAGAAAATGCTGCATTTCATAAATTTAAAATGTCCCTCAAGCCAAAAAAGTAAAATTCTATTTCATTTGTTAAGTTTTATATTTGCAGTGTAATAGGAACGAAGTGTCAATTACCAAAACTGGTGCTTTACGTTATTTGTGTGTACCAGCTACATCAACAGAAGCGGAAAGAATGTTGAGCAAAGCTGGCGTGACAATTTCTGACCGAAAAAGTTGTTTAAAACACAAAACTGTCGATATGATATATTTACTAACAAAAATGACTGCCTATCTATGTGAATGTAAATAGCCAACGGCATTCTCGTTTCTACAAAAAAGTGGAACATTCTCCAATTTATTTTATTAAAAAATGGGACTGTGTACACTGTCTTGTAAAAGTTTTGCTACTTTATGCTTATTATGACCATTAATTTGTATGTTATATCGTTTTCTGCTATATCTTGCGTTAAACGGAAAAAATTATAAAACACATAAGAAATTTTTTGTAGAAACGAAGATTGATATATTCCTAAGTTGCTACGGCGTCATAATTTTAACAAATTTTTTTTATGATATTAATCTGACCTCTTGGAATATTATTTGTTGTAGATTAGTTAGCTAACGTAGTTTTTTTTTGTTATGACGGCTTTACTGCGATTTAGCTATAAATAAAAATGTATGTAAATAATCAAATGTGATCTCCTTTTGTCAGAAATTCTTTTTAGTTAACTAAATAGTTGGAGGAATTTTTTAATTTTTATTTCTTTTTAATTTATTTTTCATTAATCTATATGTTTTGTTGGTTTGTTTTTATTTATTTACCATGATATTTTCTATATGATTATATTTGTTTTTTTTTCCACTAAATTTTAATATATGTATGTATGTATGTATAGTAGCGCAGAAAACTCCACATACCCCCCAAAATACTACATTTTAAAATTTTATCAGCAATGTTTATACCCTATCATGCGCTTTAAAAATAAATGATTTTTGAAAAATAAAAATATTTAATAAAAAATTCAGGTTTTAATACACAGAAAAAACACATACTCCGTAGTTTACTGTTTGAGTTCATAAAAAATATTGATATTTAATTATTTTGTTGCACTTCTTTTACTTTCTAACACGGCATTAGATGGTTTTTCATTATATATAGAAGTTTATAGCCTTTATACTCTTACTCACATCTTTTACCTTTCATCATTTTTGCAAGATGATAACATCTTCCTATATAAAATCTATATAAAAAACTTAACATCTTTACAAGATGTTCGCACATCATTTTGTTGTTATCAACATCTTTCGATTATTTTAGTGCCACCACTAAAGAAAACTAAAAGCAATTGTCAAAAACTCATACCATAATTAGAAAATGTACAAGTATCAACAATTTATAAAATGAGCGGGACCGAACAACGTAAGTAAATTTTAAAATTAAAATTAAAATTAAAAAGAATACAGTATTTACAGTAAAAAAAGAAAATAATATTTCGTGTTATATGGTATGGCTGACGAGAGTATGCTAGTAGACCTTTGGTATGAAAAATTTGCAGAATTGCGGGGTGAAAGCAAAAACTAGCATATTTTCCAGAAAATGCCAGTGAAGTTGCAAGAAGGATTTTCTGGAAGCTGCAGAGATGTTCGTACAAAATTGGATAACCTCACCCGGAAATAAAGTAAAAGAAATTTATGCATACTTATTGATACATACATATCTACTGACATAAGTATGTATGTTTATCTTTAAAAATAATTGTTCTAGACAAGAGGAGAATCAAAGTCTTCATGGGAACATTTCCATAAAATTAATAATATCTTGGGGTCTTTTAAACTGCAAAATGTTCAAGATATTATGCATGAAAGTACAGCCAAGTTGTGTTTACATAAAATAAGTTAAAATAGTCATAAAAATTTTAATACACTTTGTTTTTAAAAGATATGTCTACACTTTTGAACGAAAGCCCGGATATTGTTGAGCTCGACCCAATAAGTTTTGACACTGAGCAGCCATGCTCAAGAAGATGGAGCGCATCAACAATTGAAGAGTCTACGCAGCCACAGGCAAAGAAAAGGAAAATGGGCGTTAATGCCGAAGTAATAAAATTATGTAGGGAGCGCAATGAAATGCAAAAGAAAATTAATGAAGAGCGCAAGAAACAAATAGAAATGGTAAAAAGGCTGCACAAAATCACAAAATGCGGCATTTCAAAACGAGCTGCTGAGTATTTTGCGAGAAAGAAGTAAGTACATAATTTTTATATGCTATTCCTAACATTTTATTATTATTATTTTTAGGGATAGTTAATTTCGCTTTTCTTTAAATTTTTTAATAAAAAATTTATGAGTTTGTTTTTGCTTTTATTGATTTTTGTCTTGCTTTGTTGTTTTAAGTATTATGATTTCTGCTTCATGTTAAATGTAATTTACTTTGTTTCATTTTTTAAACTACAATGAACGATTTTTTTGTTTTATGTGTGTTTTATAATTACTTTTCAATGTACAAATATTTAGGTATACAAACCTGAGTTGTTGTTGAGTAGTTTTCATCAGAGTTCATTTTAGTTTTCAAATTGTTATTTTTTAAATGAATACAAAAAGTGAATATTTTTGATCTAAACGAATGATTGTTATTTAAAGCATTATATTTAAATAAAATTAAAATTGAGTATAATGTTGCAATGTTTTTTCGGCTATGAACGAATGTGTGCATAAAGATAATGTATTAAGATAATAGTCGCTTTAGAAATTTAAAATTATCTTTCAAATTTCGCAATTGCATTGAAAAATCAGCAGTTGTGTTTGTATAATGTGGCTGCGGGCGGAATTCAGTCTGATCAACCACCAACTCTCATTAATAGGTTGTTATTGCCGTTTAAAAAGTTGTTAAGAATACAGCAACACATAATAATTTTACTTTTAAATTTTGAATGATTGTCTAAGCCTTTTTCTATACGTAGGAATCTAGTCCTTATGTGCCCAAATGCATTTATACTACACGCCTTGCCTTTGATAAAGTGTAATTAAACATTTATTGTTCTAAGGAGGCAGATGTTGAAAGGGGTTCATGAAAATTTGAATGCAAAGTCCCCTTTAAGGACTACTGGAACTTCTGTGTTATATATATGTACGGATTTTTCTTTTAAGTTGTGCGATGATTTAATCATTTAACTTAATTGAGACTGTTGGTAAATTTGCGAGTCATTGTAACCGACATTGACGTAAAGAAATCTATAACTAACTTGAAAATTATTAAATTGAAAAAATTTTGTAACTCTAAAACTAACCGATAGTCTACCAATGCAAATAAAACTGTTGAGTACCATCCCTTGTAGTTGTAATGGTCAATAACCTCTGCAGCTGGTGGCTTAATTTCAATATGACATCCATCTGTTTAAATAAATTTAAGTATATACAAACATAAGCGTATGCACATTTTTGTTTAAATAAAATTTATTTTAATATAAAATTATTAGCTTACCAATTGCACCTTAGCACTGAGAAAACTTTGTATCATTTTTCCTTAAAACTTTCATGTACCAGCAACGAATGTGCCGCCCGATCCATTCACAAGCTCTCTTTAAAAAACTCTGGACTACCATTTGGAATATCCTTTTCCCAAAAACTGTCATTGCAATTCTAAGGTTTTATATACATTTATTAGTTCGAATCTTAATAAATTATTTTAAATTCTCACAAATGTCCACAGGCATCTCGGGCTCGAAACATGTTGCGCATAAAGCAAGATTTTATCGTCATCGTCGCCGTCTTTTGCATAATTTCTAACAATTCTGCAAATTAAAGTAGTAATTGTTTCTGCTCTTTAAGAGCAATAATAATTCCAATAATTGCAGAATTTTCAATTCCATTTTATTTAATGATTTTTTGTTTGCTCTCCAAGACGTGAAAAATTACTTGACAGATTAAAGATGTTAAAAATGTAATGTAAGCAGCCTTTTTCAACTTTCAACATCTTCCACACGCATCTCAAAGATGTTAGTGTAAAAAGTCTATTACCGGTAGTTTTCGAAAAAATTTTATACCATTCTTTGGTAAGAGCATTTTTTAGGTCCTGTTTGTTCCTTATCGCAGTTTTTCTTATCCTGCGATTTAATTCATCCCAGCAACTGGGGAGAAGAATGCAGTTGTTTAGGCACATTGTACAACAGCCATTCCTTCTAATGGCCGCAGTGTGCTGTGGGTCGTTATCTTGTTAAAGGTACCGACTTCCAAACAGACCCATTTTGGATGCTGACTCCTTCGTAATATCTTTTAATACGTTCAAATACATAAATCGATCCATTGCTGTCTTAATAAAAACTAAATTTCCAACCCCAGCCGCCGACACACATCCTCAAATCATATCAGAACCGCCTCCGTGTTTTACTGTAGGCATCAAGTTTTTATGTTCTAGCTCTTCATTCTTTTTGCGGCAAGTTTTTTGTTTTCCATCAAATCCAAATATGTAGAATTTACTTTCCCCACTAAAGACAACGTTTTTCCCAAAGGATTCATCGTAATTTTTATGGTTTTTAGCAAACTTTATTCACTCGGTTTTATTAATATCACTTATGATTGGGTTTTTCCGAGGCACTAGGCTATGAAAACCTCCATCTTCTGCGTACTGTTTCTAGATGAACAATGGCAATCGACATTGTTTCCATGTCTTATACTATATCAACAGCCGTTGTCCTCGGTTTTATGTCAACTTCTTTTAATATGTGTCGTTTTATACGCTGAGTAATTTTTGGCGGACGGCCACTTCTTGGCCTACAATTAATACTGCCGAAAAATGAGATTCCTAATACCTAAGCTTATTTATTTAACTTTTGGACACATGGCTGCCAAAATTCAAAACGACTGGTTGCAAAGCTTTGCAATTATTAACTGAGAGACATGAACCATTACAATGTAATGGAAAAACATGTGTAAGTTCTTTAATTGGTAAAATCCCATTGACCAACAGTGGGAGTGTGTATACTTTTCTTTGTAGTAAAAACTAAATTTTTTAACTTTTCAACACATATTTTTATTTTTCAAAAATCCTTTAGTTTAAAAAGTTTTATTTCTTATTACGAATAACAGGATATAAATATTGTTGAAAAAAATTTTAAACTTTACATAAAAAAAGTTTTTTGGGGGATATGTAGAGTTACTTAGTTTAAAAAGTTTTATTTCTTATTACGAATAATAGGATATAAATATTGTTGAAAAAAATTTTAAACTTTACATAAAATAAAGTTTTTTGGGGGATATGTAGAGTTTTCTGTGCCACTGCATATTAAAAACATTGATATAAAAGTTAAGTTTTGAAAAAAACAAGCTTTCTTTTTACTTTAAGGAATGATTTCATGGCGAAACAATTTACCAAGTGGTGTTAATAGCCCAGGTGTTTTTTGTTTTTGTTCGACGTTGTTGTCAGAATTATAAATAAGAGATGTGTAAACTGCACTAAAAACCAATAGAGAGTAGAACACATAATATTTGTGCTATGTGTAATGCCCATCTCTGATTAACAAACAAAAGAAATTGCTTCCCAGTATACCACAATTAATTTCATAATTTTTTATATTATATTCTTAATGCATTTTATTTATTTTTGTAAAACCATTCATGTGTTTTTTGCACGGGCACTTGAAAGTTTTATAAAATTAAAATTGTGAAACCAAGAAACGAAATGTAAGGTACGTTTTTGACAGCTCAAAAGTTTTTACAAAAACAAAATACACGTAAAAGGTAATACATTCACCTGGTGTTATTGCGCCATGGCTCGCCTTGTACCACGGCATTACGAAACAAAATACATTGTTCGAACACAAAGCAACTATCGTTTTTGCATTCAGCCATATTTGACATATCAAATTATTGAATTTTATCCCAAGGTCAATATAAGGCATATTAATATACTACGTAGTGTTAGTAGATCAGGTTAAATTTTTTGTTTACCTTTTTAGGTATCAGATTTTGTTTACACCTTTTATTTTCTTAGGATTTTTTTTTAATATAATGTGTCGGGGAAATATGTATGTGTATTTAAAACCTCCATAGAACAAAAAAGTGTGCAAAAATTTATTATGGAGCTTGATCTTATCCCTCTACTGCTCCTTATTCGCAAAATCACATCCATACCGGCTTCCATACGTATTTTTCTTCATTGCATGTAAGTTTTGATGGTATATTTACTAACAAAAATGACTGCCTATCTATGTGAATGTAAATAGCCAACGGCATTCTCGTTTCTACAAAAAAGTGGAACATTCTCCAATTTATTTTATTAAAAAATGGGACTGTGTACACTGTCTTGTGAAAGTTTTGCTACTTTATGCTTATTATGACCATTAATTTGTATGTTATATTGTTTTCTGCTATATCTTGCGTTAAACGGAAAAAATTATAAAACACATAAGAAATTTTTTGTAGAAACGAAGATTGATATATTCCTAAGTTGCTACGGCGTCATAATTTAAACAAATTTTTTTTATGATATTAATCTGACCTCTTGGAATATTATTTGTTGTAAATTAGTTAGCTAACGTAGTTTTTTTTTGTTATGACGGCTTTACTGCGATTTAGCTATAAATAAAAATGTATGTAAATAATCAAATGTGATCTCCTTTTGTCAGAAATTCTTTTTAGTTAACTAAATAGTTGGAGGAATTTTTTAATTTTTATTTCTTTTTAATTTATTTTTCATTAATCTATATGTTTTGTTGGTTTGTTTTTATTTATTTACCATGATATTTTCTATAGGATTATATTTGTTTTTTTTTCCACTAATTTTTAATATATGTATGTATGTATGTATGTATAGTGGCGCAGAAAACTCCACATACCCCCCAAAATACTACATTTTAAAATTTTATCAGCAATATTTATACCCTATCATGCGCTTTAAAAATAAATGATTTTTGAAAAATAAAAATATTTAATAAAAAATTCAGGTTTTAATACACAGAAAAAACACATACTCCGTAGTTTACTGTTTGAGTTCATAAAAATATTGATATTTAATTATTTTGTTGCACTTCTTTTACTTTCTAACACGGCATTAGATGGTTTTTCATTATATATAGAAGTTTATAGCCTTTATACTCTTACTCACATCTTTTACCTTTCATCATTTTTGCAAGATGATAACATCTTCCTATATAAAGTCTATATAAAAAAACTTAACATCTTTACAAGATGTTCGCACATCATTTTGTTGTTATCAACATCTTTCGATTATTTTAGTGCCACCACTAAAGAAAACTAAAAGCAATTGTCAAAAACTCATACCATAATTAGAAAATGTACAAGTATCAACAATTTATAAAATGAGCGGGACCGAACAACGTAAGTAAATTTTAAAATTAAAATTAAAATTAAAAAGAATACAGTATTTACAGTAAAAAAAGAAAATAATATTTCGTGTTATATGGTATGGCTGACGAGAGTATGCTAGTAGACCTTTGGTATGAAAAATTTGCAGAATTGCGGGGTGAAAGCAAAAACTAGCATATTTTCCAGAAAATGCCAGTGAAGTTGCAAGAAGGATTTTCTGGAAGCTGCAGAGATGTTCGTACAAAATTGGATAACCTCACCCGGAAATAAAGTAAAAGAAATTTATGCATACTTATTGATACATACATATCTACTGACATAAGTATGTATGTTTATCTTTAAAAATAATTGTTCTAGACAAGAGGAGAATCAAAGTCTTCATGGGAACATTTCCATAAAATTAATAATATCTTGGGGTCTTTTAAACTGCAAAATGTTCAAGATATTATGCATGAAAGTACAGCCAAGTTGTGTTTACATAAAATAAGTTAAAATAGTCATAAAAATTTTAATACACTTTGTTTTTAAAAGATATGTCTACACTTTTGAACGAAAGCCCGGATATTGTTGAGCTCGACCCAATAAGTTTTGACACTGAGCAGCCATGCTCAAGAAGATGGAGCGCATCAACAATTGAAGAGTCTACGAAGCCACAGGCAAAGAAAAGGAAAATGGGCGTTAATGCCGAAGTAATAAAATTATGTAGGGAGCGCAATGAAATGCAAAAGAAAATTAATGAAGAGCGCAAGAAACAAATAGAAATGGTAAAAAGGCTGCACAAAATCACAAAATGCGGCATTTCAAAACGAGCTGCTGAGTATTTTGCGAGAAAGAAGTAAGTACATAATTTTTATATGCTATTCCTAACATTTTATTATTATTATTTTTAGGGATAGTTAATTTCGCTTTTCTTTAAATTTTTTAATATTTTATTTTTTAATAAAAAATTTATGAGTTTGTTTTTGCTTTTATTGATTTTTGTCTTGCTTTGTTGTTTTAAGTATTATGATTTCTGCTTCATGTTAAATGTAATTTACTTTGTTTCATTTTTTAAACTACAATGAACGATTTTTTTGTTTTATGTGTGTTTTATAATTACTTTTCAATGTACAAATATTTAGGTATACAAACCTGAGTTGTTGTTGAGTAGTTTTCATCAGAGTTCATTTTAGTTTTCAAATTGTTATTTTTTAAATGAATACAAAAAATGAATATTTTTGATCTAAACGAATGATTGTTATTTAAAGCATTATATTTAAATAAAATTAAAATTGAGTATAATGTTGCAATGTTTTTTCGGCTATGAACGAATGTGTGCATAAAGATAATGTATTAAGATAATAGTCGCTTTAGAAATTTAAAATTATCTTTCAAATTTCGCAATTGCATTGAAAAATCAGCAGTTGTGTTTGTATAATGTGGCTGCGGGCGGAATTCAGTCTGATCAACCACCAACTCTCATTAATAGGTTGTTATTGCCGTTTAAAAAGTTGTTAAGAATACAGCAACACATAATAATTTTACTTTTAAATTTTGAATGATTGTCTAAGCCTTTTTCTATACGTAGGAATCTAGTCCTTATGTGCCCAAATGCATTTATACTACACGCCTTGCCTTTGATAAAGTGTAATTAAACATTTATTGTTCTAAGGAGGCAGATGTTGAAAGGGGTTCATGAAAATTTGAATGCAAAGTCCCCTTTAAGGACTACTGGAACTTCTGTGTTATATATATGTACGGATTTTTCTTTTAAGTTGTGCGATGATTTAATCATTTAACTTAATTGAGACTGTTGGTAAATTTGCGAGTCATTGTAACCGACATTGACGTAAAGAAATCTATAACTAACTTGAAAATTATTAAATTGAAAAAATTTTGTAACTCTAAAACTAACCGATAGTCTACCAATGCAAATAAAACTGTTGAGTACCATCCCTTGTAGTTGTAATGGTCAATAACCTCTGCAGCTGGTGGCTTAATTTCAATATGACATCCATCTGTTTAAATAAATTTAAGTATATACAAACATAAGCGTATGCACATTTTTGTTTAAATAAAATTTATTTTAATATAAAATTATTAGCTTACCAATTGCACCTTAGCACTGAGAAAACTTTGTATCATTTTTCCTTAAAACTTTCATGTACCAGCAAATAATGTGCCGCCCGATCCATTCACAAGCTCTCTTTAAAAAACTCTGGACTACCATTTGGAATATCCTTTTCCCAAAAACTGTCATTGCAATTCTAAGGTTTTATATACATTTATTAGTTCGAATCTTAATAAATTATTTTAAATTCTCACAAATGTCCACAGGCATCTCGGGCTCGAAACATGTTGCGCATAAAGCAAGATTTTATCGTCATCGTCGCCGTCTTTTGCATAATTTCTAACAATTCTGCAAATTAAAGTAGTAAAATTTTCTGCTCTTTAAGAGCAAAAATAAATCCAATAATTGCAGAATTTTCAATTCCATTTTATTTAATGATTTTTTGTTTGCTCTCCAAGACGTGAAAAATTACTTGACAGATTAAAGATGTTAAAAATGTAATGTAAGCAGCCTTTTTCAACTTTCCACATCTTCCACACGCATCTCAAAGATGTTAGTGTAAAAAGTCTATTACCGGTAGTTTTCGAAGAAATTTTATACCATTCTTTGGTAAGAGCATTTTTTAGGTCCTGTTTGTTCCTTATCGCAGTTTTTCTTATCCTGCGATTTAATTCATCCCAGCAACTGGGGAGAAGAATGCAGTTGTTTAGGCACATTGTACAACAGCCATTCCTTCTAATGGCCGCAGTGTGCTGTGGGTCGTTATCTTGTTAAAGGTACCGACTTCCAAACAGACCCATTTTGGATGCTGACTCCTTCGTAATATCTTTTAATACGTTCAAATACATAAATCGATCCATTGCTGTCTTAATAACAACTAAATTTCCAACCCCAGCCGCCGACACACATCCTCAAATCATATCAGAACCGCATCAAGTTTTTATGTTCTAGCTCTTCATTCTTTTTGCGCCAAGTTTTTTGTTTTCCATCAAATCCAAATATGTAGAATTTACTTTCCCCACTAAAGACAACGTTTTTCCCAAAGGATTCATCGTAATTTTTATGGTTTTTAGCAAACTCTATTCACTCGGTTTTATTAATATCACTTATGATTGGGTTTTTCCGAGGCACTAGGCTATGAAAACCTCCATCTTCTGCGTACTGTTTCTAGATGAACAATGGCAATCGACATTGTTTCCATGTCTTATACTATATCAACAGCCGTTGTCCTCGGTTTTATGTCAACTTCTTTTAATATGTGTCGTTTTATACACTGAGTAATTTTTGGCGGACGGCCACTTCTTGGCCTACAATTAATACTGCCGAAAAATGAGATTCCTAATACCTAAGCTTATTTATTTAACTTTTGGACACATGGCTGCCAAAATTCAAAACGACTGGTTGCAAAGCTTTGCAATTATTAACTGAGAGACATGAACCATTACAATGTAATGGAAAAACATGTGTAAGTTCTTTAATTGGGAAAATCCCATTGACCAACAGTGGGAGTGTGTATACTTTTCTTTGTAGTAAAAACTAAATTTTTTAACTTTTCAACACATATTTTTATTTTTCAAAAATCCTTTAGTTTAAAAAGTTTTATTTCTTATTACGAATAACAGGATATAAATATTGTTGAAAAAAATTTTAAACTTTACATAAAAAAAGTTTTTTGGGGGATATGTAGAGTTACTTAGTTTAAAAAGTTTTATTTCTTATTACGAATAATAGGATATAAATATTGTTGAAAAAAATTTTAAACTTTACATAAAATAAAGTTTTTTGGGGGATATGTAGAGTTTTCTGTGCCACTGCATATTAAAAACATTGATATAAAAGTTAAGTTTTGAAAAAAAACAAGCTTTCTTTTTACTTAAAGGAATGATTTCATGGCGAAACAATTTACCAAGTGGTGTTAATAGCCCAGGTGTTTTTTGTTTTTGTTCGACGTTGTTGTCAAAATTTTAAAATAAATTACAAAATAAAAAATTTTTACCTTAATCTTTAAAAAGTCGTGCTGATTATCCCGACCGAATTATTAAAATCACTGATATTAACTATTGAAAGTGAAAGGACGTTTCGATGGTTATTTCGCTAACTGTCACTTATCTCTTCAGGAAACTTCTCACTTAAATTTAAAATCAACGACAAAAAATCAAAGTTTAAGCAAACACAACAATAATCAACATTCATTTTATTTCTCTTTATCCCCTGTATATGGCTGACTTTTTTTCGCCTCTTTTATACAGTTAAAAGATATTGAAAAATAAAATAAAAACAACAATAAAATATCACAAAATACTATGATAATTTATTTTTGTTTTTTGCACGGGTACTTGCAATTTAATAATGTGAGTTTTAAATCACGGGAATATTTATTAATTTAACCTTAAACTTTTAAAAATCGTGCTGATTATCCCAACCGAATTATTAAAATCACCAATATTGAAGGTGAAAGCACGTTTCGATAGCCATTTCGTTACCGCTCACTTTGTTTTTTGCACGGGCACTTGAAAGTTTTATAAAATTAAAATTGTGAAACCAAAAAACAAAATGTAAGGTATTGCTGTATACACAGGATATAGAAACCAACTGGGTATAACTGAATATAAAGTACCAAATGATGATAGGATGATAAATTAAATTTGGCTTCCTTTTTCTTAGTCAGCTATTTTGGACATCAACGGGGTGGTCTACAATATGCAAAAGACCAAACAAATGAAGAGATGTGTAAACTGCACTAAAAACCAATAGAGAGTAGAACACATAATATTTGTGCTATGTGTAATGCCCATCTCTGATTAACAAACAAAAGAAATTGCTTCTCAGTATACCATAATTAATTTCATAATTTTTTATATTATATTCTTAATGCATTTTATTTATTTTTGTAAAACCATTCATGTGTTTTTTGCACGGGCACTTGAAAGTTTTATAAAATTAAAATTGTGAAACCAAGAAACGAAATGTAAGGTACGTTTTTGACAGCTCAAAAGTTTTTACAAAAACAAAATACACGTAAAAGGTAATACATTCACCTGGTATTATTGCGCCATGGTTTGCCTTGTACCACGGCATTACGAAACAAAATACATTGTTCGAACACAAAGCAACTATCGTTTTTGCATTCAGCCATATTTGATATATCAAATTATTGAATTTTATCCCAAGGTCAATATAAGGCATATTAATATACTACGTAGTGTTAGTAGATCAGGTTAAATTTTTTGTTTACCTTTTTAGGTATCAGATTTTGTTTACACCTTTTATTTTCTTAGGATTTTTTTTGTAATATCATGTGTCGGGGAAATATGTATGTGTATTTAAAACCTCCATAGAACAAAAAAGTGTGCAAAAATTTATTATGGAGCTTGATCTTATCCCTCTACTGCTCCTTATTCGCAAAATCACATCCATAACGGCTTCCATACGTATTTTTCTTCATTGCATGTAAGTTTTGTGAAATTATTAAAAATAATGGCCCATATTCATAGTTAAAATACAGTATACTTTAAAGGAACTAAAGTCGGTTTTACTTTAGGGTCAACTCTAACTCATTCATAGACAATTTAAAATATACTTTTGGCGTTAAAGTCAACTCTAAATTTAAAACTAGCTAAAGTTGTTTTTAACTCATTTTAATTATTTTATTTAGTTTAAGAATATAATACTCTTTATCTGATTTTTTTTTACCAAAGTAAACGAAATAAAAACAAGGTTACTTTTTTCTTATGTTTGTTTAGAAATTGTATGACAACATTTATCAAATTACAGTTGACACCCAGTTGAAGTCGGCTAAACCTAAAGTATACTTTATTCTTGACTATGAAAGCAAAAAATATAATAAGAGACTTTTATTTTAGAGCATACTTTAGCTAGAGTCGACTTTAGTCTATAACTAAGATTATGGGCCAATAATAATATTCATTTGTTTTATTTAAGATAAGAAATATTCTGGTAATAACGAAATTTAAAATTTTACTAATACATAAAAGAAAGTACCTTTAAAATAGCGACATTCATTAAGAGGATGCCTATGTAAAAGCATACATATACATATATAACGTTAAGTGTACTATTAATAGGTACTAAAAAAATAAAAATACTAAAACAATACTCTGCACGTACAGACTAATGTGATGCGTTGAAAAATAAATACTTATTAGTTTACTGTGTGCAAATAAAAAGAACATATAAGGTCTGTCCCAGATGCATAACAAAATAGTCCGGACTTTTGAGAACAAAAAGAAAATTACTCTCTGAATGTGACAAAGTAGTCTGAAATTGCTGGAACGCAAAAAAACACAATTGAACATCCTAAAATGCTAATGGTGCTGACTTAATTAAATAAATTTTATTTTAGTGATTTCTAAAATCACTTAAAATTAAAAATATTTAAAAAAAAGAATTTGCAGCATTGCCAACAGCTGTAAAAAGTAATTGAATATAAACTTAAAATTATTAAAAATTATTAATGAAGCAGCCCATAATTTTTTTTACATTTTTATTTATTATTTTATCCCTTGAATACAACTATGTTTATATAATATTTTTAAATATATTTTTGAATTTAACGTTTATTTCAAAATATCTTAAAGTACAACTCTATGTAATCTATAATACTTTTTGAATACAAATCTATGTTTATATAATATTTTTAAATATATTTGTAAATCTAACGTTCATTTCATTATAAAACATAATACCTTGAAGTACAACTCTATGTAATCTATAATACTTTATGAGTACAACTCTGTTTAAATTTAGTATATAAGCAGCTGCATTTGCTTCAATAAATTCATTCTGCTTTCTACCTTCAAAGCAAGCTAAGCTTTGTCCAGTAAGAACACCGGACGGGTTAAATTTGTAATTGGTTGTAGAATTGTCAGAATGCTTCACTAAGAAGAAATTGAGTTTTCCTTCGTTGGAATTGTTCTAAATGAACAACTATTATAATCTTCGAAATAAGATTATCTCATTGGCGCCTAACTTAGTGGCTTCGGAAGATACCACACCAGAAGACTACATAGCTGACGAGGAAAATTCAACGCCTTCAGAGATGGCTACATTTTCTACAGAACAATTTGAGCGAATTTTAGCTGCAATGAGTGGCAATGTAAAATCTGGCTCTTTCACACAGTGCACAGCTCGCTTTAAAGGATGCAGAGATCCAGCCGCTGTTGAGGAATTTTTATCGGCGATAACTGTATTTAAAGATATCGAAAAAATTTCCGATAGTGATGCATTGAAAGGTATGCCGCTTTTAATGGAAGATTACGCTGCTTCATGGTGGATCGGCGTTAAGGACACGGTGAGCAAGTTTGAGCAGGCTGTTTCCCTCATACGAAGTACATTTACTCCTCCCGTTCCCGACTGGCGCGTATTTTCATCGTTATTTGAAGAAAAACAACAGAAAAAGGAGCCTACAGACAGCTTTATCTGCAAGAAAAGACTTCTTCTGTCCCAGCTGAAGCTACCTCCAAGCGAAGCCAATCAGCTCAATATGGTATACGGCCTCCTAAATCTAAAAATTAGAGAACGAGTTCGACGAGAGAACGTAAGCACCTTTGAAGAGTTGATTTCTGCCAGCCGAGAAGCGGAAATGTTGCTGCTAGAATCTCAACCCGTGGCAACGACAGACGAAGGAAGAGAACGTGCTAATGTGAATCGCTGCAGTTTCTGTAGAATAAAGGGCCATTCTATCGATAAATGCTTTAAAAAGAAGAAAGCATTAGAACAACAAAATACCTCAACCAACCCACCTACGCAAAAACCCGAGATGATGAGGAAGCCAATTTACTCTTGTTATGGATGTGGGGCACCGGGGGTTTATAGGTCAAACTGCCCAACCTGCATGAAGAACCCAAATGTCGCAGCTAGTCCACAACATCTGTCATTTAATTCGATAATGTCCACGGCTATTGGACATTCATTGCCAGCTACCTTAATTGAGGTTTTTGGACTCAAGGGTGAAGCCATATTCGATTGTGGAGCCAAGACCAGCGTTGCGAGTCAGGAACTGAGGAAAATACTCGATGCCAACAATTGCGTATTTCAGGAAGTTCGCGCTGAAATTACCCTGGCGGATGGCTCATTAACTACAGGTAAGGTTATGTCTACCATTTGCAATATCAAAATCGGCAACAGGGTCCGTAGAATCAGATTTATATACCTACCAAATGCGACCAAGAACAGAACGCTTCTGGGTACAGACTTTCTGGAGCAAGCTGGTATTGTTCTCAACATGGCCCAGAGGTATTGGTATTTCGAGAATGAGCCAAGAAGGAAAATTAACTTTGTAACAAGCTTGACAGCGGAGAGTATTTTCTCAGTTCAAGTTGGCAACACAGTTTCACCATGTGGAAGAGTTATGAAAGAGATGTCACCGTTTGTTAAATTTGCCGAGGGAATAAAAGCTGTTTCACCTTTACACCAAACACCAAAATCTACAGCTAGAAGGAATAACTCTCCGACATTGCCAAAAACACCCTCGTACACTAGCAGTAATAAAGCACTAGACCCCCATTTCGAACATCAATTGCTGCTGCGAGGTAACATGTCTGAAGAAGAATGGCTTGATAAATTGTTTTCATCACCTGGCGCACGCTCAACATCCACTAATTATTCTCCACATTATATACAACCAATATTTAAAGAAACGAGGAAGGAAACCGTTGACACAACCACAACTCAACAACCACCAGCTAAAACTCGAAAAACTGAAGAAACGCTAGATGACTACTTCATCCCATTGTTCTCAATGAACCTCAAAATATTAAAAGAGTCCGATGGTATTAATCTGACCAATGACGAGAAGAAGAAACTAGATGCTGTCCACACCGAGAATGACGCTATATTCGGCGAACCTAAAAGTGTTACACCTTACGCTATTCATCGAATCCATACCGGGGACCACGAACCAATTGCTGTGCCCCCATATCGCTTATTTCTGACAATAAAGACTGCTCTGAAGAATGAAATAACCAAAATGCTCGAGTCCGGGGTCATCGTGGAATGTCAATCTGCTTGGGCTGCTCCTGTTGTTATCGTTCGTAAAAAAACTGGAGGGATACGAGTATGTATTGATTATCGGTAACTTAATGCCATTACGAAACCTGATAGATATCCGCTACCAAGAGTGGATGATATACTTCATGAGGCCAAGGTTACGAAGTTTATGTCCACAATTGATTTGCAGAGTGGCTACTGGCAGATTGGAGTTCATCCATCTGACCAAGATAAGACTGCTTTTGTCACACCCTTTGGGATGTATAAATTTACCCGCATGCCTTTTGGATTACAAAATACTCCGGCGACGTTCCAACGGCTTATTGATCGTTTGAAGACTTCTCTGGGCGAAACTATATTACTAGCATATCTGGATGATATTATATTGTGTTCATCTAGTTTTGAGCAACATCTTTGCGATCTGGACAGAATTTTCAAAAAACTTAAGGAATTCGGCCTAAAGGCAAATCTGGCAAAGTGTCGTTTTGCATGCAATGAAGTTAAATACCTGGGTCATGTTCTGACTCCACAGGGTATACACACAGATCCCGAAAAAGTCTCAGCAATATATTCCCGTAGAGAACCTAAAAATGTAAAAGAATTGTTGTCGTTTTTGCAAGCATGCTCATGCTACAGGCGATTTATACCATCCTTTGCCGATATATCTAAGCCACTATCTGCGCTGACGAAAAAGAATGCTGTATGGTATTGGGGACCGGAACAACAGGAATCTTTTCAACAATTGAAGACCTTATTAACATCAGCTCCGATATTGAAACAAGCTACTGATGATAAACCATTTATCCTGAAAACAGATGCCAGTGGTTATGCTCTGGGGGCAGTTTTGCTCCAGGGGGAGGGCAACACCCAATCGAATACGCCAGCAGGCTTTTATCGAGTGCAGAACGCAACTATTCCACAATTGAACGCGAAGCTCTTGCCATTGTGTGGGCTGTCCAAAAATATCGCGGATATATTGAAGGTGCTCTTTTGATATTAGTCATTGACCATCAGCCTTTAAAGTGGTTGATGAAGATCAAAATACCAACTGGAAGGTTAGCCCGTTGGGCTTTACAACTGCAACCTTATGATATTCAGATTGAATATAAGGCAGGTAAGACTAACGTTGTCGCTGATACTCTTTCCAGGCCTCCATGTGAAGATAATCATAATGGGTCAGAATGTGAAATTTGTGCCTTTTCCATTGAACTACCGAGAAAGAACTCAAATGAAATAAGAAATGGTCAGTTAAATGATCCACAACTCCAAAACATTATTCACTGCCTTGAAAGCAAGACCGAAGATCAAGCCTATTGGATGAAGAGAGGATATGTCATGAACGATGGTGTTCTCTACTGCTACGATAACGAAGACTCTGATGATGCACAACTTGTCATACCCACGGAAAAAAGAGAACAAATCCTGAAATACTACCATAATGATAAAACTGCTGGTCACTACGGCATAGAGAGAACTATGCGTAAAATTACGGCAAGGTATTATTGGCCTGGAATACGAAAGGACATCGAGAAGCATGTTAAGGAGTGTATGGAGTGCCAAAGATACAAATCTACAAACTTGAAACCAGCCGGTCTCTATCAGACAGTGTCATCTAACCAAAGATTGGAGGTGATTGCCATTGACCTTTTTGGTCCTTTGCCCATTACTTCTAGAGGATCTCAGTGGATCTTCATAATAGAAGATATTGCTAGCAGATGGGTGGAGTTATTTCCTTTGAAAATTGCTACAGCTGAGGTCTGTGCCAAAAGTTTAATCAACGAAATATTTTTGCGCTATGGAGTACCTAGAAAAGTAATTAGCGACAACGGTGTTCAATTTATTTCGGCCGTTATGCAGAAAGTAATTCACTGTTTTAACATTGAACGCTTACTAACACCTGTTTATCATCCTGAGGCGAATCCGGTTGAACGTAAAAACCGAGACATGAAGGCTCAACTTGCTATTTTAGTTGGAAATGATCATCAGTCTTGGGATGAAAAGTTGCATAGTATTCGGTTTGCAATGAACACAACACTATGCCAAAGCACAAAATACACAGCAACATTTGGGCGAGAACTTCGAACTTTTGACGATGTACAACATGATCTAAAATCAGTTGTTCAATCCGAGAATTTCTTAACTGAAATTAAACCATATCTAAATAACTTGGTCAATGCTTTTAGGAATGCCAAAGAAAACGTGTACAAGCAACAGGATCACAACAAGCAGAACAGCAATAAACACAGACGACAACTACCTCCATTGGAAATAGGTTCAAAGGTGTTGGTAACTACTCACGTTGTGAGCAATAGTGATAGAGGTGTTACCTCTAAATTTGTCCCTAAAAGAGATGGCCCTTACCAAATAATCGCAAAGAAAGCACTGCATACGTGATTGCTCACGAGGATGACCTTAACGTGCCATTGGGTACTTACCATGCTTCAGCTTTGACCCCAGTGGTAGGAGCAACCAATCAAGCTGAGAATCCAGTAAGAAGGCTGAGACCTAGAGGCCGCCCAAAGAAATGACGTTTTGTTGACGCCTCACCGAGTCGTTTTCAGCGTTAAAGGGGGAGACTGAAGCAGCCCATATTTTTTTTTTACATTTTTATTTATTATTTTATCCCTAGAATACAACTATGTTTATATAATATTTTAAATCTATTTTTGAATTTAACGTTTATTTCATAATATCTTGAAGTACAACTATATGTAATCTATAATACTTTTTGAATACAACTCTATGTTTATATAATATTTTTAAATATATTTTTAAATCTAACGTTCATTTCATTATAAAACATAATACCTTGAAGTACAACTCTATGTAATCTATAATACTTTATGAGTACAACTCTGTTTAAATTTAGTATATAAGCAGCTGCATTTGCTTCAATAAATTCATTCTGCTTTCTACCTTCAAAGCAAGCTAAGCCTTGTCCAGTAAGGATACCGGACGGGTTAAATTTTTAATTGGTTGTAGAATTGTCAGAATACTTTACTGAGAAGAAATTGAGTTTTCCTTCGTTGGAATTGTTCTAAATGAACAACTATTATAATCTTCGAAATAAGATTATTTCATTAATTATTATTATTAAAAAATTTATATAAAATTTTTGCTTTGTTCTTCTGGAACTTTAAATCGTGTCCAAAATGAATCAGAATCTTTAGCAACTAAGTCCAAAATGCCGTCTTGATCAGACTCACTTGATGTGTCCATGAATTCTTCAATGACCTATAAAAGCATACTTTATTAAAATATATACACAAGTACTTACAACTTCAAGTTTATTTAAAAACTCTTCCATTTTGCTTTTAAGTAACAACTTTTTATGTACTTATTTAAAAATTATTTGATTTTTAAATGTAAACAAAAAACACCTGATAATTTAATTCTTGTCGGAACCTGCCCAGAGGAAAAGTTCGTAGAACTTTGTACAGGAAATGAAAAATTTTACTCTCTCATTTTCTCTCAAAATTGTACAAAAATTGTTATCTGAAACGCTTTTGGACTAATTTGTACAAGTTCTAATATAAAATGATTCAATTTTGACAGATATTCTACACATTACAAAATTAAGCAAAAAATTGTCAGCTGCCGCAACGATGCCACCTGGTAAAATTAATCCGCTTTGGCTTTACCTATTAAATTAATATACCTTGGGCCAATCTATAAGGTGTAGTCATCGGCGAATTGATACAAAAAAGCAACTTGTTTGTACGAGGCCGTGTCAAAACAAGTGGTTGAAGCGAATAAAATTTTAATTTGCTCTGAAAATATACAAAGCAAAAACTCATCAATTTCAAAACATAACAATAATATTTAAATAATTTTTTTTAGTTTTTGTATTTATATATACAAACATACACACACTTAGGATCTAATGACTATAATAACTCAAAAATACATGTAAATTTGCTTTCTTAATCTATGAATTATTTGGATTTAATTTACTTTTAATATTTTTATTATTCTTCTTGTAACTTATTGTCATGCTTTACATACTAGTAGAAAATTTTTGGGTGTGTTTATTTTGTTTGGTTCATTTGGTGTTTGGTACCAATCCTAAACTTATTTATTATTTCAGCTGATAAATTATTAATTGAATTATAAATAATGTTAATGATTTTTTTAATATTTTTGTTATTTGGAATGCTTTTGCATTAAACGGTCTTATTGATAATTAACTAGTCATTATTATTATCTCATGATTAAATGATTGCAAAGCTCTAGTGTTGTTGTATAAATCAATACTTTGTCTATTTAATTAAAATCATGATATAATTACCAAATTATTGCAAAAGTTAGCATTCTTTGGCAAAGCAAATCAATGTATACTTAAACCAATATTATTGTTAAAGAAATTATAGACATACACATTTTATAAATAAACAAATAAAAGCATTGAACTTTGTTTTATGCTGACCAATATAAATTTCTTAAATATATGTACGATTAAATAAATATAATTCTTATATCAAACTACAATGGTGAACTTAAGTATACACACATTATACATTGCTTATAGTGGTGTAAATGATTATCATATGTATGTGTATTTATATATATATATATATATATATATATATATATATATATATATATATATATATATATATATATATATATATATATATATATATATATATATTTAATTATTTATTTATTGATGCAAATATTATATTTAAACTATTATTTATTTATTTTTATGCATGCATTTAGTTTTTGTTTTATCTAATTTTATGATGGCACTCAAGTCATCTATGTTTAATATCCTGTATGGACCTTTAAACATGTGTGTGAAGATAAATACGTCAAGTTAAATACGTTTTAAAAAAAATGTAGCATGCGATAAAATTTTTCCCCCCTACATACAGTACAAATTGTATGGTAAATTCAGTGTTTTTTTTAACAAAAACGATTATAGCGACAAAACCCTTCGATCTCAGCGAATCAAATCTTTTGGGAAATCAAGGCCACATATAGAGCTATTAAACTGTAATCACAGTTTATTCAAATTGTATTTGAGAATTTTTTTAAAAGACGCGGAAAATTGACTTAGTGCAATTTTCTCATATACAATGAGTTCTGTGAGGGATTTTGTTACTGTGGCCAAACCCTTCCATCTCGGCGAATCAAATCTTTTGGGAAATCAAGGCCACATATAGAGCTATTAAGCTGTAATCACAGTTTATTCAAATTGTATTTGAGAATTTTTTATAAGACGCGGAAAATTGAGTTAGTGCAATTTTGTCATATTAAATGAGTTCTGTGAGGGATTTTGTTACTGTGGCCAAACCCTTCGATCCCGACGAATCAAATCTTTTGGGAAACCAAGGGCACATATAGAGCAATTAAACTGTTATCACAGTTTATTCAAATTATATTTGAGAATTTTTTTACAAGACGCGGAAAATTGACTTAGTGCAATTTTCTCATATACAATGAGTTCTGTGAAGGATTTTGTTACTGTGGCCAAACCCTTCGATCTCGGCGAATCAAATCTTTTAGGAAATCAAGGGCATATATAGAGCTATTAAACTGTAATCACAGTTTATTCAAATTATATTTGAGAATTTTTTTATAAGACGCGAAAAATTGACTTAGTGCAATTTTTTCATATACAATGAGTTCTGTGAGGGATTTTGTTTACTGTGGCCAAACCCTTCGATCTCGGCGAATCAAATCTTTTGGGAAACGAAGGCCACATATAGAGCTATTAAACTGTAATCATATTTTATTCAAATTGTATTTGAGAATTTTTTTATAAGACGCGGAAAATTGACTTAGTAACTTTGATTCGCCGAGGTCGAAGGGTTTGGCCACGGTAACAAAATCCCTCACAGAACTCATTTAATATGACAAAATTGCACTAAGTCAATTTTCCGCGTCTTATAAAAAAATTTTCAAATACAATTTGAATAAACTGTGATTACTTCTTTTGTATATCACGAGTTTAGTTTTATAAATATCTATATTCTGCAGATTAGTACTATCATAGCTGCCATATATAAATTTTGTTCTTTTAACCTCTTTATATCATTCATCGATGTACATTCCACATAAGGATGTGATCAGTCTCCTCTTGAGATATGCTATAATTTTTATAATTCTCGATTTTTACGTAATCTTTTGTTATTATATTATTGTTATGCAAGCTATGCGTTATGCCAAAGTTTTTGTTTCTCTTATATCAATACAGTGCTTAGTGGGGCAGAACCGAAATATTTTAGAAATAACTCAGCCATTTAAAATGCCTAGATTTCTAGATCTAAAATTTTGATCTAAAGTTTTTAAGCTTTAAGCTCAAAGTTAGGTTCCTCGTTCCTGAAAATTTTTCTAACGCTTGGGATCTTTTTAATTTTTTTGTGATTTTAAAAATTAAATATGGCTCTAAAGGTCTTATCAATCCCTACGGCCTCTAAACGAATTTTTAAAGAGAATACTTAACAATTTTTAATTATTGTTTAAGCTTACTATATATGTGTACGTTTAAACAAAGTACTCAATAAAGTCGTCGAACAATCATTAAAATGAACTAAAATACAAAAGGTTTCATATTAAGAAAATACTTAACACATTTCTGTTTTGGAATATGTATAGGTACGATATTCTTTTTGAGATAAAACAAAAAACTAAAAAATCAATTCATTTATAAACTAAAAAAAAAAATTTATTCCATACTAAAAACACCATGAAAAAAGTAGTCGGACAGTTGGAGTACATATATCTTAAGCTATTGATATCAGCATTTAATATTTTGTAGGAAGCCCTTTGCCGTTTATAACTGCTTCTGCAGATGGATCAATTTTTGCCCATTCGTCCTTTAACGCTTTAGCGATATCATTTTTATTCAAAATCGTATATTTTTTCAGTTCTGTTTCTAAATGTCACATAAATGTTCAATAGCATTGATGTCTAGGGACTGCGGTGGCGTTTCGAGAACATGGAGACAGTTAAACAACAGCCGCATTCGTACAGCATGCTCCTTATGTTTCGGATCGTTGTCCTGATAATACTGGAATTTGTCATTTATAACTAATTTTTTAACGCTTGGCACCAAATGTTGTTTCAAAATGGACAAATACTTTGTTTGGTCCATTATGCTATCTATTATGCACAGTTTCCCAACTCCAGAAGCCGAAATGCAACCCCAAACTAACACTGAACCACCTCCATGCTTGACAGTAGCTTTTAAGTTTTTTTTCCTTGAGTTCTTCCTTAGGCCTTCTTCATACATACGACAAAATGACACATCTATGTTTTTGTACTTTTTTGAAAAATCTAGCCGTTTAATTCTGCTCTTCCATTATAGCCGTTCTTATGAAGGACTGTTCTTACTGTGTCCACGCTGCAGTCTTTATTGATGCGTTTAGAGATTTCATTTGCCAGTTTTAGAGCACAAAATTTATGGTTTTTCTTTATCTGTTGGACAATCTATCGTTCATTGGTAATTATAAGCAATTTTGACCTTCGAGATTTTGGCTTATTTTTAACAGATTTTGTTATCTTATACCTTTTTATTATATCATGAACTGTTGATTTGGGTTTTCCAAGTAAATCTCCTATCTCTCGAACTGTTTTTCCTTCTCCATAGTTTTTTATAAAGATATTTTTTACTTCTTCAATCGTGTACAACTTAGGTTTTGACATTTGATTCCGTGTGTCCGACTACTTTTTTGGTGCGTTTTTTGCACTTAAAAAAACTTTTGGTTAAAATTAAAAACAAGATAAACAGATGAATAAAAAATCTTATGCTTTTTTAAGAATAAGAATATCGTATAAAAAATATAAAGTAAAAGCACTTAATATGTAAAACTTTGAGAGAATAAAAATTTAATGTTTGTCCGACGACTTTATTCAACCACTGAAGTTAGTTACCTTAAACAAAAATCAATAAAAATTTTCTATATATTCCTTAATTGGTGGTCGTTTTTAGGCTAAAATACACAAAAATTTTAAAATTTTGAATTTTTTTTCCTTACAATTTTGCGCATGCTTATTACTTGATCATTTTTAAACATAAACATGCAGATTAAAGAACTTTTAGAATCATGTTTAAAAATCAGACAAAAATTTAAGTTCAAGTACTCCCCTGTTACGCCAATGTCAAATTTTAGATCAATCGGCCCACACCTTTTCAAATGGCTAAAAAGGTTACAAAGAAAACAGTGAAGAAATACTTTGGTTTGTGTGTCGACTTCGTCTAACCAAATTAATATTGATATGAATATTCCTCGTATTCTTATTTACAAAATTAGTTGGTTAAATAGATGATGTTTACAATGTACACAATCTAAGGTAGATAGATACGAAGAATGCTGATGAAGGTTGTAGCGATCCATTCTGCTAGTGTCTAATTTTTCTTGTTCTCTTTTAAAAACGTCCGCATACATTTCTTAAAATTTAAATTTTCTTTCTAAAAAAAAAAGGTTTTTAGAAATTAAAAAAATTAACTCAAGCCAAAAATAAATTTTAATTCATTTATATCAACAGTTCAACTACTAATTCTCATAAAAAATTAAATTAAAGAAGAATATTTTCAGTCTAAAAGGCAGTCTTTTATATGGATAGTAACCGTCACTAGTGTTAAATGAAGTAAGTGGTCTTGATGTTGTATCTAGTTCCATCAGATGGAAAGAACTTGCTTGACCTAGTTTGTCTAAAAATTATTCTAATCTTGTGTCGTTTACAATTTATTAATTTAATCTACAGTTAATTCTCATTATTTTTATTCAATAAACAGAAATATATTTTCTGTTTTTGTATATGTATATTTTTGTTAATTTATTTTATGAATTTTTTGTTACTGAATTAGTAGTTACTTATTTTTTTATAATTTTTCAACAACTTTTAAAGTATTATCATCATTACAACTATTACTATAATAATTATTACATCTAAGGTTAGTGATATTCTATTGTCAGTTACCACATGTGTATTAGATGTTTGTTCAAGTTTTGTATCTACAGATTTGTTCTTTTCTATTTTTTCTGTGTGTCTCTCCAGCCTTTCTTCTTCAGAGCGTTTAGCTCTTGAATGAGAATTTTCGTTTTTTTTCTTTTTATGGGTAATCTATTTTAATACTTTATATTTAGCCTGTCTTTTTTTGCATTGTTATATTGTTATGGGTTTGGGACTAGCTTCCCTTGGTATTGGTTGATAATTTTGAGTTTGTTCAGTTATTTTATAAACAGGTTGTGGAATATATTATTCTATCTTCTTAAATATTTTGTTTATTTCTTCTTGGGTAGTCATAAAAAATAACAACATACACAACAAAATTTATATGATAGGTACGGTCTCTATCTTCTAAGTAAATTAAATTTTCTTTAAAAGGATTTTGCCTAAATTTTTCTCAATCCTAGGCCCAAATCGTCCCATTCGTGATCGAATGACTTTGATCGAAATTTTACATTTTGAGATCGACTTACTCGATATCGAATAGCTTGTTTTAAAATTTGATATCATAGCATTCGATAACGAGTAGTCGATCGAATACCTACACCCGAAATGTTCTTGGATAGACTAAAAGGTACGCGAACATAATCATGTTTTTATCAACAAAATAAAAATTGCATCGCAATTAATAAATAGTTTTTCTTTAATACCTTATTTCCACGACAATTTGAATCTCCTGTTTCGCTTTCTTAAGCAAGCTAAGGAATCAGTGTTTACACAGCTCATCTATCTACTTCGATTTGACAGTTCTTATTAAAGAAAAACATTTTATTTTTTAAAAAGTGAAAAATAATTTCTTTTAAATGGACAAAAAAGTAAGTATGTAGATATTTATTTTCATTACTTCTAGTACCAAGAATAAGTGCGAGCAAGTGGGACTAGGTAGGAGAACGGGTTCTATTGGAGATATGGGCAGCAAAAATGTCGGATTAGATTAGAAACATGCTTTGCATTGCATACTTGGTTTTTTATTTACGTTACAAGTGAGTCGTATGTACATACACTTTTCATATTTACAGAAAAGAAAAACTGAAAATTGGTACAACTGGTGGTTCTCCCTCAGAGCTCTCCCTTAGACCTCTACAAGGATATGGAACATTTGTTGGCTACATATTAAAGCTATCATCCTGAAGGTTTAATTGTAAACAATAAGCACACATTTTGATAATAATTAAACTCAAATTAAAACCATTATTGTTTATTTGTTTATATCTAAGATATTTCATCAAATATTGGAGCAGAGTCATTGCCATCGCCGCCACTATCCATGCCAGATACATCACCACCGCCTAAACTTTGTATGTCTGCAACAAAAAAAAAAAAAAAAAAATAGTGTGGAAATATTATTAAAAGAAATAGAAAAAATGTGAATAAAATTCAGGATGATATAGCATCTACTTCGAGAAAAATATTAGAAATTGAAGAGAGGAAGAAAGTAATTTTTAAAGCTTTTGCTGCTAACGAAGCTGATTTTCAAAAGAACTTAATGAATTTTTTACTAAAACACAAGTTTTTAATTATTTTGAATAGTTTCTACTTACATATACATATGAATTTGATCTCCTTTTTTATTTATTTTTTTTTTATATACATGAGTTGTTATTGTTTGTTTCGTTTTATAGTATATGTGTGCACATTTAGCCAGTGGTAAAACTAAAAAAGGTCTTCTATAATGCATGCTAAGACCTTCTCTCTGTACGACTCTGTTCTTTCTAAAGAAAGTTTTTTAGAAGGCCTTGGCTCTCCATTCTAAAAATATAAAAAAAGTTTGTTTAATTGTATATAAGGCGTTTTTTGAAAAAGTAGCTTTACAAAAAAAGAAGGCGAAATTTAAAAAAAAGGAAGGTGAATTTTAAAACAAAAAAAGAAAAATAAATTCATAAAAGCAATTTAAAACGATTAATAAAATTGGAAAAACAAAAAATATTTTAAAAATTTAAAAGTGACAATATAAAGAACGAAAACAAATTTAAAACCCCAAAAAAGATAATTTTGAGATCCCAGTGTTAGATAATAGGTCTGTTCATTTACTAAAAATTGTTACGAATTTGTAACAATTGTTACTGGAAAGTGTTCATTAACCCACAATAGAGAATAACTTTGAAAATTTCTGTTTTACTCTCTCGTTGCTAGTTTTTGCTAGTAAAATTACTGAACGGAACTAATGTTAATTTAGGTGAGAATTAAAAAAAAGAGAAGAAATTGCGAATGAAACTCTTAAAATGGTATCGCGAGTTTCGTCCTACAAGAATAAGTATTGACGGACTACTTAAAGTGTTAAAATCAGAAAAAATAAATTTACCTCTTCTTATAATGGTCTTCTGAAGTTAGAAAAAGTACAACTTTATTTCTACAGGTTTTCATTACCATTCAGGTCTTAAAACGCAAATCGTCAAACTTTCACAGAGTCTTTTGAGAGACATTGATACTTTAAACATAGATGTTGGTATAGATGGGCTACCTCTATTTAAAGTTCCGGCACATCTCTTTGTCCCATAATGGGCAAATTTGTTAATATACCTACAGTGGACGTCTTTCTAATCGATAGTTATGTTGGAAAGAAAAAACCAAACAATGTAGATAACTTTTTGCATGACTTTATATATGAAATTAAGTCACTTAGAGATTATGGTATGTTCCTTAATGATAAGCAAATAAAAGTAGCCATAAGAGCATTCATTTGCGACACACCAGAGCTTTTCTTTGTAAAAATGTTAAAAATGTAGTAACTTATGCCCCTATATTAGGAGAATTAAGAACTGATGCAGACTTTTTACCCGAAAGCAACCTGACTACCACAAAGAAATTATTAGTGGTAGTCAAAGTTCTTTAGAACGTCATGGCATGAAAATGGCAAGCCAATTTCCACTGGAGCCGATGCATTTAGTGGACTTGGGTGTTACAAAAACATTATTTTATTATTAATAAACAATAAAGCTAAAAAAGTAATGTCAGCTGCTAATAAAGCTCTTCTCTCAAAAAAGATTATTGAAATGTCGCCATACGTTCCTATTGAATTTCAGAGAAAGCTTATGGAAATTGAAGAGATTCTACGATGGAAAGCCTCTGAATTTAGGCATCTAATTTTATACAATGCTCCAATAGTATTCAAAAATGTTGTAGAAGATGATATATATTATGAAATACTTCTACTTCACGCAGCATACAGGCAACTGTCGACACCCAAACATTTTTTTTCGAATTTAGCAACTGCTGATGTAATTCTGCAATTATTTGTTGAAAATTTTACTAAAATATTTCGGGAAAATACTATAACTTTTCATGTTCACGGTCTGCTACATTTACCTCAATGTGTCAACAAATATGGTATTACTTCCAACTTTTCAGCATATGCCTTCAAAAATTTTTTGCAAAATTTGAAAAAGCGAATTTGTTGCCCAGCAAAAATTTTACATCAATTAAAAAATTTTTGTATACGGAACCGCTCAAAGAAAAACAAAAAAATTGCAAATTTAAAAAGTCTCGTGACAGTAAAATTGTTGGTTACCAAACAGAGGAATTTTTTTTTAAGTTCTTTAAAAACAAATAATTACTGTGCAATAAAACCGTTTATCCCTATTATTATCACTGGCTTTTGTGATAGAAACGGGTGCTACATAAAAGGAAAAAGGTTAAAGAATTTAAGAAATTTTTTTGATGAACCTGTAGAGTCATCAAGTTTAGGAATATAACTAAGGGATATTATATTCGATGAAGATGAAGAATATTTTGAAACTAAAGACGTATATTGTAAAATGCTGGCTTCTCCCATCGATAGTTCAGTTATTGTAATACCACTTTTACATTCCTGTCATTAACAGATTTGTTTTGATACATCATCAACATTTTATGCATTTTTAAATCTAATTAGGTTTTATTTCATTAAAAAATATAATTTTTAAAGAAATAGTGGGTCTTAGAAACAAAATGGCAGAAAAGCTTTAAAATTTTGGATTCAAAAATTAATGGTAAGTAATGTTTTGTTATAAATAATATTTGATTATTATAAAACATATTCGTATATATATACAAGAAAAGTTTGACCAAGATCAAAACTGGAAAGCTAAAAAAGATTTTAAAAAATTACCTGACAAAATGTTTATTTTAAGAACTTTAAAGTATTTGTTTGTAGCATGTTTTGCAAAATCTTTCCATTCTTGTCATGCTACGAACTTATTATATTTTTAAACATAATTAAGTTATATATTATAAGTACATATTTATGTTTAAATATTTATATTATTTACAGAAATGCAGCAGCAAATAATATCGCTCAGAAACGATGTAAAACATCAAAATGAAATAATGGTGAATGAGCTGGCCGAGATTAAAGTCAACTTAGGACTTATAATTAAAAACAACTTAATTGATCATAAGTATAAAGATATCTTTCCAGTTAAAGCAATAAGTAGATAAAAAGAAGAAAAACTTATAACTATTGTAAGGAAAATAGTAGAAAGAGGAGGAATAATTAAAAACTTTCATAACTAACTTGGAAGCGAAATAATAAAATAATGTAATAAAGATGGGTATTAAAACAAAAATGCTTTAAAATTTTATCCAAATGTTATTAACTTATTTTTAAAAGCCGCACAGTCCGATTTAGGCACATTTGATAACTATAAAATAGCTATAAAAAAGCTTTTAAGATTCAAAAAAATAAACTTTAAAAACAAAGATAAAATACCTATTATTTCTTTAAATGTACATGTATAAATTCTTATTTAAAAAAAATGAATTGTTGTTTCTCCTAATTTCTTTTATATTTTAACAAGAATTGTTATTTTTATTTAATAAACGATTGATAAAATTATTGAATATATGTTCAATAAAAATTTTTAAAATTGTGGAACGAAATCCAGTTTATAAGTCTTTACTAGGCTTTCAATCATACCTTCACTGCAAGCCCTTATAAAAAGAATTATTTACAGGGTCTTTTAACAGGCCTGCAAAATAAACCCTTCTAAGACGCATAAAGTTGAAGGTATTTTATAAGCCTATTTGTGGAAGGCCTTTCAGAATAACTGCCAACAGAAGCGGGAGTATAAGGCCTGCTCTCCAATGACAACCTGTGTAAAAAAGAAATGAAAATGGAATGCGACTAGAAGGCCTTGTGCCTCCAAAAGAATATATTCTTCTCTCTTCTTTAATATATTGTTTATTTCTTCTTGGGTAGTCATAAAAAATAACAACATACACAACAAAATTTATATGATAGGTACGGTCTCTATCGTCTAAGTAAATTAAAATTTCTTTGAAAGGATTTTGCCTAAATTTTTCTCAATCCTAGGCCCAAATCGTCCCATTCGTGATCGAATGACTTTAATCGAAATTTTACATTTTGAGATCGACTTACTCGATATCGAATAGCTTGTTTTAAAATTTGAGATCATAGCATTCGATAACGAGTAGTCGATCGAATACCTACACCCAAAATGTTGTTGGATAGACTAAAAGGTACGTAAACATAATCATGTTTTTATAAAAAAAAAATAAAAATTGCATCGTAATTAATAAATAGTTTTTCTTTAATACCTTATTTCCACGACAATTTGAATCTCCTGTTTCGCTTTCTCAAGCAAGCTTAGGAATCAGTGTTTACACGGCTCATCTATTTACTTCGATTTGACAGTTCTTATTAAAGAAAAACATTTTAAATCAATGAAAATTTAACTTTTTCGGCTTTGGTTCATTTTTAATTTAACTTTTATTAAGAAAAATTATTTTTCAAATGTACGCGGACGTTTTTCAAAGAAAACAAGAAAAATTAGACGCTGGCAGAATGTAATGCTGCATTTTCAACCCCTGGCTGGGACTAAAATTAAAAATAATTTTAAAAACACGCAAGGCACAGCGAATTAACATTTATACGTAACTCATCAACATTTGATATGATACTGGAACAGCATCTATAATGTTGTGAGAAAAACAAGTACGAATGATTAAAATAAAATTTGCATTTCGTGACTATACCGACGGTGTAGTACAAAATTGCAACAAATGTACAAGACGTGTTTTAGAGAAGACAACAAAAAAATGCTTTGAGTTGTGTGTGAATTTCGTCCAACCAAATTAATATTGATTAGTTGGTTAAATGGATGATATTTACAGTATACGCAAATCAAGGTGTTGGATGCAAAGAATGCTGAAGATGGATTTGGCGGTCCTGAAAATGCAGCATTCCATTCTGCCAGCGTCTAATTTTTCTTGTTTTCTTTGAAAAACGTCCGCGTACATTTGAAAAATAATTTTTCTTAATAAAAGTTAAATTAAAAATGAACCAAAGCCGAAAAAGTTAAATTTTCATTGATTTATGATGATCACCGGTTCAACCCCTGGCTGGGACTAAAATTAAAAATAATTTTAAAAACACGCAAGGCACAGCGAATTAACATTTATACGTAACTCATCAACATTTGATATGATACTGGAACAGCATCTATAATGTTGTGAGAAAAACAAGTATGAATGATTAAAATAAAATTTGCATTTCGTGACTGTACCGACGGTGTAGTACAAAATTGCAACATATGTACAAGACGTGTTGTAGAGAAGACAACAAAAAAATGCTTTGAGTTGTGTGTGAATTTCGTCCAACCAAATTAATATTGATTAGTTGGTTAAATGGATGATATTTACAGTATACGCAAATCAAGGTGTTGGATGCAAAGAATGCTGAAGATGGATTTGGCGGTCCTGAAAATGCAGCATTATATTCTGCCAGCGTCTAATTTTTCTTGTTTTCTTTGAAAAACGTCCGCGTACATTTGAAAAATAATTTTTCTTAATAAAAGTTAAATTAAAAATGAACCAAAGCCGAAAAAGTTAAATTTTCATTGATTTATGATGATCACCGGTTCAACCCCTGGCTGGGACTAAAATTAAAAATAATTTGAAAAACATTTTATTTTTTAATAAGTGAAAAATAATTTCTTTTAAATGGACAAAAAAGTAAGTATGTAGATATTTATTTTCATTACTTCTAGTACCAAGAATAAGTGCGAGCTAGTGGGACTAGGTAGGAGAACGGGTTCTATTGGAGATATGGGCAGCAAAAATGTCGGATTAGATTAGAAACATGCTTTGCATTGCATACTTGGTTTTTTGTTTACGTTACAAGTGAGTCGTATGTGCATACACTTTTCATATTTACAGAAAAGAAAAACTGAAAATTGGTACAACTGGTGGTTCTCCCTCAGAGCTCTCCCTTAGACCTCTACAAGGATATGGAACATTTGTTGGCTACATATTAAAGCTATCATCCTGAAGGTTTAATTGTAAACAATAAGCACACATTTTGTTAATAATTAAACTCAAATTAAAACCATTATTGTTTATTTGTTTATATCTAAGATATTTCATCAAATATTGGAGCAGAGTCATTGCCATCGCCACCACTATCCATGCCAGATACATCACCATAAAAAAAAAAGAAAAATAGTGTGGAAATATTATTAAAAGAAATAGAAAAAATGTAAATAAAATGCAGGATGATATAGCATCTACTTCAAGAAAAATATTAGAAATTGAAGAGAGGAAGAAAGTAATTTTTAAAGCTTTTGCTGCTAACGAAGCTGATTTTCAAAAGAACTTAATGAATTTTTTACTAAAACACAAGTTTTTAATTATTTTGAATAGTTTCTACTTACATATACATATGAATTTGATCTCCTTTTTTATTTATTTTTTTTTATATACATGAGTTGTTATTGTTTGTTTCGTTTTATAGTATATGTGTGCACATATAGCCAGTGGTAAAACTAAAAAAGGTCTTCTCATTTGTGGTCTTCTATAATGCATGCTAAGACATTCTCTCTGTACGACTCTGTATATATATATATATATATATATATATATATATATATATATATATATATATATATATATATATATATATACGAGTATATCTATATATATAAATTTACTAAAACATAAATTTCAATTTAATTACACCAATATACCTTGCATCGACCAACGCTAAGAGCACAGTTGAATACCACCGTTTATAATTGTAATTGTAGCCTCTAAGTTCAATGTTTCAGGCAAATTACCGATGGCGGTGTACTAAAGTAACTAAATCAGTGTCTTATGAGTAACTTACTTGTACTTCCGCTTAAGTCTTTTATAGCTTTAGTTTCGAAATAAAATAACCAGAAAAAACAAATGGAGTAACTGATACTCTTTAAACTAAACAGAAGTAAAAAAAATCCTGTACAAAAAATGACCCTTTTTAATTATTTGCAATCTAACCCCTTGCGCCCTGCCACCTTATAATTTTTTTATTTAACTGGTTTTATCAAATTATTGTGATAAACCTTGTCGGAGTTCCTTTGTCGTATTCTTACACTGACAGGTGTGGGTATTCCCGTGACTTCATAGGGACCCAAACTTCTAGGTGAATATTTATTTTTTCGCTCCTGGTTTTTTAGCTACACCTTAACTGTCTAGTCTTTGTGCCCTTGCCATAATATTTTTTTGATTTTTCTTTTGCCGTAACCTGGTTCTGTCTCACCACTTCGTAACTTCGTTGAATTAGGTATTTAAGGATTTTGCTGTAGTCATCTATGTTATAGAGGCGCTGGCTGCTTTTTAAGCCTGACGGTATTTCAAATTCGAATCCGTACAGTACCTTATTGGGTGTTTGCTTAGTTAGTGTTATTGTGTACATACATGGCATGATGCAGCCAATCATCCCAATTAGTTCCGTAAAGCTTTACAAAACTAAATAATCTGCAAGAGGTCTATGGGTCCTTTCCATGGATCCATCGCATTGAGGATGATATGGAGTTGTATATATGTTTTTAATTGCAAGCATTTTGCAATTTTCCTAGAACAATTTCAAAGTAAAGTTGCTTCAATTATCTGTCACGATGAAAAGTCGGGCGATTATTTCTCTGAAGAACTGCCTTGCTACCGTTGCTGCTTCCGTGTCTGGGATAGATGCGCATGCTAGGTATTTTGAAAAATCGTCCAAAAAGATTACTTTATATTTGTTGCGACTTGAGGATTCGGGTAAGGGCCCAACAATATCCGTAAAATATTTTTCAAAAGCCATATTGGGGGTTGTGGTCAGGGTCATTGGCATCCTGTCTATCCTTGAGCTTTTATTTTTGTGGAAAATTTTGCAGGAGACTATATACTTTTTAACACGGCGAATCGATTACCAGATGGAAGCGTAGGCGAATTCAGTATTTTTTGCTGGCGTACACCACTGTCAAACTTCATATATAAAAAATTTGTGTATATTTTTTATATATGGAGTTTGACAGTCGTGTATTCCAGCAAAAATACTGAATTCGCCTACGATGCCACCTTGTAATTTATTCGCCTTGAATTTTTAATTTGACTTTGCATTCCAGCCCATTTGTATTGTGCCCTAAAACGGAAATGAGTTTTTGGCGCACCTTGGTGGCCTCCTAACGGCGTGTCATGGAACGTTGTAATTACCTTCTTGATATCTTCTGCATCTGATAAATATGTGGTATTATCTTCTTTTTCATGATTTTTATTCGTCTCCACTGCATTTTCCCTATTCGGGGCTTCCACACCTTTTGATTGTGCTCCCGTTATAACATCTATGTTCACTTCTTCCGTTGGACGGCGGCTGAGAGCGTCTGCATTTGATTCGTCTTGCCTTGTTTGTAGCGAATCTCAAAATCGTATTCTAACAATTTCAGTCTTAAACGACCCAATCTACCTTCCTGATCCCTTATGTTAGCTATACCTTTCAAGGATTTGTGGTCAGTGAATACCGGGAATATCTGCCGAGCAGATATGGTCGAAAGGTTTTTGTGGCCCATACAATGGCCGGCAACTCCCTCTCTATTGTGGAGTATCGTTTTTCTGTATCGCTTGATACTCTGCTAGCGAAATATATTGGTAGGTCACTTCCTGGTTCTCCTTGAGAGAGAATTGCTCCTAGAAATACATTACTGGCGTCTGCTGTCAATATGAAAGGCCTCTTTAAAATCAGGATATTAGAGGAGAGTAGGGTTTGTCACAGCATCCTTTAACTTTTCCATTGCTTCCTGGCTTGTAGATCTTTAATATTTTTAGGGGGTGGTATATCTTTGACTGCCCTAGTCTTATTTGGGTCTGGCAGAACCCCTTTTTCTGAGCACTGGTGGCTAAGATAGATAATTTATCTCTGCTGGAGAGGGTTTAATTTTAGGTTGTATTTTTTCAAGACCTCCAATTCTTTCATTAAACATGAATTATGGTCCACTAGGTTTCTGCCATATATAAAAATATCGTCCAAATAAACGAAACAGTCAATTCCTTGTAGCCCGTTTAGTATTGAATTCATAATTCTTTGAAAAGTAGCTGGTACACCCGTCAATCCTAAAGGCATACGGTTAAATTCATAGTACCCCAAAATGGTACTAAATGCAGTTTTTTTTTGTCATTAGGATCCATTAATACTTGATGGTATCCGCTTGCTAAATCGAAAGTAGAGAAATACCTGCTGCACCCTAATTGGTCTAAAATCTCATCGATTCTTAATATTGAAAAAGCCTGTTTTGCTGTCGCTTCATTCAGTTTTCTAAAATCTACAACCAATCGCAACTTTTTCGCCGCTTTGGCCTGTTTTTTTGGGTACCAAAAGAATCAGAGAGTTCCATGAAGAATTGCTGGGTGATACTACATTATCTGTGGTTCTGGTACTCGTAGTCTGTATTGTAAACTTCTGGTGGTCTGTATTGTTTAGTGTTTATTGGTGGTTGACTTTCTTCCGTGGGTATTTTATGTTTTAATACAGTATTGTAGGTAAAACTGTCACCATGCAGTTGGAAAATATCGTCGTATGTCTTCAGAATATTCCCGATTTAAAACCTCTCTTCTGGGTTAAGACTTTGGCTTAGTTTTACCGTTTCCAACAGTAGTTTTTCTCTTTTCAACCTTTCTCTAGAATCTATTATATTTATTGTTTCTAATGGCTTCATCTTATAGTCCCTGTAGCTTTCGTAGCTCAGGCTTTTTTTCACTTAGTCCAGATTTACACTATGCAATTTTTTGAGGCATTTTTTTCTCAATTCCTTATTTAAGTTGCAGCGAATTGCGCTATTTAAAAATAAACATAAGCAAAAATAATAGCCCCTCAAAATCCCAGTAATACCATATTGCTTACTCCTCTTGCTTCACCAACAAGCAAAAATTTCATGCAAGTTTCATGAAAAATTGCCTAGTCTAAATGCGGTATTATACTTATGGCCGTGTTATTCGTGTTCAGAATAGGTACAAGAGCTGCTCCGGCTTTCACTGTTGTTAGAGTTTCACCCACGACGACACCTGGCAAAATTTCTGACTTATTTAAAATGTCACAATTAACGGAGTTTACTACAACTAATGCAATTGTTTGTGAACGCTCTTTAATAGAAAATTGTACAGCTAAGTATATTTGTGATGATTTTCTTTCTGGGACAAGAGGTAGTGATATCACTTCTTGTCCGTTTTTAAAAAATCTTACGTTTTTATTAATTGTGTCTGTCACAGATCTGTCCCACATCATATCTCTTTCTAGCAAACCATCTGCTGGAAGTTTGGTTCGGGCACGACGTGTATTTGTAGTGAAAAATTTTCCAGGCCTTTGATGTTATATTTCCTTCTAAGGAACCTAACAAACTCTTTTGATTGCGTTCATCTATTTTAACGTGGGGTGCCAAAGCATCTGCCATCACAAATGTATTGTCTGCTCCTGTATCTACCAGCAAATACAGACTTCTAGTCAGTGCTTCCATGCAAGGACAAGTTATGAATACATCGTTCTTTTGTTCTGTACGAAGTTTTTTCTCCTTTTGTGACTCTGGTTTAAAAGTAAAATAGTTTGTGCAGGGCTCTGGAATATACGTGTATATATTTATACTTCAATGTACTTTTTTGTAATTTTTAATTGTGGTGCTGCTATTCCTATTGTCACTATTGCTGATGTTTATTCTTATTCCACGCCTTTTAAACATATTATCATGAAAGTAATTTTCTGGGCACGTTGACGCAAAATGTCCAAGTCCATCACAATTGCAGCACCGTTGCTTTCTTCTATTCATGTCACCAAAACGATTATTACCCTGGCTTTGATTTGGTGATTGCAATGAGTTTTGCGCTCTAACTCTACGGTCAGGGGGCTGAAGACTTCTATTAATATTATTGTTGGATTGTTCTTGACGTCTTCCCTGATTAAAGTTAGTATTGTTTTGCCCTCTTAAACATTCGTTTAAAAAATGTTCCTGTTTATGGCAAAAACTGTAGAATTTTGCGGAACGCACAGAGTTCCTTTTTGTGTAATCCACAGGCATTGAATTGTTCACTGTTTGCTGTCTTAGTGAGAGTTGTCTAACTTCATTCACTAATTGTTGGACTGTTTCGTACAACGGTTCCTGGGCTTTCACTGTCATAACATTTGACAACCGCATGTTGGCGCCTAACAGGTTTTGTGCATCCTTTGTAATCTTCAACAATTCAGATAATTTGTCATTTTCATGCCCAATTAACCTGGATACCAATTTCGGGTCACGTAAGCCCCTTATATAACTTCTTACCACTGTCTGATTACAGTGGTCCATCATAGATTTCCGATGCGATGCATCCTGCCATTGTGTAGCAAATAATTCTGTTGCGTCTATAAGAAACCCTTCTAACCTTTCGCCAAGTTCATTCGCGCTTTCCGACGATTTGCTTACTGCTAAATATAAACTCTTGTATTTCATTAAGGGTTTTGGCCTTTATAAATTTTTCTCTGACAGCCAAACATACGGCTTTTATTGTTCCGAAATTCTTGTTGTGCAAATATGAGTAGGCGTTCCCAAAAAGTCTTGTTTTTATACATTTTAGCAGGTCGACTACACCACCAACTTCCAAGAGTTTATCTTCCGCAATTATACAGCCTTCGATTAGTTTACTTGCTTCTGGCCATTTGCACCGTAAAAAATGGGCACCATGTGTGATACATTTTTCAAAACTTCCGTAAAAGACGTCATATTGTTGGTTGAAATTTCTTCACTTATTCTGTCTGAAATTTGTATTTCTCTCGGCGATGGTGACCGCCTCTTCAAAATTTCCTGTGCCAATTTTAGCCATCTATCAAATTCTCCAATTAATGTGCTATCTATCCTTTCTGTCCCCTTCAAATCGTCGAAACTTTCTTTGTAGTTCGCTAAATTTTTTAGATGTCGTCTCTGTTGTATAACCTCCCTGCCTTTTTTGCGTTTATTACGATGCTCCGAGTTTTCGATATCAGGTCAAGAGCCGTTGCTTTCTCCTCTGTACGAATATCCTTATTATAAATCTCCTCTGCCTGCTCGTCAATAACCGTAGAGCTGCCGTCTGCGTGTTTTATTGTTATTTTAGGAACTCTAGAATCCTCTTCTGTCAATTCTTAACTTATTGACGGAGTGGGTCACCTAAACTTTTGTATAATGTCGAGTTCACGCTTTGAATTTCCTAAGACTATGTGTAATCTTCGTACGGTGTCGTCTTGTACGTCTATTTGCTCTTGTTATTTCAGCTGTTTCTTAAATTCATTCTGACTTAACCCCTTTTGCTTCAATTTTGCAACCAACGATGTGCTTTCTTCTACTGCCTGTTTTAGCGCATAACCAACTTCCTCTTGTTTTGTTAGTTTCTGTTGCCTTATATTGTCCCTATATCTTTTTGTAAATTTCTTGCCTTGTTTCAATCTATTAAATTCTGTCCATGCGAGAACTTGTAGACTGTCAACCGAGTAGTTGTACTTATTGAGCTTAGATAGTAATTCGGGTTGTCCATTTACTTACCAGCACCAACAACATTTCCGCTATTCCCTTTAAAAGTAAAATTTTTATAACGACGCACAATATACTGATTACGAGTAAATCGAGACGTTTACTCCTTACAAACTTGATATATGCTCTGCTTAATGTGGCTTAGGCCTGTGGCAGTTACTTTTCAATTCCACCACTTTGTATTTTGGCAAAGATCCCAAAGGCGTACTGATATACAGATGCTTAATAACCCCTAGGACTTCACCCCTATACTCAGTGGTTTCTTTAAATTTTTCTTTGCCAGCGACTTTACCGATTATATTCACAAGCAAAACAAATCAAATCAAAACATCTCCCAATATGGCCAAAGTAATTAACAGTTTACTAATAATTTCACCAATTCACACCTCTTTGAAGACACTAAAGACGTACTGGTATACAGATGCTTAATGACCCCTAATGCTTCCATGTTTATTTGGTTTCCTAACTTCCGTTGCTATAAAATCATTTGCCACATTCGGAAAGTATTTAAAATCAACCAAAATTGTATTACCAAATTTTATTCCTGGAGGGTCCCTTGGGAATCGCATGATATTTATTCTTTTATTACTGGCTGCGCCAAATGTTAATGGTTGTTGTGTAGAAAAAAAGAAAGAGAAGAACACTGTTTGATTTTATGTTTTTTTAATTTTAGTTATTTATATAACCTGCAGGGTCCCGTAGGAATTTCAGGTTATGATCAATATTAATAAAATTTATTTACAACCCGCAGGGTCCCGTAGGAATTTCTTTACTTTCAGGTTATAACTATTTGTTTAAACTTCTAATTTACAACTCCAACATTTGCTTCTTTAAATAAATCAGTGTTTAAAAATGTTAAACCAAGAATATTTCTTTTTAAACAAACTTCATGCTGGTTAGAAAATAAGTACTTTAAAACATTTGCAATTAAAAAAACTGTTTTTTATTAATGAAATGTTAAACAAAAAAAAAAAAAACAAAAAAAAACAAAATCAAAATCAAAAGTAAAGCACAAAATGTGGTGCTAAAACGGTAAAAGTTGTTTGTTAATTTGAAATATTCCAAGTGAGATTTTGTAAAAATTTTTTTTTTAATTTTATGTCTCAAACAAAAAAAAAAAAAAAAATCCTTAAAACTTTGTGCTTAAGCTTTCTTAATGGTCAGCATAAAGTCCAGATTGTGATGAAACTATTTTATCACAAAACCGATCTCCTCCAGATCAATCACGTGGATAATATAGTCATACTTTTTTACTAGCTGGACTGTGCCCATATGAATTTCCGTGAAACCATTTCGTGATTCAAGTTTTTCCATATAAAGTTCTGGGCGAATTTCAGGGCTGCTGAGCAGTATCAGCAATCCGTCATATATGGGCTGAAAAAAGGAGGTTAATCAGATAATCAGCCGGACGAGGCATGTATATTTCCAATTTATTTGGTTATAAGTAGGATTTTAATTTTGTTTTCCTACTTCATTTTAGAGTTCTCCAAAGTTCTGATAGTTGGAAAGATAGGGCTTAAGACATAAATTTTTTTCTCGGTTTGTTAAAACTTCTATCGTTCCAAAACCAACTTTTTAATAATTTTTTCCCTTTTTACAGGTCAAGTAGCCCCTGAAACAAAAAAAATGTCATCGGAAAGCCCAACCTTTACCCAGTGGGTGAGCAATTTGATTTTAAAGATTATTTTAAGTTTCTTTCTTAGCCTATAATTTTTTTCTGACATTTTTAATACCTATTTATTAAATTCTTATTATCAGTTCCTTCAGATGACGTTTGTTGTATATTTTGTGTCATGAGTATTACTTTTCCTTCATAAAAAAACCTTCTGTGGCCTTTTTTAATTTTAATTCAGTTTATTATAATTATCTTTTACTGCATTTTTCTTAGTTTTTTCACAATATTTACCTTTAGCTGAAATTGTATCTATGTTAGAACTAACTTCATCCATTATAGGCAAATTATTGTTTTTACGACATTTGTAGCAGTTTTGTGCTAATAATTAACTTTTCGATGTAAATTTTCCTTAGTCAGGAACTCCTCCTTTTAAAAAACTTTAGTGCAGGGTGCGTATTAAGGCTTCAATTTAAAATTTTTACCTTCTTTATGTGATCCTCTATTTTCTTTATTTTGTTCATATTATTATTTTTGCTGAAAATTTCGATATTTTCTTATACTTTAATTGTATAACCCTTCTGGTTTTCCCCCTTTTTTCACATGTTCTGCTATCGTTATTTTCACTCATTTTCCTTTATCTTTCTTCACACTTTTTTTCATTTTATAATTCCTTGGGTTTTTCCTCATTCTGAAAATATATATTTTCATACTATTAATTTTTTCTCATGTTCGTTAATATTTTTCCATTATTTCCCTTATAAGACCCTGTGATCTTTTTCCTCCTTTCTATTTACTTATATATTTCATTCTTTATCGCCCTCATATCCCACTTTCGTCCAGTAGCTTTGGTTCCGAGCCAAAGTAGCTAGGATCAGAAATTGGGTGGCTGATACACTTCGTAGTGTATTATACGTTTTTCTTTTATGATATGACATCTTTTCTCTTTTATCTCATCAACCTTTGCCTATTTGCTACTACCCTTTCATATTTTACCTCGAAATGTTTCTTAGCATACCCCATGGCACTTGCCGTCAGTTGAAATCGTATCGAATTTTCGCACAAAGTTCAATGCTTCAGGCAAATTGCCGATGGCGGTGTAGTAAAGTAACTAAATCAGTGTCTTATAAGTTACTTACTTATACTTCCGCTTAAGTCCTTTATAGCTTTAGTTTCGAGTTAAAATAACCAGAAAAAACAAACGGAGTAACTGATACTCTTTAAACTAAACAAAAGTAAAAAAAATCCTGTACAAAAAATGACCCTTTTTACTTATTCGCAATCTAACCCCTTGCGCCCTGCCACCTTATAATTTTTTTATTTAACTAATTTTATCAAATTATTGTGATAAACCTTACCGGAGTTCCTTTGTCGTATTCTTACATTGACAAATGTGGGTGTTCCCGTGACTTCATAGGGACCCAAACTTATAGGTGAAAATTTATTTTTTCGCGCCTGGTTTTTTAGCTACACCTTAATTGTCTAGTCTTTGTGCCCTTGTCATAATATTTTTCTTTTGCCGTAACCTGGTTCTGTCTCACCACTTCGTAAGTTCGTTGAATTGGGTATTTAAGGATTTTGCTGTGGTCATCTATGTTATAGAGAGGCGCTGGCTGCTTTTTAAGCCTGACGGGTATTTCAAATTCGAATACGTACAGTACCTTATTGGGTGTTTGCTTAGTAGACGAATGACTTGTGTTATTGTGTACATACATGGCATGATGCAGAAAATCATCCCAATAAGTTCCGTAAAGTTTTACAAAACTTCTTATGATCTGCAAAAGGTCTATGGGTCCTTTCCATGGATTCATCGGATTGAGGATGATATGGAGTTGTATATATGTTTTTTACTCCAGGCAATTTGCAAACTTCCTAGAACAATTTCATAGTAAAGTTGCTTCAATTATCTGTCACAAGAACTTTGGGGATGAAAAATCGAGCGATTACTCCTCTGAAGAACTGCCTTGCTACCGTTGCTGCTTCCGTGTCTGGGATAGCTGCGCAGGCTAGGTATTTTGAAAAATCGTCCAAAAAGGGAACTATATATTTGTTGCGACTTGAGGATTCGGGTAAGGGCCCAACAATATCCGTAAAATATTTTCCAAAAGCCATATTGGGAGTTGTGGTCACGTTCATTGGCATCCTGTCTATCCTTGAGCTTTTATTTTTCTGGCAAATTTTACAGGAGGCATATACTTTTTAATTTGACTTTGCATTCCAGCCCATTTGTATTGTGCCCTTATATGGAAATAAGTTTTTGGCGCACCTTGGTGGGCTCCTAACGGCGTGTCATGGAACGTTGTAATTACCTTCTTGATATCTTCTGCATCTGTTAGATATGTGTTATTATCTTCTTTTTCATGATTTTTTATTCGTCTCTACTGCATTTTCCCTATTCGGGGCTTTCACACCTTTTGATTGTGCTCCTGTTATTACACCTATGTTCACTTCTTCCTTTGGACGGCGGCTGAGAGCGTCTGCATTTTAATTCGTCTTGCCTTGTCTTTAGCGAATCTCAAAATCGTATTCTAACAATTTGAGTCTTAAACGACCCAATCTACCTTCCTGATCCCTTAGGTTAGCTATACCTTTCAAGGGTTTGTGGTCAGTGAATACCGTGAATATCTGCCGAGCAGATATGGTCGAAAGGTTTTTGTGGCCCATACAATGGCCAGCAACGCCCTCTCTTTTGTGGAGTATCGTTTTTCTGTATCGCTTGATACTCTGCTAGCGAAATATATTGGTAGGTCACTTCCTGGTTCTCCTTCAGAGAGAATTGCTCCTAGAACTCCATTACTGGCGTCTGTTGTCAAAATGCAAGCCCTCTTTGAAATCAGGATTTTAGAGGAGAGTAGGGTTTGCACAGCATCCTTTAACTTTTCCATTGCTTCCTGGCTTGTAGCTCCTTAATATTTTTAGGGGATGGTATATCTTTGACTGCCCTAGTCTTATCTGGGTCTGTAAGAACCCCTTTTTATGAGCACTGGTGGCTAAGGTAGATAATTTTTCTCTGCTGGAAATGACATTTTTCAGGGTTTAATTTTAGGTTGTATTTTCTCAAGACCTCCGAAACAGTCAATTCCTTGTAGCCCGGCTAGTCTTGAATTCATTATTCTTTGAAAAGTAGCTGGTACACCCGTCAATCCGAAAGGCATACGGTTAAATTCAAATTGGTACTAAAGGCGGTTTTTTTTTGTCATTAGGATCCATTAATACTTGATGGTATCCGCTTGCTAAATTGAAAGTAGAGAAATACCTGCTGCACCCTAATTGGTCTAAAATCTCATCGAATCTTGGTATTGGAAAAACCTGTTTTACTGTCGCTTCGTTCAGTTTTCTAAAATCTACAACCAATCGCCACTTTTTTCGCCGCTTTGGCCTTTTTTTTTGGGTACCAAAAAAATCGGAGAGTTCCATGGAGAATTGCTGGGTGATATTACATTATCTGTGGTTCTGGTAGTCTGTATTGTGACCTTCTGGTGGTCTGTATTGTTTAGTGTTTATTGGGGGTTGACTTGCTTCCGTGGGTATTTTGTGTTTTAATGCAGTAGTGTAGGTAAGACTGTCACCATGCAGTTGGAAAATATCGTCGTATGTCTTCAGAATATTCCCGATTTAAAACCTCTCTTCTGGGTTACGACTTTGGCTTAGTTTCACCGTTTCCAACAGTAGTTTTTCTCTTTTCAACCTTTCTCTAGAGTCTATTATATTTATTGTTTCTAATGGCTTCATCTTATAGTCCCTGTAGCTTTCGTAGCTCAGGCTTTTTTTCACTTATATTTATGGCCGTGTTATTCGTGTTCAGAATAGGTACAAGAGCTGCTCCGGCTTTAACTGTTGTTAGAGTTTCACCCACGAAGACTCCTCGCAAAATTTCTGACTTATTTATGAAAATGTCACATTTAACGGAGTTTACTACAATTGTACAGCTAAGTATATTTGTGATGTTTTCCTTTCTGGGACAAGAGGTAGTGATATCACTTCTTGTCCATTTTTAAAAAAATTTTACGTTTTTATTAATTGTGACTGTCACAGATCTGTCCCACATGATATCTCTTTCTAGCAAACCATCTGGTGGAAGTTTGGTTCCTTTGGGCACGACGTATATTTGTAGTGAAAAATTTTCCAGGCCTTTGATGTTATATTTCGTCCGAAGGCACCTAACAAAATCTTTTGATTGCGTTCATCTGTTTTAACGTGGGGTGCCAAAGCTTCTGCCATCACTAATGTAGTGTCTGCTCCTGTATCTACCAACATATACAGACTTCTATTCAGTGCTTCCGTGCAAGGAAAATTTATGAATGCATCGTTCTTTTGTTCTGTACGTAGTTTTTGCTCCTTTTGCGACTCTGATTTGAAAGTGAAATAGTTTGTGCAGGTCTCTGAAATGTACGTGTGTGTATTCTCACTTCAGTGTACTTTTTTGTAATTTTTAATTGTGGTGCTGTTATTCCTATTGTCACTATTGCTGATGTTTATTCTTATTCCACGCCTTTTAAATATATTATCATGATAGTAATTTTCCGGGCACGTTGATGCAAAATGTCCAAGTCCATCACAATTGTAACACCGCTGCTTTGTTCTATTCATGTCACCAAAACGATTATTACCCTGGCTTTGATTTGGTGATTGCAGTGAGTTTTGCGCTCTCACTCTACGGTCAGGGGGCTGAAGACTTCTACTAATATTATTGTTGGATTTTTCTTGGCGTCTTCCCTGATTAAAATTAGTATTGTTTTGCCGTCTAAAACATTCGTTTAACAAATGTCCCTGTTTATGGCAAAAACTGTAGAATTTTGCGGAATGCACAGAGTTCCTTTGTGTGTAATCCACAGGCGTTGAATTGTTCACCGTTTGCTGTCTTAGTGAGAGTTGTCTAACTTTGTTCACTACTTGTTGGACTGTTTCGTACAACGGTTCCTGGGCTTGCACTGTCATAACATTTGACAACCGCATGTTGGCGCCTAACAGGTTTTGTGCATCCTTTGTGATCTTCAACAATTCAGATAATTTGTCATTTTCATGCCCAATCAACCTGGATACCAATTTCGGGACACGTAAGCCTGTAAGGAACCTCCGGTTATCCGGGTTTGAAGCTCGGCTGTCCAGGGTTCTGTACATAATCTCGATATTTCTCTTCTTGCAAATTTCTATGATCTTTATTGGTTCTAGAACTCAATTGGTTGTTTCGTTACTTTTATGTTGAGTATACTTAGCTTATTATTTTTTTTTTAACCAAGAACACGAATTTCTGGTGACCTTGCCGTGGTCCTACCAACTCCTACTTATTTCTTTCCGGATGACAATCCAGACCCTGCCCTCTTTATATCAATCACGCCCTTCGACTTCTGGGTACAAACCTCTTAGAAGTCTCTATGAAAAACAACCCAGATATAAATCCAGTATCGCGACAAGTCGGATATAAATCCTCCTTGCTGTGCCTTAGAACTCCTCTCTAAGGTTGGTTTATACCTTACCGATTTACTCACTACTCACACGGCCGTCACCACTAGTCAATTCTTGTTCTTTTACCAACTTCTTATTATTCACTTTATGTTTTTAATTCACACTTTGATTTTTCCTACACGTCTGCTATCGTTCGCCACCACAGGAAAAAGAGAGCGATTTGTTTTTCTCCATGCCCTTTTATGCTGCTGTTCAACTACAAAACTGCATCTTGCCTTTATGTTGTTGCTTGTAGTTGAGTTTTATCACGACATAACTTCTCTCTTCACTGTTGTGTTGCTGCCGTTACTCCATTCTCATTTTCTCTGCTGCATCCCACGCAAACTTCTCTGCCGCTGCTTCTGCCTGAAAAGAACATGATTATATGGCGGATGTGTATCCGCCCCTAACAGATAGATATAAATCCTTCTGCCCAGTTGTTTTTTTTTTTGGTTGTAGGTCAAAATTACTTAAATTTTGGCCCCTTACAAGCCCCTTATATAACTTCTTACCACTGACTGATTGCAGTGGTCAATCATAGATTTCCGATGCGATGCATCCTGCCATTGTGCAGCAATTAATCCTGTTGCGTCTATAAGAAACCCTTCTCACCTTTTGCAGGTTCATTCGCGCTTCCTGACGATTTGCTTACTGCTAAATATAAATTCTTGTATTTCATTAAGGGTTTTGGCCTTTATAAATTTTTCTCTGACAGCCAAACATAGGGCTTCTATTGTTCCGAAATTCTTGTTGTGCAAATATGAATAGGTGTTCCCTAAATGTCTTGTTTTTATACATTTTAGCAGGTCGACTACACCACCAACTTCCAAGAGTTTATCTTCCGTAATCATACAGCCTTCAATGAATTTACTTGCTTCTGTCGTAAGCTCTGGGCCATTTGCACCGTAAAAAATGGGCACCATGTGTGATACATACGTCATATTGTTGGTTGAAATTTCTTCACTTATTCTGTCTGCAATTTGTATTTCTCTCGGCGATGGTGACCGCCTCTTCAAAATTTCCTGTGCCGATTTTACCAATGTATCAAATTCTTCAACTAATGTGCTATCTATCCTTTCTGTGTTCTTCAAATCGTCGAAACTTTCTTTGTAGTGTGCTAGTTCGCTAAATTTTTTAGATGTCGTCTCTGTTGTATAGCCTCCCTGCCTTTTTTGCGTTTATTACGATGCTCCAAATTTTGGATATCAGGTCAAGAGCCGTTGCTTTCTCCTCTATGCGAAAATCCTTATTATAAATCTCCTCTGCCTGCTCGTCAATAACCGTAGAGCTGCCGTCTGCGTGTTCTACTATTATTTTAGGAACTCTAGAATCCTCTTCTGTCAATTCTTCACTTATTGACGGAGTGGGTGACCTAGTCTTTTGTATAATGTCAAGTTCACGCTTTGCATTTCCTAAGACTATTTGTAATCTTTGTACGGTGTGGTCTTGTACGTCTACTTGCTGTTGTTGTTTCAGTTGTTTCTTAAATTCATTCTCACTTAACCCTTTTTGCCTCAATTTTGCAACCAACGATGTGCTTTCTTCTACTGCCTGCTCCAATATACTATCCGTATAACTAATCTGTTCCCGTAATTTGCGACTCTGTTTTTCTAAAAGTCCTTTTGTGACCTCCAAGTCTTCTATCATTTTACTGAAATCTGCCGACTGGTTCTTATTCAGGTCTCCTATCAGTTGTAGCACGTAACCAACTTCTTCTTATTTTGCTAGTTTCTGTTGCCTTATATTGTCCCTATATCTTTCTGTAAATTCCTTGCCTTGTTTCAAACTATTCAATTCTGTCCATGCGAGAACTTGTGGACTGTCAACCGAGTAGTTTTACTTATTGAGCTTAGATAGTAATTCATCTGTTCTTGATTTCGGGTTGTCTATTTACTTACTAGCACCAACATTTCCGCTATTCCCTTTAAAAGTAAAACTTTTATAACGACGCACAATGTACTGATTACGAGTAAATCGAGACGTTTACTCCTTACAAACTTGATATATGCTCTGCTTAATGTGGCTTAGTGTGACTTTTTATTTTGGCAAATATCCCAAAGGCGTACTGGTATACAGATGCTTAATGACCCCTAGGACTTCACCCTTGTACTCAGTGGTTTCTTTAAATTTTTCTTTGCCACCGACTTTACCGATTTTGTTCACAAGCAAAACAAATCAAATCAAAACATCTGCCAATATGGCCAAAGTAATTAGCAGCTTACTAATAATTTCACCAATTCACACATCGTTGAAGACACTAAAGGCGTACTGGTATACAGATGCTTAATGATCCCTAATGCTCCCGTGTTTATTTGGTTTCCTAACTTCCGTTGCTATAAAATCATTTGCCACATTCGGAAAGGATTTAAAATCAACCAAAATTGTATTACCAAACTTTATTCCTGGAGGGTCCCTTGGGGATCGCAGGATATTTATTCTTTTATTACTGGCTGCGCCAAATTTTAATGGTTGTTGTGTAAAAAAAAGAAAGAGAAGAACACTGTTTGATTTTATGTTTTATTAATTTTAGTTAGTTCCCGTAGGAATTTCGTTACTTTCAGGTTATAACTATTTGTTTAAATTTCTAATTTACAACTCCCTTTCTTAACAATTCTTAATCACTCTTTATACTAAATTTTTAAAGCTAAAGTGCTGATTAAACAGCATTTTTAAAACTAAATAATTTAAATAAATAAAGTGCTGACTTGCCAAAAAAGAATCTGCAATTTTCAATAAAAATTTATTACATATTCATTAATTTTGATTTACTTATAAATAAAGCTTAAAAATACGAGGGTGCCTCTCAACATAATAATTTTATCATAAACTACTTTTAATATTGTTCAAATTATTCATCGTCGTAAAATAACGTTTTGTTGCGAAGATGCATTGTTTAAGTTATTAAAAGAAGTAATAATAATTGTTACGAATAAAGCGAAAAGAAATGGCTTATTGTCTCTGTTGACAAAGCCAGAAGTTTCTACAAAAACTTCTTGATTACACAACAAAAACCAAGGCACATTAATATACTAGGTAATGGCAGTAGATCTGCTAATATTTTTGTTTATACATATTTTGAGATGTGTAAGTTTATTTACGCTTATTTTTCCAAGAATTTTTTTTGTAATATAAGTGTCGTGGAAATATATTTAAAACTTCCAAAGAACAAAAAACTGTGTAAAAATTTATTATGAAGCTGGATTTTATCCCTTTACCGCACCACATCCACGTAATCACATCCATAACGGCTTCCATAATTGTTTTTCTTTATTGCGTGTAATTTCTGTGAAATGATTATAAATAATAATAATACTTATGCATCTATTTTTATTCTCTACAGCGTACATTGGGACAATTAACCGAATTACGACGAAAAAAATAATAATGTTTTATATGCTTGTACAAAATCATAAGTATTTTTTTAACGCATCACATTAGTCTTTACGTGTGTGCAAAATATTAAGGTCGTGGCACGTAGAATCTGTTTTCTTTTAACTCTTGCTGTGTTAAAATTGTATTCCGTGATTTAAAAAAAAAACATTTTAGTGGCAAAAATTAAAACGAAAATTAAATTATCAAGTGAATAAAATACATATTAAGCTTAGAAGTGAAAAAAATAGACGGCAAACTTTGATTTAACATCTGTCAGCAAAGTATTCATTGTGTCAATCTTATCTTTCGTTACTTTTACTTCAGTGGAATACGTCAAAGTACAACGTATAACGGACTCTATGTGGCCCGGCCTTTATTTTCTGTGACACCTGCTAGTTTAGTTACTTGGAACCATCATCATACATGGGATAAATAATATGATAAACATATATATAATAGACTTTGTTTAACCAAACAACAGTTTATATGATACTGGAAAAGCATTTATAATGTTGTTAGAAAACAAGTATGAATGATTAAAAAAAATTATATTTTAGTTATTAAAAAATCACTGCTCACTAGAGTGACTGAGTTTATCAAGTAACAATTCCAGTAAGAAAATGTGTTTCTTTTTGTGCAGGAAAATATTAGTACTTTTGACCCTTTCACTCTTTCATAAGTCAAAGCGGTTTTATCAATGTGAACCTATTTTCCTGCTTCTAGTTATTAACAGTAGTTATTCTTTCTTCCAATCTTTCCACATATGTACATTTGTTAAAAGTAAGCAAAAAGGTGTGTGCTTTTTTATTTGCACCTATAATCAATCAGTTTACCGAATTTTACATTTCTCCCGAATTTAATTATAGCTGCTTTGAATGTAGATATCAAAATAAATTTTTCAATATGATAACTGTTTGCATATTATATTATTATTTAATATATATTCTTATACTTTCTATTTAAACATGTATGCTTAAATAAAAAAAATGCAGGCATTGATCACGATAACTATTTAAAAGATAGGTGATTTGAAAATCACGTTCATTACTAAAGACGATCCTTACAAATCACGGATCGCTCATCCCTAGTCCATACCGTAGGTTGGTACGAAAAATAAAAACAAATTCACAAGACGAGTTGCAGAGAGACTTCGTCTAAAGAAATTAATACTGATTTTTTAGTTTTATAGATGATGTTTACAATATACACAACGTAAGTAGATAGATGCAAAGAATGCTGATGAAGAATGTAACGATCCAGAAAATTTGCATTTGATTCTGCAAGTGTCTATTTTTTCTTGTTTTCTTTGGATAGTGTCATCATACCATTTTAAGTAATTTTTTTTTTCTAAAAATTTTAGAAATTAAATTAAGAAATGAACCTAAGCCAAAAAATTGAAAATTTTGATTCATTTATAATATCCACGGTTCAATATATCCACGGTTTTGAGACAACATTTTTTAAAGTCAAGTGTAATTTTAATACTCAAAAATTAAAAATACTAAAGCAATGCATAAAGTATTATAAAGAAAAAATTTTTTCTCATTACAAATAACAAGTTTCTTAATTAGCTTTTATTTCAGCAGCATCTAAACTTTGAACGTACAGGCTAGTATAAGTATACTGTGCACTAGTATATAGAACATATTAGGTGTAACAGCCCTACAAACAATTTTGAGATTTTTTGGCGATGGTTTGTTTTGCGATGATTATGCGATTATTCTCAGGGAATCCGAATCGCTAACCGTCGCCTATGTCTTACAACTAGACGATGAATACGCGAGCGTACACAAGTAAATTATTTTTTTTTTAAAACACTCAAATCTGAAAACAATATTGATTACGTTTACGATGTGAATCGCGCGAGCGATGAATGCGAGAGCGCACGAAAGTAACGGGAAATATTCGTCACAAGAGTAAACGTATTTTTGCATTCTTTATCCATTTAAATTGAGTTATCTGTGTTTTTCATAACTTTCGATGGAATTTTTTTTTGTTCTTTCCTAAAGGTAACGGGAAAATAAATATTTTGTTTCAAGAGCAATTGCAAGTGAACATTGTGTGAACAGTGCATTAATCGTAAAAGTAATTAATTTATATTAAATATATATATATATATATATATATATATATATATATATATATATATATATATATATATATATATATATATATATATATATATATATATATATATATATATTTCTCTATTTTATTTTTATTATATATATATATATATATATATATATATATATATATATATATATATATATATATATATATATATTATTATATTAATAAAAAAAATTGTAAGTCGCCGGCGGAACTCTATTTGCGAAGCGCCGGCGAATCGTTAATGGTGAATCGCCGGCGGATCTCTATTTGCGAAACGCCGGCGAATCGCTGTGAGCGAATTGCCTGCAGCATCGCACGCGATCTATCGCCGCGATTGTAGACAACTTGCAAATGTTTGAAGGGAGTGTTTACATTTAACAAAATACAAAATTCAATTTTTGTCGTCGTATATCGGTTATTTGTCCCTATGTGCAGCGTTAGTTATATTGACATCTGAAAACATATTTTACAAAAACAAAATACATGCTGTTTTTAATTGTTGTAGTTGTTTTAGAACTGTTATTACCTGTTAAGTTAATGCGACTTGACTAAAGCACTACACATAACAATGGAAGCACATTGCATAACAACTAAATAAAAATGACTGCACAGCAGAGAAAAGAAATTGCATTGTTTTTATTGCTTTGAATACGTTCACACAAAAATAATGTTGTTGACGTAACTACACATTATACCAATGAAGCGAATGAAAACACATTCGCAGATCGATCGTATGATGAAATATGATGTATGCATTGCATGTTTTACCTAAATGTCATCAGTTATTCATAATGCTTCATGAATACTGCGTCTGTAATTATGAATCATTTGTGAATACTTGTTAATGAAAGGCACACAGAACTAAATTAAAACACATAAAAGAGAATTTTAGTATTTTACGTGGGATGAGTGTTGCCAACTTTCTAACTGTATTTCAGAAATTAGTGCGATTATACAAAGGAGGTTTAATAAAAAAGTAGATACATAAATAATGTTTTACTTCAAGCTTGCTTGTATTTAAAAACTGAATTCGAAAATAATATACATATTATTTACAGACTTAGGTCTCAATTTATTTTGTTTTTTACCAATGATAGAGAGAAAAATGAATGAGAGAAAACACGTTTGGAGGTAGCACTACTAGCAGGTATAGCCAAAATTTTCTTTGCTGGTTTTAACAAACGGGGTTAATCGTTCGTGTGATGGTTCCACTAGTCCAAGACTGGTTAAATTCGTTCGTAATGCTTTCTTTTGTAGTAGAATTTCTCGTGTTTATAAAACCAGAAAAGAAAACAATTTAAAATCACATTATGCTTCCATTTCCTTAGAGATATGTATGGATATTTCAGGAGTTGAAGATGAATAAAGAGTATAAAAACTGAAGTACACTAATGGAAATACCGTTTAAATACAGAAAAATTAAAAGAAGTACACTCAAGAAAATAACGAAGAACAAAAAAGGTCACTCTGGAAAATACCGTGGGACTGCCCACTCTTAAAATTTTACATACATACTTATTGATCCTTTTGTAGATTATAATTTACATCATAGGTTAGAAGGATATTCCATATTTGTGCTAATGTTTGTAACGCATATATTCACCCCAATTCTACGTTTCGAGTCGCATCGTAAATTTCTCAGTTTGGCAACTTTGGTATTCTGCGTTCCGTTCCCCGTATCATTTCGACTTGTTTTTCGATTGTATGTATTCTGCGTTACGATCGTAGCTACGTTTTATTAAGTTGTTTATTTGGCAACGGAAAGTTTTTCGATTTTTGTTTATGAAGTTAAAAAGGTGTATAATTAAATAAAATGTGAGTATAAAATTCTATAAATTTATTTTGTAACAAAAAAAATTTTTTTGTAACCTTATTTAATTTGTTGCAGGTCAAAAAACACAACGCCTGAGCAGTTTAATTGCAACGAAGGATGATATTGCATCTGGATATCATAAGCGCCCCAAGGAGGAAGAACACGCATTCTGGGAAGAAGTTGCACTTAATGCAATAAGGCCATCAATAAAAGTTGACGCTGCATGGAAGGAAGTAAGACATTTTGATAATGCGTTGCACATGTATGCATATTGAAAATATTTTTTAAGGTATGGATTGTTTGGAAAAGTTATATAAAATGCAAGTTGACAACAAACAAAAAGGAAATGATGAGCACAGGAGGAGGCTATTGTCACTTACAGCGCCTTAGCCCCCCTTGAGGAAAAACTAATTCATCTAACAGGCTTGGTAACAAGCACAAGTGGCATTAGCGGTACAGTGGATTTGGAGTGGTCAGCTAGATGCCAGATGATACGCAAGCTTCCGAAATGGATATTTCTGCTCAGTCTGAAGATCTTTGTCTTTGCTGAAAGAGCAATTAAACCATTTTGAAAAGGTATGACGAGATGTCTTGGTATTTATGGTGCATAAATTGCTGTTTAGAAAAGCAGTCTGACATAGGGATGGACACGGTAAAAAACTTTGATGTTTTTTTCCATGCGATGCATCGCAAACATACATCGATGTTGCATCGATATTTCATAAAATACATCGGTTTTTTTTAGTTATTTATTATTGAAGTTTTGATGTTTTTTTTTTTTTTTATTTATTAGTATAATATTTTCGAAAGTTGATTTTACATATCTCATTATTTTTTTTTCTAAACAGTGTTGAGTTTAGAAATAAAAGTTTTCCAAGTCTCTCACCTCTCAGTCTGTTTCTTTGTTGAGTCATTACCTGCGCCGCTTGTGGAAATAGTCTTTCAGACGGAACCGATGTTCCCACTATTTTAGGGTATTTTAAAACGATCTTGTAAAGCTTAGGAAACTGCGATCTATAATATTTCATAATATTCAAAGGATTTTCGTTCAGTCTTCTAACAGGAGTCCTCAAATAAACTGAAAGTTCATCAGACAATATATCTTCACTCTTATTGCTTTTTCAATTTCTATAAACACGTTTATATATCAATCTACACGTTATGTATACAATTTGGCATTTCGATGCGTCGAAAAAAATCGATGTTTTCCGATTGTTTAGGGATTATATCACAGGTGTTTTTTTTCCATCCCTAGTCTGACATTGCTGCACAACAGGAATTGCTAAAAAGAAGATTTAGATTTTGATTTAGATTCAGATTAGAAGATGATGATGAGCCAATCTTTCCTCTTAGCCTAAGTAATATACCTTCAATAAAAATGTGATAATTTTCGTTTTGATATGACCTCTTTAAGTTGTTAAATAAAAATAAAATATTTAACGACCTAAGGGTAAAATATTTTATTTTTATTTAAAAATGTGATATATGTTTATTTATTTTTTAATAAAAATGTTTATTTTAGTTATTATTTTTTTTACATAAGTGAATATGAAATTAACTGAATATGATTTGTTTTTAATATTAAACATAAGATAAATATACAACAAACAATTAATATGATTAGCTTTTATTTAAACAGTGTTATGTAAATAAATACCTAACAGACAGGTGTTTGTTTCTCTCTCTGTTCCAATTGAGACCTCGCTATACTTAAACTCCATATATGAACGTCGTGGTTGGATCCATGGTATCTTGCGTCAATGCTTCTTATGCGCATTTTGTTATCGCACACCTAATTAAAATATATTATATTTACGAACAGTATAATTAAAAGAAATACAACCATGGCATTGATACTAAAAATCCTTTTCTATTATAATAAACAAACTCCTCTTCGTATGGTTTTATAATTTTTATATGTGTGCCATCAACACACATAGTGACCCCTGGAAAGCTTGGCTTCGCATAAAAATTTTGCTTTGATTGCGTCTTCTCCTCCTCAGTCTGTTCAAATTTTATCCAGTGAGGGCAAAGTTTTGCTTCCATTATATTTAGGAAAGACGATAGCGACTTTGAAACTGTGGGGTGAGCCACTCCGACATTATAACCTGAACCTACTCCGCGCTGGTACCTAGCTTAAACAGCTATAACTCGGTTAAGCGGTGATAAAGATGATAACGAATTGGACGGTGCTTCTGATGCAAAAGTATCTAACACATACTTGAAGCGTCTTTATTTAGGTGAAAGTTTTTTTGAAATCTATAAAAATTAATTAAATTATTTATTTCACACATATTTAAAACAAATATCTTACAATTTATCACTCATCTCGAATGGATTGCAGCTGTCTCTCAATTTTCGCTTATCTAATCTTAATTATGCATTCTCGACCACGTTTTCCTCCTCTTCCAACAAAAACGCCGCTGATGTCGATTCCATTTCTTCTCTAAACTAAGTTTTTCTTTTGCAATGATGTGTTGAAAATTAAAGTTTCGCTCCAGCGCTTCAGGATTCCTCACACCGGAATAGTTTGGCCACAAATACCCTTTGCTTATAATCTGACTATTTTCTTTCTTTCTGCACTTAGCTGATGAGTTTATTTAATTATAGTTACCACAATATTTAGTTTTTATATATGTATTTATCACCGTTTGTTCATAAAATTTTACTTTTTATAGTTTAACAATTACAGGGCTTACAAAATTTTTTGTTTCTATTTCATACGATTCATAACAAAGCAGATGGTTTAAACATACTCTTCTCTCTTTCTTTTTCTTTCGATTAGGTTTTTTTTAGAATACCTATTGTTGGCTTCGAGAAGCAAGGTTAAATGAAACGCAACTTTTAAGAGCGACAAATAGAACAATCTTTATTTTATTTAGAGCCACAACTTCATTTATTGTAGAACACAATTTAAATTTTATTATTTTTAATTTTTATTCCGTATTTGTACGATTTAAAACAATCTGTGTTTCACTCGTCCGTTTCTCTTATTAAAAAAGCCCTGAATAATGGAAGAAATTCCTTTATAAAGCAAATGAAAATAATTTTAAAAACCGGTATTAAGCAATTGGGCAACGAGAAAGAGGAGCAAAGCAAGCATACATATATTATTCATATTTGTGTGTATGTTTGCTTTGAGTGGAAACAAGAAATTATTAAGTAAACATGAAGTAAATAGAAACAGAAAAGATTTTTTAAATGTATTAGGGTGGCGGCGGTAACATTCCCCCCTTCGTAAGCGAATTGTGGGGCCATGAGCTTGCAATCCTAAATATTACCGACATCTAGAACAGCTACCTTAGTCACGGGCCTATCCAATGTGCTTGTACTGGTTTTGACTTTAACCCGCCGAACTTGGCCATCATTAGCAGTAGTTGTCTTGATAATGACACCCTTGGGCCAACAATTTCTGGGAAGTGTATCGTCCACAATAACGACTATATCACCGACGGATGGGGGTTTCACCTTCTCGAACCACTTGCTACGGCGGACTAAAATCGGACCGTACTCACGAACCCATCTGCTCCAGAAGTGATTGGCAAATTTTTGCGTCTGGTGCCATCGCTGACGGACATCATAATTGGTTTCACATAGGGGCTTGTGCCCATCAGCAGAGCCAAGTAGAAGATGGTTTGGTGTTAATGCGTCGTCTTCAGTTGAATCGAGAGCCACAAATGTTAAAGGACGGGAATTTATTATGAACTCGATTTCACACAAGGCGCTTCTTAAGGTCTCATCATTAAATTCGAAAGCAGGACACATGGCGTAGAGGATTGTTTTCACTGTACGTACTAGCCTTTCCCAAGCACCACCCATATGTGGGGCCGCAGGTGGATTGAACCTCCATTTGATTTCGTGATGTTTTGTGAAGACTTGATGTAAGTCGATGTTTTGCTTTTCCTCTTGTAGGACGCTTTCGACTGATTTGAAGTTAGTACCGTTGTCGGAGTATATCTCCTTCGGGGAACCACGTCGACTTATAAAATTTTGAATGCACATGATACACGAGCTGGTATCTAGGCTGTGGGCGACTTCAATATGTATAGCGCGAACTGTCAAACATGTAAAAACAACGCCCCATCTTTTTTCACTACGTCTCCCTACTGCTACTTGTAAAGGGCCAAAAAAGTCGATACCGACATAAGTAAATGGACGCTCAAAGGAACCCAATCTTGCTGCAGGTAGAGATGCCATTAATGGAGGATGTGGAACTGCTGACTCGTTCTTACAGCGTTGACATTTTCTTCGCATATTTTATAAAGTGCTCTTAGCTTTGGGATGTAAAATCTTGACTTTATTTTGGACATCGTAGCTTCATGAAGACAATGATGATAATCTTCATGGTAACTTTGGACCAACAAAAAGGTAATGTAGTGACCATGAGGCAAAATTATGGCGTTGTTGCAATTCAGGGACTCGACTCTGCCATAGGCACGTATTACTCCGTCTTCATCGAGAAAAATATTAATCTGCTTAAGTTTACTTCCGGTAGGCAGCTTCTTACTATTTTTGAGGCACCATATTTCTTCGTCAAATTCGCTGGCTTGGGCATATTTAAACAAAATGTTCTTAGCCCTTTGTATGTACTCAAAACACATGAGCTGCGGCTTTTCACCTCGAATTCTGGACTTCAATTTTTCAATGTAAAGGACGAAGTGAGAAAGAGCCAAGTATAGTCGTTTCCAGGACGAAAAACTCGTCTTATCGATAGTAAGAAGATAATTTCGTATTTCTTCATTATTGACGACGTTGAGTTCTGGACATTTGGGCCACGTATGCTTCTCATCTTTCAGAAATGCAGGACCATTGAGCCATATACCGTCGTCTGAACTATGAATTTTCGTTGCACGGTCTGCAGGGTTTAATTTGGACTCTACCCAATTCCATTGCGTCACGTTGGTAGTTTCTAAGATTTCGCCAACTCTGTACATGACGAGCGCCTTAAAATTTTTGGGATCCATGGAGAGCCACTTTAGAACGGTTTTCAAATCGGACCAAAAGAAGCTCTCTTCACAGCTGAGACGCGTGGTGCTTCGAATTTTTGACGCTAGCCTTGAACCAATTAAAGCAGCTTGAAGCTCTAGTCTTGGTATGGATATTGGTTTCAGCGGAGTCACCTTCGATTTAGCAGCTACGATTCGCACATCGACATCATCATTACACTGGATTCTGAAGTAGCTTACTGCAGCATATGCATTTTCACCAGCATCGACAAACGTATGCAGCTGGACCTTGGAAGCTATTTTTAGGAGCCTCGAGTAGCACCGAGGGATGAATATAGATGATATCCTAGTCAGATTAGATAACCATGAGGACCATTTCAGTAAAAGTTCTTCGGATAAGTCGTCGTCCCATTTTATTCCTGAGCGCCAAATATCTTGTAGGAGCATCTTGATTCCAATCGTATAATGGGCTACGAATCCCAAAGGATCGAAAATTGACATTAGGACTTGCAGAACTTCCCTCTTAGTAGGGACCACATGTGGCTGAAATACATCCCTTCGGAGCCTCGATAACCTAGAATTATATTGGAAAACGTCATTATTTGATTCCCAATACATACCAAGTATTTTTTCTATAGCCTTGAAAGAGGTTTGAGTTGTTGAACCATCATCGCTTAAATGTTTTCGTACGCTTTCAGAGTTTGTTACCCAATTCCTCATATGGAATCCACCAGATGCATGTACTGTGCGTACTTGGACCGCTAGTTCCATTGCCTCTTCCTCGGTATCCACACTGTCAATAAAATCGTCCATATAGTGGTATTGTTGAATTGCTTTGACGGCTCGTGGGTACTGGTCACGAAATTCATCTGCGTTCTTATTCCGAATGTAATGGGCTATACAGGGTGCGCAGCTTATACCAAATGTTAGGGCCTTCATTACGTACTCACAGCGCTTATTGTTGTCGCCATTTTCGAACCACAAAAATCGTTGAGCATGCATATCGTCGTCTCTAACGTTAATACGATGAAACATTTCTGCAATATCGCCACATATAGCGATTTGACCCACACGAAATTCTATTAAAATGTTGAAAAGTGACGTAAGTAAATCAGGACCACAAATTATTAAGTCATTCAGGGACTTATTATGCGACTTCGCTGCTGCGTCCCAGACCAGACGAACTTTGCCAGGTTTATTTGGATTAAGAGCGACAAATATTGGCAGGTACCATGTGCGACCCTCATATGATGACCTTTCTGCTTCTTGCACCTTTCTCGCGTATCCTTTAGAAACTAGTTTGTCTATTTCCGCTTGCATAGTCTGCTGTAGTAGCGGGTCTTTGACAAACTTCTTTTGGAGACACTTTAGGCGATGGCTTGCTACTTGATAGCTCTCGGGCAGCATAGGGACATCATCTTTCCATAGTAGTCCAACTTCGTATTGCTGATTCTTCTTGATGGCTGTAGTTTCAAGTATCTTCAAAGCCCTGTTGTTTTCGAGCGACAAAATAGATTTCTCTTTCGGGGCATCTAGGTTAAAATATTCCTTGACTTCATCGTGCAGAACCCTATATCGATTTTCGCACTCACAGGTATGGATGTTCAAGGACGAAGCCTGGCTTGGATCGGAGCCGCTACCCTGAAGGGTCCACCTTAATCGAGTTTTTGTTGCAATGGGCTGATCTCGACCACCTTCCCTTATTTTCAATAGAACAGCAACTGTCCAGTTATTAAGACCAATTAGGACCATGGGTTTAGCGTTATTGTACGATTGAACCGGTAAACCTTTGAGATACGGATAGGCTTTCACGATGTCATCAAAATTAATTGACTTCATGGGCAGACCAAGATTGCTTACAGTACGAACATCATGAAGTGTAAATCTACTATCGCTGCTTGGACCAGATACCTCAATATTAATTTTGACGGAGTTGTTTTCAGATCGTGTTGTATTACCGGTCCATCGTAGCTCCAGGGGTTCTTTCTCACCAGAGAGCCCCAATTTGTTAAAAAGACCTTCTTCCATTAAGGTCACTGATGATCCTTCGTCTAGAAAGGCAAAGGTTTCTAAAGAACCACCATTGTAATGTATTCGAATCGGGAGTATTCTGAAATACGGTTTATTATTGCGGTCGTTGTGAGCATTCACGCTTCCACTGGGAGCAGATGTGGCCATTTGCACTGTGTTTGGATAAGCCGACGTAATATATTTGTGCAACAAAGGATGGTGTTTTGCGTTACAATTTGCAATATCACACAATTTCTTCGAAAAACACTTGCGCCGATGAGCCTTCAAACACTGGCGGCACAATTTATTTTCTTTCACCACATTCCACTTTGAATCTAAACTTAATGATTGGAACTCACCGCAGTTTTGGACCTTGTGTTCCTCACTCTTACAATAAACGCAGAGTAAGTATCTGGTAGCAGGTTGTTCTGAATGAGTGTTGACCGGAGCACTTCTCTTGTAGCCGACAGGAGACACAATTTGGCTAGCAGCAGCTATATTATAGATCCAATCGCTGAAGGATTTCACCACTGGAACCTCGTCGTCCTTAGCATGCATCGCCCAATTGAACTTGTGGTTGTTGGGCAACTTATCGACCAGCGTTTTTACCAGCAACGGGTTGTTCAAATGGGCCACCAAATTACATGCCTCCATTGTTGAGCAAATATTCCGTATGGTTAGAGCATATTCGATGATGCTATCGAGCCTATCCTTTAGCGGTGGAATCTTGGTTGCCTTTTCAATCATGCTATCAAGAATGTGCTCTGGGCGACCAAAACACATCTCTAGAGTCTGGATGATTTCATTCACCATAGATGGGATAAGAAGTTTACTTTTTCACCAGCTCCTTTGCTCGGCCCTTGAGGCACGACTGCAATCGCATTAGATTCTCACCGTCAGTATAACCAGCGATCTCAGTACTATTTTTGTAGTTGCTAATAAATAGGGGCCAGTCTTCGGGATTACCATCGAAATTCGGAAACTCCTTAGGTATTACCTGTCTGGCTGCGATTTGTGAGGCAGTTGGCTGAAAGGAACTTTGATTACAAAAGGAATTCAGATTTTGGGACACATCACCTTGGGATAGGATACTATATTTTTTCTCCAAATACTTCCGCTGCAATTCCTTTTCCTCTTCCAGCATCTGCAACTGTAATTGTGCGTGAGCTGACAAAGAACCATGCGACGTACTTGCGCCACATTGACTATTTATATCTTGTCCACACTGTTCACCTGCAGCTGGTAGTATCTTGTCTTAAGCCACTACTGGATTACCTGGAGCACCTTTGTTGAAGTATTCATGCACTGGAAAGGATCTTAAAATATGGCTAGTTGGTGATGAGGCTGCCAGTGAACCTGCACTATACTCCTCTGTAACATTAACAAGTGGCAGTGTATTCGTTCCTCTTGCCGAAGTTTGCGTGGGGACACTATTTTTTAACGCAACGGGCTGATCCTTACCAAAGGAGCAATTCCAGCTCACGTCGGCCACATCACATACATTACATACGCACAATTTGTGTTTATTCTTCGTTTCAAGGCATAATTAATTTACGACATATTACTGTACGTGCAAGTTACGGTGCTGCTGAGCGAAGTAAAAGACTTGTTTTTTGTTATGAAAAAACAATGTTGTCGATTCTCAAGAAAGGAGTTTAGTCTCTCAAAGCTGTATATTTTGTATTAAAAACACAAGCAAATGTAGACATTTTTTCAACATTTGCTTTTGTTTTCCTTGTAAAGTTCCACTTCACCAGCGCGTTTTTTAGAATTGAATTGTTTATTTTTATTTTTTAATTTTTTTTCAATCAGAATTTGAGCCGTTAATATTATAAATGAAATAAAATTAATTAAATTTCTAAAAATTTTTATAAATTATTTACAAATGTATGCGGACGTTTTACAAAGAAAACAATAAATAATAGACACTAGTAGAATAAAATGCAGCTTTTCCAGAATCGCTACATCCTCATCAGCATTCTTCACATCATCTATTTAATCAACTAATCAGTATTAATTTGTTTAGACGAAGTCAACACATTCATACTTGTTTTCTTACAACATTATAGATGCTGTTCTAGTATCATATTAACTGTTGTTTGGTTAGACGAATTCTGTTATAATATATATATATATACGAGGTGTGGCTATTAAATAACGAGACGCTATTACAGAAGAAGTTATCGTGAAGCTTTATCTTTCAAATGTAGTGCCTCTCGCTTCTCTAAACCAATCAGTACAGCCGTAGTGTTCGTTCGCATTAGAGTTATTTTTTTGTTTTGCCGGAAAATGTTAAGTGTAACAGTAGAGCAACGAATTGTTGTGGAATTTCATGAGAAACTTTGAAAAACCGCTACTGAAACTTATAATTTATTGAAAGAAGTGTATGGCAATGAATGTTTAACACGTGCACGTGTTTTTAGTTGGTTTAAGCGTTTTCAAGATGGCCGTTTTCGATCTGTCGGTCGGTTAAGTATTCGTGCGATTGCTGAAACTATACGAATTGATAAAGAATCCGTATAGCAAATATTACATAACAACTTTAACATGCAAAAAGTATGTGCCAAAGTGGTGTCCATTCCGCATTGTCTGTAAAGAGGTTTCTAGCCAAATTCAGCATCCCAGTGTTAGACCATCCACTTTATTCGCCGGATCTTGCACCGTGCGACTTCTATCTGTTTCCTAAGGAGAAATCTGCATTAGAAGGAAAAAGATTTGAGTCTGTTGAAACTGTGAAAGAGAAAGCGGCACGCGTCCTGAAGGAGCTGACAGAAAAAGACTTCCAGCACTGTTTCGAACAATGGAAGATTCGCATGCAGCCTTGTAGGGATAGAGGAGGGGGTATATTGAAGGTGATAATAAGTAAAAATGTATGAAATAAAATGTTTTACAGCGTCAGTCTCGTTATTTTTAGCCACACCTCGTATATATATTTATTATAATATTTATCCCATGTATGATGATGGATCTAAGTAACTTAACTAGCACGTTTAACAGATAATAATTCTTTGCAAGCATGTACAGACTAATGTGATAAAATAAAAATAAATAAATACATACTTATAGGTTGATTGCGTACTAGCATATAGAACATATTACAAAATTGCATTTAACAAAATTCAATTTTTGCCGTCGTTATTAGGTTATTTGTAGAGAAAAAATGAATATTATTATTTTTAATCACTTCACAGAACTAAAATACATGAAGAAGTATACGTATGGAAACCGTTATGGGTGTGACTACGCAGATGAGGTGCGGTAAACGGATAAAATGCAGCTTCATAATAGATTTTTACACACTTTTTTGCTTTATAGAAAATATATTTTAACGACACATGATATAAAAAAAGATCTAAGAAAAAAGTAAGTGTAAACAAATGTAGACATCTGAAAGCGTAAACAAAAGAGACAGCTGGTCTACTGCTGCTACCTAGTATTTAATATGCCTTGGTTCGTACCAGCAAAGACTTTGTTTTTGTTTCTTATTTATTTTATTTATGCATGAATACCATGAATAGCATGATAAATACTATGAAATCTGATGGTCACCAATGAATAGAGCTTCGAGCAGTTTTCAAAATTTTCACATTGCATGAAGGAAATGCTTGATTAAATTGTGTTGGCATAATAAAAGTAGTGCGAAAAAAGCAGTCAAAGCAAATAGAGAGTTAAATACAAGCACGTGCATTGATTTTTTGAGCAGTTAATGAACGGCAAAAGCAATAAAAATATGAATGAGCAATAAAAATAATAAAATTGTGTATATAAAAGCAACGGTCATACAGGCTGATTCATTCTGTTTGTTGTCCTAGTGAAGATCTTTTAGTACAACAGTTTCATCGTGTTTTTGTGTTTTAATCGCGAATAAGTTAATAATCATCTAATCTAATCTTATTAATTTAATATTTATTGAGTCTTTTTTTTACCAACTGTAAGAGACTACAATGTATGTATTATCTTAATTAACAAGCTTTTTTTGGATAGAATAAAATTAAATAGTGTTTAATACATAAGATGAAAAGCAGTAAGCTCTTGCTCTCGAGGCTTACATAATTAGAAGAATAATCTCGTTAAATAAACTTAATTCTAAATGTAATTAAAATTACATACTAAATAATACCAAAATTTAAAAATCAAAACGAAAAATTACAAAAAGTACTCTGTGAGTACCAGGTGTACTTTTTGTAAAAAAAACTATAGCATACACATTAAAAGGTATTAGTATTAGTGCAATTAAAATCCTTTTGCTAATGTTGCTAGTAATAAACCTTCTTTTAAATGTCACAAATTAGATACACAATATCTCAAAACTTTGCGCTCCAGTATTTTCATTTCCTTAATTATGCTTGGGAAAACTCTAAACCATATCGGAAATCCATAAAGAAAACAAGGTCTTATATTTGTTTTGTATAAAAAATTTAGTTTTCTTCATTAAACTTTTATAATACAGAAGTCTTGCAAATGATTCTGCTATTTTAAAAGATTTACTTAATACATTTCTGGCATGACTATTAAATTTCATAAGATTGTTAAAATTAGTTCCAAGATGTTTAATATTTTAATAAAGGGAATTATAATTCCGTCAAGTAAAAGTTTTAGTCTTTTACTTTCAGGTAAAACAAAATATTTACGTTTTCCAGTAGCATTACGAAGGCAGATAGTTTTAGACTTAAAAGTATTTATTTTTACTCCTCAATTATCATAAAAAAATTTAATCACCCTAAGATGATTGGAGACTTGCTTTAAGGTTTCAGTAGGCGATTCATTATGGGAATAAAGAAGAGAATCATCAGCGTATAACAGAGCAGTAGAATTTGATATGACATGAGGAAAATCGACCATAAAAATATTGTAAAGATGTGGTGCTAGTATGGAACTCTGAGGCGTAATACAACTAATACTCTCAAAATGTAATATCTTAGCTTTAAATTGAATACATAAAGTCTCTTATAAAAGAAGCTTTGAAACAGTTTAATAGAAGGAGCGCTAAATCCTATTTGAAATATTTGTAAAAAATGCCTGCATGAAATGCATGATCAAACGCCTTTCACTCATGAAAATGAAACAGAGATAGTACAATATCGCCGACGGAGATTGGAAATAACATTCAGAAATTTAGTTGAAACCTCAACTGTAGAGTGTCCACTTTTCAATCCAAACTGCAATTTTTGAACATATGATGCATTTACTTCCACGCTAATTTTTCCCGAATAATTTTCTTAAATAATTTTCCGGAATTAGAGAGTAATAAGATGGGGCGTAAATTATCAGCATCAATAGAGTTTATCTTCTTTTAAGGTGTGTTTACATTATGTGTACAACTCATATGGAATGTCAAAATTGCTATCCATATGTTATTTCGTATGTATGTCAAAATCAGTGTTTAACATGTGGTTTATAATTTTCATGTTCAAACTTGCATATGTTACGTACATATGACAAAAAACAGTGATATCAACTATTCAATTTTTTTTGCGCTACTTATTTAGAACTTTGCAATTTCAGTTTAAGCACAAGACTGTCTTTCGTTATAAAAATTGTTATAATATATATTAGAGGTCGGCACTTAGGAACTTTGCTATGTTCGTTTTGAAAAACACGTTCTCAAAACTACAAGTTCTCAGGTACGTGGCGTAGTTCGTATAAAGTACGTCTTACCAATGTATTTTCACATTTAAAATTGTTAATTGCCTTAATAAAGCAATTAACATACAATTCTTGCTCATCGATCATGCATAAGTATGCAAGTGTTATCGATAAGTTGTAAAAAAGAAAAACATTTCAAAAATTTCCATTAAAGAAAGGATTGTTGTAAACGATTTAACTTTTAGGATATTTTCTGATGTTTTCGCTTCCTGAAAGATGCACCATAAACCATAGCAAGCTAAAAAAATTTAAAATTCTGAAAAACCAACATATAATTATTAAAAACCAAGAAAAAAGCTTATTATATCCATGAAACCTTCTTCTTATTTGTTCAAAATATTTACATGTAAAATTTTAAATGATTATTTTTTTCTTTAACATACATATAAATACTTAAAATAATTGTTCAATACTCGTCGCACCAAAACAAAAGTGATCATGATTTTTGAAGTACACTTCCACTAAGAAGAAAATAAAAAACACAAAAAAGGAAGTAATAATTCAGATCTCAATTCATTTTACTATATACTTTAGCGCTGTCTTTGGTAGACGTTGTTGTCGTATTCGTGGAAATGCCTATATATTACTGTTTAGCCGATTATAACAACAAAAGTTAAAAAAAAAATTAGAAATGTAGCTTTTATCGTCTTAGTATTTTGAGTGGAAATTTTAAAAGTAAAAGTTAGCATCGTTGAAAACATCTGTTGTCATAAGGTTTTGCATATCAAATAGAGCGTGCTCTGTGTTGATTTATGTATAAAAAATATGACATTCCATATGACTTGCAAACATAATGTAAACACACCTTAAGATGGGCGCCATCTTTGAAGTTTTCAAAGAAATTGGAAAATATGAATAATTCAGGCAAACAAAAAACAAATGTAAGATATTTAAAAGCCTTAGTTGGTAGTTTTTTTGTGATATAATTAGACGTATTGTCTGAGCTACAAGATTATTTATTTTGGATATCTCTAGCATGTGCTAAAAAAAACTTCATTTAAAGAAGTGAGACTTTCACAATTTTGTGTATTGATAGCTGAACAGCGTTGTTAAATAAATGTTTATAATCAGGCAAATTATTAAGAGTAAATTTTATGGTTTCGAAAAGTACTGAAAAATCACAGTCAGCTCCTTCCACATACATATTTTTTGTAAGCAGGACAGCCTTTGAAACTCGATGAATGGCCACACTGTTTGCTATTATTATAAAAGGGTAAATTATCTTTGTCTGAAACAAATTAAAATTCCCGCGGAGCATGAGATTGATCACACCTAAGACAGGATTATGGCCGATTGCAGTTATGTGACGTGTGGCACCATTATTAGCATCGATAGCATTGAAATTCATAGGAAATTCCCGTGCTATTGTCTGGTTTAAAAAAAATTTAATTCCCACTATTTCATTTAAAGTTTTACCAGTTTCTAAAAGAAAAGAAAAGGCCTGTATCAATGTTGTGCTTTTTAAAAAAAGGAGTAGAGAATTTTGAAACAGACTCAATTTTATTTGAGTTTACAAATCAATTTCAGCTTTAATTATGTTGATATCTGTTTGAAAATATAAAACCCTAAGTACTTTACTAGATCGCTTTTGTTAAATCGGTGTAATTGATACATCTCAGCAAGAACTAAAGCATCCTTTAGAAACAACTTGCATTCTTTACGGTTTTTATATATAACTTTATACTCTACTTTTTTAATTTTAAGCTGCTTAACTAATACCGCATTTAGACTAGGCAATTTTTCATGAAACTTGCATGAAATTTTTGTTTGTTGGTGAAGCAAGAGGAGTAAGCAATATGGTATTACTGGGATTTTGAGGGGATATTATTTTTGCTTATGTTTATTTTTAAATAACTCATATCGCTGCAACTTAAATAAGGAATTGAGAAAAAAATGCCTCAAAAAATTGCATAGTGTAAATCTGGACTAAATCCTCAATGTTACATTAAAAAGGAAGGTTTTTTTTCACAGAGTCTATTTTTTCCTCTTGAATATTTAACTCACCTAAAATAGCAAACCTATTTTTTGATTCTTTGTGCTAGTATTTAACACATTCGCGGACAGTACATTTGTACTGTCCCTTTGTGGGACGTAGTCTATATCTTCTGATTAACTGAAGATAATTAATCCAGGATTAGAGCAAAGTCATTAGAATCAAGAATAAACTATATTTAGTTATGCTTTTTAACAATTTTATTTAACTGCTAATGCCGTCATGTCCCAAGCACCACATCAAATCAGCAGCACAAGACACGACGGAAAAACCCGTCTTGACGGTATTTACCGACTTGTCCAACGCAGTTATTCAAAATGTTTTTAATGTGACATCGCGGGATATACCGTCAGACCTTTGAAGTTTTGAAACTCATGATTAGAGACTTTATTTTTAATAAATTTAAGATAAAAAGTGAAACAAATGAATTTTAAATAGAATGAAATAAAAGTTTTATTACTAGAATAACAAAAAATCCGTTTAATTCAGTACACGAAAGAAAGAAATAAATAAATGCATATCAAAATCTCTTTGAAATAAACTTTTAAATGGGAATAAAAATTAATTATTTAAGAATGGTAAACTTTAAAGCATTTACCGGGACAGAGTGCGGGTTAGGCAATTTTTGCATCTATATGATTTTTCTTGACGGATCTTCATTTTTGTGCATTGACTACACCTTAAATAAATTGTCTTCCTTTTTCTATTATCAGAGGCGGGTGGTATTTTTTCGATGTAATGTGGGTTTAACGTGAAATTGCTTGGCGTAATGGGAGGCCTCTTAATTCCTCCATGAACTGGACCCGTTGATACAAAGTCTGTTCCAGATTGTATAGATAACGGCAATTGTAATAAAGATTTAATAAGTATATTTCGAAAATCAATTAATTATATTTTTGATTGAGTTTTTATTTGAAAAATTTAATAAGAGTTCCAAACTGCTACATCCAAAAAGTGAAATATTAGCTTTCTATATCAGCGAATAGTTTTACGAGGCGATGAATAGTAAGACGTCATTTGGTCCATTTTGTCAATTCCTGACATGTATTTGTTATAATTTATGATCTCTTTTGGTTTCGATACTTCACGTCCCTACTTAGTATTAGTTTTTACAAGTTCAGGATGGTTTGCAGTTGTTATGCAAAGTACTTCACGCTTATTACACCATTTACACATAAAAACTTGGCCTTGGCGGCGCCATATATATTTCCTTTTAGAACGTTTTGTGCCCGTAACAGCTTTTGGGTTTTCTTTACGAGAGAGCTCAACGCTATTGTAAAAGTTGTCCATAATTAGATGATTACCTTTGTTGATGTACGGAGATATTAAACGATGAACAATATCTCCAACTTTGGAGCTTTGATTTTTTTATACTGCTCCTTGTTATATTGCTATATTCAAAACATAACCATCGCTTGCTGTGAGCTCGTAGAGCTTAATTCCATATTTGGCCTTTTCACCCTTCATATATTGCCGGAAATGAAGGCGTCTACGGTGTAGTAAAAGGGATTCATCTAAGGCAAGGAACTCTTCAGGATAGTATGCTTCCTGAAAACTTTTTATAAGTGGATCCAGCAATGGCTTTATTTTTTTCAGCTTTGTTTCATCTTTTCTTTCAGGGGAGCAACTCAAACACTGTAGGAATTGTTCAAATCTACGACCAGTCATTATATTACGAAATATCGGATGATAATAAAGAGGATCACTTGAAAACATATCACAAATCTTGGGGTGCTTTGGTTTGTCCTTGGGCTTAAAAGTAGCAAAACGTGCGTTTCGAGTATGTGGACGACTATTGGAGCACAGGTTGGACCCATATATATTAGTTGAACTTACCAACTTCATAATTATATCTAACGTAAATATCGTATCAAAAATACTTCTCGGAGTACAAGCTTTACCAACATCGATTTTTACTCCACAATTTGTTGGATTAAAATTAAATTGAGGTATTTCTGCTGTGCTTTCCAACCACTCCTCTTCAGAATCCATTACGGAACATGACTTCTCATGTTCTTCTGAATCTACAGTATTATTAGAGTCAGAATCACTAGAATCGAGTAAATTATCCACCATATCTTTTAATAGTATATCTGAATGATACTGAGTAGGTTTATTTTCTTGATCTAGGATTTCGTCACAGCTTTCTTTATCTGGCTCATAACTTGGATCGCTGCCATACTCTCCATCATCACTGAATGGATCACTTACAGATTCTTCGCCGTAATCAATTTCCTGAAATAGTTGCAAAATTCTTTCTCTCTTTTTGCTGTATTTATCCATTTTTCTGCAAAAATTCACTGCACAAATAGCAAATTTCTTTTTTTATAATATATACAAGTATAATTTATTTTAAAAAGTTTCAGGACCTTGTTTTTCTCTATAAAGTTTACTCACCTTTATCCGCAAACTTATTTCCTTCTACTTTATGAAACGCAATATATGCAACTGGACAGAAATAAAAATATCAACTGAAAACTAACGGGATATCCCGTCTTACTTCTGCTGGTGTGTGCTTAATCACAACATGTGTTTGGAAAATTTATTGACCGTTACTTTTTTTCTATATTCCATAAAAGATAATTTATTGGACACTGATTTAAGCAAATTATAAGTTAACATTAACTTTACTACGGGAGCTGCCGGCTTGTCCCAATGCTTAAAAAATTGATGACGGTAGATGCCGTCCTGTCCCATCATTTTTGTGTTACTTCGACGGCATATGCCGTCTTGTCCGCGAATGGGTTAACATATTTTTTGAACATAATTGAACCTTATTTTTGAAATAAAGTTTTCTTCATCTGATAGATTTGAAAGTGTTGAATCATATTTCATTGAATCTTGAGGTTATTGTTGAATTATAGTTTTCTCCCATGATTGTCCGTTTCCTTCAATAAGCATCAAAGAACTTTTCTCCGGATTGTTTTATTATCCCACTATCTATTACCGGCTCTGGTTTAGTACCCCAATTTAAAATTATTGAAATTATTTTCTAAGAATATTTATTTTATTTTTTTTTTCCTTCTTGTTTTTAAAGAACTCTCGTCTAATTAAATTGTATAATTTAATTACAGTAGTAAAAGATTGTTTGTAATTATTTTGCAATAAAGAAACTCAAAAAATAAAACGTTTATAAAATTAAATAAACGTAACAGTATGTTATACTTTCCAATATTGTGAATTATCATCAGTTGACGTATGTCATAATCCGAAAAACTTATTTTTATGATACGTGTTGTACGTTCACGGATGTAATGTTTCCACCCTAGATTTTTATTAATATTATAGAGTGACCAAAGATATCTTCAAATATGTATCTTTTTAACGTGCTGGATAATGCGTTGCCAGCTACAAAAAAAGCTTTGCGTTTTTTTTTTACCAAAAAAAAAAAAAAAAAAAAAAATAGCTATGAAATTAAAATTTTTATATGAAAAATACATTTATCTCAATAACTATGTACTCTAGAAGTAAACGGACTTTAAGCAGCGATCACCTAAAAATGTCGTTTGTTTCTTGCTTCCTGATATGTTACATTGTTACCTACTTTCTTTCGCTTGCTTTCCAATTTCCTAAAATTTAATTCCCCATTTTTCTATCTTCAAAATCTTCCCTTGAAAGTTGAAAAAAAGACATGAAAAATTAAAGGCGGGGTTGGAGTTTTGCCCATTGTCTCGAAGGACATGGACTGATCTTGCTGATTTTTCATATGAAAATTTGCGAAACTACGTGTCTGTTCGATTGGCGTATTTAAATTTTCTTTAGCTCATCTAGTGTCTTGTCAAAGTTTCATCACGAATACGGACGGACAAACGTATAGACGGACGACGCTTAATGGACTTCGCTATGCATAAGAACTCAGAGTATATACTCTTAATAGGGTCGAAAATGGTTATTGTAATAATTACAGGCGGAATGACAAACTTAGAAATACCCTTTTCCAACTGTGTTAAAGAGTTTAATAAGTGTGGTAGACGTCCAATGAGACTTGCATTAAAGGAAACACATATTCTAAAATATCCAGGTGAAATTATTCGCAATCATGTATAGAAAACCGAAGGTAACTTAGCGTTTAAGGCGATAGATAAATATTCCAGATGCGAGCAAATAAAAGTTATCAAATATAAAGCATATAAGACAACAAGTTGAAGAAAGAAATTTTCTCAATTATACGCCTAACCATATTGTAACATTAACGGAAAAAGTAGCAAAAATACAAGACGAATCATTTAAAATTATACAAGTAATAGATTTTAATAAATATGAAAATTACTTTGGCAAAATAAGCCACAGAAATGCAAGAATTATTGCGTTTGAAAAATTAAATAAGAAAAAAAGATAATATAAATGAATGAAATTTAACAAACATCTAATCACAAATTAAAGTTTTACTAGAAAAATAAATAAACTAAAATAATATACAAACAACTTAACGAAGTAAAGATAAATCAGGAATCAATTGACAATGCTCCTTAAATAAGCAAGATTAAAATAAGTTAAAGAAGAACTCCAAAAAATATATATTACGATAGAGATTAAAGGGAGGTTTTCGTGATATTCCAGAAGATACTTATGATACTTATGTATGCTTAATGCCAAAGTGGGGTTGATTATTCAATTTATTTGTTAAATTTTTACAATGTTGCAATCCGGCTCGATTGGACAAAAAAAAAAAAAAAAAAAAAAAATGTGGTAATCTTAAAAAATTATTGCATCAAATTAAAGATATACTAAGTCCCGATTTACACTATGCAACTTTTTGAGGCATTTTTTTCTTAATTCTCTATTTAGGTTGCAGCAATATGCGTTATTTAAAAATAAACATAAGCTACAGTAACATCCATTCAAAACTCAAGCAATACCATATTGCTTACTTCTCTTGCTTCACCAACAAACAAAAATTGCATGCCAGTTTCATGAAAAATTGCCAAGTCTAAATGCGGTAAAAGATTAATTGGGGTAAATTAATAAATACTACTCAGAGAAAAAGAGTAATTAACAGACAACAAAAGACTAGTTTTTCTTAGAACACACAGAAGAATTTAATTATATGCACTTAGCGTAAAATTCAAATTATCGCTAGTCGACAAAAAAATAATGCAATACTTTCAAACTATTACTAAGTGCTAGTAAAGCAAAATGCTAAATTTGTGCACTACATGCAACTATGTAATAAATAGTTTTTTTTCTGATACATGTATCGAATTTTATTCAAATTTAATATAGCTCGTTTGTCAACGCTCTAATTTAGCAAGTTTTAGGAAGATTAACAGAGCGTTTTAGTTATAATAAGTTGACAATGCAGTTTTGAAATTATAGGTACATATGGATCGTTTTATATAGGTAATTCTAATGAATTTTTAAATTTTAATATTAAGTCGTTAGAGTTGACTGTGTTGTAATTTACTACATTCTTCAAATTATTTCGCTTTGCATAATTCAGAAGTTTTTCCTTGAAACTATTCACCTCCTCTTTTCGAGCAATTGAAAACAACTTCGTCTCCATTATAAGTAGGGATTGGTGATTTAATACATTGATAAAGCTGTCTTGGATAAATTTAAAGTAGTTATTCCCAACAAAAACAATATCAAAGAACCTTGTCCATTGTTCTAAGCAATCTTGTTGTAGTGATAAAATATCCTCTGATGATAAGAAGTTAATGTTAGTTCCTTCAGTTAATATCCAACACTTGTCGTATTCCTTAGTGTTTTCAATATGAAATTCATTATGTGTAAAACACTGACCCATTTTAAGTCGAACTGCACCGTATTTTTTTGATAGGCGCGCATCATGCTCATATACTGTTTGGGTTGCTAATTCGTGAAACAACTCCAATAAATTACGTTCGGTAATATCTGTTGAACGATAGTCGTTTTCACCGTAAACTGACTTTAGCATATTTTCGTCAATTGTTCTTAAACCAAAAGTTGCAAAGGGCCCTGTTTGGATATCACCGACATAGCCTCGATGAACAAACTTATCGCCATTGCGAATTAGTCCAGCTGCGAGTGTTTTATTAGGTTGGCTATATTCGTATTCAGGAAAGGTAAAAGCAATACCTGTTTCACGCCAGTAACGATATTCCTATAATAAAAACGTGAGAAAGCTTCAAATATATGAAAACAAAAATTGTAAAATTTAAAAATTCAATCAAAATTTAAAAGCGAACAAATAAAAGAAATAATATATGTATGTACGTAAGTGGGTGAAAAATCTGACAATAAACATTTTCTGAAAAAAATTTTATTTACAGATAGATTTTTATTATTTTGGGATTTCTTGCTTTTATCCTTGGACTGTTATAGTCAGTTATTTGTTTCCAAATGTTATTAAAAAACAAAAGACTTTTATATTTTCCCCCAATGTTTCGTTTTTTTTTTCTAATTTCTTCAGCAGATTCTATATCAAAAATCTAGCGATTTGTAAATAAACATTTTAGAAATTTTCTTTTACTTACGATTACTTTGCCAACATACTTTTTTATTAAAAACTTGACCTTCGCAACACAGAAAGTAATTAATAATAAATAAATATTTATACAGCACAAACACAGAATTTTAATTCAGTCTTAATTCTAATATCAAAAAACTTGTACAAATTTTAATAGCTAATTAGTGCAGTAAAGTGTTGCAGTTTTTTTAATCTTTGTCTTCTTATTTTCATGGATCTTGATTTTCTTGCCTTTGTCCGCGGTGGTTATAACGATATTTTCTCTATGCTTTGCGTGTAATTTCACATGACTATTGTTGTTACATAGTGAGTAATTTTTCTTCATCATTAGCACTGCTTCTAATTAGTTTCAAAATTTGCCCAGGGTCCCCACACCTTTTAAGTTTTCTATATTCTGAAAGGAAAAGAACCTAACCTTTATAACGACTATGTGATAACTCAGGATAATGGCAAAGATAGGAATATTTGTAATTCTTTTCCTTTCTGCACCATCTGCAGATATCGTCATTGCAAAGATTTGTTAAATACCTGAGATCATTGTGTCCCACATACATTCTCAATTCAGTCCTACTCATACACATCAGTCTTATTAGATTCTTATTCCTTTTCTCCTTCAGCAAGGATTTTGTCTGTTTGTAGTTTTAGTGTGTGTTGTTCATTGAGAACCTGTAGCTCTCTGCTACAAAGGCTAATATACCTGTTGGTAGTGCCTTCATAGCCAAATAGTGATATTGCTTAAAAATATCGGCCTCTTAAGAAGTAACACATGCTCTTAGCAGTTAACTCCACTTCCCATACAAAGAAGGTTTTTTGATCCAACTATATATATTTTAATTCCTCTAGTACAATTTTCCAGAGACTTTAAGTCGTCTCTTGTCGGAATGAGTGTAGTAATCTTCTTATCCCAATTGGTTTCATGCGTAATATAATTGTTTTTATTGATACTTGCTTATCAGTGAAGAATTATCAAATATCAAACTGCCAACTATCAGCCATGTCACAGAGTGAAATTTTGTACGATTTAGAAAACTAAAACGTATTTTGCTTCTCTAGAAAATGTAAAACGATAAAAAAATTCATTTTGAAAACGGTCTTGAAATCTAAAGTGAAATTGATATTTTTAACAACTTAAAGACGAGAAATGTGGAAAACTGTACTGAAAATTAATTATAAATATTGTCTATATTAATTTCGCTTAAAAAAAATTTTATTTAAATACTTCTAGTATGAAAATTTTAATATTTTTGTCAATCGTATAAAACATTGGTCCCAAACTGAAAACGTAATTGATGTTCCATTGTCACCCGGGTTTCTGATAACATCCTGCCATATGTTTCAAAGAAAAAAGTGAGAAGTGAAATGGATACATTTACTTACACTCCACTTGGATAGGACAAAGGATCTGACGCATCTCTCAAACTTCTGCGATTTAATTTGATTGCTAAATGCATCTTTCTGTCTTCTTCCATCACAGCAACAATTGAAACACCAGGCATACTGTTCTTTTGTTTAATTTTTTATTTATTTTTTGATTTTAGTTTGTTTGTTTACTTACTTTCTTTTAATTTGTCTGGAGCCGGACCGATATTGTTGGCGCCGGTTGCTGAACCAGCTGTTTTGATTTCAATGTAACCATATTTTTAACATAAATAATACGATTTCCTTTTTTCCCGTTTTCATAAAAACGTACGAGAGCTGAAGAAGCAAAAGTAAAACGTTACGATTTGGAAATACGAATTCAAATCGATTTCGTAAAAAACCTGAGACATGGCTGTATGTTTTAGTCTTAATTCTCTTCTCAGAGCACATTCTTTAACTTGAAAATTTTGTGAGTCAATTTCAAATATTGTACACAGTGCTTCACTGTTTATTTCCTGGCTGCTGTGAATGGTCAGCGCTATTGTTCTATTTAATCCTTCTTTGAATGACATATGAGTGCGTGTTTTCATAATTGGCCACCATAAATGTTGACCATAAGTCGTTATAGATCTAACTTTTCGGTCTCTATATAGTAGCAAATCGTTCGTGTCTTAAGTCACATAAAAATTTATCTTCTTTTTACTGTAACAGTGTTCTTCGCCCTAATTTTTGTAGTTAATAAATATGTTTTCTTCTCCTTATGAAATGTACTGTCTTGCTTTTTTCAGGACTGCAGTTTATGAATTTTTAGTTTTTAAAGCAAATTCAATTACTTTCAACAGGATATAAGATAATTTTCCTTTTACCAATACCACAAAGTGGTATGTGTGGCATACGCTTACGGCTTATGCATCAAAATCTAAGAGAACTTCCTTTAATGCTTATATGCTTATATTGTAAAATAACACATTATTTTGGTTTGCATCTAGTAGCGTAGGCAGCAATATGTGCGCAACCCAGTTCTGTATGAATTCGCCTTTTTAAAGGCATTTTCAATATCCAATCTTTTACTATTTTACAAGATTTGCACTTTCTATACAAGAAAACTCGCAAGTAAAAATTCTCCATCACATATAGATTGCTACTTTTTTGATATTATCTCTTCTGCTTTTTCTTCAGTGCAGGCATGTTGGTAATGTGAGTACAACATATTTGTTGTTCTATCTCTGAGATGCTCGTTTTCAAAAGATAAAAAGTAGAAAGAACGTCAGAATAAAAACAAGTCTGACTCTTCTCCAGAATGCTGGGATGTAAAAATAGCCAATACAAGCTGTATTGTTTTCTTGGATAAATTTCATCGATTCCTTAATGATTCATATGTACCTATCACTTTTTTTTTTTTTTTTTTTTTTATCTGAGTCTATGAAAAAAATCCTTACAGACTGGTATACATACATATAGTTTTTTACAATTTAAAACATTACTAAAAATTACATTTAAATTAAGTATTTAAAAACAATATTATGTTGCGTTTAATAGTGTTTACATTTAGAGAAAAATCAATAAAACTATAAAGATTGTTAAAATCGCAACAAATTCTTCTTCTTCTTCTTCTCTTCATCATTGGCATAATTATGGCGAACAAATTGAATGTAAATTGGTTTAAAATTTCTGGTTGGACGTACAGGAATGTTGAAGTATAAGTTTCCCATAAGGAACTCCGAACAAACATCTCCAGTAATCAAATTAAACAAAAACGTAACATTAAGCATAGTTCTTCGGCTTTGTAGAGACGGTAGCCCAATTTCAGCAAGTCTGGTTTTATATGACGGTAAATTGGAAAAATTATTTCGGTACATATTTCGTAAGCAAAATAACAGAAATTGTTATTGAACAGACTCAATTTTATTACTATGCACGATATACTGTGGGTCCCAAACAACGGATCCATATTCTAAAATTGGCCTTACTAAAGATGTATAAAGCTGCTTGGTGATATGAATATCAGTAAATTCCTTGGCCCAACGTTTGATGAAAGCAAATACCCCACGGGCTTTATTTGATATCATTGCAATATGTTGACTAAAGTTTAATTTAGCATCTAATAAAATACCCAAATCAAGGATCGAATCAACAATTTCCAACTGATAACCATCAAAAAAGAACGGATTGTGTGTATCAACTCTTCTGGAAAAGTGCATATGTTTGCACTTGTTTAAATTTAACTCCATCAAGTTCATCGTGCACCAAACAAAAAAGCTGTCTAGATCCTGTTGGAGAGAATTGTGGTTGTCAAAGTTGTTGTAATCAGTTCTTCATTAACCGTGATACTAGTAAGACGTTTAGTGCATTGTGAATAGTGATTTAAATCTGATTTTCAAAATCATTAAAAACAACATTAACTCTTTGTTTTTGGCAAAGTGTAGTGTATAAACTGTGTATTAAAACATACAACAAAGCTAATCCCTTTGTTTTTAAATCAAATGACAAAGTTAATCTCTTTGTTATTTAAAAAAAAAAACTAAAAAAAATAAACAAAAACAAATAAAAATTAAAAACATAGGCTTTAATATTAATCCTCTGCTATCATAGCAGAATGGGAAGTGACAGCGAAATAAGCAAAGACGGTGACGACGACAGTGATACTGCATGGCAAGTTGTTGTGCCAACAAAAAGACGTCAAACTGAATCTCCAAAAATGCATAGACATAAACGACATGCTACTGATAATATTCCCTCTACTAGAAAAAATTCTTTTATTGAACTCCAAGAAATCAATGATGATGATCAAGACTGTAACCCAGATTCCTTTGATCAAAATATGAGTGATGAAAATATTGAATCTAGTTCAGATCCAAAACCCCCACCTATTATCATTCCTAATGTTTCGGATATTAAAAGTATGGTTCATAAGTTTACAAAAGCTATCACTGCAGATGGGTTCTCCTATAAATCAATGAGAGATGGTCACATACGAGTAATGACAAAATCCATTGAGGTATACAGAAAATTAGTCAAATATTTAGACGATAAAGGCATAAACTTCCATACCTATCAGTTAAAGCAGGAAAAAGCTTACAGAGTCGTAGTTAAAAATTTACATTTTTCTACACCAACTTGTGTACTAAAAGATGAAATTGAAAAAAAAGGTCATAAAGTTAGGAATATTACGAATGTAAAAAGTAAAATCTCAAAGGACCCTCTGTCAATGTTTTTCGTTGATTTAGAGCCGGATAAGAATAACATGGAAATATATAAAGTCAAATTTTTATATAATGCAGTTGTTAGAATTGAAGCTCCGTTTAAGTCAGATGATATTGTGCAGTGTTTTAGATGTCAACAATTTGGACATACTAAATCCTATTGCACAAACCATTACAAATGTGTAAAGTGTGGTTTAAATCATTCAACTGCTGTATGCACCAAGGCACTTAACGTTCCCCCACAATGTTCCAACTGTTTGCAAAACCATACTGCAAGTTATAAAGGCTGTATTGTATACAAGCAAATATTACAAAGAAAGAATCTTACCAGAAGACAAACAACAACTAATAATGTGCAACCAAATATAAATAATTCAAGTTTTCCAAATATAAGTACTCGTAATTTACATAATAGCAACATTAACAATCAAAACGATAATAATATTAATACAAATCAATTTTCTTATGCTGATGCTTTAAAAAATACAAAAAATCAACAAAGTTCGCAAGATATAAATGCAACTACCCTCCAAAGAATTGAAACAATTTTAGCAAATCTTGTAAATATGATGAATATTCTCATATCCAAACTATGCAAATAAATCTACGGTTAGCAATATGGAATGCCAACGGCCTCTCCAATCATAAAAGAGAAATAGAGTTGTTCTTACACCAACATTTCATCGACATACTTCTAGTATCGGAGACCCACTTTACAAGTAGGTCATATTTTAATATAAGCGGATTTGATTCCATAAGTACTAACCATCCAAGTAACAGAGCTCGTGGTGGTTCATGTATTTTAGTTAAAAATACAATTAAGTATGAAATATGCCCCCCAGTTCAAAAACCGTATCTACAGGCCACAAATATTAAGGTTAAAAGCAATGAAGGGGACTGTTTGCTATCTGCTATATACTTCCCTCCTCGCCATAGTGTTACGGCTTTACAGTATGAAGAATTTTTTAAATCGCTAGGCCATAAATTTCTTGTTGGTGGGGACTTTAATGCGAAGCATCCATGGTGGGGCTCGAGATTAACAAACCCAAGAGGTAGCCAACTTTATAAGTGTATTACAAATAATAAATACTCAATTCTATCTACCGGAACACCAACCTACTGGCCATCTGATCCCCGTAAAATTCCTGACGTTTTGGACTTTGCTGTTTATTCTGGCATTTCAAATCAGCTTCTAGAAATAAATGATTGCAATGAACTAGATTCTGACCACTCGTCACTGTTAATAAATTACAAAATTGGCTGTAACTCTAAAACACAAAGTCAAAGTATACTAACTTCGCAATCAAATATTACATTGTTTCAACACATGCTCGATCAAAACTTAAATTTAAATTTAATTTTAAAAAGCGGTGATGAAGTTGATGAAGCGGTAGAGAATTTTACCCAACTCATTCATGAAGCGGGCTACTACTCAACACCTATTAATAGTAAAGTTCAGATAAACCAATTTAAAATATCGACAGAAATCAGAGAATTGATCCGGGAAAAAAGAAGACTAAGAAGAGTATGGCAACAAAACAGAAACCCAACTAATAAAAGATTATTTAATAATGCTTGCAGGCGTCTTAAAAGGATTCTTGATGACCAAAAAAACAAATCAACAGCAGAGTTCATTAACGAAATTAACTCCAAATATGATGATCATCTTTTGTGGAAAGCAACTAAGTACATTAAAAGACCAACTAAGCGCAATATTCTTGTAAAAAATCCAAGTGGATCTTGGTGTCGATCAGATAAGGACGTATCGGAAGCTTTCGCTTATCATTTAGAGGAAATATTTCAACCATTCCACATGAATACCCCTGCTGATCAGGACGAAATACAAAACTTTTTGGTCTCGCCATGCCAAATGGACTTGCCAATACAACACGTTTCGCCTAATGAAGTACAAAAGGAAATAAAAAAATTAAACAAAAAGAAGTCTCCAGGGTATGACTTGGTCAATGGATACGTAGCCAAAAATCTAAGTTGGAAATGCATTATTTTCCTAGCTCTAATCTTCAATTCTATACTTAGGCTTAATCACTTTCCGTCTCAATGGAAGTGTGCCGAGATCATAATGATTCCAAAGCCAAACAAACCAAATAATATTATGACTTCGTACAGACCAATTAGTTTACTGGCAACATTTTCCAAAATATTTGAAAAAATATTTCTGAGAAGAATGCAACCGGTGCTAGACAAAGGAAATATAATTCCGGAACACCAGTTCGGCTTCAGACACAAACATGGAACCCCAGAGCAGTGTCACCGGGTTGTTAATGTTATATCTGACTCACTTGAGAAAAAACAGTACTGCTCGGCTGTTTTTCTTGACGTGCAGCAGGCCTTTGATAGAGTGTGGCATCCAGGTCTACTCTACAAAATTAAGAAAATATTACCGGCGCCATATTTCCTATTTTTCCAAAGCTATTTAGCGAATAGATCTTTTTATGTAAAAACTAAAGACGAGAGGTCGAATATACTCTCAATCAATGCCGGCATTCCACAGGGTAGCATGCTTGGCCCAGTTTTATATACAATATTTACAGCTGATATGCCAACAACTCCAGATGTTACAGTAGCCACCTACGCAGATGATACTACTATTATCGCAGTAAGTCCTTGTAGAGCGGAAGCCTCTCTTCTCGTTCAAAATGTTCTCAACCTACTTGAAAAATGGTTCCTAAAATGGAATATAAAAGTAAATTCCGAAAAGTCAAATCATGCTACATTCACATTACGTAGGGGAAACTGCCCTGATGTCAGTATTAATCAACAGATTATTCCACAACGTGAAGTCGTCAAATACCTTGGTATGACAATTGATAGACGCCTTACCTGGAAACCACACATTAAGGCTAAACAAAATCAACTTAATATAAAAAATAAGAGACTTTATTGGCTCTTGGGGCCAAAATCCCAGCTCAACTTAAACAACAAAATTAGAATATATAAAGCAATTCTCAAACCTATTTGGACGTATGGGATACAACTGTGGGGTACTACCAGCAAATCAAACAGAAGTATATTAGAAAGATACCAATCAAAAACTCTAAGGTTAATCACAAATGCACCATGGTTTGTAACAAATAAACATATACTTCTGGATCTTGACATTCCATCAATTCCCCAAGAAATTCGCAACTATAGTGAAAGGTATTTACAAAGACTGAGTGATCACTCCAATCCCTTAGCAATTTCTCTCCTCGATGACAGCATTGAAATAAGAAGATTAAAACGAACCCACATATTAGATTTACCATTTAGAAGCTAAACCCCAAACTGTAAATATGTATTATAAAATTTAAAAAAAAAATCATTTTCTCTTTGTGAAGATATTTGTTATAAATGAATTATACGCATAAGTAGTTAGAAATTCTTTGTATTGTTAGTATTTTATATAAAACTATAATTTTTTTTAGAAGTTTATTAGAACTTTGCATCACATGTCATTTGCTATTAAATTAAGAAATTTGCTTATTGTTTTGTTTGTTAGACAGATTGCAAATAAAGATATATTATAAAAAAAAAAAAAAAAAAGTTGTTGTAATTATGAAAAATTTTTACGTCATCAGCGTATATTAGAACATTTGAAAATTTGATAGCAGTAGGTAAATCATTGATGAAAAGTGTAAATAAAATTGGACCGAGATGGCTACCTTGAGGAACACCAGATTTTACAATAATATATTTAGATATGGATGTTTTGAAGCACACTCGTTGGTATCTCCCAGTTAGATATGAGCTTATCCAGTTCAAACAGTTTTTGGTGAAGCCCATTAAATGAAGTTTTTTTAATAATAAAACATGGTTAACTTTGTCGAACGCTTTACTAAAATCAGTGTAAATGGCATCTATGTGTTGACCAATAGTGAATCCTTGGATAATTTCGCTTGAAAGTTGTAGCAGATTTGTTGTTGTTGAGCATCCTTTACGAAAGCCATGTTGACAAGGTGTCATTAGTGTTGAAACTTGATGACACAAGGCATGAGTAAGACATTTTTCGAATAACTTGGGGATCGCACTTAGTTTAACAATTCCTCTGTAGTTCACAATACTTGACTTATTTCCTGACTCTTTCCATAAATCGGTAAAAAAGCCGTATTTAAGTGAAATGTTAAGCATTATAGTTAGCGGCGGCGCCAAAGCATGTGCACAATTAATTAATAGGCTGCTAGGAATACCATCAGGACCAGAGTTGAATGAAGACTTGAAATTATTTAAATTGTTCATGATATTAGCTGTATGTATAGGTAAAATGATATTGGCTGAATTTGAGTTATGGGAAAAGGATAATCACTTGAGTTATCGTATTGAACGTCAGAGTAAGTGGTGCTAAAGAAATCACCAAACATATTACTTATGAAGAAATCGTCGGCAGAATCATTATTTAAGTATTTCATAACAGTTGGGTATTCACTTACTAATCGTTTTGAGTTAACGAACTTATAAAAATATTTTGGTTCTCTCTGAAAATTGAGTTTCATATTGTTTAAGTATATCTTATATAATTCAATATTTAATAAGTTGTATTCAGCACGAGCTCTAGAATATTTTCCATAATCTGTTACTAAACCAGTTGTTTTAAAAATTCTGTATAGTTTATTTTTCTTATTTTTGATTCGTGCCAACAGTTTAGAACTCCAATCCAGTCGCTTGCTTTAGTTTGTATAAAATAAAAACCATTAGTTAAGTATGTCCACTCTATTGATGGGAGGTTAAAATTGCCAAACACAAGAATGTGGTCATCTGGGTACGCCTTAGAAATAAATTTTTGAATTGATTTTGTATGTTCAGTATAGATCAATTGATCAGAACATGGAGGGATGTAGGAACATGTTATATAAATATTTTTATGACCAACCTTCATCACTACGCAAACAAATTCAATTCCTTGTTGATTTTCAATTTTAATTTCTTCCGATGAAAATAGCGAAGAGATAGCTATGAGAACACCTCCACCAATCGTATCAGTTTTTCTATCAAGTCTAAAGATATTATAATCATTACAGAGTAATTCAGCATTAAAAACTTTTTTGCTCAACCAGGTTTCAGTTAAAATGATTGCATGTTGTGTAAAACCAAAACTTTCTACATACAGTTTGGATAATTTAGAGTTTAATCCACGAACATTTTGATATAAAACAGATATTTGTAAATCGGAAACAAGGTCTAGTTTTTTGAATTGCTATTTTTATTTGTCGAAATGCGAACCATGTTATCTATTCTCCGGTTTTCTCTGTATACATATTCTCGAACTAGAGTATTTGCCGGCCAAAAATGAGGGTTGACGATTTGATCATATATATCAAGCGAAACTGTAATTTTAAATGACGTAATACTTCTAGGCTGGGAATAAGTAAACTTTCTAGTTAAAATATCGGCTTCAAAGTTAAGTTTAGATTTGATGTAATATTCAATGTCATCAACAGTTGTTTCGAAAGCAAAACGAGATACAAAAACAGACTTTTTATTTGATGGTATTACCACAAGTGGTTTGATGGCATTTGAATTATCATTATTAGAAATATTGTTTGTATTGTTTACAACGGATAATGATGGCACAACTAAGGCAGGAGTCATTGTGTTATCGTTAACGGAAGATAAAATATTCTGTTCTGATTTATGGTTTTTGGAACCAGTCGGTAACGGGATTTGCGGTTGATTTAACTTAGTAACATTTCTAGCGGACTTCCTACGTTTTGGTGATGATTGAGTCGGGGAATTAGCAGAACATAACTTGTCGATCAACTTAAAGTCTTCAAACATATCTTCATATTTCTCTAGTTTTTTCGACAGTGAAATAAATTCTTTTTTAATTTCATCGAACTTATCGCGATTTGATTTAAAAAATTTATAAAAATTAACATCAATTTTCTTGCAGTTTGAACAGCACCATCGTAAACCTTTATTTTCAGCTAAAACGTCAGCAACACGAATGGGGATATCAGTACATTTGGCGTGATATGAATTTTCACACAACCAACAGACAATAATGGTTGCATTACTATCCAAAATTTTGCAGTTTAATGCTGAACAGCTCATGTTTCTTATTATGTTAATTGGTGTTGAGATTATCTACTTGTCAACAGATGTCACTAATAACAATTTACCAAATACACAAACCAGTACAGTTGTAATATACAGTATAAATTGAGAAAAACTTAATCAGCTGATCACACTTGAAAACAAAGATGTTTATAATATTCTCTTATTCTCAGTACAAAAATGTTTAAATTATTAAAGCACACTCCAAACTAAATACAAATCAATTTACTGACACAGTTCGGTTAAAACAGGTTCTGAATACTTTAAAACAGTTTAAAGTTTATAAAACGGTTTAAAAACACTTTAAATAAAAACTTTTAACAGAGCAACAAGCAACACGTCTTAACGCAACACGTCTCTTTTCTTTTTAACGACGCAACCTTATTTAATCCTATCTGAGGTGATAAGATTAACTTCTACGGTTGGGTATGCTATAACCTCATTCATTATATATTGGTTGGAATAAACATCCCAGAAAGTGGGTAACAAAAAGAACCTCCAAGTTTTTATGAGCATAGTCAGTTCATGTTTCATCTGATTTTCTCAAGTTACCTGAAGCATGTTTATGTTTTGACATAATTTTTGCAAACCTTGATGTACATATATATCCCAAACATATTAATAAAAGATCTTCGCTCAGCTTATTTGTTTTTAAAAACCCTGCGTTTAGTTTTATACACTCTCCATTTTTTATAGGTATTTATTTTGATTACAGCATTTAAAGTTTTTCTAGTGACAACCTTAAGTATTTCTAACAGCTTTTAGTACCATTTCGGATGTAGTACTACTACAAGAATACGATACAGTGAAGCAATCCTTAAATGAGCTTTCAGATGTATCTGTCATACATATGTTCAATGTCAATAGAATTTATATCTTTATTATACCGAAATAAAAAATCAGCTACTCTATTTTCAAAGGTGCCCAAATAAACTTTCCTTAAGTTTTTAAAACGGTTTAATGGGTTTATAATTAAGTGCGTACATTTCATATACAAGATACTTATGGTCAGAGAAATGTCATTTTGATTGATAATTTCTATATAATCCACTTCATGATGTGGATTTGCATCTCATCCTATGATCAGATTAATCTTATGGCCCGAAGAGAATTCTGTCAGAGATCTTGTTATCTCTAGAAGAGTATCAATAGCATCATTATATGCAAAGTACGACGAAGCCATAATTACCCTCCAATCAATACTTTGACATTTAATCGCTTTTTAGTCCCTATCTGTAAAATTATTACAAAACACCGTAGAATTTTCTTATTTAGAACACATTTTCTATTTTTATTAGTTTTTTTTTCATTTAAAAATTTCATATAATCCCTCTCTAGCATGTGATTCAAGGTTCTTGCGAATTCATGTATCATCTATTCTTATTAATATATTACCATTGATCATAGCTTGTAAGTAAAAGTATAAGTGAGTTTTATGCAGCAGAAAGTTCAGAAAAAAGAATGTTATATACATAAACTCGGAAGTCACAAAAATATTTTCTGTTATTAGTATTTTTTTGAAAGCCTACCTGTGAGCATAATTGTTTGCCTTTTCGTTCCTTCAACACCATATTTAGATCCCAGTCAAATTGACCATCTCGGTATTCATAGCGCGTTTCCAGTTGTTGTCTTACTCGAGCACTCCAGTATTCCTGAATTTTAAAAACATGATCTTTTGAAAGCCAAAAAACAAAAGAATTTTCTAGGCCATCACGTTCGCGATACTTCATTTTATCAAAATTCAACATTGGCGACAAGTTTCTGCGACAGGCGTCATCAGTAATGACTTTCAGCAAAGACCTTGCTTTCATCTGTAAATAATGATGAGACGAAGATCTAATTAATGAATTTCCAAAGACGTCCATAAATAAATGGACTTTAGTTCGCAGATTTAAAATATCAGGATTTTCTAAAGCTATACTAAGTAAAAGTAAATTGCGAGCTATAATCTCGACACAGCCGTCTGCAAGATAAAAATTTAAAGTTGGAGACACTCCCTGGAAACTGTGGGTGTAAACTTTAGCCATTGTTTTTATTAAATGTCTAGGATCATTTGCTCCAAATAGTAATATATTTATTTGTTTCTTAAATTGTTTTTTATTGTCGTCCTCACTTGCGTTTTGATTGCTTTCTTTTTGCTTTATATTTTCATCTTTGTTTTCGAAAATATTTATATATTCGCTTAACAAGTCCAATGCTTCACTAGATCCCCAAAACATTTTGCGTTTACAGTTTAGATTTCATTTTCGTAAAAAAAATTAACTTGTTTTAAGACAAAAAAAAAAATAATAAAAAAAAAAATAATAAATAAATAACGCGTTGCTATGGTTTCTTACAAGGTAGATTTATTTTACTAGGTAGTGTCGTCCGCCCGGCCGGTTTGTAATTGGACATGTCAAAAGTTGTTATATTTTACAACTTGTGTTTACGAATTTCAAAAAACACTAACAACAAGCATATGCAGAATAAAGAGAACATTTGTTTTTCGAGCAATTATCTTTTATTTTCTCTTTCTATTTTTGACATTTCCACTTACAAAGCACCAATGAAATGCAATGTTGTTTTTACAAATGTTGTATTTGCTGTAAAGCCGCTATTGCCTAGTAACATAAATGTACCTTGGTTGAATAGGGAATTACATATTTATAACCTTCACCGCAAAAAGTGGAAAAAGGCTAAAACTAATTTTGTCATTCCGTTTGTTATTTCTACAATATCCATTTCCGACCTTATAAAGTATATATATTTTAACTTCTTATGCATAGAAAAGTCGATTAAGCGATGTCCGTCTGCCCATTCGTGTTAGTGTTGAAATTAAGTTTGCCGAGGCACAAGATCCGCTAGAAAACATTTAAATACGACAATCGATCAGACATAGTGTCAAAAGAGGTGCTATCAGCAAGATAGGTCTATGTCCTTCGAGACAGCGGGCAAACACCACTCCTTCCTCTAATTTTTTAAATCATTTGGAACAATGAAGTAACTCAAAACAAAAAAACAAATATGGTGCGATAGAGAATTAATAAGTAAGAAAAAAAAACATCAAGTGAAAAAAATACGAAATTTGTATCAGTTTAAAGCTTTTGAAGAGATCTTTGAGAAAATACTTATTTTTTTATAAGGTTAACCCATCAAAAGCCGATGGAATTTTTATGTAAAATTATATATATGTGTAGTACTTAAAATTTTTTTCTTTTTTAATTCTCTGTCACCCCGATATTTGCATTTTTGACTGGACTGACTTCTCTAAACTAGATTTACATAGATGGTGAAGGTTACATAAGATTCGACATAGCCGAATGTAGAACTCTTACAAATTAAAACAATAAACAGAATCATATATAAAAATAAATAAATTTACAATGTAAACATCTGGTTACATACTAACAAACAACTGAATAAATATTAAAAATAGACACAAAAATAAACATGAGCTTACAAAAACAAAACTTAAAAAAATATGATTTTGAAATCTCAAGGTCAGAATCCGAGTAGCGAAAATTATACACAGAGAAAAGACAGTTGTATACAGTTATTTAAGCAACGTAGATAGATATGGAAAAACAATTAAAGGTCGGAAGAAAGAGGCAACAATTCCAAAAGAAAGACGAAAAATTCTTAGAATTGCTTCACATTCTGCTGTCATTATCAAATTTAAGAGAAAAAGTGGAGTTAGTACCAGTCTAAGAACAGTGCACCGCATTTTAAAGTCGCGTCCACACATAGTTTGACGAAAACTGCAAAAAAACCACAACTTAATGAAAAGCAAAATCGCAATGCCTACAGCTTGCCAAAAATACAATGACATGGGTCGAGAAATGGCTTAAGGCTATATTTTCCGATAAACAAAAGTTTAATATTGATAGTCCCAACGGGGGGAGGAATTATTTTTGAGCCACAGACACAGCCGACGGGACGAAATAATGGTATGGAGTGCCATTTTGTATTATGGTACCATAAAAATGGTTTTTGTATTCCACAAAATGACTGCAACGACTAAGAAAACATTCGGGAGGAAGCATTAATAAAATTTAATGATTTCTTTGGACCCATACCGTGGATGTACTAAAACGACAACGCTCCGATTCATACTGCCAGAGTAGTAAAACAGTGAACAAATTAACAATGGGTTCAACTTTTGGATTAGCCCCATTTTCACCAGACCTGAATCCAATGGAAAATGCCTTACAGCCTGTTTATAGAACACGTCAAGAGCGAAACGAAACCGGATGATATATGGACGAATACGTAATAATCAGCGTCCGTGTAACACGTTCCGGTTTTTTCGTTTGACTTACGTTGTGTTTCGTATGAATTTTTGTTGTTTCAAATCGAAGTGCTACCAATGTATTAATTAATATTTTTTATTTACTTTTTTTCATATACATTTTTTATTTTTGCCATCTTTAGTGGCAACCCTGCTTTGGCGCCTTAAAGGTAACAGCTGAATTTAATAAACAAAACAAAATTGTCAAAACGAATTCATATAAGGTGGGTGCCCGCTACAACAACAAGAATAACAACTGGCACTTAAGTATAGATAACTTTAAAACACATTTAATAACTGCAATTTTTTCTCACCCTTTTAATTACTGTTTTTAGTAAGCTTTGTTTTTTAAATTGATTTAAAACTCTTTGTAATATAAAATAATATACTTTTGACAGCTACTCTATACTTAACAATATTTAGCAAAACATAGTAGCTGCCGCAACGATACCACCCAAGGCGAATAAATATACGGTGGGAGCGATGACAAGTTCGTTAATTATCGCTGTTAACCGGAATGTCAAACTACATATAAAAAAATAGTAACCCGATTTTTTAAATATGGAGTTTGACATTTACCCTACCGGTGAAAATCAATGAATTTACCATCGCTCCCATTGTATATTTATTCGCCTTGATACCACTTGATAAAATTAATTCGCCTTGAAAATTGTTATACGAGCAGAGTACAAAAATGTATCTGTTAAATAAAAATTGGTACAAATAACAAATTTAAACAATAGCTTCTTAAAAATTATTAAAATGTGAGTGTACATTTTATATGTATGTATAATTCAAATATAGTTGATGTATACATAGATGTGTTCACTCACGAAAGTGTTATAATGTCCTACAATGCCAACTCCTTAATCCCTGATTGTATTTTTTTTTTTATAATTAACAAAAAAATTTTTGGGAACTCAAAATACATATAAGCTAAATTTTTTAAACGAATGGTATTTTTCTTCGCCCAGCTTTGACGTTTCTGATATTACATTGCGGGATACATAAACCAAAAAAAATTTTCATTTGTTACGTTTTTATAAAAAGATATGACATTCGTGTTTCAAAAACCCAAAAATGAAAAACGGTAACGTTTTTCTTCGTCTAAACAGCAAGTTGTGTTCTGTAAACAGGCTGTTAGTGCTTGTGCTGTTCAAACAGTACGCTATGATAGTGTGTTGTTTTTTTTTTCAAACTCTGATTACGACATTCAGGGTGGAATTATGTATCTTATTCAGGCTTTAAGTATTGGCCAAATTTTATCAAAATTTGAAATTGAAAAATGTAACTCCATTGAAACTCTTATGAGAAACGACTCCAACTTATTGAAAATGAATCTTGGAATAAGCCATACCGAAAACTGTTGGGGAGTTTGATGTACTTGATGCTATATTTTCGACCTGCTAGTTGCTAAGCCATTGAGTATATAGGTCAGTATCAACAAAATTATGGTTAAGTAAATTTTTTATTTTAAGGGAACTAGGTAACTTAAAATATGATTACGTAGATCCTGATTGGGCTTCTAACATAGACGATCTTGGTGCAGTAAAAAACAAACAATGGTAACTACTTTATGAAATGACTCTGAATATGTTAAAAAAAAGTCTTAATATGTTGCTCTATGTTTGGTTACTTCAGGCATTTTATATTAATCAAGTTAACAACATCTGAACAATTTTTCTATTGTATGAAGTTAATGCTGGTGTTATTGCTATGGTGAAAAAATCTAAACACAAAAGATCCAAGCATATTGAAATCAAACACTATATTATTAGAGATCATGTATTAAAGGGTCATCTGCAGATACAAAATATCTAAACAAAGAATCGAGTCACAAATATGTTTACAAAAGATAGGTAAATGTTATTTTGTTGTAATTAGAAATTTGTTAAATTTATGTAATTATTAGAAGGTGTTGTGAGACATCATGTAAAATGAAATTTAATAATTTGTATTAAAGTATATTAAGTACATGCAGGAGCTTATCTGAAAGTTTTGCGCATTGTGTTTTCATCATGAGGTGCGTTCCCGCACTCAATTTTGGGATCCACGGGATCCCAATGTTACCGAAAACTGTTCCCGTACTACAAGTTTGGGTAGAAGAGAGAGCTTTTGAGAGAATAAAATTCTTCTTCTTTCTGCACGAAACAGCCCAGACTTTTTCTTTGGGTAAGTTTGTGTTAACTAAAAAACAATCAGCTGATTGAAAAGTAAACAGTAGCAAAAACAAAAAATTCTATGTTTCATACACGCAAATTATTCACAAATCTGTTATTTGTAAGTTTTATTCCTATAAATATTAAAATAAATTCAAGAACATACAAAATATTTGTGTTCTTATGTTTAGTATAAACAACTGCATGTATATTTTGCTCGACATCTTGTTTTGGAAAGAAATTTGGTTTTTTGTGTTCCCGTAATTTCGGGCATTTTTCTCTTTAATTGAGGATAATTTATGTTTTCTCTCATTTTACCGAACTTTACCCAAAAAGTACGGGGACGGAGCTATGATATTTGTCAAAATTTTGTTAACGCTTTTTTTTAAGCGAATTAAATATTAGGTTGCCGAGCGGCTACAAAAACAACCATTTTATGTAATTTTGTTGTTGCAGAGCACCACGTTGATGTCAAAAATTACTGACTAGAAACATTAGAGAACACTTCGTTAGTGTTCTGTACCGAATTTTTTTAATATCAGTACACAAATTCATTTTCTACAAAAAATACAAAATACATAAAGATTTTCTTAGTGTTTGCGTATGCGTACGCAAACAAAATACCGTTTGCAACGATTGTAGCGTACTTTAGTGTACTGATCTTAAAGTTTTTACGTAGTGTTTTTTATAGTGGTCTTGCTTGAAAATTATTTTTACTGCTCTTTAGAGTATTTTTAGTAAGCTTTAGAGTACTTTTTAATTATATGTTATGTTTCTCATAGTGGTCTTCCTTGTAAAGTTGCAATTGAAAATTTATTATACATGTAATTTTTTATTTTGTATTTAAAAAATTTCTAAGGAAAGTTAAAGATCAGTACGTTACGCATGATCATCAGCCTTTACTCGTTGTGTACGGTATTTTGTTTGCGTACAGATTCATAAACAATAAAAGAAAATTTAGAGTTTGTGTTGTTCATACAGTACGTTTTTTTAGTGTACTGTTTTTTTTAACTCTGTTCTTTTATTATCACTTGGTACCGCAAAGTTATTATTGTTTTGAAATTTAATTTTATAAAATTTACATGTTCTTACTTTTTCATATTATTAGAAAATTTTTAAAATTATTTTAAAACATTAAAAACAACGTTGAACATAAACAAAACTCAGGTAAGCTATTAAGACCCCCTGTAAGTTAATACGCAGAAGAAAGTACAAAATGATGATTGATAAATTGAATTCGGCTTCTTTTCGTTTAGTCAGTTATTTTTTACATCAACGTTGTGCTATGCAACAAGAAAATTACATAAAATATTTATTTTTGTAGCCAGTTAATATTTAATTCGGCTTGATATAGATATTTTTGATTTTCATGTTACGATAATTCAGTCAGTCGAGAAAAATATTAAGACGGTTTAATTGTTTTTAATGAACTTTTTACTACAGGAATCGAACCTGCATCCTTCGGCTAGCAACTTTAAGCCCTCACTACAATGCCATTGGACCACTTGTCTTTTTAAGTACAAACTAATTATATTTGTTTAGTTGCGACTTTTCATTATTATTTAATGATGCCCTCTACCATTAGATACGAACAACGTAGAAATGATCTTCTTATAGGGTTGTCGGATTTTGTTTTAGCAAAGGTTTTAAGGCTCTAGGGCTTATAGTTCACGAGATAATAAGATTTTTAAGTTTAAATAAAAAAAATGGTTTTTAAGGTTAAAAAAATTACTTTTTAAATTATTTCTTTTTCTGTTATATAAAATGCATAAAAACATTAAATCTGTGATCACAGATTATCGGTTTCATGGCTCTAGGACTTATGGTTCACGAGATAATAGGATTTTAAAGTTTTCAATAAAAAAAAAATCGTTTTTTGGGGTCAAAAAAAATGTTTTTCAATTTTTTTTTATCATAAAATTATCTTATATCTCGTTAAAACTTTATAAATGTTTATTTAAATTTTATAAATGTTTATTACAATTATCACAAAATTATCTTAAATCACGTAAAAACTTTATAAATGTTTATTTCAATTTTTCCCCTTTCAAAAACTTTATGAACGTTATTTCAATTTTTCACCTTTCAAAATTTTCACCTCGGTTTTAAGGCTCTAGGACTTATGGTTCTCGAGATAATAGGATCTTACAGTTTTCAAAAAAAAATCTTTTTGGGGTAAAAAAAAAAGTTTTTTAATTTTTTCTATCATAAAATTATCTTATATCTCGTAAAAACTTTAAAAATATTTAAGTCAATTATCATAAAATTATCTTATATCTCGTAAAAACTTTATAAATGTTTATTTCAATTTTTCCCCTTTAAAAAACTTTACAAATCTGTATTTAAAGTTCTCCCCTTTCAAAAACTTTACAAATGTTTATTACTATTTTTCCCCTTTCAAAAACTTTATAAATGTTTATTTCAATTTTTTCCCTTTCCAAAATTTTTTTTTAATTCGTCTTGATATAGATATACTTTGGTTTTTATGTTCCGATAATTCAGTTAGTCGAAAAAAATATTGAGACGGCTTAATTGTTTTGAACTTAAATCTAAGTTATTTTACATAGAAACCTACATTTGTTTAAAAGAAAACGGTTGTTGCTTTTCTAGATAATTTATTTTATAAAACAAGATCGCTAATAAGAAAAAGAAGTTATTCATAATTGATTTAGAGGAGAAGAACGCTTAAGAACTATAAAAATTACATTTCATCTTTATAAGGAATTAAATAAACTCAATACAACAAAAGATGTATTGGAAACTATAAACGTTTTTCTCTTGGGGCTAAAATATATTTTAGAAAATGTGGGAAAAGAAAATATCTCTAGAACGTCTAAGAATCGATAATCTGATTGATGAAGAAATAAATTGAAACTTTTAAATCTCTATTTTACATAGAAAGTACTGGTAGGTACAGACATAATATTATATAGAAGTAGATAAACAGGTTAAATAATTGTTGGAATAAGAAATAATTAAAAGCCTGTTTACAGAACACAATTTGCTGTTTAGACGCACAAAAAGTTACCGTTTTTAATTTTTGGGTTTTTGAAACACGAATGTCATATTTTTTTTTATAAAAACGTGACAAATGGAAATTTTTTCTGGTTTATGTATTCCGCAATGTAATGTCAGAAACGTCGAAGCTGTGCGAAGAAAAAATACGATTCGTTTAAAAATTTTAACTTATATTTATTTTGAGTTTCCAAAATTTTTTTTTAAATAATAAAAAAACAAAAAAAAAAAAAATACAATCAGTGATTAAGGAATTGGCATTGTAGGACATCATAACACTTTCATAAATGAACACATCTATGTATACATCAACTATATTTGAATTATAAATACATATAAAATGTACACTCACATTTTAATAATTTTTAAGAAACTATTGTATAAATTTGTTATTTGTACCAATTTTTATTTAACAGATACAATTTTATACTCTACTCGTATAACAATTTTCTAGGCGAATTAATTTTATCAAGTGGTATCAAGGCGAATAAATATACGGTGGGAGCGATGGCAAATTCATTGATTTTCGCCTGTCTATTTTTCATATGTAGTTTGACATTCCGGCTAACAGCGAAAATTAACGAATTCGTCATCGCTCTCACCGTGTATTTTTTCGCCTTGGGTGGTATCTATCGTTGCGGCGGCTACTATTTTTTGCTAAATTTTGTTAAGTGTAGAGTAGCTGTCAAAAATGTATAATTTTATATTAGAAAAGTTCTTTCTATAATATTCTTTAAAATATATTACAAGAGTTTTAAAAAACAAAGCTTACTAAAAACGTTAATTAAAAGGGTGAGAAAAAATTGCAGTTATTAAATGTGTTTTGAAGTTTATTTATACTTAAGTGCCAGTTTTTCTTCTTATTGTTGTAGCGGCACTCCCACCTTATATGAATTCGTCTTGACAATTTTGTTTTGTTTATTAAACTCAGCTGTTACCTTTAAGGCGCCAAAGCAGGGTTGCCACTAAATATGGCAGAAACAAAAAATATACTGAAAAAAGTAAATAAAAAAATTAATTAATACATTGGCAACACTTCGATTTGACAGAACAAAAATTCATACGAAACACAACGTAAGTTAAACGAAAAAACCGGAACGTGTTACGCGGTTTCGTTTCGCTCTTGACGTGTTCTATTCACAAGTTGTAAAAATCGTTTAATTCTGTTGTTCCGAAAAAATACACAATTCAGGTAGACGAAAGTAGGAATTAGTTGTAGACTATGGGAAGTTAAATGAGACAACTATAGAGAATAAATTTCCGATCCCTTTTCTAAGCTAGGGAATTCCGAGTATTTTGCAACGCTGGACTTAGCGAAAAGTTTTGACCAAATATCAATTTTTTTAACGACACTTTTTCAGCTCTTACAGGACAACATTAGTTTACCGGAATGTCATTTAGCTTAAAGAGTACATATAAAAGAGCAAAAAAAAAACATTAGGAGGAAAGGTTTGGAAAACTCCTATAGCTTAAATACATGGTCGATATACATACATATGTATAAGTGGTATCAAATGAAAGCTCATAACTTCTATAATAATAAGATTATAATGATTATAATGATAATGATCGCGTTAATGGTGTTTTTTAAGAAATAAAAAATGGAAAAAAAATTGCTACAAACTCAAGACGTGTCGTGACATTTTACCAAAATTTAAAGTTATATAGATAATAGAGTTTTTAACTCATTCGCGGACAGTTAATTTTCGCTTTGTTTCTCATATACTGTATCTTCGGATCTACTAAAGATAATTGATCCGGAACAAGACAGAAATGTAAAACATTACGATTAAAATTAAATAACGTGTAATTTTTAAACAATTTTATCCTACGGTAATTCCCGTCACGTCCCAGCGCTAATTTTAAATTGATGAAACAGGACACGACGGGAGTTCCCGCCTTCATGTCTTTAACCGTCATGTCCTATTAGTTGTTCAAATTTCGTCTGATATGACGAAACGGGAAATGCCGTCTGCAATTAGTAGCAACATAATTGGAAATAAGACACTACATAATGATAAGAACTATACAAACGAAATAAAAATTACACGAAATACGAATAGAAACACAAAATAATTTTATTCAAAATATAAAATAGGTATTCACATGTGAGCAAAAGGAACAAAAAACTTAAAAAAAGAATTCAAAACATGGGCTTTAACTTATTTTAAAATGAATGGTAGTCTTCGAAACATTTACTAGGGCAAAAAGCAGGTTTGTTTTTGTTTTTGTTTTGCAAGTTTTGCATCTATATGATGTTTCCTTTCGGATATTCGCTTTTTGCATTGGATACATCTTAGGTATATTGTCTTCCTTTTTCTGTTATCAGTTGCTAGTGGTATTTTCTCTATAAAATGTTGATTTTCCAAGTTATAAGTATGTGTCATTGAATACTTTTTATTTCCTCCATGAACAGGACCCGTTTGCGCTAAATCTTTCCCAGATTGTATGGATTTTGGCAATATTATTAAGGATTTAATAAGTATATCTCGAAAGTTAATGAATGTCATTTTTGAGTCAGTTTTTATTTTAAAAATATAGTACGAGTTCCAGACTGCGACGTCGAATAAATGAAATATTAGCTTTTTATACCAGCGGATTGTTTTTCTAGGTGACAAATATTATGATATCATTTGATCCATTTTGTCAATTTCCGACAGGTGGCTGTTGTAAGTAATAACCTCCTTTGGTTTCAATACATTAAGCCCCAACTTTGTACTAGTTTCAACCAGCTTAGGGTGGCAGGCAGTTGTTATACACATAGCTTCACGTTTATCACGCCATTTAGACACATAAACTTCGCCCTGGCGACGCTATATGTATTCACCTTTGGAAACATTTACACCCGTGACATCTTTGGGGTTTCCTTTGCGATTTGTTCTCAGGTACCGGTAGAGTGTATTTTGTATGACAATAGATCTTTAGAGAAACTGACGCTGTTATAAAAGTTGTCCATAATTAGGTGGTGACCTATATTGATGTACGGAGAAACTAAACGATGAACAATATCTCCCACTTTTGATGTTTGATTCTTTTCTGCTGCTCCCTGCTAGATTTCAATATTCAATACATACCCATCGCTTGATGTTAGTTCGTATAATTTTATACCATATTTGGCTTTTTTGCCTTTTATATATTGCCCGAAATGGAGGCGTCCCCGATGTAGGAGGAGGGATTCATCCAAAGCAAGGTACTCTCCCGGGTAGTAGGAATTTTGAAAACTTTTTATAAAGAGGTCTAGTAAAGGCTAAATTTTCTTAAGCTTACTTTCGTCGTTCCTTTCAGCAGTGCAACTCAAACAACATAGTAGCTGTTCAAATCTCCGACCAGTCATTGTGTTACGAAATACGGGGTGATAATAGAGTGGATCACTTGAAAACATATCGCGAATTTTATGCGCCTTGATTCGTCCTTGGAGCAGGCAAAGGCCGAGAAACTGAAACATTTCTTTATTGCATGTAGGTTTAAACAAAGCAAAACGTGCGTTTCGCGTATGTGGACGACTATTTGAACATAAATTTGACCCATATATATTCGTTGAACTCATCAATTTTGTAATTATGTCCGATGTTAAGATCTCATCGAAAACATCTCTCGGGCTACAATTTTTATCGACGCTGATTTTTGCTCCATAATTTTCTGAATCAAATATAAATTGAGGTATTTTTGCTAAAGTTTCTACCCACTCATCTCCAGATTCAAAGTCGGGTCCAATCTCCTCCATTTCATCTGTGTCTGAACTTATATCAGAGTCGTCATCTTCGCAATCAAAAATATTGTCTAATTCATCTCCTGATAGTATTTTGGATTCATCAAAATTGACAGCTTCACTGAAGTAGGTTTTTCTTTTTTGCCAGAGTTTTCGTCGGAATTCTCTGCATCCGGTTCATAATCTGGATCGCTGCCATACTCTCCATCATCGCTGAAAGGATCACTGGCAGATTCATTATCAGAATCAATTTCCTTAAACAGTTTTAAAACTTTTTCTCTCTCTTTGTTGTATTGATCTATTTTTGCATAAAAAATTCACTAACATATACAAAATATTAATAATATATACCCTGTCGGAAATTTAGCTAACTCAAAACTAGTCAGTGGTTAGCCAGAAATGAGTCATAGGTGACTCAAAAACTAGCTCATTTACCTTGTTAAAAGCTATTCAGTTTTTACACACGATGTCCTACGAATGAGTCAGTACTCACTCACTCTGCATCAGTTTTGATCTAGCCATGAGTTAGTTCAAAATTAGTTAGCTACAAGCTAGCTTATTTTGAGTTAACCAAACGTCAGCTAATAGAGAGTTAACTAAAAGTTAATTCATTGTGAGTTAACCAATAGCTAGTTCACTTTTAGTTAACCGAAAGTTAACTCGCTATAAGTGAGCTCGGTGTGATTTTACGATAACATATAATCCAACTATTATTTATGAATGAAAATGCCCGCAACTGACATATTTATTTTTCTTATGCATTTTATTGGTTTTCTTTTAATATACATATATATTTATAAATTCATTTCATATACATATATATATATATATATATATATATATATATATATACATATATAATGTCTTTTTTTAATTAGTTTTAAGGCAATTCTTAATGATTCTTCGGGATTTTCACAACCGCTGGCACGAATTGCATCTATGGTATGAAAACAAAAATTAATTTCTTAATATACTAAACGTAAGTTTGTATATACCCATTAAAGTATCAGAGTTTTTTAAAACTTTGTAAAGATAGCTTGCCGTGAATACCATTGATATTGCATGCGAGAATGACATCTACTGACAAAACCTCTTTTAGCGTCTTATTATATATATTTATTATTATATATGAATGTATATATTATTAATATTTTGTATATGTTAGTGAATTTTTTATGCAAAAATAGATCAATACAACAAAGAGAGAGAAAAAGTTTTAAAACTGTTTAAGGAAATTGATTCTGATAATGAATCTGCCAGTGATCCTTTCAGCGATGATGGAGAGTATGGCAGCGATCCAGATTATGAACCGGATGCAGAGAATTCCGACGAAAACTCTGGCAAAGAAGAAAAACCTACTTCAGTGAAGCTGTCAATTTTGATGAATCCAAAATACTATCAGGAGATGAATTAGACAATATTTTTGATTGCGAAGATGACGACTCTGATATAAGTTCAGACACAGATGAAATGGAGGAGATTGGACCCGACTTTGAATCTGGAGATGAGTGGGTAGAAACTTTAGCAAAAATACCTCAATTTATATTTGATTCAGAAAATTATGGAGCAAAAATCAGCGTCGATAAAAATTGTAGCCCGAGAGATGTTTTCGATGAGATCTTAACATCGGACATAATTACAAAATTGGTGAGTTCAACGAATATATATGGGTCAAATTTATGTTCAAATAGTCGTCCACATACGCCAAACGCACGTTTTACTCCCACCTTATATGAATTCGTCTTGACAATTTTGTTTTGTTTATAAACTCAGCTGTTACCTTTAAGGCGCCAAAGCAGGGTTGCCACTAAATATGGCAAAAACAAAAAATGTATATGAAAAAAAGTAAATAAAAAATATTAATTAATACATTGGTAGCACTTCGATTTGAAACAACAAAAATTCATACGAAACACAACGTAAGTCAAACGAAAAAACCGGAACGTGTTACACGGACGCTGATTATTACGTATTCATCCATATATCATCCGGTTTCGTTTCGCTCTTGACGTGTTCTATAAACAGGCTGTAAATTTGTTTTTATTGTTTATAAATCTGTACACAAAAAAATATACCGTACACTAGGATTGTAGGCTGATGATCACAAACACTACGATAACGTACTGATCTTTATTTTAGTGTAGTCATCTTAAAGATCACTATGCAAACAGTAGTGATCTTTAATGATCACTACACAAATTTTAGTGTTCTTTAGAGTATTTTTAGTGAACTTTAGTGTACTTTTTAATGATCTTTAGTGTTTATCGTAGTGGTCTTGCTTGTAAATTACTTTTAAGATTTGTTCTTTAGAGTATTTTTGGTAAACTTGAGGGTAGTTTTTTTTGATTTTTATTGCTTTCATAGTGGTATTGCCTGTAAATTATTTTTTGTGTTCTTATAGAGTATTTTTTATATACATTTCTTTTTTTACTTTCTGTAACAAATGAAAATTTATTAATACAATTTTTAATATTGTATTTAGAAAATTTTTTAAGCAAATTATCTTAACCTTAATTTTAAGATTATATATAATTAACTGAATAAATCAATTATTTATGATTAAATATTTGTAAATAAAATGAATTTATAATCATTTTATGATAGGAAATGTAGAAATAAGTATTAAAATAAAAGTTAAATTATATAACTTTCTATAAAAAGCTATTGTTTGGTGGGTAGACTACTCTAAAATTATTTTAGGTAATTTAAAATTTTTTGCAATGTAAGAGGCAATAAAAAATTACAATTTGTGGAGTTTAAAATATGCAAAATTCTTTCATTACAGCATAAAGAGTGTTAATACCAAATAATTTAATGAGCAGGTTGACATCTTTTTACATCTTTTAAAAAAATCACTTAGTTTGTAAGAATTATTTCTTCAATTTTATGCAGTAGGTAGAGAATAAACGAACGCGAATTTACTTTGTAATAATATATTTTTTTTGCCAATAAAATGTCGGCCCAATATTTTTTTTTTGGACGATAACAATTTGTGTGTTATTTCATAAATATAAACAGGAAGAATTTGGTTTGAAACTAAAATAAACTAAAAATTTATGTGAGAAAAGAAAAAGTAGGTAATTGGAAATTAAAGCAATAAAACAAACAGAGGTTATTTAAGTAATTTTGTTGTAAGCAACAGTCCATGGATAACGACGATGATTTTTAGTCAAACACCAATCTGTTAACACAAAGAATGTACCGATAAAATTTAAATCAATTTTCTGCAAAAAATTTCACCTTATTTGTTACAATATTACTCTATAAACAAAACACAAGATCTAAAGCCTACTTATGTTAATTCAATTGGATAATAATCAAAAGATTTTATAAATAAGAGAAGATTCGGAATTGGATTAAAAATATTTATTTAAAATATTATTCAAGCTAATTATTTTTCATACACATTTTATATACATATATGTACATACATATAAACGAACTATTAAAAGAAGCAATTTACATAGGTGTATATCACATTTTTTAAACTTAAATATAATTTGTAAGCATTAATCTTCAGGCAAGCTTTAAAATCTTTTCAAAGTCTGACTTAAAAAAATTAAATAAATTATTTATAAAACTTCTTATTTTCATTAATTTAATTTATTATTATTAATACTATTAATGCTAATATATTTATAAATATAAGTACACTAATAAGAAGAAATAAAAGAATCAAATTTATTTATTTATAACATTTGTCACGATTTAATTATTGATGTTCGTGTATTTAAATTCTCCATTAACTCTTACCATCAATACGTGTTCTACGTTAAATGAAGTTAACCTATTACGCTAATCTGATAGTATATATTTTAAAGCTGAAAAAACTCGTTCTACGCTTACTTGTGTAGATGGTACTGCCAAAATTACTTTAGCTAAATCTGTACAAAGTATAGGTTTACCGCACCAATATTCTAAAATATTAAAATCTAATGGTAATCTAGCTTCTCTTTTGTATAAGTTTAGTTCTGCTTCATGTTTGGCTAGGTGAATTAAATTCAAAAACAGCAGGATCAAGACTTTATAAAAAATCTGAATACGATTTGGCCTTATAACTGGTTGATGGCTCATCTACGTTTTTTTTTTCGATAAGACAGCGTAAGCATAATTAAAAATATTTTCTATTTAAAAAGTTTTAGTATATCTTATTTTTGATATTAGGTGTTTTGATTACATCATGTACACAAAGTTGCAAGGTATGTGCACCACATCGAATTCCGGTTATATTAAAGAATGAAATTTTTTTAAATTTTTTAATTAATTTATTCTTCCAGCAGCGATTCTTCCAAATTTGTGTTCAGATGTTTTACTGCCCTAATCATGTTCGCTCCATTATCAGTGGTAATTGAAAAAATTTGGTTTATGTTATTGTCATATTCTCGAAGTACTCCTAATATAATATTTTTTAAATATTCACTTGCATGGCTTAATTTAAGTTTTTTAATGGCTAAAGTTCTGATTTGTATACACTTATTCTTAATATACTGCACATTTATACCAAGAATACTCAAATCTTGCTTTGCCGCTGCATCGATTTTCAATGACACTAATATTTTCTTTAAATCCTCATTCATATTAGACTTAATTTTTTGAGAAAATGCAATTATTCTTTTAGAAATATTGCGTTTATTAATAATTATATGGCGTGTAGCCCGAGTTGTTTTCATCCCTAAAGCGGGGAAGACATCTCCTATTAAACCCAAGGACTTTAGGCCCATAAGCCTGTCGTCCTTCTTATTCAAAATGCTGGAAAGGATTCTTGATCTTCAGATCAGGAAATTCATAAATCCCGCGCTAATTTCTAGCTCGCAGCATGCCTAGACGAAAGGGAAATCTGTGGAAACAGCGCTGCATGTGTTATTATCCGATGTTGAAAAGTCCCTTTCAAATAAGGAATTTACGCTTGCAGTGTTTCTTGACATAGAAGGAGCTTTCAATAACGTCTGCCCCAATGCTGTTATAAAGGCCCTCTTGGATCTCAATCTTGATGCAAATCTGGTGGGATTCATTGCGCAACTACTGAAGACACGTATCATCACGTCCACCTTGGGAAATGATCACGTTGAAAGGGTAGTGAAAAGAGGCACTCCACAAGGTGGCGTTTTGTCTCTCCTCATCTGGAATCTGGCAGTCAACACGCTGCTACGGCGACTGGACCAAACGGGTAATAGGGTGATAGCTTATGCTGATGACATTGCTATCGCAGTCTCTGGGAAGTACCTGACAACACTCACAGAACGGATGAACTATTCGCTTAATGTTCTGTCTCAATGGTGCTGCGATTTTGATCTTGCTGTTAACCCCGGCAAAACGGAGGTTATGCTCTTCACACGGAGATACAAGATCCCGAATTTTACTGCACCTAGGCTGAATGGCATTCTGCTTAGTGTAAGTAAAAGTGTGAAATACCTTGGGGTGATAGTTGACCCCAAACTTCAATGGAAGGCAAACATTGCCGAAAGAGCTCGGAAGGCGACCTGTGCGCTCTATCTCTGTCAGAGAGCTCTAGGACCAAGATGGGGCCTTCAGCCTGGAATCATCTTCTGGCTCTACAAGGCAGTTATAGAGCCAAATATTCTCTATGGTGCTGTGTTTTGGTGGCCCGCTCTTGAGAGATTGGTCAACCAAAAGCCTCTTGACAAAGTCAGGAGAACAGCCGCCATTTTGATTACTGGGGCTCTTCGAACTACTTCGACAAAGCTCTGTTTGCTCTTCTCCACTGGTTACCCACCAAACTTCTGGCATTGCAACAGGCTAAATGCTGTGCAGCCAGACTTAATGCCCTCTCACGCTGGCTCAGGCTGGACATAGGGCACTCTAAGATTATCGATCGGGATGTTCCACTGCCATCAATGGTGGACTACATCTCTTCTACTCCCGGTCTGGACCACGGGTTTCGGATCCATATTCCAAATAGAGACTTGGGTCCGTAACAAAGTGGTCGTGGGTGGTACTGTTGACATCTACACCGATGGCTCGAAACTGGAAGACAGAGTCGGTTGCGGAATCTTCTCCAATCATCTTGGACTAAGACTCTTCCTCAGACTCCCTGACTACTGTAGCGTCTTTCAAGCCGAGGTAATGGCCATTCTGAAAACATCCGAAATAGCGCTCAGGGACGATCTTTCTGGTCATGCTATTCGGATATTTTCGGACAGTCAGGCGGCAATCAGGGCGCTTGCTGGTGCATATAGTACATCTAAGCTAGTCCTGATTTGTCGCTCATAACTGAACACTTTATCGGAGCGATCACAGATTGACCTGTTTTGGGTCCCTGGTCACAGGGATATCCAGGGTAACTGTGAGGCCGATGATCTCGCAAAACGGAGCACATTGCTTCCTAATGTCTCCCCGCTACCAGACGTTGGAATTCCTCTGGCAACGGTGAAAATGGCCATAAAGAACCACTATCTAAATTTGGCTCGCAAATTATTGGTAGATGAAAGTTCCTGCTGTGTCGGACTAGGCAGCTGCTCAGACTGGACAGAAAATCCATAAGTATCACGGTCTCGGTACTTACTGGACACTGTCTAATCGGTAGGCATGCTGAAAGACTTGGTCTGCCTTTTAATGATTTCTGCCGCAGCTGTGGCTCGGAGGATGAGGAAGAGACCGTACTGCACCTCCTGTGCCACTGCCCATCCCTGGCTCGAAGAAGACTAAGAATTCTGGGCTCTCCTTTCTTTGGAACTCTTACGGAGCTATCATCTCACTCTATAAGTGACATAGCAAAGTTCATGCGTGAATCCTCATGGTTCTCGGCTGGGTAATGGGAGTCATGCCGCCTTCTTTGTGGTATCACAACGGGCCATTCGTTTGTGCTCAAGTAAGCTTCGTCAGAGGCTGCCACTCCTAACTAACTAACTAGCTAATAATTATATCCAAAGCTTCAAAAACAGATTTTACTAATATCTTAAATGCGTGATCTTCTACCATATGGAGTGGGCGTCCATTTTTTTGTAAAAAGTTTCACAATCGCTAATTCAACATCGTCTCTATGTAAGCGGTTTGAAATAATTTTTGTTTTAACTATGTTTGGTTTATTTTTTAGAGCACTTTTTTTTTGCAACATATTCTGAAGACATATTATGATGAAATTGTTTAAGATGGCTTTGTAAGTTTCCCGTATGTTTAATTAATATTTTGTTTTTGCAATATCCATTGTTGGATAATGTATCACCTTCACTATTTTCAATCGTGAAAAAAATGGTTTTTCGGGCGTGGCATTTTCTTTGTTTCTAACCAAGTGTGAAATTGTACTAACATAAACATAAAAAGCTTCTAGAATGGGGACTAACCAATAAGTTCTCTAAACTAATTTGTTACTACCTAGAATGCACGATAACCATGAAGTCTTTTTTTAACGCGGTTTGTAGTTGGTAGTTACCTATAAAAAATGTAATTTTAGAGAAACTATGTGCTTGTTTTTTTCATTGCTTATTTGTTTAGGAATTTGGAATATCATAAACTCCATAAATTGGCAATAAGTTTTTCCAAACCCTTTCCATTCAACAATATCTTTTACTAATTTTTAAATTGTAACTAATTTAAAATTATCTGGAGTAATTTTATAATTTATAGAAAATTATATAATTTAAAACTTTTATCTTAATAGTTATTTCTACATTTCATATCATAAAATAACTATAAATTCATTTTATTTACAAATACTTAATCATAAATAATTGATTTATTCAATTAATTATATATAATCTTAAAATTAAGGTTAAGATAATTTGCTTAACAAATTTTCTAAATACAAGATTAAAAATTGTATTAATAAATTTTCATTTGTTACAGAAAGCACACAAAAAGGTACAGAAAAAATATTCTATAAGAACACAAAAAATATTTTACAGGCAATACCACTATGAAAAGCAATAAAAATATAAAAACTACCCTTAACAGTCCACCCTAAATACGGGCGTTAGGCACGACGTAATTTAGCGTCTAGTTTTAACGCTGTAATGAGTAACTTAAATAAGAGCGCCAACGTTTTTAAACAAACAGTATTGTTTACTTATCTTATTTGCTAAGAACCACAAAATTAAAATAATTAAGAGAGATAAAATCGCGAAATTGACCTTAAAGTAGCTGTAATGTCATTACTGTTGGTATATACCACAAAAAAAAAAAACAATAACAACACTTCTTTTGCAGCCAACTTCAGTTTTTACGCGCAGTCAAAATTGGATTTTTCAATTATCCAACGTTAGCGTCGCGCTATTTGGGTTGGTCTCATACATTTTGTATGGGCATGAGAAATTTTGACAGTTAAATAACGTCTTACGCTCGTATTTAGGGTGGACTGTAAGTTTACCAAAAATATTCTAAAGAACAAACGGTAAAAGCAATTTACAAGCAAGACCACTACGATATGCATTTATGCATTTTGTATTTTTTGTACTGATCTTAACCCCCCGTCTAGATTAGCAATAAATATGTTAACACATATTGCAGCAAATGTCAAAATTATGTTATCTCTAATGTAGACATCACTTTTTTGTACATATTTATTGATAGCAATATATGTGGCAATAATTGTCAGCCAATTTTCGTTGACAATTATTGCGAACATAAAACGTCTAATTCAGTTGTCATTTGTGTTTTGATTTACGAGTAAGAGCGAGTTAATTTCCAATTATAGAAAATGAGTAAAAAATATATATTCTTTTTTCTGCACCAAAAATGTGCGTTTCTTTATTAAATATATTCTTAAGACTATCTATCCTATTTTTCGTAGCATCTATTTATATTAATAATTATGTTTAATATTTCTTTGTCCTAACTCAAAATATGTTTTTCTTTGTTTAGGTTACTAGTACCTTTTTTATCAGTAAAACATGTTTTGAGTTATTTGTATTAAGTTAGAAAAGAAAGAATGTGTTTCTTATCGTTACAATAGTTGTATTTATGATGTTTGTCTTATCTCTAGCTTAGAATAGTTATATTTGAGTTTATGGATTTATCATCTTTTATTACTATCTTAGTTATATTTGAATTTATGGATTTGTTATTACTATCTTAAAATAAGAGATGTTAACTCTCCTCCTTCTTAAAAAACGTCCCCGTTTCAAACTGTATATTGTCTCTGTCGGAGCTTGAGAAGTTCTATTTCATATTATTCGTCGATTTTTTTCCTTTGTGTTTCTATTTTCTTTATCCTGTAGCATTCGCAGAATTTAATCATACCATAAGTTAGTAATGCTAATGTACATAGTCCCAATTTGTTGAGTAATTGAATTGTATTAGTTTAGGTCCATTTATTTTTACGTTATTCCAGGTGTGTTCGTAATCTGTAATGATGTTTCCACTTTCGAGTACTTGTAGCGGTGCGTTTTTTTCATGTATTACTTCGCATTTGGCTGGCCTGTTTTCTAATACATTAATAGTACAGTTGTCCGGTTTCTTAATTTTGCATATAAAGTTTCCTAGATAATTTTTACTTTTTTCGATACTTGTAAATTTATTATTGCATTTTGCTATTCTAGAGTCTAGTAATAGTTTTTCGTGCTTAAATGCTAGTGGATACAAATTAAATAGCTTACATTTCGTTTTTAATAATGGGTATTTATAGGTGTTTACAATTGTGTGATGAAAATAAAAAACATTAATATCAGCATATTCTAATATATTTATTATAGGTAGATCTAACGCTTTATTAGACACTGTTTGTTGAATATCTTTTAAATTTAAAGTTCCGGAATAAAAGTTTCCGTCTTTTGCAAATTAATCATTGTAGCGATAGAATGTAGTTCGTTGTATACTTCGGTAAGTATTAAATGTTCAGAAATAGATTCGGGGCTAATTCTTTCTAATATTTTTTCAAATTCAGAGTTTATTTTCTTTTGTTTATTATTATTTTATATTAGCATATTCAATCCTGTCTTGATTTCGATTAGGTCATCGTGGTCAGGTGTTCCTGTAATAAGTTTGAGGGCTGATCCTAGAAAATTAAGTGAACGCTGAGTTCTGGAGATTCTAGGAAGTAGTGGCGACTTCAGATTTTTTATTTTAGTTATCAACAAATATTCTGCAGAGTTTTGTTCTAAATTATATGCAAATCGTACTATATTTTCGTAGGGTGTCAACATTATAGAAAGGTTTGTCATATGGTATAAGAACGCTGTGTCCTGAAAAACGTATACAGGGTCAGTCTCTATCATTATATATTTTTTGTCTTTAAGTCTATTAGTCTGTTACGAATACTCGTACTCGTATATTATCCTTATGTATAACAATATTTTTGTTTGTAATTATTGTGTTACCTTTATCTTCCTTTACAATGTGTTTTGAGTATTTCCTTACGTTTTTATTGCGTCGGTGCGTTTTGGAGTATATAACGTCCCCTGCTTGGTATGTGATGTTCTTACGATTTTTGTTGTGATATAGAAGTATTTTCTATTGGTTTATTTCGATTTTTTCTTTAATATCAGGATGTGCTCCCCGGTTAAAAAACACGTCCTCGGGTTTCCCTCCAATGACTGAGTGTATTGTTTTGTTGTATTGTCGAACGGCATTAAAGATTTCGTCTCCTGGTGAAGAATTGTGTTCTTGAGCTAGGACTCTAGTGAGTTCGATCAGCGTGCTATGAGTGCGTTTCACTTGACCGTTTGTTGTTGAATGGTATGTTGGCGTTAGCGTGTGCTCAATATGTAGTTTTTCATAAACCTGTTTTAAGCATATACTTGATAATGCTGCTTCGTTATCAGTCATTATGAATCTAGCATTTGGATAGATTTGCGATAATATTTCTTGGATGTATTTGTGTATGTTTTTCTTATTTGGAATTTCTCGTATATAGCAATATTTTGAGTACTTATCAGTTGTGGTGATGTATGTGTTTCCGTTCATATAAAATAAATCTAAGTGTATGTGTTCTCCCACGTGATTTGGAATCGGTGTTGCTCCAATTGGTTGTTTATTTGGTCTTCTTTTGTATTTGTTTGTAAGACAGATTTCACAGTCTTGTGCTTCTTTTTTACACATGGTGCGTACGGTTGGCCAAAAATACGTTGTCTGTATTTCTTGAGCGTTATTTTTGTTATTTCTGTATGCTCGTCTATGTGCGAGTGCTACGATTTCTTTTTGTCTATCTATGTTTTCTATATCTTCTGTCATTTTCTGAGCTACTACAATTTTTACATTTGGAAAAGAAGAAATGATATTATCTTCAACGTGGAATAGAGTTTCTTCCTGTATTTTTATAGCATTTGTTACTTTTGGGTTTATTATTTGTTCTAATCTGTCTAATAATTCGTCCTTGGTTGAATAGAAAAGTGTGTGTCGTGCATATGAGTAAATATTTTGTGAAGATATTTGCACTAAGTTATCTGTGTTATAGTGAATAATTATTTCATTCTTAAATGCATTTAATGGTTGTTTCACGCGTTTCAATTTTTCGATTGGCGAACTTTGTGCTGAATGTTGTGAACAACTCGAAGTATTATTAATCTGTTGACGTGACAATGCGTCAGCGACGACGTTTCGATTTCCTGGTTTATATACTAATTTAGCGCCATATTCTTCGATGAAATTTTTCCATCGTTTCAATTTTGTGTTGGGATTTCTATCAGATATAGAAAAAATGAGTGACTGGTGGTCCGTGTAAATGGTTAAGTCTGCTATACCGTAAAGGTAATTTCTTAATTTTTGAAGTGACCAAACGATCGCAAAAAGCTCTTTTTCGTTTGTGCTATAATTTTGTTCGGTTTGGTTAAGGGTTCTAGATATAAATGAAATAGGTTTTTTATTCTGAGAAAGTACAGCTCCTATTGCAAAGTTGCTTGCATCAGGTGTTAGTTCGAAGGGCTTGTTAAAATCTAGTTGAAATAATTCGACTTGTGCTTGTAACATATCTTTAATTTTCTCTATCGCTTCGAGTGCTGGTTTTTCTAGATTAATTAAGATTGTCTCCGAGTAAGAATGTAGTAAGGGGTTTTACTATTGAAGCGAAGTTTTGTACAAATTTCCTATAATAACTAGCTAGTCCTTAAAATTACCTTAATTCTTTTAATTTTTTAGGTATTGGGTAATCCTTTATTGTTTGGATCTTACTAGGATCTACAGTTATTTTATTGTGTTTGATTACGTGACCAAGATATTCTACTGAGTCTTGGAAAAAATGTGATTTCTCCTCAGAAATTTTCATATTTGCATTATGTAATGCGTTTATTATTATTCGAATGTGCTCCATGTGTTCTTCAGGCGAAGAAGAATATATAAGCACGTCGTCGATATAAACGTAAGCGAACTTACCAATATATGGGCGCAGAATATCATCTATACATCGCTGAAATATAGAAGGTGCGTTCTTTAAGCCGAATGGCATTCTAAGAAATTCGTATTTAGCTCCATTCACACTGAATGCAGTCTTTTCTCTGTCTGATTTTTTTATCAAGATTTGGTGTAATCCTGACTCTAAGTCTAGTGTTGTAAAGACTTTTGCTTTTCCTAAATTTTGAATAGTCATTGCTACATCTGGGATAGGGTACCTGTCGGTTATAGTCTGAGCATTAAGCTTTTGAAAATCTATTACCATACGTTTTTTTGGTTTCCCTTCCTCATCTGTGCCTTTTTTCGCAACGGTCCATACTGGAGAGTTGTATGGGCTTTTGCTAGGTTGTATTATTTGGTTGTCTAATAATGTTTGAATTTCTTTATTTATAAATTCATTGTCTGCTATTGGATACGGGTACTGTTTCACCCAAATAGGATCTTCTGATTTTGTCCTAATTGTAGCTTGTACAGTGGTTGTAAAGGGCAGAATTTCGTTGGTTTCGTCATTTATTCTCATTATATTTTCAATTTCATTTTTATATTTGTCATTATTGACTGTGTAATTCACTTTTTGTTCGCTAATTTCTTCTTTTCTTTTAAATTTATACGTGATTTTATACTCAAATAAGTTAATTTCTGCTTTTATGGGTCTGAGACCATGTTCCCCGAGAAGCATATCGAACTCTTCTAAGGCTTTAGTTTCGAAAAATACTAAATTGTGGCCTAATAGTGTAATAATTTTTTTTTGCTTTTGTTAAAGAGTATCCGTGAAGCGTTTTTAACTTAACTGGTTTTATTGGAATAGATTTTCCTATGTTGCACTTAGAACTAATATAATTGTTTGTCGCACCTGTGTCGATTAATATATTAACGGATTTACCTGTTGTTTGGCAGTGCCTCTGTAGACATGGCAATCCGTTTATTCGCCTAAAGAAGCGCTGCCGGTTTCGTAAGTATCTTCGGTGTGTGGTGCAAGTGATTGTATATCTTCATCTCTCGTCTGGTTTACTCTTTGAACTTTATTCGGATTAAAATTTTTTGATGAAGGCATTCTATCCCTTTTTGTTGGTTGTTGCTCCCTTCTGAGTGGGTTGTATTGCTGCTGTGGAGAATATTGAAGTTTGGTTTTTGGTTGTATAATTGTGTTGTAGCCAGTGTGTCGAACAGCATATTTGCGTTGTCATGGTATATGGTGCTTGCGATTGCAAATGCAGTTTCTAGGTCCTTTGGATGATGGCTATATAATGTACCGCTTGTGTATTTACTGTTGAGTCCTGTGATGAATGTACGGACTGCTTCCTGATTTGCATATTCCGCCATGGATGCAGATCCCTTATCACCTGACATCTCTATTTTCGAAAGTGCGAGGTTCAGTGCTTTGCTGATTTTGCTGTGGAATTCTGAGTGTGTCTGTCTTCCCTGTTTATGTTTCTTCATTTCCTCGAGAAGTACGTATAATGGTCGTTGATCTGCGTAGGTGTAGTCAAGCCTGTTAATTATAGAATAAAAGTTCATCTTGGTGTTGTAGTTGATGAGGATGTCTGCTGCTTTCCAACAATTTTTGAATGCAGTATCGTGAATTCTGTGTAGTAATTTGGGTGGTTGGAAAATTGTTTGATATTTTCCATGAATGTCCATGCCCTTTTTCGCCAGGATCTATATTGGTTTTTATCCCCACTGAAGCACGGTATAGCTTCGAATGTTTTTAAATTTATCTGAGTTGCATCCTTTATATTTGGTGTGAAGTCACTATGTTTTTCCTGCGTAGTGATTGTATGGGGAGATCGTTCCGCCTCCAGTGTATTTACCTTCAATTGAGTATTCTGTAGAGTTTGTGTGAGTATCTCTATTTGTGCTCGTAAAGCTGCGATATCTTGATTCATTGTGTTGTTGTCTTTTCCGATAGCTCGTAGGGAATTAAATATTTTCTGCCGTTTCTGACGTTGGTCCAGCGTGGTAATTTCTCACTTTTTCAGAGATTGGTTTGCTTTTCTTCAAAGCCGTGGAATTTTTATTTAAATATCTTGAATGTCAAGAATATTTGGCTGTGGTCAAGATTATAATAATATAATAATTATACTAAATTTGTTTTGTTTTAAGATTTTCTATCGTAAAACAAGGATTGGAGTATAGAGGAAATTTTTAAAATAATAGTAATATAGTAATAAGAATTCCAAGAAAATTTGTTTTCTTTACAATGATACTCTTTGCTTACAACCTTTGCACTTGATTATTTTGAAATTATGAGTTGACATAAATACGTGTTCCCATACCCAAAGCAATAAGCAATTTTGACACATTACTCTGCCGAAGTTATTGCCTTATTGCTTACAAATTTATTTCTAATCAATAACAAAGCACACAAAAAGGTGTGCTATGTGCGAGTGCTACGATTTCTTTTTGTCTATCTATGTTTTCTATATCTTCTGTCATTTTCTGAGCTACTACAATTTTTACATTTGGAAAAGAAGAAATGATATTATCTTCAACGTGGAATAGAGTTTCTTCCTGTATTTTTATAGCATTTGTTACTTTTGGGTTTATTATTTGTTCTAATCTGTCTAATAATTCGTCCTTGGTTGAATAGAAAAGTGTGTGTCGTGCATATGAGTAAATATTTTGTGAAGATATTTGCACTAAGTTATCTGTGTTATAGTGAATAATTATTTCATTCTTAAATGCATTTAATGGTTGTTCTCACCGCGTTTCAATTTTTCGATTGGCGAACTTTGTGCTGAATGTTGTGAACAACTCGAAGTATTATTAATCTGTTGACGTGACAATGCGTCAGCGACGACGTTTCGATTTCCTGGTTTATATACTAATTTAGCGCCATATTCTTCGATGAAATTTTTCCATCGTTTCAATTTTGTGTTGGGATTTCTATCAGATATAGAAAAAATGAGTGACTGGTGGTCCGTGTAAATGGTTAAGTCTGCTATACCGTAAAGGTAATTTCTTAATTTTTGAAGTGACCAAACGATCGCAAAAAGCTCTTTTTCGTTGGTGCTATAATTTTGTTCGGTTTGGTTAAGGGTTCTAGATATAAATGAAATAGGTTTTTTATTCTGAGAAAGTACAGCTCCTATTGCAAAGTTGCTTGCATCAGGTGTTAGTTCGAAGGGCTTGTTAAAATCTAGTTGAAATAATTCGACTTGTGCTTGTAACATATCTTTAATTTTCTCTATCGCTTCGAGTGCTGGTTTTTCTAGATTAATTAAGATTGTCTCCGAGTAAGAATGTAGTAAGGGGTTTTACTATTGAAGCGAAGTTTTGTACAAATTTCCTATAATAACTAGCTAGTCCTTAAAATTACCTTAATTCTTTTAATTTTTTAGGTATTGGGTAATCCTTTATTGTTTGGATCTTACTAGGATCTACAGTTATTTTATTGTGTTTGATTACGTGACCAAGATATTCTACTGAGTCTTGGAAAAAATGTGATTTCTCCTCAGAAATTTTCATATTTGCATTATGTAATGCGTTTATTATTATTCGAATGTGCTCCATGTGTTCTTCAGGCGAAGAAGAATATATAAGCACGGAGATACAAGATCCCGAATTTTACTGCACCTAGGCTGAATGGCATTCTGCTTAGTGTAAGTAAAAGTGTGAAATACCTTGGGGTGATAGTTGACCCCAAACTTCAATGGAAGGCAAACATTGCCGAAAGAGCTCGGAAGGCGACCTGTGCGCTCTATCTCTGTCAGAGAGCTCTAGGACCAAGATGGGGCCTTCAGCCTGGAATCATCTTCTGGCTCTACAAGGCAGTTATAGAGCCAAATATTCTCTATGGTGCTGTGTTTTGGTGGCCCGCTCTTGAGAGATTGGTCAACCAAAAGCCTCTTGACAAAGTCAGGAGAACAGCCGCCATTTTGATTACTGGGGCTCTTCGAACTACTTCGACAAAGCTCTGTTTGCTCTTCTCCACTGGTTACCCACCAAACTTCTGGCATTGCAACAGGCTAAATGCTGTGCAGCCAGACTTAATGCCCTCTCACGCTGGCTCAGGCTGGACATAGGGCACTCTAAGATTATCGATCGGGATGTTCCACTGCCATCAATGGTGGACTACATCTCTTCTACTCCCGGTCTGGACCACGGGTTTCGGATCCATATTCCAAATAGAGACTTGGGTCCGTAACAAAGTGGTCGTGGGTGGTACTGTTGACATCTACACCGATGGCTCGAAACTGGAAGACAGAGTCGGTTGCGGAATCTTCTCCAATCATCTTGGACTAAGACTCTTCCTCAGACTCCCTGACTACTGTAGCGTCTTTCAAGCCGAGGTAATGGCCATTCTGAAAACATCCGAAATAGCGCTCAGGGACGATCTTTCTGGTCATGCTATTCGGATATTTTCGGACAGTCAGGCGGCAATCAGGGCGCTTGCTGGTGCATATAGTACATCTAAGCTAGTCCTGATTTGTCGCTCATAACTGAACACTTTATCGGAGCGATCACAGATTGACCTGTTTTGGGTCCCTGGTCACAGGGATATCCAGGGTAACTGTGAGGCCGATGATCTCGCAAAACGGAGCACATTGCTTCCTAATGTCTCCCCGCTACCAGACGTTGGAATTCCTCTGGCAACGGTGAAAATGGCCATAAAGAACCACTATCTAAATTTGGCTCGCAAATTATTGGTAGATGAAAGTTCCTGCTGTGTCGGACTAGGCAGCTGCTCAGACTGGACAGAAAATCCATAAGTATCACGGTCTCGGTACTTACTGGACACTGTCTAATCGGTAGGCATGCTGAAAGACTTGGTCTGCCTTTTAATGATTTCTGCCGCAGCTGTGGCTCGGAGGATGAGGAAGAGACCGTACTGCACCTCCTGTGCCACTGCCCATCCCTGGCTCGAAGAAGACTAAGAATTCTGGGCTCTCCTTTCTTTGGAACTCTTACGGAGCTATCATCTCACTCTATAAGTGACATAGCAAAGTTCATGCGTGAATCCTCATGGTTCTCGGCTGGGTAATGGGAGTCATGCCGCCTTCTTTGTGGTATCACAACGGGCCATTCGTTTGTGCTCAAGTAAGCTTCGTCAGAGGCTGCCACTCCTAACTAACTAACTAGCTAATAATTATATCCAAAGCTTCAAAAACAGATTTTACTAATATCTTAAATGCGTGATCTTCTACCATATGGAGTGGGCGTCCATTTTTTTGTAAAAAGTTTCACAATCGCTAATTCAACATCGTCTCTATGTAAGCGGTTTGAAATAATTTTTGTTTTAACTATGTTTGGTTTATTTTTTAGAGCACTTTTTTTTTGCAACATATTCTGAAGACATATTATGATGAAATTGTTTAAGATGGCTTTGTAAGTTTCCCGTATGTTTAATTAATATTTTGTTTTTGCAATATCCATTGTTGGATAATGTATCACCTTCACTATTTTCAATCGTGAAAAAAATGGTTTTTCGGGCGTGGCATTTTCTTTGTTTCTAACCAAGTGTGAAATTGTACTAACATAAACATAAAAAGCTTCTAGAATGGGGACTAACCAATAAGTTCTCTAAACTAATTTGTTACTACCTAGAATGCACGATAACCATGAAGTCTTTTTTTAACGCGGTTTGTAGTTGGTAGTTACCTATAAAAAATGTAATTTTAGAGAAACTATGTGCTTGTTTTTTTCATTGCTTATTTGTTTAGGAATTTGGAATATCATAAACTCCATAAATTGGCAATAAGTTTTTCCAAACCCTTTCCATTCAACAATATCTTTTACTAATTTTTAAATTGTAACTAATTTAAAATTATCTGGAGTAATTTTATAATTTATAGAAAATTATATAATTTAAAACTTTTATCTTAATAGTTATTTCTACATTTCATATCATAAAATAACTATAAATTCATTTTATTTACAAATACTTAATCATAAATAATTGATTTATTCAATTAATTATATATAATCTTAAAATTAAGGTTAAGATAATTTGCTTAACAAATTTTCTAAATACAAGATTAAAAATTGTATTAATAAATTTTCATTTGTTACAGAAAGCACACAAAAAGGTACAGAAAAAATATTCTATAAGAACACAAAAAATATTTTACAGGCAATACCACTATGAAAAGCAATAAAAATATAAAAACTACCCTTAACAGTCCACCCTAAATACGGGCGTTAGGCACGACGTAATTTAGCGTCTAGTTTTAACGCTGTAATGAGTAACTTAAATAAGAGCGCCAACGTTTTTAAACAAACAGTATTGTTTACTTATCTTATTTGCTAAGAACCACAAAATTAAAATAATTAAGAGAGATAAAATCGCGAAATTGACCTTAAAGTAGCTGTAATGTCATTACTGTTGGTATATACCACAAAAAAAAAAAACAATAACAACACTTCTTTTGCAGCCAACTTCAGTTTTTACGCGCAGTCAAAATTGGATTTTTCAATTATCCAACGTTAGCGTCGCGCTATTTGGGTTGGTCTCATACATTTTGTATGGGCATGAGAAATTTTGACAGTTAAATAACGTCTTACGCTCGTATTTAGGGTGGACTGTAAGTTTACCAAAAATATTCTAAAGAACAAACGGTAAAAGCAATTTACAAGCAAGACCACTACGATATGCATTTATGCATTTTGTATTTTTTGTACTGATCTTAACCCCCCGTCTAGATTAGCAATAAATATGTTAACACATATTGCAGCAAATGTCAAAATTATGTTATCTCTAATGTAGACATCACTTTTTTGTACATATTTATTGATAGCAATATATGTGGCAATAATTGTCAGCCAATTTTCGTTGACAATTATTGCGAACATAAAACGTCTAATTCAGTTGTCATTTGTGTTTTGATTTACGAGTAAGAGCGAGTTAATTTCCAATTATAGAAAATGAGTAAAAAATATATATTCTTTTTTCTGCACCAAAAATGTGCGTTTCTTTATTAAATATATTCTTAAGACTATCTATCCTATTTTTCGTAGCATCTATTTATATTAATAATTATGTTTAATATTTCTTTGTCCTAACTCAAAATATGTTTTTCTTTGTTTAGGTTACTAGTACCTTTTTTATCAGTAAAACATGTTTTGAGTTATTTGTATTAAGTTAGAAAAGAAAGAATGTGTTTCTTATCGTTACAATAGTTGTATTTATGATGTTTGTCTTATCTCTAGCTTAGAATAGTTATATTTGAGTTTATGGATTTATCATCTTTTATTACTATCTTAGTTATATTTGAATTTATGGATTTGTTATTACTATCTTAAAATAAGAGATGTTAACTCTCCTCCTTCTTAAAAAACGTCCCCGTTTCAAACTGTATATTGTCTCTGTCGGAGCTTGAGAAGTTCTATTTCATATTATTCGTCGATTTTTTTCCTTTGTGTTTCTATTTTCTTTATCCTGTAGCATTCGCAGAATTTAATCATACCATAAGTTAGTAATGCTAATGTACATAGTCCCAATTTGTTGAGTAATTGAATTGTATTAGTTTAGGTCCATTTATTTTTACGTTATTCCAGGTGTGTTCGTAATCTGTAATGATGTTTCCACTTTCGAGTACTTGTAGCGGTGCGTTTTTTTCATGTATTACTTCGCATTTGGCTGGCCTGTTTTCTAATACATTAATAGTACAGTTGTCCGGTTTCTTAATTTTGCATATAAAGTTTCCTAGATAATTTTTACTTTTTTCGATACTTGTAAATTTATTATTGCATTTTGCTATTCTAGAGTCTAGTAATAGTTTTTCGTGCTTAAATGCTAGTGGATACAAATTAAATAGCTTACATTTCGTTTTTAATAATGGGTATTTATAGGTGTTTACAATTGTGTGATGAAAATAAAAAACATTAATATCAGCATATTCTAATATATTTATTATAGGTAGATCTAACGCTTTATTAGACACTGTTTGTTGAATATCTTTTAAATTTAAAGTTCCGGAATAAAAGTTTCCGTCTTTTGCAAATTAATCATTGTAGCGATAGAATGTAGTTCGTTGTATACTTCGGTAAGTATTAAATGTTCAGAAATAGATTCGGGGCTAATTCTTTCTAATATTTTTTCAAATTCAGAGTTTATTTTCTTTTGTTTATTATTATTTTATATTAGCATATTCAATCCTGTCTTGATTTCGATTAGGTCATCGTGGTCAGGTGTTCCTGTAATAAGTTTGAGGGCTGATCCTAGAAAATTAAGTGAACGCTGAGTTCTGGAGATTCTAGGAAGTAGTGGCGACTTCAGATTTTTTATTTTAGTTATCAACAAATATTCTGCAGAGTTTTGTTCTAAATTATATGCAAATCGTACTATATTTTCGTAGGGTGTCAACATTATAGAAAGGTTTGTCATATGGTATAAGAACGCTGTGTCCTGAAAAACGTATACAGGGTCAGTCTCTATCATTATATATTTTTTGTCTTTAAGTCTATTAGTCTGTTACCGAATACTCGTACTCGTATATTATCCTTATGTATAACAATATTTTTGTTTGTAATTATTGTGTTACCTTTATCTTCCTTTACAATGTGTTTTGAGTATTTCCTTACGTTTTTATTGCGTCGGTGCGTTTTGGAGTATATAACGTCCCCTGCTTGGTATGTGATGTTCTTACGATTTTTGTTGTGATATAGAAGTATTTTCTATTGGTTTATTTCGATTTTTTCTTTAATATCAGGATGTGCTCCCCGGTTAAAAAACACGTCCTCGGGTTTCCCTCCAATGACTGAGTGTATTGTTTTGTTGTATTGTCGAACGGCATTAAAGATTTCGTCTCCTGGTGAAGAATTGTGTTCTTGAGCTAGGACTCTAGTGAGTTCGATCAGCGTGCTATGAGTGCGTTTCACTTGACCGTTTGTTGTTGAATGGTATGTTGGCGTTAGCGTGTGCTCAATATGTAGTTTTTCATAAACCTGTTTTAAGCATATACTTGATAATGCTGCTTCGTTATCAGTCATTATGAATCTAGCATTTGGATAGATTTGCGATAATATTTCTTGGATGTATTTGTGTATGTTTTTCTTATTTGGAATTTCTCGTATATAGCAATATTTTGAGTACTTATCAGTTGTGGTGATGTATGTGTTTCCGTTCATATAAAATAAATCTAAGTGTATGTGTTCTCCCACGTGATTTGGAATCGGTGTTGCTCCAATTGGTTGTTTATTTGGTCTTCTTTTGTATTTGTTTGTAAGACAGATTTCACAGTCTTGTGCTTCTTTTTTACACATGGTGCGTACGGTTGGCCAAAAATACGTTGTCTGTATTTCTTGAGCGTTATTTTTGTTATTTCTGTATGCTCGTCTATGTGCGAGTGCTACGATTTCTTTTTGTCTATCTATGTTTTCTATATCTTCTGTCATTTTCTGAGCTACTACAATTTTTACATTTGGAAAAGAAGAAATGATATTATCTTCAACGTGGAATAGAGTTTCTTCCTGTATTTTTATAGCATTTGTTACTTTTGGGTTTATTATTTGTTCTAATCTGTCTAATAATTCGTCCTTGGTTGAATAGAAAAGTGTGTGTCGTGCATATGAGTAAATATTTTGTGAAGATATTTGCACTAAGTTATCTGTGTTATAGTGAATAATTATTTCATTCTTAAATGCATTTAATGGTTGTTTCACGCGTTTCAATTTTTCGATTGGCGAACTTTGTGCTGAATGTTGTGAACAACTCGAAGTATTATTAATCTGTTGACGTGACAATGCGTCAGCGACGACGTTTCGATTTCCTGGTTTATATACTAATTTAGCGCCATATTCTTCGATGAAATTTTTCCATCGTTTCAATTTTGTGTTGGGATTTCTATCAGATATAGAAAAAATGAGTGACTGGTGGTCCGTGTAAATGGTTAAGTCTGCTATACCGTAAAGGTAATTTCTTAATTTTTGAAGTGACCAAACGATCGCAAAAAGCTCTTTTTCGTTTGTGCTATAATTTTGTTCGGTTTGGTTAAGGGTTCTAGATATAAATGAAATAGGTTTTTTATTCTGAGAAAGTACAGCTCCTATTGCAAAGTTGCTTGCATCAGGTGTTAGTTCGAAGGGCTTGTTAAAATCTAGTTGAAATAATTCGACTTGTGCTTGTAACATATCTTTAATTTTCTCTATCGCTTCGAGTGCTGGTTTTTCTAGATTAATTAAGATTGTCTCCGAGTAAGAATGTAGTAAGGGGTTTTACTATTGAAGCGAAGTTTTGTACAAATTTCCTATAATAACTAGCTAGGACTTAAAATTACCTTAATTCTTTTAATTTTTTAGGTATTGGGTAATCCTTTATTGTTTGGATCTTACTAGGATCTACAGTTATTTTATTGTGTTTGATTACGTGACCAAGATATTCTACTGAGTCTTGGAAAAAATGTGATTTCTCCTCAGAAATTTTCATATTTGCATTATGTAATGCGTTTATTATTATTCGAATGTGCTCCATGTGTTCTTCAGGCGAAGAAGAATATATAAGCACGTCGTCGATATAAACGTAAGCGAACTTACCAATATATGGGCGCAGAATATCATCTATACATCGCTGAAATATAGAAGGTGCGTTCTTTAAGCCGAATGGCATTCTAAGAAATTCGTATTTAGCTCCATTCACACTGAATGCAGTCTTTTCTCTGTCTGATTTTTTTATCAAGATTTGGTGTAATCCTGACTCTAAGTCTAGTGTTGTAAAGACTTTTGCTTTTCCTAAATTTTGAATAGTCATTGCTACATCTGGGATAGGGTACCTGTCGGTTATAGTCTGAGCATTAAGCTTTTGAAAATCTATTACCATACGTTTTTTTGGTTTCCCTTCCTCATCTGTGCCTTTTTTCGCAACGGTCCATACTGGAGAGTTGTATGGGCTTTTGCTAGGTTGTATTATTTGGTTGTCTAATAATGTTTGAATTTCTTTATTTATAAATTCATTGTCTGCTATTGGATACGGGTACTGTTTCACCCAAATAGGATCTTCTGATTTTGTCCTAATTGTAGCTTGTACAGTGGTTGTAAAGGGCAGAATTTCGTTGGTTTCGTCATTTATTCTCATTATATTTTCAATTTCATTTTTATATTTGTCATTATTGACTGTGTAATTCACTTTTTGTTCGCTAATTTCTTCTTTTCTTTTAAATTTATACGTGATTTTATACTCAAATAAGTTAATTTCTGCTTTTATGGGTCTGAGACCATGTTCCCCGAGAAGCATATCGAACTCTTCTAAGGCTTTAGTTTCGAAAAATACTAAATTGTGGCCTAATAGTGTAATAATTTTTTTTTGCTTTTGTTAAAGAGTATCCGTGAAGCGTTTTTAACTTAACTGGTTTTATTGGAATAGATTTTCCTATGTTGCACTTAGAACTAATATAATTGTTTGTCGCACCTGTGTCGATTAATATATTAACGGATTTACCTGTTGTTTGGCAGTGCCTCTGTAGACATGGCAATCCGTTTATTCGCCTAAAGAAGCGCTGCCGGTTTCGTAAGTATCTTCGGTGTGTGGTGCAAGTGATTGTATATCTTCATCTCTCGTCTGGTTTACTCTTTGAACTTTATTCGGATTAAAATTTTTTGATGAAGGCATTCTATCCCTTTTTGTTGGTTGTTGCTCCCTTCTGAGTGGGTTGTATTGCTGCTGTGGAGAATATTGAAGTTTGGTTTTTGGTTGTATAATTGTGTTGTAGCCAGTGTGTCGAACAGCATATTTGCGTTGTCATGGTATATGGTGCTTGCGATTGCAAATGCAGTTTCTAGGTCCTTTGGATGATGGCTATATAATGTACCGCTTGTGTATTTACTGTTGAGTCCTGTGATGAATGTACGGACTGCTTCCTGATTTGCATATTCCGCCATGGATGCAGATCCCTTATCACCTGACATCTCTATTTTCGAAAGTGCGAGGTTCAGTGCTTTGCTGATTTTGCTGTGGAATTCTGAGTGTGTCTGTCTTCCCTGTTTATGTTTCTTCATTTCCTCGAGAAGTACGTATAATGGTCGTTGATCTGCGTAGGTGTAGTCAAGCCTGTTAATTATAGAATAAAAGTTCATCTTGGTGTTGTAGTTGATGAGGATGTCTGCTGCTTTCCAACAATTTTTGAATGCAGTATCGTGAATTCTGTGTAGTAATTTGGGTGGTTGGAAAATTGTTTGATATTTTCCATGAATGTCCATGCCCTTTTTCGCCAGGATCTATATTGGTTTTTATCCCCACTGAAGCACGGTATAGCTTCGAATGTTTTTAAATTTATCTGAGTTGCATCCTTTATATTTGGTGTGAAGTCACTATGTTTTTCCTGCGTAGTGATTGTATGGGGAGATCGTTCCGCCTCCAGTGTATTTACCTTCAATTGAGTATTCTGTAGAGTTTGTGTGAGTATCTCTATTTGTGCTCGTAAAGCTGCGATATCTTGATTCATTGTGTTGTTGTCTTTTCCGATAGCTCGTAGGGAATTAAATATTTTCTGCCGTTTCTGACGTTGGTCCAGCGTGGTAATTTCTCACTTTTTCAGAGATTGGTTTGCTTTTCTTCAAAGCCGTGGAATTTTTATTTAAATATCTTGAATGTCAAGAATATTTGGCTGTGGTCAAGATTATAATAATATAATAATTATACTAAATTTGTTGTGTTTTAAGATTTTCTATCGTAAAACAAGGATTGGAGTATAGAGGAAATTTTTAAAATAATAGTAATATAGTAATAAGAATTCCAAGAAAATTTGTTTTCTTTACAATGATACTCTTTGCTTACAACCTTTGCACTTGATTATTTTGAAATTATGAGTTGACATAAATACGTGTTCCCATACCCAAAGCAATAAGCAATTTTGACACATTACTCTGCCGAAGTTATTGCCTTATTGCTTACAAATTTATTTCTAATCAATAACAAAGCACACAAAAAGGTACAGAAAAAATACTCTATAAGAACACAAAAAATATTTTACAGGCAATACCACTATGAAAATCAATAAAAATATAAAAACTACCCTTAACAGTCCACCCTAAATACGGGCGTTAGGCACGACGTAATTTAGCGTCTAGTTTTAACGCTGTAATGAGTAACTTAAATAAGAGCGCCAACGTTGTGAAACAAACAGTATTGTTTACTTATCTTATTTGCTAAGAACCACAAAATTAAAATAATTAAGAGAGATAAAATCGCGAAATTGACCTTAAAGTAGCTGTAATGTCATTACTGTTGGTATATACCACAAAAAAAAAAACAATAACAACACTTCTTTTGCAGCCAACTTCAGTTTTTACGCGCAGTCAAAATTGGATTTTTCAATTATCCAACGTTAGCGTCGCGCTATTTGGGTTGGTCTCATACATTTTGTATGGGCATGAGAAATTTTGACAGTTAAATAACGTCTTACGCTCGTATTTAGGGTGGACTGTAAGTTTACCAAAAATATTCTAAAGAACAAACGGTAAAAGCAATTTACAAGCAAGACCACTACGATATGCATTTATGCATTTTGTATTTTTTGTACTGATCTTAACCCCCCGTCTAGATTAGCAATAAATATGTTAACACATATTGCAGCAAATGTCAAAATTATGTTATCTCTAATGTAGACATCACTTTTTTGTACATATTTATTGATAGCAATATATGTGGCAATAATTGTCAGCCAATTTTCGTTGACAATTATTGCGAACATAAAACGTCTAATTCAGTTGTCATTTGTGTTTTGATTTACGAGTAAGAGCGAGTTAATTTCCAATTATAGAAAATGAGTAAAAAATATATATTCTTTTTTCTGCACCAAAAATGTGCGTTTCTTTATTAAATATATTCTTAAGACTATCTATCCTATTTTTCGTAGCATCTATTTATATTAATAATTATGTTTAATGTTTCTTTGTCCTAACTCAAAATATGTTTTTCTTTGTTTAGGTTACTAGTACCTTTTTTATCAGTAAAACATGTTTTGAGTTATTTGTATTAAGTTAGAAAAGAAAGAATGTGTTTCTTATCGTTACAATAGTTGTATTTATGATGTTTGTCTTATCTCTAGCTTAGAATAGTTATATTTGAGTTTATGGATTTATCATCTTTTATTACTATCTTAGTTATATTTGAATTTATGGATTTGTTATTACTATCTTAAAATAAGAGATGTTAACTCTCCTCCTTCTTAAAAAACGTCCCCGTTTCAAACTGTATATTGTCTCTGTCGGAGCTTGAGAAGTTCTATTTCATATTATTCGTCGATTTTTTTCCTTTGTGTTTCTATTTTCTTTATCCTGTAGCATTCGCAGAATTTAATCATACCATAAGTTAGTAATGCTAATGTACATAGTCCCAATTTGTTGAGTAATTGAATTGTATTAGTTTAGGTCCATTTATTTTTACGTTATTCCAGGTGTGTTCGTAATCTGTAATGATGTTTCCACTTTCGAGTACTTGTAGCGGTGCGTTTTTTTCATGTATTACTTCGCATTTGGCTGGCCTGTTTTCTAATACATTAATAGTACAGTTGTCCGGTTTCTTAATTTTGCATATAAAGTTTCCTAGATAATTTTTACTTTTTTCGATACTTGTAAATTTATTATTGCATTTTGCTATTCTAGAGTCTAGTAATAGTTTTTCGTGCTTAAATGCTAGTGGATACAAATTAAATAGCTTACATTTCGTTTTTAATAATGGGTATTTATAGGTGTTTACAATTGTGTGATGAAAATAAAAAACATTAATATCAGCATATTCTAATATATTTATTATAGGTAGATCTAACGCTTTATTAGACACTGTTTGTTGAATATCTTTTAAATTTAAAGTTCCGGAATAAAAGTTTCCGTCTTTTGCAAATTAATCATTGTAGCGATAGAATGTAGTTCGTTGTATACTTCGGTAAGTATTAAATGTTCAGAAATAGATTCGGGGCTAATTCTTTCTAATATTTTTTCAAATTCAGAGTTTATTTTCTTTTGTTTATTATTATTTTATATTAGCATATTCAATCCTGTCTTGATTTCGATTAGGTCATCGTGGTCAGGTGTTCCTGTAATAAGTTTGAGGGCTGATCCTAGAAAATTAAGTGAACGCTGAGTTCTGGAGATTCTAGGAAGTAGTGGCGACTTCAGATTTTTTATTTTAGTTATCAACAAATATTCTGCAGAGTTTTGTTCTAAATTATATGCAAATCGTACTATATTTTCGTAGGGTGTCAACATTATAGAAAGGTTTGTCATATGGTATAAGAACGCTGTGTCCTGAAAAACGTATACAGGGTCAGTCTCTATCATTATATATTTTTTGTCTTTAAGTCTATTAGTCTGTTACCGAATACTCGTACTCGTATATTATCCTTATGTATAACAATATTTTTGTTTGTAATTATTGTGTTACCTTTATCTTCCTTTACAATGTGTTTTGAGTATTTCCTTACGTTTTTATTGCGTCGGTGCGTTTTGGAGTATATAACGTCCCCTGCTTGGTATGTGATGTTCTTACGATTTTTGTTGTGATATAGAAGTATTTTCTATTGGTTTATTTCGATTTTTTCTTTAATATCAGGATGTGCTCCCCGGTTAAAAAACACGTCCTCGGGTTTCTCTCCAATGACTGAGTGTATTGTTTTGTTGTATTGTCGAACGGCATTAAAGATTTCGTCTCCTGGTGAAGAATTGTGTTCTTGAGCTAGGACTCTAGTGAGTTCGATCAGCGTGCTATGAGTGCGTTTCACTTGACCGTTTGTTGTTGAATGGTATGTTGGCGTTAGCGTGTGCTCAATATGTAGTTTTTCATAAACCTGTTTTAAGCATATACTTGATAATGCTGCTTCGATATCAGTCATTATGAATCTAGCATTTGGATAGATTTGCGATAATATTTCTTGGATGTATTTGTGTATGTTTTTCTTATTTGGAATTTCTCGTATATAGCAATATTTTGAGTACTTATCAGTTGTGGTGATGTATGTGTTTCCGTTCATATAAAATAAATCTAAGTGTATGTGTTCTCCCACGTGATTTGGAATCGGTGTTGCTCCAATTGGTTGTTTATTTGGTCTTCTTTTGTATTTGTTTGTAAGACAGATTTCACAGTCTTGTGCTTCTTTTTTACACATGGTGCGTATGGTTGGCCAAAAATACGTTGTCTGTATTTCTTGAGCGTTATTTTTGTTATTTCTGTGTGCTCGTCTATGTGCGAGTGCTACGATTTCTTTTTGTCTATCTATGTTTTCTATATCTTCTGTCATTTTCTGAGCTACTACAATTTTTACATTTGGAAAAGAAGAAATGATATTATCTTCAACGTGGAATAGAGTTTCTTCCTGTATTTTTATAGCATTTGTTACTTTTGGGTTTATTATTTGTTCTAATCTGTCTAATAATTCGTCCTTGGTTGAATAGAAAAGTGTGTGTCGTGCATATGAGTAAATATTTTGTGAAGATATTTGCACTAAGTTATCTGTGTTATAGTGAATAATTATTTCATTCTTAAATGCATTTAATGGTTGTTTCACGCGTTTCAATTTTTCGATTGGCGAACTTTGTGCTGAATGTTGTGAACAACTCGAAGTATTATTAATCTGTTGACGTGACAATGCGTCAGCGACGACGTTTCGATTTCCTGGTTTATATACTAATTTAGCGCCATATTCTTCGATGAAATTTTTCCATCGTTTCAATTTTGTGTTGGGATTTCTATCAGATATAGAAAAAATGAGTGACTGGTGGTCCGTGTAAATGGTTAAGTCTGCTATACCGTAAAGGTAATTTCTTAATTTTTGAAGTGACCAAACGATCGCAAAAAGCTCTTTTTCGTTGGTGCTATAATTTTGTTCGGTTTGGTTAAGGGTTCTAGATATAAATGAAATAGGTTTTTTATTCTGAGAAAGTACAGCTCCTATTGCAAAGTTGCTTGCATCAGGTGTTAGTTCGAAGGGCTTGTTAAAATCTAGTTGAAATAATTCGACTTGTGCTTGTAACATATCTTTAATTTTCTCTATCGCTTCGAGTGCTGGTTTTTCTAGATTAATTAAGATTGTCTCCGAGTAAGAATGTAGTAAGGGGTTTTACTATTGAAGCGAAGTTTTGTACAAATTTCCTATAATAACTAGCTAGTCCTTAAAATTACCTTAATTCTTTTAATTTTTTAGGTATTGGGTAATCCTTTATTGTTTGGATCTTACTAGGATCTACAGTTATTTTATTGTGTTTGATTACGTGACCAAGATATTCTACTGAGTCTTGGAAAAAATGTGATTTCTCCTCAGAAATTTTCATATTTGCATTATGTAATGCGTTTATTATTATTCGAATGTGCTCCATGTGTTCTTCAGGCGAAGAAGAATATATAAGCACGTCGTCGATATAAACGTAAGCGAACTTACCAATATATGGGCGCAGAATATCATCTATACATCGCTGAAATATAGAAGGTGCGTTCTTTAAGCCGAATGGCATTCTAAGAAATTCGTATTTAGCTCCATTCACACTGAATGCAGTCTTTTCTCTGTCTGATTTTTTTATCAAGATTTGGTGTAATCCTGACTCTAAGTCTAGTGTTGTAAAGACTTTTGCTTTTCCTAAATTTTGAATAGTCATTGCTACATCTGGGATAGGGTACCTGTCGGTTATAGTCTGAGCATTAAGCTTTTGAAAATCTATTACCATACGTTTTTTTGGTTTCCCTTCCTCATCTGTGCCTTTTTTCGCAACGGTCCATACTGGAGAGTTGTATGGGCTTTTGCTAGGTTGTATTATTTGGTTGTCTAATAATGTTTGAATTTCTTTATTTATAAATTCATTGTCTGCTATTGGATACGGGTACTGTTTCACCCAAATAGGATCTTCTGATTTTGTCCTAATTGTAGCTTGTACAGTGGTTGTAAAGGGCAGAATTTCGTTGGTTTCGTCATTTATTCTCATTATATTTTCAATTTCATTTTTATATTTGTCATTATTGACTGTGTAATTCACTTTTTGTTCGCTAATTTCTTCTTTTCTTTTAAATTTATACGTGATTTTATACTCAAATAAGTTAATTTCTGCTTTTATGGGTCTGAGACCATGTTCCCCGAGAAGCATATCGAACTCTTCTAAGGCTTTAGTTTCGAAAAATACTAAATTGTGGCCTAATAGTGTAATAATTTTTTTTTGCTTTTGTTAAAGAGTATCCGTGAAGCGTTTTTAACTTAACTGGTTTTATTGGAATAGATTTTCCTATGTTGCACTTAGAACTAATATAATTGTTTGTCGCACCTGTGTCGATTAATATATTAACGGATTTACCTGTTGTTTGGCAGTGCCTCTGTAGACATGGCAATCCGTTTATTCGCCTAAAGAAGCGCTGCCGGTTTCGTAAGTATCTTCGGTGTGTGGTGCAAGTGATTGTATATCTTCATCTCTCGTCTGGTTTACTCTTTGAACTTTATTCGGATTAAAATTTTTTGATGAAGGCATTCTATCCCTTTTTGTTGGTTGTTGCTCCCTTCTGAGTGGGTTGTATTGCTGCTGTGGAGAATATTGAAGTTTGGTTTTTGGTTGTATAATTGTGTTGTAGCCAGTGTGTCGAACAGCATATTTGCGTTGTCATGGTATATGGTGCTTGCGATTGCAAATGCAGTTTCTAGGTCCTTTGGATGATGGCTATATAATGTACCGCTTGTGTATTTACTGTTGAGTCCTGTGATGAATGTACCGACTGCTTCCTGATTTGCATATTCCGCCATGGATGCAGATCCCTTATCACCTGACATCTCTATTTTCGAAAGTGCGAGGTTCAGTGCTTTGCTGATTTTGCTGTGGAATTCTGAGTGTGTCTGTCTTCCCTGTTTATGTTTCTTCATTTCCTCGAGAAGTACGTATAATGGTCGTTGATCTGCGTAGGTGTAGTCAAGCCTGTTAATTATAGAATAAAAGTTCATCTTGGTGTTGTAGTTGATGAGGATGTCTGCTGCTTTCCAACAATTTTTGAATGCAGTATCGTGAATTCTGTGTAGTAATTTGGGTGGTTGGAAAATTGTTTGATATTTTCCATGAATGTCCATGCCCTTTTTCGCCAGGATCTATATTGGTTTTTATCCCCACTGAAGCACGGTATAGCTTCGAATGTTTTTAAATTTATCTGAGTTGCATCCTTTATATTTGGTGTGAAGTCACTATGTTTTTCCTGCGTAGTGATTGTATGGGGAGATCGTTCCGCCTCCAGTGTATTTACCTTCAATTGAGTATTCTGTAGAGTTTGTGTGAGTATCTCTATTTGTGCTCGTAAAGCTGCGATATCTTGATTCATTGTGTTGTTGTCTTTTCCGATAGCTCGTAGGGAATTAAATATTTTCTGCCGTTTCTGACGTTGGTCCAGCGTGGTAATTTCTCACTTTTTCAGAGATTGGTTTGCTTTTCTTCAAAGCCGTGGAATTTTTATTTAAATATCTTGAATGTCAAGAATATTTGGCTGTGGTCAAGATTATAATAATATAATAATTATACTAAATTTGTTGTGTTTTAAGATTTTCTATCGTAAAACAAGGATTGGAGTATAGAGGAAATTTTTAAAATAATAGTAATATAGTAATAAGAATTCCAAGAAAATTTGTTTTCTTTACAATGATACTCTTTGCTTACAACCTTTGCACTTGATTATTTTGAAATTATGAGTTGACATAAATACGTGTTCCCATACCCAAAGCAATAAGCAATTTTGACACATTACTCTGCCGAAGTTATTGCCTTATTGCTTACAAATTTATTTCTAATCAAGATAGGGGGTAATAAAATTCAGTACAGAACACTAACGTAGTGTACTTTAGTGTTTGTTTTCAAACACTGGTCGTAAACAAATTTAATGCTAAGAAAATAATGAAGTTTTCCTCAATTTCACACTTTAAAAACTTTAGATAATTTCTTCTTCTAATCAAGACATCATATATATAAAGTAGTTGCAATACTAATTTATCCCTAATAAACTTAAACACATGTTGTGACCATTTAAAGCTTAGATCTTCTAGAACTCTATTAATTTTTTGATTCCATTATCTATAACTTTGCTTCAGTCCGTATAGTGACTTGATCAGCTGCAACTCCTTTATCTACTCCGCTCTACTTACTTTTAACACTTTCAAAAGAATTTCTTTTTTGAGCTCACCATGTAAAAATACTGCTTTAATATCTAACTGACAAAGATAAAAACATTTCTTAAAATCAACAGCTAAAACTATACGCAATGTGCTTATTTTTGCAACAGGGATGTAAGTTTCTTTATTTTATAGCAAATTTTTGTAAAAAAAACTTTGCTTAAAGGCCCAACTATAATGTGCATAAGCTAGCTTGAGCTTATGTCAAAAACCTAATGAAAAGCCTGTCAAATGCTTATGTAATTCTTTAAAGAATTTTATGTGGCTACAATGTACTTACATAAATTTAAAAACTAATTTGCGACAGTTGCACATTTATGTTTAAATCGTACTCTCCCAAAAATATATATTTTTTTAAATAAATAAAATTTGTAAGGAAAAAGGAATCGAAAGAATAAATTATATATATTTAATAAAATTCATCTACTTTAATGTACTTTCTTTTACCAGTTTTTAATAAAATTCGATAAAAAATGGCATTGAAAATTTATATTTTTTGTTCTTTAACCCTCCCAAGAGTTTCATTTAAGAACTTCCACTCTTTGATAGCATCATTATTTATATTCTCCAAGTTACTTCCATAAAAATTATTCATTGACATCTTAAAAGCGGTTTTTATTACATTACGAATTCTTTTCAACTTCGTTTCAATTCCATTACTATGCTTCTTTTTCCTCTGTTTCAGTAGACTGTTTTTAAGAGCGATTAATTTTTGTAAATTTCCGTTGATACAAGCAATCAGATAAGAAGTGTCAAATTAAGAGTTACCAATACAAAATAAATTTGGCATTTCGACTGCATAATACTTTTCAATTGATCATAATTACACCTAACAATCTTTTTTATTTCATAATCTTGACTTCGAACTCTACACGAAATTATATTATGATCTGAAATTTTGCAATTAACAGAATCAAAAATTATTGTTTTATTCATAATAGTGTAATTGATATTCCACTATTTTGACGCGAAATAAGGTCATGACTATTTTTAAAACCATAACTTTGTAAAAGATTTAATAAATTGATATTTGCGTCACCAACTAAAAATACAATGATTTCTATCATAAAAAAACATTAAGATTTTAGAAAAATTAAAAAGTCATTTGAAGGAATTTGTTGCGATTTATAATACGAAGTAAAAAATCAAAAAACTTTAAAGCTATAGAATCTATATATAGTTGACTTGAGACTTTTTCCACTGAAAAATTAATACTCTTGTGAATATACACTAACATAAACACCATAATAATCTTATCTACAACAATGAACAGCTTTATACGGAAATATTAATAATAGCTTTGTACGGAAATAATTGCAAGAAGTTAAGAAAATTCTGTAATTAATGCTTTAAATTTATTAAACTTTAAATTGAAGACATGCTTCGAATTATTTGACATGATATGAAAAGAATTATTAAATAACTATTTAAATACATTTTAAACTCTTAAAAGCAATACAAAATCGATTTCTCATAAAAATAAATTATTAAAATGTAATTATAACAATAATTTAAATTTTCAGAGTTACGGGGTTCTGAAATTTTCAAATTTTTTAAAATATCAACATGGGTATCATTTTGAAACTTTTGAAGAGATCTTTAGGAAATATCAAAAAAAAAAAATGCTTAACCCATTAAGAGCCGATGGCATTTTTATGTAAAATTACATTTAAAAGACCTTTTGAAAACCTGTAAAATGATATCCATATTGATATTTTAAGAAAGTTGAAAATTTCAGAGGCCCGCAACTCGGAAAATATGGGGTCATATTGTAGAAACAAAAAACGGAATGACAAACTTAGTTATACCTTTTTTCGACTTTTTGTGGTGTTGGATATTATATATATATATATATATATATATATATATATATATATATATATATATATATATATATATATATATATATATATATATATATATATATATATATATATATATATATATATATATATATATATATATATATATATATATATATATATAATAATATATATATATATATATATATATATATATATATATATATAATATATATATATATATATATATATATATATATATATATATATATATATATATATATATTATATATATATATATATACAGGTTTTCAAGAGGTCTTTTAAAACGCTTAGCCCATTAAGAGCCGATGACATTTTTATGTAAAATTTTAGATAGAACATTTCACCAAAAATATTAAACTTTGATAAAAAATTTGGGTTAAAATAAAAAATTGGAATTTTCCTTAATTGTGCTGGATTTCTTCATATATAAATATTTAATGATATTCTCATGAAATATTTATTATTTAAAACTACAAAATGAAATGTATTACTGCGGGGAAAGCATATCCATATGGCCACTTCGCTACTACTCGTATAGCTCATCAGTGGATCTTGTCCAAATTTTGTATACAGAACGAGAAAGTCTCATATCTATTGCCAAGTTGATCAAATGAAAACTACATTGAAACAACAAAGCAAAAAGACAATAAAAACTCAACAGGTTTTTTATATAAAAACACAGCAAACATTCAGTAACTATTTTTATTTTGTCTTCTATTTTTCTACATAAGGGTTTCCTTTGGAAACCATTCATATGTATTTGAAAGATTTAAAAAAAAATAAAATTGTAAACAATTTTTACAAATAAGCAATGTGAACATGGAAATACAATATGAAATGCAAATACAACATGAAATGCACATGTAAATACAACATAAAGAAGAAAAGAATACACGAAGATAACAAAAACATTGTTCATGGAACTATTAACATTCTGCATAAAAAGAGGCAGATACTTTTAATATAAAAATAAAATTTATGAATAACGTGAGGGCATGCCAATAGAATCACCTTTATCTTCGGTAATAGCTGATATCGTAATGGAAGAGTTACTAGATTGGACAATTAGGAACCTTAGACACTAACGTAATACCCTGTTCAGACACACGCTTTAATTGCGCAATTATGGAATTTGCGAAAATTTAAATCTAACTAAAATTATCTTATTTTATTTTAACAAATGCCTTTAAAACAGCGAAAAAAAAATGAAGAGGAAAAGTTGGCATGGAATGAGGCCAGTCAAGCAGCTCTACTCGAATTGCGGCCAGGTCGTCTGGAGGAACTTCGTGAGCAAAGAAAAAATTGCCATGTGTATGCTGAGATGGCAGAAGACCTGGCGATGCTAGGATTTGTCTACAGCCTACGAGGCATTCAAGTTTAGTTATAAAACTTTACACAAACAAAACAAACAAACAAAATTTTTGCGGAAAAAAAGGCGTCTATGGGTGTGTCAGGTGGATCGCCTTCCGCATGGTGCCAATACGGAAGGGTTCACCAAATTTTTGGAGGCTGTAAAGCAAACTTGTTTACGAAGCTTACGCTTGAAGGCATTAGTGATATGAGTTTTAACTTAATTAAGTAAATATAGCTTAGGGTGGAAGAACTGTTTTAATATCTGTAATTAATAACATTTTTTTTTTGAATTATAAACTTATGAATTATAAAATATATTTTTAATATTTTTTAACAATTATTTTGTATTTGTAAAGATTTTTCCGTAATATCAGCGTCACATACACCATTGGCTACACCCTGTTCGCAATTGAGAAATATGACAATTTGACAATGTGCATTTCAGAGCATTAAAAAAAGACAAGAAAATGAGAGAGAACTAATTGCTGTTGAGAAGAGAAAGGCAGATAGCCTCGAAAAAATAGCTAAGTATAACGAAGAAATAAAAAATGCCTTAATATCATTTTTAAATAAAAACTAAAATAAAAATATATTTTTTCATTTTAAAATTGTATTTTACTTACGAAAATAGCAGAGCAGGGATTGTATTATGGTTTCAGCAGTTAGTTCGTTATGCCTATATACAACATTATAAGATGGGCTTTCTCGATTTTTTCCAAATCTTGTAGACTATAACGAAAGAACTGGTGACTTTATATATTGGATGTTTTTTTTTTTTTTTTTGTAAATTTAATTATAAATTTTTAAACAAACATATGAATACATCGCTCTTTTAAGAGTAAATATTTCAATAGTGTAACTACAATATTTATTTCATGAATATACTCAATCCAATAATACTTTATGCTAGTAAATGGTGTAGATGTAAATTATTACAGGATAACATTACTTTGTACGAAAAAAATAAAAAAATAAATTGTATTAAAGATAATTCTTTAATACAATAGTGGTAGGTAAATACACTGGCAAAAAACATGCATATTGTATTTGACAAGTAAAGTAGTTTGAACTGCAGATAGCGCTTGAGTAAGTTTCGTTAAATCGCCAAAGTTTTTAAGAGGAAATGGCAAACCGAGGTTTCTTCGGCTAAAACAGGCGCTTGTTAAAGTCTTTTTTATCTAACCTTGAAGGTAGACACATCAACGTCATAAAAAGAAAAATTTTTTAATAACCTTAAAAAAGTGCATAAAATTCTTGAAAAAGGGGAGATTAGAAGACTTATTAAATTAAATCTTATTAATTTGAGAGCTAACTTTTTTGGTAAATTGTATTGGGATCTGCTACCTTTTTATCCCCAAAAATCGTAATTTCTACAAAATAATAGCACCATCACTATTACTTCAAAGCAGAACAGAAACCCAAAAAAGAAATAACAACGAAAAGTGAGCAAAAGCATTTAAGAAGTGAACGCAGCTTACAAATCGATCAATGTGCTTGGCTGTAAAACCACGTGAAATTTTATAACAAGCAGTACTAGTTTTGAATTGCATCAAGTGAGTTAAAACTCAAGCATCTTGGATAATTCTCAAGAAAAAAGAAGGCAAAAAAAATTTAAGGCAAATTCTCACGGGCCCAGGACGTATTCTTGCTGTTCAATCGGTTGGTCACAGCAACAAATCATCCTTGCCTATTAGCAATTGGTTCCATTAAGAGCATAATATGAATATGTAACTATAACCTGTAATTTGTTATGCTAAAACTAAGGCTCAACGTGCAAAATAATGGTGCCAAATAAATAGTCGAAGTCTTCTAAAATTGTTAACCAAAAACCTAAGCAGGTAAAATCTTACCCTCTAGGGCACAAAATTTCATCAATGCACGATGAAGTTAGTTTTAGTTTTAATTTCATTAAAAAGAATAATTAATCTGTTAAAATCAATTTTATATTGTTAGTTCTAAGAATATGGAAACATACATATACTCCATCACAATCTATATATCATAAAACAAAACAAAAAAAAAAAAAAAAAAAAAAAAAAAAAGAGTAATCAACCTAAGTTAAGCCAATAATGTATCCAGCACTTGAAGAGGCCTCCTCAACAGCTGCAGTTACCAACATGTCTCGTGGTGAGTTTTGTTAAAAAAATTATTCATTCATTATTTTGTTAATTTTGTTCAATGAATTCACCTTAACCAGTATTGTTATAACTAATTACTATTAAGACAAAAATCAAAAAAGCAACAACATGATTTCTGCAACATGTTTAGCAACCTAATATTTTTTTTGGTATTTGAAGTAAAAGCTTTTCTTAATTATTCATGTTTTTGCTTCTTTGTATGCTACATAAATTGGGTCAGTAATATGACATCTGTCAATTAGTTAGTTAGTTGTTTTTATATATTTGAACTTGATTTTGAGAATTATTCTTTGAATCCGTTTAATATTTTTGTCAATCGGTTTATTTTTCGGTTTTAATACTAATATTTTTCTATACATATATATAAGTCTAAGATGCGATTAACATGAATAAATCCTTTTTTTTTTTGTAATATGGATAAATAAAGCCTATATAGTTTTCTTACTGATGTAAATAAAATGGGCTAGTTTACATGTGGGATTTGAATAAATATTTGCGTTGTCTAGATCAATGGTAGGGTGGGTTACGAGGCGTTTTCTCTCCAATATTATTTAGGAGAGAATAAAAATAAACAGTTTTCGTGGTTGAACTTTTTTTTCGTAGCAGTTCTGTTGATCTCAAATGGGGCTTCTATACATCTTTTTCGTTGTTAACGACGATCAACACCCAGTCCATTTATTATTTTATTTTTAGGGAGTCTACAATAATATTTGTGTGATGGAATAATGTCTTATTGGCAAGAAAGATAGTAGGAACAAGAATCCCCCCCACCCGGCTGCTAGCTAGCCTTATCAATGGCTCCCGTTCGCTCCTCTTCTCTACCAGAGCATAAACCGCTAATTAGACGTTACTGCCCATAATGCAGTAGTAATCATTGGTTATGTTCATTACAAGACTTTCCAGTCACATCTGATTAATAGTGTTATTTCTTTCGTTTAGGAAATTCACTCAACAAGCATGAATAATAATTGGCGCTTTCCCAATTTTATTGCCTAAACCTTTCCCAACTCGACGAAAACGTGGCTTTAAATGGCCAAATGCATTTCCTACCACTCTTTTGCACTTCGATATTTTGTAATTAAATAACTTCTGTTCGGGTGACAAGGCCGTAGAAAAAGCGTAGGGCTTCATTAAATTGGGGAAAAATTTAAAAGCAGAGTCTCCTTAAATACAATCTGGTACTTGGATGCCACCTATATTTGTCTTTTTAGCCGCCAATACTTCATTTTCTACCAATAACTTCTTTAATAGAGCAAAATTATAAATTTGGGAGTCATTGCAACGCCCGGGAGCACCAATGTTCATGTATGAAAATCGGTATCAGTACATTTTACATATATAAAAAATAATATATAAAGAATATAACCACAGTCATATTTTGTACCTGTAATCCACAAGAGCCAGAAGGACAAAAGAATACCATCCTTTGTAACTATAATAGTCAGCAGCATCATTTGCACTTGGTTTTATTTCGATATTACATCCATCTGAAAATATAAATCTCCTTAGTTAATTGTGGACCGATTTTCACATATGTATGTCATCTTAAAATTTTTATTATTTTTATCTTACCAATAGCTCATAGACATTGTGGAAAACCAAGGCGTCAAAAACCATCAATACACTCTGTTACAAGTTTCTGCGTTAGAGGGAGTTTCTTTATGTACTCTTTAGACAATGCCTTCCATACTTCCTCGCAAAACACAACAAACAGTTGATCTTCCAACTCCAAAGAGTGCAGAAGCCACCCGGTACTCACCAGAAGTAAATAAAGCGATGGCTACACGTTTTGTAGTGGAATTGCACTGCGCCACTTTGTATCAATTGTATTTAACTTACTTAGTTCGCCACAAAGAACGTCAAAACTGGAACGATTCATACGAAAATGGCTTTTAAAAAACTGATTATCATTGCAATTGCAGGTGACTTCCCAAAATACAGATTGGCGATTCTGTTAGTTAAAAACTTTCAATGATATATGTGAACAAAATTATTGTTATTTCCCTACCAACTTCCACAATATCCTTTGATTTGCATTCTTGTTTAATATTTCAAGGAACTGCAGCTGTTGCTTTCTTAAATTTTGCAGAATTATTAAATTCTTTTGTTTTTTTTTTTTAACACAGATAGTTTTGATTCAAAACTTTACCGCACTAACTGCAGTTCAATATTTCTATTGTAAACTACCAAAATTTTTTAAAGAGTAATTTTTGTCCATTTTTTAACTTTGCAAACAAAAAACTAAATAATGTTTGTTAGCATCTGTCAAATGCTAATTGAGCTTAATTGAGCATGTGTGAACACCAAGTTAAATGGCGCAATTAAAATTAAATTGACTCAATTAAGAAAATATGTCTAAACAGGGTATAAGATTTTTACAAAGTACGTGGATGACATATGTATAATATTAAAAAGAGACAGAGTGGAAAAAGTCCTTAAAAATTTAAACTCATTAGACAACAAGGCAGAATATTACTGAATTGGTATCAAAAACCAACGCCATCTGGACGATTGATAAACTTTTATTCTAAACATCCTAGGAAAATTATTATAAACACAGCCACAAATTTTATCAGAAGAGTTTAAGACATAAGTAGTACGGTTTTTGACAAAGAAAAAAAAAATCAAAATTATGGACGCATTGAAATTGTATTACTTCCCGATAAGAACTATCAAAGAACTAATGGAAAATGTTGAAGAAAAAAGGACAAAGAAACACAAATCGGCCAGAATTTATAAAGGATTAACCTATATATCTGGACTATCAGAAAGATTAAAAGGCTGTGTTACATATGACGCGGAAAAGTACCAATTAGCCTTCAGGACGAGTAACTTAATACAACAATTGTTTAGCAATATGAAATTTAAAATAGACAAAGGAGACAAAAGTAACTAGTGTATAATATTAATTGTAAGGGAAATGAATCCAATAAGTGTGATATGATTTATGTCGGAACAACTAATACAAAACCAAAAACTAGACTCGCATCACACAAATCAGACTTAAAAACTATATATAAGCCAGTAGAGCAAAAAACAGCACTAGCAGTACACTGTGCGATAAAAAAACATAAACTAAACTTTGACGATGTGAGAGTATTAAAAGAAGAGAAAAACTATTGTGGAAGATTTACTCTAGAGATGTTACACATAATTAATGCTCCATCAAATAAGAGATTAAATTGCAAACAAGACATCGAAAAATGCGCTCAAATTTACAGAAATATTGTTAGTAAACAAAAAGATTAGCATAATTGTTGCAAAATATACGAACCCTTTGTAATATCAGTATCGTTAATTTAATTTTGTTTAATTTAAAAATGTAAATTTATTTTTTGTTAGTTTTATTTGTTTAACAATGTAACATTGTTTTTTGTATTGTTTTGTATTTTTTGACAGTTTCCCCGAATGAGCGAAGCTATTCGTAATATTAGGAATAAAAATTAAAATTTAACAATATTAATTAAGTGTTTTAATTATTCAAAACGACCTTAAGCCGAACAAAATATATAACTTATTTATCAATGATAACAATATTAATAAAAATATATAAGGTTATGACAATTGAAATAATAGAAACAATAACAAAATTTTTAGCTAACAAGACTATTAAACAATATATCATAATATCAAGATAACAATCTAGCTTCTTCACTTGAGCAAAAATTTGATTCAGAGCATCAATGCTTTCAATGCAAATTGGATTATCAGCAACCACTCGTTTGACATTCACAAGCCCTAGATACGGCTGTACCCGATTTAGCTTTTTCAAATTGACTGCTTCCCGAAGTATTTCGAAATTTACAGTGGTAAGGTTTTCATGCAATATTTGTTTTTCTTATCAGGACGAAAACCAAAAATATATAAGGTTCAGTTAGAATTCTGCTTTTTATAAACACTTAGGTATTTTATCATACGGCGACATTAATTTTGTAATATTTATTTATAATTTTGTAAAATTTAGAAAAATGTGTTTTTTAATATTTATTGTAGAGTTCTGTAAACAGTGCTACAAAATTTTCCATCTACAAAATCAAAATGTACCTAAAACTGTTCTTGTACCATTATACCGATAAAATTGGGTGCTTTCACATTCGTTTCTTCGTTTTTATACGAAATTACATATTTTTATGAAATAAAAAAGAATTCTATATATACATCAAGGTTCTATGCGACCTTCTTACAAAATTTTATTCAAATCCATCCAGCAGTTTTCATGTAATGCGAACACAGACAGACAGACTAAAATTTCAAAAATAGGTGTTTTGTATTCCATATCGATTACTATCTACAACAACATCAAAATTAAAAAAAAAAAAAAAATTAATGTATAGAAATGATCCTGTTAGTGTTTCATTATACGTATAGATTATGTAGATAACACAAGGGACGAAAGGTTTGACAACCAGAATAGTAATCATAACCAGAACAGTAATCACAACCCTTACCTTTCACACATCAAGTCATCTTTCTTAATTTCGCTAAAATTTACCTACCGAACACAAATCCTCAGAATAGATTATTCAAAATGTTTTTAGTTAAGAAGTTTTTTTTTTGTAAGTATTACAGCAAGTTAAGTTAGAAGATCTTGTAAAAATCCACAAAATAAATTTTGTTATGTGTTATAATGAATAGATTGCAATTTCAGCGCAGGAAAGTTTTACATATAGTGTTAAATACGGAGTAGAGAATTTCATTTGCAGTAATAGGAATACGATTTATGTGTATATCACAGGCAAAACCAGAATTTAAGTGTTAATAATTAATTCTGGAATTTTTTTTCTGTAGTTCACTCCTTGAGTTGTTAAGGATGTAAATTCCTGCTGCATACTTTTAAGATCATCATTATTTCACTTAAAACAGAGCTAAGTAGAAAAAAAGTATTGCTTATGTTTATTTAATATATGTTTTATTGTGTGATTTATGTTAAAATGTTAAAGTTGTTGTTAATTATTGTTTAACACTTGAAAATGTGTCTTTTCCAAGTATAAGGATTGTGTTTATTTGAATAAATTAAGATAACCTGCAGAGTTCATTAAAAAACACGTTCGTTCTCTTTTAAATATAATTGCTAAAAAAATGCTCTTTCGTTTTTTAAAATGGTTGAATATATGTTTTTTGGAAATGCAATTGTTTTAATCACTTGCTGTAAAATAGGGGCGGATTGTAAAAAATTAAATTTTAAAGTATACACGCAACTAGAGTTGTTTCCTTTAATCGGGTTTGTTTTTTAACAAATAAATCCGGTTTGAAGGACCTAAAAAGTTTGTGTGAAATATTTTTTCGGAAAATATATAATATAACTCTTGCAAAAAAAAAAAACCGATTTTCAAACAGCCAAAATTAAAATTATACTCTTCTAGGACGGTAGTTATATTATATTTTATTTGAAAAAGATTGCGTGAGGATTTTTAATATGTCGTAGAACAGAATATGAATACAGATTAAACAAGAATATTCAGCAGTTATGTTGTCACTCTTAATTTTTTACACTTTTTATTGCTGACACAGTAAAACACAATTTGTTTAAATTCTAAGCGTTAGTCTACAACTGTTCAAAAGATTGGCCATATATATCAAATTACAACTATTAAAGCACCCTTTAATTTCTAATTTTAAATATTGTTACGTCTATTTAAATTTATAACCGTTTTTTTATTGAGTTCTTTTGTTGCAAATTTAATACACACAATTTAATTACTACTTTTATTAAATTACACTTTAATTAGTCGATTATTTACTTATTCGCGATTAGTACACAAAAATACGTGATGGCAACTTTACCAATCTTTACCGGAAGATATTCACTGGTTGACGTTTACACTAAGATCGTTGCTTTTATATACCCAATGATAAGGCGGTCCTTGAATATGCTAAAACTTCCTCCATTTGTTAGTAGAATATTTCTTTACTACTCATTTGTCATTTGAGACACATTATGATTGTTATTTGATTCTAGAACCTTCCATTATTATTTGGAATTTATTATACATGCTGTTTTTTTATTAGTTGTTATGCAATGTAGGTGTTTGTGTAGTTGTGTGTTGCGTTTATTTTTATTGCTTTATGTTAGTTGTTTTTGTTTTGCAATTAGGAAGTTTTTGTAGAAATTTCTGCCTTTGTCAACAGACATAACAGGTAATTTCATTTTACTTTGCCAATGACAATTATTTTTATTTCTTTTTATGACCATAATAAAGAATCTTCGCCACACTGCCACCCACTTAAGCCTTTTCGTCCCGAATACGCTCAACATTACCTTTGCCATATTTGGCCAGCCGTTCTAGGTGAACAACTTTAATGTTTGACCTCAGATTATGGTATCTCTGTATTTGATAAGCCACATCATTTAATTTCTTGATCACCTTATGCGGTCCCTCCCAGTGGGTTTGCAGTTTAGGAGACAGTCCTTTCTTGCGTTGTAGGTTATTAGAAACATTTGTCTTTCAGTAAATCCTTCCGTGTTTGCTGCTCGATCATACCTGGCTTTCATTTTATCGCTGGACATTTTAATGCGGGTAACGGACAAACTCATGAAGCTTATGCAGTTCTTCTTGCGCTTGAGGAACGTTTCTATTGTCTTCATCTGCACGTCCCGGGTTACTACTAAATTCTCAATCTGCTGGCAGTTTTAGTTCTATCCCAAACAAGATTTTTGCTGGACTACGTGAGGTTGAATCATGTACACCTGACCGATAATCTAATAGGAACTTTTGTATATGCTTATCCCAATCCTTTTGGTTTGCACTAACCACTTTTCTGAGATATTCCTCTAGGGCGCGATTAAATCTTTCTACTATGCCATCAGACTGTGGATGCAGCGATGTCGTTCTCGTCTTTTTGATACCACATACGTCCCACATCTCTTTGAATATTGCCAATTCAAAATTTCGTCCCTGGTCTGAATGCAGTTCTAGTAGAACACCGTATCGACACACCCAATTGTTAACAAGAGCGTCTACTACTACTACTACTGTTTTGGACTCTTGGTTTGGAATGGTACATACTTCAGGCCATTTGCTAAATTATTTTCAAACACTAGTGCATATCGGTTTCCAGGATCACTTACAGCGAATGGACCTGCGATATCAATAGCTATCTACTGAAAGGGGGTACCTGCGTTGTAGTGCTGAATTTTGCAATGACTCTTTCTTGTAGGACCCTTGGCCGCTATGCTCTGTTCGCAATTTGCTATCCAATCGGCTACGAATTGTTGGCAGCCAACCTAGTAAAATCGCTGCTTTATATTTTCCAGCGTTTTCGTTATACCACTATGACCGCCGCTGGGACCATTATGAAACTGCTTCATTATTCCGTTTCTTTTAGAAGTTGGCCCGACAATTAAGTCCGTTGTGGTTTTGCCACCTGTACTCCCCAAGGATCGATGTAAGCAACCATATACCAGCCTCAGGCTATTCCACTCAGTCTAGTACGATTATGAAAGGCGGCGATATTTCATTATGGTTCAGTCTTCTGTTATTTTGCTTAGGCAATTTAATTTTTGCCAAAATTGAGTCCTCATTCTGTTCCTTCGACTAGTCTTCGCTTGAAACAAAATGGGTAAGCCGGACGTCAATGATGCAATCCTTATTCTCGACATTTGTGCAGTGCTTGCACTCTACATTGCATGGCGGTCTTGAAAGGGCATCAGCGTTGTTGTGTTTTCCGCCTTTTTTATACACAGTACTAAAGTCATAGCTCTGTAGACGTTCAACCTATTGTGCGAGCTGCCCTTCAGGGTTCCTAAATTATATCAATAAACGTAATGCGGAGTGGTCCATCTTACTTGTGGTAATGTTTAACACACTTCAGCACCGCCAGAAGCTTCTATCGCGCTTCGAGAATACCCTGCTGTAGTAGCCAATGACCCTTTCTGTTCCATAATTCTTCTGAGAAAGCACTCCTCCTATTCCAGAGCCGCTTGCATCCGTGTTCAATATGAATTTATGTCCAGCTATTGGATAGGCGAGGACTTGTGCTGTACACAAAAGTTTCATGAGCTTCTGGAACGCTTTTTCCGCTGTTTCACTCCAGTGGTATGGTTGCGACTGCCTTGTTAACTTATGCAAGCTAGCAGCCACTTGAGCAAAGTTCGGCACAAATGTCTTGTAGTATGTGCAAAGCCCCAGGAAACTACGCAGCTCATGAAGATTTTGTGGGCGAGACCAGGTCTTTACTGTCAGTACTTTGTCTTCATCAAATGATATGCCCTCAGCGGTAACATGGTGCCCCAAATATTTGACCTCCTTTTAGAACAAAGAACATTTCCTAACACTTAATTTTTATCCTGCAGCTACAATACGCTTAAATACTTCATCCAGGTTTTTGAGGTGTTCGTCAAAAGCTTTCCCCATCACGATTTTGTCATCCAGATATACATAGCAGGTCTTCCAATTAAGACCCTCAAGCACAAGTTCCACTAAACGCTGGAAAGTAGCTGGAGCGTTGCAGAGCCCAAATGGCATAACCTTAAATTGCCATAAACCACCACTCCTGCTAAAGGCAGTTTTCTCCTTGTCTTTATCGGCTATCTCTACTTGCCAATAGCCGCTCTGCAAATCAAAGGTAGAGAATCATTTGTTCCTGCCAACGTATCTAAAGTATCGTCAATTCTAAGCAACGGATAACTGTCTTTCTTGGTGACGTTATTGTGCTCTTTGTTGTCAATACAAAACCTTGTTCTGCCCTCTTTCTCCTTTACTAAATTTACTTGCGAACTCCACGGACTCGAGGATGGCTCAAGAGCTCCATTCCGTTCCATTTCGCTGACAAGTTCCTTGAGCTCGTTCCGCTTTGCTAGTGGATCACTTCTGGGTAATTATTTTATAGGCCTCGCTTCGCCAGTATTAATTTTATGTTTTACAACTGCCGTTCTACCTTGGCTTTTATTATTTAGAGCTTTGCTTTGTTTCTGTCAAAAGTTGTGCAGTTGCGCTGGAGGTGGCCGACTTTACCGCAGTTAAAGCATTTAACGCGAGACTTACTTTTTTCGTCCTCTATCATTTGTTTTATAATCTTTTTTATCTCGCTCATTTTGTTACCGTGGTTATAGAAATCAGTCTCAAGACATCGTACCTTGTACACTTGCGGCTACGAGATGACTCTTGCGATGCTAGCGGTCACGAGATGGTTTCTGCACACGTTGATTTTTGCATAGCACAAACCGCATCTGGATCTGGTATCCTATTCTCAAATTCTACAGTTTGAAACTAATTGAGAAACGAATGATGCTCGCTTGGATAAGTCAGCTGCACCAAACGTTCGACTTCCATGTCAGTCTTGAAGCGTCTCGTCTGCCTTTGGAATCCTGCCTCGTAACTCCATTTTGTAGAGTTCTCTTTTATGCTCATGTCCGAACTTGCGCTGTAAGGCTTTCATTCCTCCTATTTATTTCTGCAACCGGCTGGTAAGCTTTCGAGTATCTCTGCTGCTGCTCTCTTCAAGGACAAAATAAGCTCTATAGCTTTTTCTTCATTTTCCCATCTATTTTAGTTGGCTACTGTTTAAAACTGAAACTTAAAAACATTAAATTTGAAGTTCGCCCATTTGTACTTTTAATTCATGTAGTTCTTCGTCCATTTTTCTTTCTAGGCCGCTGACTCTCAGCTCCATGACGTCCACTCGTTTACCGAAGACTTCTGACATTTCTTGAAATTTCTCGATTACCTTCGCTAAAAGCCTTTCTTCGTTAACACTAGAGGTTTCTTGTATTGCTCTAAGGCTGTCTTGAAATGCTTCTTGAACCTTTTGGTTGTGTTTTTCTATCTTCATCATATGCTCGCTTCGCCTCTGGTTATTTTCTTCTATTTTTTTCATTTGGCTGTCTTGCTTCTGGGAGTTTTTTTCTAGTTTCTTCATTATTGCTGCGAACATAGAATTCAAGTCCATAATTCTAATTGTTGCTGGGGTACATACTTCAATCTCTTCTTGTTCTTCATTTTCTCTGAATTCGTACGTCCCAATATCAATACCTCGCTGCTTGAATTCGTCTAGCAACCGCTTTTGTAATTCCGCTTTTTTGCCCGCTCTCGGCAGATTCAATTTACGCAGCTTCATTTTTAAGTGCTCGACTATTAGCAGGTCAAATTTCATTTTATTGAGTTCTTTTATTGCAAAATAAATAAACACAATTTATTAACTACTTTAATTAAATTTAATTTATTTTTATTGCTTTACGAGTATGTTAGTTGTTTTTGCTTTGTGATTAAAAGTTTTTGTAGAAACTTCTTGCTTTGTAAACAGACACATTAGGTCACTTCGTTTTACTTTGTCGGTGACAATTATTTTTATTTGTTTTTATGACTTAAATAAAGCATCTTCGCAGCACTGCCGCCCACTTAAGCCTCTTCGTCCCGAATAGGCTCAACATTACCTTTGCCATATTTGGACAGCCATTCCAGGTGAACAAGTTTAATTTTTGATCTTAGATTGTGGTATCTCTGTATTTGGTAAGCCACATCATTTAATTTCTTGATCACCTTGTATGGTTCCTCCCAGTGGGTTTGGAGACAGTCCCTTCTTGCGTTGTGGGTTATATATTGGAACTATTTGTCCTTCAGTAAATCCTTTTGGCGGGCATAATTTTGGCGTCAGTTACAGTGCTCTAAAAAATGGTGTCACGAATTAATAAAATAGTGGTTAAAACTATATTCTTAAAAATTTTAAAATGACGTTAGAAGAAGTAAAACAACAACGCGCTAACACAAAGAAAATTATTGCTCGTATTACTAATCAAATCAAAGCCAATGAGAGAAGTGATGGTAAGACTCTGTCGTCAGCTGAACTAAAGTGCCAAGTGGGAACTATGGAGTCATATCTTAAGCAGATATTAACGTTTCAAACAAGAATTGAGAAGTATGATCCAAGTGACAACAGTAGGCCCGAAATTGAAGATTTGTACATCGCAGCAAAAATGAATGTACAATCGCAGTTAGGTGAGGATGCTCCTAATATAACGACAGCTGAATCTACAATTTGTTTCCCAATAGCCAATCATAAGTTACCTCAACTCAACCTACCCACATTTAGTGGTAAGTACAGTGAGTATTTCAACCAAATCATCGATCGTGAATTTGGTCTTTCAAATATTGAAAAATTTAACCATTTGCTGAACTGCCTGCATGGTTAAGCATTGGAAACCGTAAAAGCATTTCACATTACGAATGAAAATTATGCAAAAGCTCTGGAAAGGCACAAGTCGCGTTACGATAATAGTACGTTGATCTTTATGGAAATATTACCGCTCTTTTTGAACTTCCAACTGTGTCCAAATATAATAGTAGTCTTGTTAATAATACATCCGCTCTTTATAGCTCTCTATTTTCGCTTGGCTCGCATAGTGTCATTGCTAATTCAAAGCTTATTTACATTATTGTTAAATTGATCGCTTGTGCTGATCAACGCTCAGCGGACCTGTACAAGCAGGTAATTGATAGCGTAGGTGAAATCTGGTCGGGTGCTAAGCTTTCAGTTGTATCCAGAGCTCAGATTCCGAGCCGTCCAAGATCCTTTGCCCGAATCCCGGCAGATCCCTCCACTCCGGATGAAATTCTGGAGCTGATTAAACTCAGCAACAAAGAGCTGCCTACGGCCGACTGGAAGGTTGCTAAAGTAAGCGAGCCAAAGGGCCACTTCCGCGACGCTATCATCGTCATTAACGACGAGTCCCTCGCCCCACTCAATGCCTGTAAGGGGGAGATCAACTACGGCTTCGACTCGATATCTCTCAGGATCTATAAGGAGGATAATACAGGGAAAAATTCTTAACCTCCCACGGAACCTTTGGTACCAGAGGTTGCCGCCGGACAAACTGAACCTATACAAATGGCTCCGGCCTCCATCTGCGGTTCAGATATGTCGGATGACACAAGAAGTGTCATCTCTTCATCCGAGTTTGCTGGTGACTTTTTCCGGCAAATGTTGCTCGGATCCGAATACCTGGCAAAAAGCGAGGAATCACTCCTGTCTAGCGAGGGCGATTCCGACGCTACCCTTAAGGCCAAAAATAATGATGATGAGGGTTGTGCAAATTAACCTTCATCATTCCATCGCTGCTTCTGTGGCCCTGCTCCTCCGCCTGTCACAGAAAGGAGAAGATATTGTTCTGGTCCAGGAACCATGGGTTATTAATGGTCGGGTTTCTGAACTATCTATGGACGGCTACAAAACTGTCTACGTCACAGATCAAGGTAAACCCAGAGCCTGCATTATGATTAAGTATAATATTAACGCTTTCTTTCTTCGCAGATTCAGTGACAGAGACAGCGTTGCCATAGCAGTGGAGACGGGCTCGAAGGATGTCTGGGTGGTCTCCAGTTATATGGGCCATGATCATGGTAATTCTCCACCACATGACTTGCTAAAGCTTGTGGTAGCAGAGGCTAACAACCGTCAAACGCCGGTCTTCATTGGGACCGATGCTAACGCTCATCACCATATGTGGGGCAGCATGGATGTCAATGAACGGGGTGAGTCTCTTTTTGATTTTATATTATTTTATGACTTAAGTATTGTCAATAGGGGAAGCGAGCCTACCTTCGTCACTTCGAGTAGAAGGGAGGTTCTCAATCTTACCCTGACAGGTGGTGGCTGGTCTGATATTGTCAGAAATTGGAGTGTCTCTCAAGAGTGCTCCTTTTCTGACCATAGGTATTTATCTTACAACTTAGATCTGGAATCAGTAGGTTCCGGAGTGTCCCACTCCTACATAAATAGGAAACAAACGGACTGGAATAAATTTCGGTCCATTTTAGAGCTTGGCCTAAGGCCTGCTCCCTTCAAGATTAATGACTACTGCGATATTGATCGGGCGGTTGAATTCTTGACCTTGCAGATATGCTCTGCAGCGAAAGCGGCCTGCAATCCATCGAAGCCAAGGGGTAAACCTAAACCCCCTTGGTGGAATACGGAGATTGTAGAGTTAAGTAAGCAATGTAGAAGACTCTTTAATAGGGCCAAATTTAGTGGAAACTGGCTGCCCTATAAGAATAAACAAAGAGAGTTTAAGTATGCCATACGAAGATCCAAAAGAGCCTCGTGGAAAACTTTCTGTGGCGACATAGAAAGCTCGTCCGAAACCAGGAGGCTACGCAGGATTCTTAGTACCCGGAAGCCGGAAGATCAATGGACGGACTCTGTAATCGATACCTTGGAGACGCTGCTCGATACTCGCTTCCCTGGTAGTGAAGGGATTGACGAAGCGATGGGGACTGTGAATTCGGCGTCGGTTTGTCCACCCACTTTCCGGGTGACCAATGCTCACATAGAGTAGGCCATCATGTCGTTCGATACCTTTAAGTCTCCTGGAAGTGACAATATCATTCCAGCGGACTTGCAACATGGCATTGTTTTCATACCTAAAGCGGGAAAGACATCTCCTATTAAACTCAAGGACTTTGGGCCCATAAGCCTGTCGTCCTTCTTACTCAAAACGCTGGAAAGGATTCTTGATCTTCAGATCAGGAACTCCATAAATCCCGCGCTTATTTCTAGCTCACAGCATGCATACACGAAATGGTAATCTGTGGAAACAGCGCTGCGCGTGTTAATATCCGATGTTGAAAAGTCCCTTTCAAATAAGGAATTTACGCTTGCAGTGTTTCTTGACATAGAAAGAGCTTTCAATAACGTCTGCCCCAATGCCGTTATAAAGGCCCTCTTGGATCTCGATCTTGATGCAAATCTGGTGAGATTCATTGCGCAACTACTGAAGACATGTATCATCACTCGCTCTCGGCAGATTCAATTTACGCAGCTTCATTTTTAAGTGCTCGACTATTAGCAGGTCAAATTTCATTTTATTGAGTTCTTTTATTGCAAAATAAATAAACACAATTTATTAACTACTTTAATTAAATTTAATTTATTTTTATTGCTTTACGAGTATGTTAGTTGTTTTTGCTTTGTGATTAAAAGTTTTTGTAGAAACTTCTTGCTTTGTAAACAGACACATTAGGTCACTTCGTTTTACTTTGTCGGTGACAATTATTTTTATTTGTTTTTATGACTTAAATAAAGAATCTTCGCAGCACTGCCGCCCACTTAAGCCTCTTCGTCCCGAATAGGCTCAACATTACCTTTGCCATATTTGGACAGCCATTCCAGGTGAACAAGTTTAATTTTTTATCTTAGATTGTGGTATCTCTGTATTTGGTAAGCCACATCATTTAATTTCTTGATCACCTTGTATGGTTCCTCCCAGTGGGTTTGGAGACAGTCCCTTCTTGCGTTGTGGGTTATATATTGGAACTATTTGTTCTTCAGTAAATCCTTTTGGCGGGCATAATTTTGGCGTCAGTTACAGCGCTCTAAAAAATGGTGTCACGAATTAATAAAATAGTGGTTAAAACTATATTCTTAAAAATTTTAAAATGACGTTAGAAGAAGTAAAACAACAACGCGCTAACACAAAGGAAATTATTGCTCGTATTACTAATCAAATCAAAGCCAATGAGAGAAGTGATGGTAAGACTCTGTCGTCAGCTGAACTAAAGTGCCAAGTGGGAACTATGGAGTCATATCTTAAGCAGATATTAACGTTTCAAACAAGGATTGAGAAGTATGATCCAAGTGACAACAGCAGGCCCGAAATTGAAGATTTGTACATCGCAACAAAAATGAATGTACAATCGCAGTTAGGTGAGGATGCTCCTAATATAACGACAGCTGAATCTACAATTTGTTTCCCAATAGCCAATCATAAGTTACCTCAACTCAACCTACCCACATTTAGTGGTAAGTACAGTGAGTAATTTAACCAAATTATCGATCGTGAATTTGGTCTTTCAAATATTGAAAAATTTAACCATTTGCTGAACTGCCTGCATGGTTAAGCATTGGAAACCGTAAAAGCATTTCACATTACGAATGAAAATTATGCAAAAGCTCTGGAAAGGCACAAGTCGCGTTACGATAATAGAACGTTGATCTTTATGGAAATATTACCGCTCTTTTTGAACTTCCAACTGTGTCCAAATATAATAGTAGTCTTGTTAATAATACATCCGCTCTTTATAGCTCTCTATTTTCGCTTGGCTCGCATAGTGTCATTGCTAATTCAAAGCTTATTTACATTATTGTTAAATTGATCGCTTGTGCTGATCAACGCTCAGCGGACCTGTACAAGCAGGTAATTGATAGCCTAGGTGAAATCTGGTCGGGTGCTAAGCTTTCAGTTGTATCCAGAGCTCAGATTCCGAGCCGTCCAAGATCCTTTGCCCGAATCCCGGCAGATCCCTCCACTCCGGATGAAATTCTGGAGCTGATTAAACTCAGCAACAAAGAGCTGCCTACGGCCGACTGGAAGGTTGCTAAAGTAAGCGAGCCAAAGGGCCACTTCCGCGACGCTATCATCGTCATTAACGACGAGTCCCTCGCCCCACTCAATGCCTGTAAGGGGGAGATCAACTACGGCTTCGACTCGATATCTCTCAGGATCTATAAGGAGGATAATACAGGGAAAAATTCTTAACCTCCCACGGAACCTTTGGTACCAGAGGTTGCCGCCGGACAAACTGAACCTATACAAATGGCTCCGGCCTCCATCTGCGGTTCAGATATGTCGGATGACACAAGAAGTGTCATCTCTTCATCCGAGTTTGCTGGTGACTTTTTCCGGCAAATGTTGCTCGGATCCGAATACCTGGCAAAAAGCGAGGAATCACTCCTGTCTAGCGAGGGCGATTCCGACGCTACCCTTAAGGCCAAAAATAATGATGATGAGGGTTGTGCAAATTAACCTTCATCATTCCATCGCTGCTTCTGTGGCCCTGCTCCTCCGCCTGTCACAGAAAGGAGAAGATATTGTTCTGGTCCAGGAACCATGGGTTATTAATGGTCGGGTTTCTGAACTATCTATGGACGGCTACAAAACTGTCTACGTCACAGATCAAGGTAAACCCAGAGCCTGCATTATGATTAAGTATAATATTAACGCTTTCTTTCTTCGCAGATTCAGTGACAGAGACAGCGTTGCCATAGCAGTGGAGACGGGCTCAAAGGATGTCTGGGTGGTCTCCAGTTATATGGGCCATGATCATGGTAATTCTCCACCACATGACTTGCTAAAGCTTGTGGTAGCAGAGGCTAACAACCGTCAAACGCCGGTCTTCATTGGGACCGATGCTAACGCTCATCACCATATGTGGGGCAGCATGGATGTCAATGAACGGGGTGAGTCTCTTTTTGATTTTATATTATTTTATGACTTAAGTATTGTCAATAGGGGAAGCGAGCCTACCTTCGTCACTTCGAGTAGAAGGGAGGTTCTCAATCTTACCCTGACAGGTGGTGGCTGGTCTGATATTGTCAGAAATTGGAGTGTCTCTCAAGAGTGCTCCTTTTCTGACCATAGGTATTTATCTTACAACTTAGATCTGGAATCAGTAGGTTCCGGAGTGTCCCACTCCTACATAAATAGGAAACAAACGGACTGGAATAAATTTCGGTCCATTTTAGAGCTTGGCCTAAGGCCTGCTCCCTTCAAGATTAATGACTACTGCGATATTGATCGGGCGGTTGAATTCTTGACCTTGCAGATATGCTCTGCAGCGAAAGCGGCCTGCAATCCATCGAAGCCAAGGGGTAAACCTAAACCCCCTTGGTGGAATACGGAGATTGTAGAGTTAAGTAAGCAATGTAGAAGACTCTTTAATAGGGCCAAATTTAGTGGAAACTGGCTGCCCTATAAGAATAAACAAAGAGAGTTTAAGTATGCCATACGAAGATCCAAAAGAGCCTCGTGGAAAACTTTCTGTGGCGACATAGAAAGCTCGTCCGAAACCAGGAGGCTACGCAGGATTCTTAGTACCCGGAAGCCGGAAGATCAATGGACGGACTCTGTAATCGATACCTTGGAGACGCTGCTCGATACTCGCTTCCCTGGTAGTGAAGGGATTGACGAAGCGATGGGGACTGTGAATTCGGCGTCGGTTTGTCCACCCACTTTCCGGGTGACCAATGCTCACATAGAGTAGGCCATCATGTCGTTCGATACCTTTAAGTCTCCTGGAAGTGACAATATCATTCCAGCGGACTTGCAACATGGCATTGTTTTCATACCTAAAGCGGGAAAGACATCTCCTATTAAACTCAAGGACTTTGGGCCCATAAGCCTGTCGTCCTTCTTACTCAAAACGCTGGAAAGGATTCTTGATCTTCAGATCAGGAACTCCATAAATCCCGCGCTTATTTCTAGCTCACAGCATGCATACACGAAATGGTAATCTGTGGAAACAGCGCTGCGCGTGTTAATATCCGATGTTGAAAAGTCCCTTTCAAATAAGGAATTTACGCTTGCAGTGTTTCTTGACATAGAAAGAGCTTTCAATAACGTCTGCCCCAATGCCGTTATAAAGGCCCTCTTGGATCTCGATCTTGATGCAAATCTGGTGAGATTCATTGCGCAACTACTGAAGACATGTATCATCACTCGCTCTCGGCAGATTCAATTTACGCAGCTTCATTTTTAAGTGCTCGACTATTAGCAGGTCAAATTTCATTTTATTGAGTTCTTTTATTGCAAAATAAATAAACACAATTTATTAACTACTTTAATTAAATTTAATTTATTTTTATTGCTTTACGAGTATGTTAGTTGTTTTTGCTTTGTGATTAAAAGTTTTTGTAGAAACTTCTTGCTTTGTAAACAGACACATTAGGTCACTTCGTTTTACTTTGTCGGTGACAATTATTTTTATTTGTTTTTATGACTTAAATAAAGAATCTTCGCAGCACTGCCGCCCACTTAAGCCTCTTCGTCCCGAATAGGCTCAACATTACCTTTGCCATATTTGGACAGCCATTCCAGGTGAACAAGTTTAATTTTTTATCTTAGATTGTGGTATCTCTGTATTTGGTAAGCCACATCATTTAATTTCTTGATCACCTTGTATGGTTCCTCCCAGTGGGTTTGGAGACAGTCCCTTCTTGCGTTGTGGGTTATATATTGGAACTATTTGTTCTTCAGTAAATCCTTTTGGCGGGCATAATTTTGGCGTCAGTTACAGCGCTCTAAAAAATGGTGTCACGAATTAATAAAATAGTGGTTAAAACTATATTCTTAAAAATTTTAAAATGACGTTAGAAGAAGTAAAACAACAACGCGCTAACACAAAGGAAATTATTGCTCGTATTACTAATCAAATCAAAGCCAATGAGAGAAGTGATGGTAAGACTCTGTCGTCAGCTGAACTAAAGTGCCAAGTGGGAACTATGGAGTCATATCTTAAGCAGATATTAACGTTTCAAACAAGGATTGAGAAGTATGATCCAAGTGACAACAGCAGGCCCGAAATTGAAGATTTGTACATCGCAACAAAAATGAATGTACAATCGCAGTTAGGTGAGGATGCTCCTAATATAACGACAGCTGAATCTACAATTTGTTTCCCAATAGCCAATCATAAGTTACCTCAACTCAACCTACCCACATTTAGTGGTAAGTACAGTGAGTAATTTAACCAAATTATCGATCGTGAATTTGGTCTTTCAAATATTGAAAAATTTAACCATTTGCTGAACTGCCTGCATGGTTAAGCATTGGAAACCGTAAAAGCATTTCACATTACGAATGAAAATTATGCAAAAGCTCTGGAAAGGCACAAGTCGCGTTACGATAATAGAACGTTGATCTTTATGGAAATATTACCGCTCTTTTTGAACTTCCAACTGTGTCCAAATATAATAGTAGTCTTGTTAATAATACATCCGCTCTTTATAGCTCTCTATTTTCGCTTGGCTCGCATAGTGTCATTGCTAATTCAAAGCTTATTTACATTATTGTTAAATTGATCGCTTGTGCTGATCAACGCTCAGCGGACCTGTACAAGCAGGTAATTGATAGCCTAGGTGAAATCTGGTCGGGTGCTAAGCTTTCAGTTGTATCCAGAGCTCAGATTCCGAGCCGTCCAAGATCCTTTGCCCGAATCCCGGCAGATCCCTCCACTCCGGATGAAATTCTGGAGCTGATTAAACTCAGCAACAAAGAGCTGCCTACGGCCGACTGGAAGGTTGCTAAAGTAAGCGAGCCAAAGGGCCACTTCCGCGACGCTATCATCGTCATTAACGACGAGTCCCTCGCCCCACTCAATGCCTGTAAGGGGGAGATCAACTACGGTTTCGACTCGATATCTCTCAGGATCTATAAGGAGGATAATACAGGGAAAAATTCTAAACCTCCCACGGAACCTTTGGTACCAGAGGTTGCCGCCGGACAAACTGAACCTATACAAATGGCTCCGGCCTCCATCTGCGGTTCAGATATGTCGGATGACACAAGAAGTGTCATCTCTTCATCCGAGTTTGCTGGTGACTTTTTCCGGCAAATGATGCTCGGATCCGAATACCTGGCAAAAAGCGAGGAATCACTTCTGTCTAGCGAGGGCGATTCCGACGCTACCCTTAAGGCCAAAAATAATGATGATGAGGGTTGTGCAAATTAACCTTCATCATTTCATCGCTGCTTCTGTGGCCCTGCTCCTCCGCCTGTCACAGAAAGCAGAAGATATTGTTCTGGTCCAGGAACCATGGGTTATTAATGGTCGGGTTTCTGAACTACCTGTGGACGGCTACAAAACTGTCTACGTCACAGATCAAGGTAAACCCAGAGCCTGCATTATGATTAAGTATAATATTAACGCTTTCTTTCTTCGCAGATTCAGTGACAGAGACAGCGTTGCCATAGCAGTGGAGACGGGCTCGAAGGATGTCTGGGTGGTCTCCAGTTATATGGGCCATGATCATGGTAATTCTCCGCCACATGACTTGCTAAAGCTTGTGGTAGCAGAGGCTAACAACCGTCAAACGCCGGTCATCATTGGGGCCGATGCTAACGCTCATCACCATATGTGGGGCGGCATGGATGTCAATGAACGGGGTGAGTCTCTTTTTGATTTTATATTATTTTATGACTTAAATATTGTCAATAGGGGAAGCGAGCCTACCTTCGTCACTTCGAGTAGAAGGGAGGTTCTCGATCTTACCCTGACAGGTGGTGGCTGGTCTGATATTGTCAGAAATTGGAGTGTCTCTCAAGAGTGCTCCTTTTCTGACCATAGGTATTTATCTTATAACTTAGATCTGGAATCAGTAGGTTCCGGAGTGTCCCACTCCTACATAAATAGGAAACAAACGGACTGGAATAAATTTCGGTCCATTTTAGAGCTTGGCCTAAGGCTTGCTCCCTTCAAGATTAATGACCACTGCGATATTGATCGGGCGGTTGAATTCTTGACCTTGCAGATATGCTCTGCAGCGAAAGCGGCCTGCAATCCATCGAAGCCAAAGGGGTAAACCTAAACCCCCTTGGTGGAATACGGAGATTGTAGAGTTAAGTAAGGAATGTAGAAGACTCTTTAATAGGGCCAAATTTAGTGGAAACTGGCTGCCCTATAAGAATAAACAAAGAGAGTTTAAGTATGCCATACAAAGATCCAAAAGAACCTCGTGGAAAACTTTCTGTGGCGACATAGAAAGCTCGTCCGAAACCAGGAGGCTACGCAGGATTCTTAGCACCCGGAAGCCGGAAGATCAATGGACGGACTCTGTAATCGATACCTTGGAGACGCTGCTCGATACTCGCTTCCCTGGTAGTGAAGGGATTGACGAAGCGATAAGGACTGTGAATTCGGCGTCGGTTTGTCCACCCACTTTCCGGGTGACCAATGCTCACATAGAGTAGGCCATCATGTCGTTCGATGCCTTTAAGTCTCCTGGAAGTGACAATATCATTCCAGCGGACTTGCAACATGGCATTGTTTTCATACCTAAAGCGGGAAAGACATCTCCTATTAAACTCAAGGACTTTGGGCCCATAAGCCTGTCGTCCTTCTTACTCAAAACGCTGGAAAGGATTCTTGATCTTCAGATCAGGAACTCCATAAATCCCGCGCTTATTTCTAGCTCACAGCATGCATACACGAAATGGTAATCTGTGGAAACAGCGCTGCGCGTGTTAATATCCGATGTTGAAAAGTCCCTTTCAAATAAGGAATTTACGCTTGCAGTGTTTCTTGACATAGAAAGAGCTTTCAATAACGTCTGCCCCAATGCCGTTATAAAGGCCCTCTTGGATCTCGATCTTGATGCAAATCTGCTGAGATTCATTGCGCAACTACTGAAGACACGTATCATCACTCGCTCTCGGCAGATTCAATTTACGCAGCTTCATTTTTAAGTGCTCGACTATTAGCAGGTCAAATTTCATTTTATTGAGTTCTTTTATTGCAAAATAAATAAACACAATTTATTAACTACTTTAATTAAATTTAATTTATTTTTATTGCTTTACGAGTATGTTAGTTGTTTTTGCTTTGTGATTAAAAGTTTTTGTAGAAACTTCTTGCTTTGTAAACAGACACATTAGGTCACTTCGTTTTACTTTGTCGGTGACAATTATTTTTATTTGTTTTTATGACTTAAATAAAGCATCTTCGCAGCACTGCCGCCCACTTAAGCCTCTTCGTCCCGAATAGGCTCAACATTACCTTTGCCATATTTGGACAGCCATTCCAGGTGAACAAGTTTAATTTTTGATCTTAGATTGTGGTATCTCTGTATTTGGTAAGCCACATCATTTAATTTCTTGATCACCTTGTATGGTTCCTCCCAGTGGGTTTGGAGACAGTCCCTTCTTGCGTTGTGGGTTATATATTGGAACTATTTGTCCTTCAGTAAATCCTTTTGGCGGGCATAATTTTGGCGTCAGTTACAGTGCTCTAAAAAATGGTGTCACGAATTAATAAAATAGTGGTTAAAACTATATTCTTAAAATTTTTAAAATGACGTTAGAAGAAGTAAAACAACAACGCGCTAACACAAAGGAAATTATTGCTCGTATTACTAATCAAATCAAAGCCAATGAGAGAAGTGATGGTAAGACTCTGTCGTCAGCTGAACTAAAGTGCCAAGTGGGAACTATGGAGTCACATCTTAAGCAGATATTAACGTTTCAAACAAGGATTGAGAAGTATGATCCAAGTGACAACAGTAGGCCCGAAATTGAAGATTTGTACATCGCAGCAAAAATGAATGTACAATCGCAGTTAGGTGAGGATGCTCCTAATATAACGACAGCTGAATCTACAATTTGTTTCCCAATAGCCAATCATAAGTTACCTCAACTCAACCTACCCACATTTAGTGGTAAGTACAGTGAGTATTTCAACCAAATTATCGATCGTGAATTTGGTCTTTCAAATATTGAAAAATTTAACCATTTGCTGAACTGCCTGCATGGTTAAGCATTGGAAACCGTAAAAGCATTTCACATTACGAATGAAAATTATGCAAAAGCTCTGGAAAGGCACAAGTCGCGTTACGATAATAGTACGTTGATCTTTATGGAAATATTACCGCTCTTTTTGAACTTCCAACTGTGTCCAAATATAATAGTAGTCTTGTTAATAATACATCCGCTCTTTATAGCTCTCTATTTTCGCTTGGCTCGCATAGTGTCATTGCTAATTCAAAGCTTATTTACATTATTGTTAAATTGATCGCTTGTGCTGATCAACGCTCAGCGGACCTGTACAAGCAGGTAATTGATAGCCTAGGTGAAATCTGGTCGGGTGCTAAGCTTTCAGTTGTATCCAGAGCTCAGATTCCGAGCCGTCCAAGAACCTTTGCCCGAATCCCGGCAGATCCCTCCACTCCGGATGAAATTCTGGAGCTGATTAAACTCAGCAACAAAGAGCTGCCTACGGCCGACTGGAAGGTTGCTAAAGTAAGCGAGCCAAAGGGCCACTTCCACGACGAGTCCCTCGCCCCACTCAATGTTGTAAGGGGGAGATCAACTACGGTTTCGACTCGATATCTCTCAGGATCTATAAGGAGGATAATACAGGGAAAAATTCTAAACCTCTCACGGAACCTTTGGTACCAGAGGTTGCCGCCGGACAAACTGAACCTATACAAATGGCTCCGGCCTCCATCTGCGGTTCAGATATGTCGGATGACACAAGAAGTGTCATCTCTTCATCCGAGTTTGCTGGTGACTTTTTCCGGCAAATGTTGCTCGGATCCGAATACCTGGCAAAAAGCGAGGAATCACTCCTGTCTAGCGAGGGCGATTCCGACGCTACCCTTAAGGCCAAAAATAATGATGATGAGGGTTGTGCAAATTAACCTTCATCATTCCATCGCTGCTTCTGTGGCCCTGATCCTCCGCCTGTCACAGAAAGGAGAAGATATTGTTCTGGTCCAGGAACCATGGGTTATTAATGGTCGGGTTTCTGAACTATCTATGGACGGCTACAAAACTGTCTACGTCACAGATCAAGGTAAACCCAGAGCCTGCATTATGATTAAGTATAATATTAACGCTTTCTTTCTTCGCAGATTCAGTGACAGAGACAGCGTTGCCATAGCAGTGGAGACGGGCTCGAGGGATGTCTGGGTGGTCTCCAGTTATATGGGCCATGATCATGGTAATTCTCCACCACATGACTTGCTAAAGTTTGTGGTAGCAGAGGCTAACAACCGTCAAACGCCGGTCTTCATTGGGGCCGATGCTAACGATCATCACCATATGTGGGGCAGCATGGATGTCAATGAACGGGGTGAGTCTCTTTTTGATTTTATATTATTTTATGACTTAAGTATTGTCAATAGGGGAAGCGAGCCTACCTTCGTCACTTCGAGTAGAAGGGAGGTTCTCAATCTTACCCTGACAGGTGGTGGCTGGTCTGATATTGTCAGAAATTGGAGTGTCTCTCAAGAGTGCTCCTTTTCTGACCATAGGTATTTATCTTATAACTTAGATCTGGAATCAGTAGGTTCCGGAGTGTCCCACTCCTACATAAATAGGAAACAAACGGACTGGAATAAATTTCGGTCCATTTTAGAGCTTGGCCTAAGGCCTGCTCCCTTCAAGATTAATGACCACTGCGATATTGATCGGGCGGTTGAATTCTTGACCTTGCAGATATGCTCTGCAGCGAAAGCGGCCTGCAATCCATCGAAGCCAAGGGGTAAACCTAAACCCCCTTGGTGGAATACGGAGATTGTAGAGTTAATTAAGGAATTGTTGAGAGGCACCCTCGTATTTTTAAACTTTGTTTATAAGTTAATTTAATGTACTATTGAAATATGACTATTTAGCAAGTAAGCAATTTAATTATTTAAATTATTTTTAAGAAATGCTGTTTAATCAGCATTTTTAGCGTTAAGAATTTAGTATAAATAGCGATAAATAATTATTAAAAGTTGAGTTGTAAACTAGAAGTAAGAAGAAACACTTATAACCTGAATTTCCTACGGGACCCTGCAGGCTATATAAATAAATAAAAATTATAAAATAAATAAATAAAAGTGTTTCCTTGCTTACAAACAACTCCAACATTTTGGCGCAGCCGGTAATAAAAGAATAAATATCCTGCGATTCCTAAGGGACCCTCCATGAATAAAATTTGGTTATAGAATTTTGATTGATTTTGAATCCTTTCCGAATGTGGCAATAATTTCATAGCAACGAAAGTAAGGAAACCATATAAATACGGAAGTGTCTTCAAAGAAGTGTGAATTGGTGGAATTATTAGTAAACTGCTAATTACTTTGGCCACATTGGGAGAAGTTTTGATTCGATTTGTTTTGCGTGTGAACAAAATCGGTTAAGTCGGTGGCAAAGAAAAATTTAAAGAAACCACTAAGTATAGAGGTGAATTCCTAGGGGTCATTAAGCATCTGTATACCAGTACGCCTTTGGGATCTTTGCCAAAATACAAAGTGGTGGAATTGAAAAGTAATTGCCACAGGCCTAAGCCACATTAAGCAAGGCAAATTTAAATTTTGTATAGAGTAAACGTCGCGATCAGTACATTTTTTTTTTACTTTTGAAGACAATAGCGGAAATGTTTTTGGTGCTGCCCGTATATGTCGGATTGCTGATAGTGCTCAGCAGCCCTGCAATTCGCCCGGAACTTTATATGGAAAAACTCGAATCACGAAATGGTTTCACGGAAATTCATATGGGCACAGTCCAGCTGGTAAAAAAGTATGACTATATCATCCACGTGATTGATCTGGAGGACATCGGTATTGTAATAAAACAATTTCATCACAATCTGGACATTATGCAGGACCTACCACACTGCGACATAGCTAGATCCCAACTATATGATATGGAAGACGCCCTGCATACCCTATTGCCTCGACGGAAAACCAGAGGGTTGGTGAACGCCGGTGGAGCCCTCATGAGGTTTGTTTTTGGAACAATGGACGAAGAAGACCGACAAAATATTGAGGAACAGCAACGAGTGATTACAGAGAACAACCACCAGTTAATAGAAGGTTTAAATCAACAGATAATTATTAACGACAATTTCAACAAGTCTATACATACACTGAAGGCCGCCCTACTGACAGATAGGCAGGAAATAAAGGACAGGATTAACAGAGTTAATGACCTGAGCCAAACCCTAATCAAAGAAAATTTTGCAACCTTGCAACTGTTTAAGATCGACATACTTAAGAGGAAAATAGAAAACCTGCAACAAACAGTGGCATCCGCGAGACTGGGAATTTTTTCACCTGCCTTGTTGACAAAGGAGGAAATAGAGACATTCAAAATAGATGTCGAAAAATTAAAGGACATAAAAATTGGTGTGGTTACAAGTCAAAGCAGGACTATAAGCCTAATTATCAAGGTGCCACTCGAAAAGATTTCACTTGCAAGGTCTCTGATTGTACCCGTGCCTAACGGGGAAAACCTTCAAATAGACGAAGACATGGAAAGTATAGTTAGAATGGGGGACCGAACCCTTGCTTACGTAAAGGGAAGCGCGCTTTTCGAGTTAAAGGAGTCTTGGAGCTGTGTGATCAGACAACCGTGCAAAATGGTAAAAAAACTAAGTCGAGACATAATCCAGATAGACGATAGTAAGTTAGTCGTTATTAACACAAATCTCACTAACTTTAAAAGCACTTGTGACAGCCGTGGGTTCAGGCTGAAGGGTCACTACTATATTCAATTCAACAATTGTACTATCAAGCTGGGTAACTTAACATTCACTAACAGATGGACGAAATACCAGCAGAGCTTCGCGTTGCCCCCTAGGGAAACCAATTTTGACACAGAAAGGCCACTAATGTTTGAGGATATAGTCCTCCACAAGGAAGAAAATATCAAAAAGATACATGAGCTACATATCCACAAAATAGTAACAACAACAATGGGCATAACAACCCTTACATTATTAGTAGGACTGACGGTCACAGTAATTGTCTTATGCAAGCGACAGGGACGGGTGAGCGTTAAGATAGCGCAAAATAGAATAACAAAAGGCACAGCGAGGAATTCACAGATAAGGCGAAACCTCGCCGAAGACCTGGCCGCTGAAGTTTAGATATTATCAGTCAACCCTCCTATATATTTTGATGACGACTATACAATTTCTTTTAAATTTATTTTTATTTTTGAAAATTGCAGAACCAAACAAAAACTGACAAGACAGTTTATTACATTAGCTGCTGATTATTGGACGAAGCAAGGCGGTGCACAATATTAACCTTTAAAGATGAATCTAAACTTTTGCAAATACAGACACAACAACAGGGACTTGGAGCTGACTTGTTACGAATACAAGATCCTAAAAACCAACGGCTGGTTGAGCGACCAACACCTTGATGTGTTTTTGAGGTGGGTGCTTGCCACGAATCTTGCGCCAGCAAGAGCTGAGAAGGTCCATATATTCAATTCCCAATTCTACGCGGCTCTCAGGCAGTGGGACCTCAAATCAACAAACGAGGTAAATGTTGGGAGAATCAGGAGGGCGACCAGAAGGGCGGATCTACCAAACAAGGCGGTTGTGTTGATACCAGTGATGGAACAAAACCACTGGACACTGGCGATGGTTGAGAAGGGAGAAATAACAATTTTCGACTCCCTTAAGCCGCATGATTTGGAAGTAACCGCAGGGGCTATAAGACGTCTGTATAGTTTCATAGGGAGCCCCTTGAAGCCCTCCCCTTTGATTTACGCCAACTGCCCGCAGCAAAATAACACAATAGACTGTGGCGTTTACACAATTAGACATGCAGAATATTGTTTGAGGCAGTTCGGCAAAGGGTTGGAAATCCAGAGATTACGGGGCTATAACGAGATGAAGGCCAGTCAAATCACACGGAGTTTTTTAATAAAGATAATGGAGCGTTGGTCAAGAAGAAACAACGCCCAGACCCCAACTGTACAGGATCAGGCTGTGGCTGAAAGGGAATTATCGAGTATGAGGACTGCATGGAAGCGGGGTAAATATATGAGGAAGGACCTGGAATTGGGGCGAAGAACATTCCGAATCAGCATCGGCACAACAGGAAAGACAAACATAAGACTATTGTAAGACTTTTGCATTAATTTTTTAATTAAAAAAAAAAAAAAACACTTGTTTTTAAACAGTGAGTTTTGGAATGCAAATATTTTAAAGTACTTACTTCATAACAGCATCAAATTTGCTGAAAAAGTAGAGTAAAGTCTTTGACATTTTCGGTCATTTTATTGAATCGCTAAGAGAAAAAATATATTCTGTATTTTCACATTCTTTTTTTGCAAATGTTTTGATTTAAATTTGAGTCTTCTTTAAAAATATGCCTTAAATTTTTGAAACTAAATGACATTTTTACAAAATCTCACTTGGAATATTTCAAATTAACAAACAACTTTTAACGTTTAAGCACCACATTTTGTGCTTTACTTTTGATATTTCATTGCAAATGTTTTAAAGTACTTAGTTTATAGCGTAAAGTTGGTTTTAAAGAAAGAAAAAAAATATTCTCTGTTTAACATTTTTAAACACTGATTTATTTTAAGCAGCAAATGTTTTGTTAATTTGAAATTTGAGTAAAAATGTATTTTTTGTTTAAAATTTTTGTTTCTGATTTCTTGTGCATTTTTTTTATTCTTGCTGTTGTTTTGTAAATTGTTCACTGCATTTTTGCATACGCAACACTTTTTTTGTGTCACTGGCCGGACGATAATAATTTTATGTAATAATATAAATTCCATAAACAAAAAAAAAAAAAAGATTAATATTTTCAAAAGTGCTACTCTCAGCATTAAACGTAAACTTTATAGCATGTATATATATATATATATATATATATATATATATATATATATATATATATATATATATATATATATATATATATATATATATATATATATATATATATATATATATATATATATATATATATATATATATATATATATATATATATATATATATATATATATATATATATATATATATATATATATATATATGTATATACATTTGTTAACATACTTTTGTGTTTATTTTGGGTCTTTTGTGTTTCACCCAACAAACATTAAGTTAAAACTTTCTTAAAATAGATATATTATAAATAAATATATATAATATATATAATATATATATAATGTATTATAATATATATGATGTATTATAGATAGACATATATATATTTGTATACACATACATATGTGTTGTATGTTTATATGTATGCACGTATATTTGTGTTGATATGTATACACATATATAGGTGTATAAAGATATATATTGGAAAACGCCTGATTCAGAGGTTTGGACTATTGTTTTCAAAATCCAATATATATGAACAAGCTCAATAGGCATTAAAATGCTTGCTTGGTAACAAAAAAAATAATAAAATAAAAAAAATATATATAAAAAGAAAAGATTCATAAATACTTACAACAACATACAAAATATTTATAAGTTTTTTATGTTGTTTTAGAAGTAGCAAAAAAGAAAAAAAAAAAAAATTTTTTTTGTAAGAGTAGCAAACAAAGGAAGAATAATGTTTTTTATGTTTAAATTATAGCATTAAAATACCAAAACCCTTATATATTATTGTAAATAATTTATTACCAATATAATTTTTTGTAAACAATTTTAAATTACGATTTTTTTTTTGTTTTTGTTAACAATTTGAAAGAGATGGGTTTTAAGAATTTTAGTATTTTTTAGTTTTAAAATAAGCTGGGATTACGTGTGGTGTTCTCCAACACAATAAGCGAAACCTTAGCGTGTCAACTAACAACATGGACTCATCTTGTCCAGCCCCCAATGGAGTAGCAACAAATCAACAAAAAATACGGAAACATGGCACTAGAAAATTTTTTTTAACTTAGAGGGCTTTATTGTCTCTAAAGTGAATGAACAACTTTAAAAATCTCAATCATGATTTTCCTCACTTTATTTAATTAAATTTATCATTAGCAGATGCTGAACCTTATCCAAAAAGCACCTTATGAGCTAAAACGAAGTGTTTTTGTTGTGGTCACGAGCTACGATTTTTTTCCTGAAGTGTGGTAAAAACAAGTGTATTTAAAGCTTCGTTTAGCCATAGCAAAATGTAGTAGAGGCAACACAACCGCCACCTTTGTGACAACACCTCGCAGAATACGCAGATAAAATATGAATATGAAGCAAGCAGCCGGTGGAAATATTTCGTTTCGATACAATTCCGATATACCATACATGGTTCTTTGAATGGCATTGAATATAAAAGAAATACTAAAACTTTTCCCGAAGTTGAATTGGTTGGTTATAAAGGACCGACTATAATAAGATGCAGTCTATTTCAGACCAACATTGATTGTCCACATTCGCATGAGTTGGTTTTACGAAAAGATGATCATGATATATGTGATTCAAATAATTTGAAGGTGTCACAAGATGTTGGCTATTTTGCAGAATTTAAAAAACGTGGGTATTACACATACGGCTAATAAAGGAATTATTGAAAAAGAAGCGACAACGCTTAGGACGTGACTTTCTTTTTAACAACTAAAGAAGATCAGAAGTGATACAACAAACAAAAAAAAAAAAAAAAACAAAAAAAAAAAGAGAAACTAAGGAGAAGAATTTTATTCTATTACGGCTATGCTGTGAAGATTTCCGAGTTGAGAAAAACAAATCATATACAACTATAGCCCCACCAATTTATACAAATCCAGTTAGTTTTCCGGAAAGAAGGTGACATAACACAAAACAACGCACCTCAAATAAGCAGCAAAAGACGCATCCTTCATATACGAACGCTAGCTCTCCATTTGCAGCAACATCAACACCACACGCAGGGACGCAGTTTCCGATAAGGGGGGAGGGATGTTGAGAGGCACCCTCGTATTTTTAAACTTTGGTTATAAGTTAATTTAATGTACTATTGAAATATGACTATTTAGCAAGTAAGCAATTTAATTATTTTAATTATTTTTAAGAAATGCTGTTTAATCAGCATTTTTAGCGTTAAGATTTTAGTATAAATAGCGATAAATAATTATTAAAAGTTGAGTTGTAAACTAGAAGTAAGAAGAAACACTTATAACCTGAAATTCCTACGGGACCCTGCAGGCTATATAAATAAATAAAAATTATAAAATAAATAAATAAAAGTGTTTCCTTGCTTACAAACAACTCCAACAGAATGTAGAAGACTCTTTAATAGGGCCAAATTTAGTGGAAACTGGCTGCCCTATAAGAATAAACAAAGAGAGTTTAAGTATGCCATACGAAGATCCAAAAGAGCCTCGTGGAAAACTTTCTGTGGCGACATAGAAAGCTCGTCCGAAACCAGGAGGCTACGCAGGATTCAGAAGCCGGAAGATCAATGGACGGACTCTGTAATCGATACCTTGGAGACGCTGCTCGATACTCGCTTCCCTGGTACTGAAGGGATTGACGAAGCGATGGGGACTGTGAATTCGGCGTCGGTTTGTCCACCCACTTTCCGGGTGACCAATTCTCACATAGAGTAGGCCATCATGTCGTTCGATGCCTTTAAGTCTCCTGGAAGTGACAATATCATTCCAGCGGACTTGCAACATGGCATTGTTTTCATCTCCTATTAAACTCAAGGACTTTGGGCCCATAAGCCTGTCGTCCTTCTTACTCAAAACGCTGGAAAGGATTCTTGATCTTCAGATCAGGAACTCCATAAATCTCGCGCTTATTTCTAGCTCGCAGCATGCATACACGAAATGGTAATCTGTGGAAACAGCGCTGCGCGTGTTAATATCCGATGGTGAAAAGTCCCTTTCAAATAAGGAATTTACGCTTGCAGTGTTTCTTGACATAGAAAGAGCTTTCAATAACGTCTGCCCCAATGCCGTTATAAAGGCCCTCTTGGATCTCGATCTTGATGCAAATCTGGTAAGATTCATTGCGCAACTACTGAAGACACGTATCAACTCGTCCACTTTGGGAAATGATCACGTTGAAAGGGTAGTGAAAAGAGGCAGTCCACAAGGTGGCGTATTGTCTCCCCTCGTCTGGAATCTGGCAGTCAACACGCTGCTACGGCGACTGGACCAAACGGGTAATAGGGTGATAGCTTATGCTGATGACATTGCTATCGCAGTCTCTGGGAAGTACCTGACAACACTCACAGAACGGGTGAACTATTCGCTCAATGTTCTGTCTCAATGGTGCTGCGATTTTGATCTTGATAAAAATAAAAAAAAAATATATATAAAAAGAAAAGATTCATAAATACTTACAACAACATAAAAATATTTATAAGTTTTTTATGTTGTTTTAGAAGTAGCAAAAAAGAAAAAAAAAATTTTTTTTGTAAGAGTAGCAAACAAAGGAAGAATAATGTTTTTTATGTTTAAATTATAGCATTAAAATACCAAAACCCTTATATATTATTGTAAATAATTTATTACCAATATAATTTTTTGTAAACAATTTTAAATTACGATTTTTTTTTTGTTTTTGTTAACAATTTGAAAGAGATGGGTTTTAAGAATTTTAGTATTTTTTAGTTTTAAAATTTTAAAATAAGCTGGGTTTACGTGTGGTGTTCTCCAACACAATAAGCGAAACCTTAGCGTGTCAACTAACAACATGGACTCATCTTGTCCAGCCCCCAATGGAGTAGCAACAAATCAACAAAAAATACGGAAACATGGCACTAGAAAATTTTTTTAACTTAGAGGGCTTTATTGTCTCTAAAGTGAATGAACAACTTTAAAAATCTCAATCATGATTTTCCTCACTTTATTTAATTAAATTTATCATTAGCAGATGCTGAACCTTATCCAAAAAGCACCTTATGATCTAAAACGAAGTGTTTTTGTTGTGGTCACGAGCTACGATTTTTTTCCTGAAGTGTGGTAAAAACAAGTGTATTTAAAGCTTCGTTTAGCCATAGCAAAATGTAGTAGAGGCAACACAACCGCCACCTTTGTGACAACACCTCGCAGAATACGCAGATAAAATATGAATATGAAGCAAGCAGCCGGTGGAAATATTTCGTTTCGATACAATTCCGATATACCATACATGGTTCTTTGAATGGCATTGAATATAAAAGAAATACTAAAACTTTTCCCGAAGTTGAATTGGTTGGTTATAAAGGACCGACTATAATAAGATGCAGTCTATTTCAGACCAACATTGATTGTCCACATTCGCATGAGTTGGTTTTACGAAAAGATGATCATGATATATGTGATTCAAATAATTTGAAGGTGTCACAAGATGTTGGCTATTTTGCAGAATTTAAAAAAATGGGTATTACACATACGGCTAATAAAGGAATTATTGAAAAAGAAGCGACAACGTTTAGGACGTGACTTTCTTTTTAACAACTAAAGAAGATCAGAAGTGATACAACAAACAAAAAAAAAAAAAAAAAAAAAAAAAAGAGAAACTAAGGAGAAGAATTTTATTCTATTACGGCTATGCTGTGAAGATTTCCGAGTTGAGAAAAACAAATCATATACAACTATAGCCCCACCAATTTATACAAATCCAGTTAGTTTTCCGGAAAGAAGGTGACATAACACAAAACAACGCACCTCAAATAAGCAGCAAAAGACGCATCCTTCATATACGAACGCTAGCTCTCCATTTGCAGCAACATCAACACCACACGCAGGGACGCAGTTTCCGATAAGGGGGGAGGGATGTTGAGAGGCACCCTCGTATTTTTAAACTTTGTTTGACTATTTAGCAAGCAAGTAATTTAATTATTTAAATTATTTTTAAGAAATGCTGTTTAATCAGCATTTTTAGCGTTAAGAATTTAGTATAAATAGCGATAAATAATTATTAAAAGTTGAGTTGTAAACTAGAAGTAAGAAGAAACACTTATAACCTGAAATTCCTACGGGACCCTGCAGGCTATATAAATAAATAAAAATTATAAAATAAATAAATAAAAGTGTTTCCTTGCTTACAAACAACTCCAACAGAATGTAGAAGACTCTTTAATAGGGCCAAATTTAGTGGAAACTGGCTGCCCTATAAGAATAAACAAAGAGAGTTTAAGTATGCCATACGAAGATCCAAAAGAGCCTCGTGGAAAACTTTCTGTGGCGACATAGAAAGCTCGTCCGAAACCAGGAGGCTACGCAGGATTCAGAAGCCGGAAGATCAATGGACGGACTCTGTAATCGATACCTTGGAGACGCTGCTCGATACTCGCTTCCCTGGTAGTGAAGGGATTGACGAAGCGATGGGGACTGTGAATTCGGCATCGGTATGTCCACCCACTTTCCGGGTGACCAATGCTCACATAGAGTAGGCCATCATGTCGTTCGATGCCTTTAAGTCTCCTGGAAGTGACAATATCATTCCAGCGGACTTGCAACATGGCATTGTTTTCATCTCCTATTAAACTCAAGGACTTTGGGCCCATAAGCCTGTCGTCCTTCTTACTCAAAACGCTGGAAAGGATTCTTGATCTTCAGATCAGGAACTCCATAAATCTCGCGCTTATTTCTAGCTCGCAGCATGCATACACGAAATGGTAATCTGTGGAAACAGCGCTGCGCGTGTTAATATCCGATGTTGAAAAGTCCCTTTCAAATAAGGAATTTACGCTTGCAGTGTTTCTTGACATAGAAAGAGCTTTCAATAACGTCTGCCCCAATGCCGTTATAAAGGCCCTCTTGGATCTCGATCTTGATGCAAATCTGGTGAGATTCATTGCGCAACTACTGAAGACACGTATCATCACGTCCACTTTGGGAAATGATCACGTTGAAAGCGTAGTGAAAAGAGGCAGTCCACAAGGTGGCGTATTGTCTCCCCTCGTCTAGAATCTGGCAGTCAACACGCTGCTACGGCGACTGGACCAAACGGGTAATAGGGTGATAGCTTATGCTGATGACATTGCTATCGCAGTCTCTGGGAAGTACCTGACAACACTCACAGAACGGGTGAACTATTCGCTCAATGTTCTGTCTCAATGGTGCTGCGATTTTGATCTTGCAGTTAACCCCGGCAAAATGGAGGTTATGCTCTTCACACTGAGATACAAAATCCCGATTTTTACTGCACCTAGGCTGAATGGCATTGTGCACAGTGTAAGTAAAAGTGGGGGTGATACTTGACCCCAAACTACAATGGAAGGCAAACATTGCCGAAAGAGCTCGGAAGGCGACCTGTGCGCTCTATCTCTGTCAGAGAGCTCTAGGACCAAGATGGGGCCTTCAGCCTCGTATCATCTCCTGGCTCTATAAGGCAGTTATAGAGCCAAATATTCTCTATGGTGCTGTGTTTTGGTGGCCCGCTCTTGAGAGAACGGTCAACCAAAAGCCTCTTGATAAAGTCAGGAGAACACCCGCTATTTTGATTACTGGGGCTCTTCGAACTACTTCGACAAAGGCTCTGTATGCTCTTCTCCACTGGTTACCCACCAAACTTCTGGTATTGCAACAGGCTAAATGCTGTGCAGCCGGACTTAATGCCCTCTCACGCTGGCTCCGGCTGGACATAGGGCAATCTAAGATTATCGATCGGGATGTGCCACTGCCATCAATGGTAGACACTATCCCTTTTACTCCCGCTCTGGACCACGGGTTTCAGATCCATATTCCGAATAGGGAGATATGGGTCTGTAACGAAGTGCTTGTGGGTGGTACTGTTGAAATCTAAACCGATGACTCGAAACTGGACGACAGAGTCGGTTGCGGAATCTTCTCCAATAGTCTTGGACTAAGACTCTCCCTTAGACTCCCTGACTACTGCAGTGTCTTTCAAGCCGAGGTAATGGCCATTCTGAAAACATCCGAAATAGCGCTTAGGGACGATCTTTCTGATCTTGCCATTCGGATATTTTCGGACAGTCAGGCGGCAATCAGGGCGCTTGCTGGTGCATATAATACATCTAAGCTAGTCCTGATTTGTCGCTCATTACTGAACACTTTATCGGAGCGATCACAGATTGACCTGTTTTGGGTCCCTGGTCACAGGGATATCCAGGGTAACTGTGAGGCCGATGATCTCGCAAAACGGAGCACATTGCTTCCCAATGTCTCCCCGCTACCAGACGTTGGAATTCCTCTGGCAACGGTGAAAATGGCCATAAAGAACCACTACTTAAATTTGGCTCGCAAATTATGGGTAGAGGAAAGTTCCTGTTGTGTCTGCAGACAACTATGGACTACGCTGGACCTCAAGTGGACCAGGCAGCTGCTCAGACTGGACAGAAAATCTATAAGTATCACGGTCTCGGTACTTACTGGACACTGTCTAATTGGCAGGCATGCTGAAAGACTGGGTCTGCATTTTTATGATTTCTGTCGTAGCTGTGGCTCGGAGGATGAGAAAGAGACATTACTGCACCTGGCTCGAAGAAGACTAAGAATTCTGAGCTCTCCTTTCTTTGGAACTCTTACGGAGCTATCATCTCACTCTATAGGGGACATAGCGAAGTTCATCCGTGAATCTTCATTGTTCTCGGCTGGGTAAATAGAGTCATGCCGCCTTCTTTGTGGTATCACAACGGTCCATTCGTTTGTGATCAAGTGAGCTTCGTCATGAGAGGCTGCCACTCACAACTAACATTCTAACTACATTATTATGGAAAAAGTTGATGATAAGAGCAAAAGGAAACCGAAAGACCCGTTAGATTTTACCAAACTGCCATCTTGGGATGATTGTTCAAAGGTACTCGAAAGACGTTGTCAGTTTCTGGAATCAATCGATGCCAGCCATACTCACGTAAACCCTGGTAAGTATTAGATCCACCAATCAGGTAAGTCTTAATATAAAACTTCTAAGCCAGGTTATACTCTTGCGGTTTCAAAACGTGTATACGCACTTTGGCCAAAGGTGACTATGCAATTAGTCGTTGCCCTTGGTTTAAAGATATGGATGTCAATCAACGTGTTGAAAACTCAAAGCGACTAGGTGACAAGGTGATCAATTCAGAGGCCCTCGTCCCTTGCTGCTGAACCTTCTACCTCTCGAGCTGCCTTGAATGATTCCCCTGCTTCTGTTCACACTTATATGGAAAAGTCTTTGTCGGAACAGTTGCTGCTTGCTACTGCTATGGTTTTCGTACGCGACGCTACTGGTTGCTGTCAGTTAGGAAACGCTTTGCTAGATTTTTGCTCTCAATTAATTTTCTAAAAAAATTATTCTTGCGTCGTAAAAAACAAATAATAAATAATAAATGTTAAATCTCGATTCACTGATTTTGAAGTGACCCTGTCGTTTTGCATTACACCTCATACATCGTAGTAACCCCATTCAGAGTTAGATATCTTATCTTGGAAATTGCCTTCAAACACCCAGCTTGCAAATAAAAATTTCTTTAAATCAAAGCGAATAGATTTATTAATTGGTACTGAAACATTTTTCGATATTATGTCAGTTGGTCAGATTAAACTTGGTCCTAATTTGCCGAAGTTACACAAAACACTTTTTGGGTGGATTGTAGAAGGTCGATATATTTCAAATAATTCAGGTTTTGGTTCGTCTTGCATGCTGTAGTATAAGAGGAAATTTATCTAAAATTACAGCGGTTCTGGGAAATTGAAGAAATTAAATCCGACTCAAATGACTTGACTTCAGAACAATCTGATTGTGAATCATATTTCAACAATACCGCGAAACAACAGGTAGGATTGTTGTTAAACTGCCCTTTAAAGAGTCTGCTGATGTCTTATGTCTTTAACTTAACATAGCTCTTAAAAGATTTACCTCTTAGGCAAGACGATTTCTCCGTGACGCAATCTGAAATTACAGTATGTCACCTTTATGAAAGAATATGAAGATTGTGGACATATGAGTCTAGTTCGCAACCCACGCTTAAATGAGCCTCATGATTTCATCCCTCACCACTGCCTTTTTAAACCCAACAGCAGCTCAACTAAGTTAAGAGTAGTTTTTGACGCCTCTTGTCCCTTATCGTCTCGGAAGTCTCTTAATGATATTCTAATGGTCGGTCCAATAATTCAAGATGAGCTCTACGATACTTTACTCCGTTTTCGTCTTTATCGCTACGCTATAATAGCCGATATATTAAAAATATACCGCCAAATTCTTATTGATTCTTGCGACAGAAAATATCAATACATCTTATGGAGAAAATCTGAAGAGGAGGAGTTACGCATATATTAGTTGAATACTGTCACATACGGAATGTCAGCCGCGCCTCATCTGGCAATCAAAAGTCTTCAATATCTCGCAGATCAATATGTGGATCAATTTAAACTTGGTGCAAAACTATTAAGTCATCGTTTTATGTTGATGATTTTTTAGGTGGTGCAGATGCTTTGGAACAATTGGCTAAAATAAAAAGTGAAGTAGTTGTTTTTAATTGAATAAGTGGTGCTCAAATCATATAGATTTTCAAGATGACTACAAAAAACCTGAACGTTGATGAATCTGCTATAACCTGCGCCCTTGGTATTACTTGGGACCAATAAAAAGGCGTTTTTATATTTTCATTTTCACCCAAAATTCCTATAGATGCAAAAATCATCAAACGAACATTTCTGTCACACTCGTCATCACTTTTTGATCCCCTTGGACTCCTGGCAAGAGTTGCGGATTATGAAAATTGGTTAGGATGAATCTACAACTCAAGAACTTCACTCGGCTTGGGAATTTTTTATCTCAGATTTAAAAATGTTGAATATACTTAAAATACCTCGTTTCTGTCTCGCTGCTGAGTCTCTATTAATGCAACTTCATGGCTTTTGTGATTCATTTCGCGCATACTGATGATGCTTTTATTTTCACGTTAAAACTTCTTTAGGAGATGTCTCAGTTTAGCTCTTTGCAGCCAAATTTCGAGTTGCTTCTACAAATAGAAAATCATTGCCAAAAGTAGAATTGTGTGGGCACAACTTTTTGCAAGATTGTATTCTAAAATAAGAAACTTTTTGTGATAGCAAATCTTGAAGTATTTCAATGGACACACTCTAAAATAGTCCTTCACTGACTCAAGCAACATGCTTAAGCATTATCCATTTTTGTTGGTAATCGAGTATTAGAAATTCAAGATCTCACCCATGGTTGCGTTTGGTGGTATGTTCCAACGAATTTTAATCCTGCTGATATCGTTTCGCGTGATTCAACTGTTAAAGAACTTACTTCATCTATATGGTTTCATGGACCAAACTTTCTCGCATATGATCCTAACCAATGGCCTCCCGATAAATTGGATAAACTTTCTTATGAAAATCTAAAAAAAGTCGACAAAGAAAAGCGTAAAAGAAGTGCATTCTAACTACATTTTAGACTCGATTCTAAAATATGGGTAATTTTTGAAAATTATTCGTGTTATTGCCAGAATTCTCCGTTTTGCTCAAAAATCAAAAACTAATATTTTTAATTCTGACTCTTTACAGCCCCAAGAATTAAAAAATGCCTTACATCGTATAGTTTATAACATCCAGAAGCAATAGTTTCAAGATGATATAACTCGAGCTGAGAAGAAGAAAGATCCCCAAGGTACTCTAAAGTGTCTTAACTCCTTCCTAGATTTATCAAATGGCTACGATTTGCTCAAAGTGGGAGGTCGCTTAGAAAGTGCAGCAACTTCTGAGGGTCAAAAACATCGAATATTATTGCCTAGTAAAAATCATTTTGTGCAGTGCTATGTTCGTCACCTACATATCACCAACTCCCTGCTGGAGCAAAGGCTTTAATGCCGTTAATACGCCAAAGATTTTGGATCATAAACTCAAGGAATTATTGTCGTCGTATTGTAAACTCGTGTCCACAGTGCATTCGCTACCGTTCCAAATTATTGCAACAAATGTCGGTATTTGATTTATCAATATCGAATTTAATTGAGAGGGCGAGAAGAAGTTATACAATTCCTCAACAAGAAATTCGATGGAGTTGGAAATTGATTTTTCGGTTCCGAGCTGTATAAGTTTAGTGAATGGCAAACGCATTTTTTAATTTAATAGAAATATTTTTCCTTTTAGGGAAAACTTAAAACGATTTTTTGCACCACACATATTGATTGCACCGACCTAATTGCATTAAGACCTAAGCCCATGTGCATAAAAAGCTGATAATGTCTCTGTTATTACCTTTCCGGTGACTCATCAATCAAGAGTATTTGCAGGCATTCCATTAACACTACATATTGACTGTTTTAATAAAGCAGGTGCCATAAAAATTTTTATTATCATCTAACATTTTGTTCTATGCATTTTTGTGTATGTAATTTACTAGAACTTTAATTTTATTTTGCGTACAAAAATATTTGAACTACTATCAAGTGTCTACACATATAAATTTGATAATTTGTGATGCTTTTAATGTGTTAACTCGACTAGACAGTAGTAGCGTAAAAAATTTGTTCAGTTTGATAGAATTAAGGACAGGACTAATCGAAGCAAATTTCCGCATGCAAAATCAAATAAAAAATAAAAAATTTTTTCCTCAAAAAAGTATTCATTTAGCATTACTACAAAAATCTATTTTGGTTGCTACCTTATGAAATTCAAAACATATTAAAAATAGTTTCTTATAACCAAATCATTATGACATAAAAAATAATATACGGCTTGATTTTGCTTTCGTTTAACATTTTTCTATTCTGTTGGCTTTATTTATTTCAATTAATAATCTACCTGTGATATACTGGTGGTTATTTATTTTCATACATATTTTTAGACCCTTATTAACAAACGTCCACGCTTTTCCATGTAAAATAAATTTATATGGGCTTTCGCGATTTGTGAGCATTTTTGTCGTCCTTTTTGGTTTTACCTCTAACAAAAAACTTAATGAATTATTGTTAAAAATTCATAATTTATTTGTTGTTGCTATTGTTTATTGAGAATAAAACTACCATAAATACATAGTTTGTAGCCATAACATTTACATTTTGCTCAGATATGTATGTAAGAGTTAAACATAATTAAAAACTTTTTCTTAACAAGTAGTAAAAAAAAAAAAATATAAAAACTAATTTTTAAACCTATGTAATGAAACTTTTCTTTAATGACTTTTATTTGTTTTCTGTCACTGGAACTAATATTATTACTGTCATTCAATTAATTATCTTGCATTGCAATATGAAAAAACAAATACAGTAGCCGCTCGTTTATATGAACTAATTCAAACAGAGCTTGTTCACTATATGGAGAAGTTCATTAAATCGAGAGAATATAAAATAAGTACATAATTCATATGATTTTTATTAAATTAAATTATTTTAAATAAGTTTTTTAACAATTAATGAACATGAAAAAAGTCGGTTATATTTTTTTGTACTTTTTTTGCTTCAAGAGATTTCTGTATTGCCTTGTCCCTGCATTTTCGCAATACCAAAATATCATTAAAATCAGATATATTATTTTCACTCCAAGCAATAACTTTATTGAATGCTTCGATTGCCTCTGTTGTACTAATATCAGCAGTTGTTACTATGCACTGGTCTTCGTCATCATCTTCAACTTCGCTATCTATATCTTCGGCACCAATGTCTTGATTCCACGTCTGAATCTCTTCTCGTGAAAGCTGTACTCCATTCGACAATTCTTTGACTAGATCGATGACTTCATTCATAGGTGCTTCAATATCGTTTTGATATTTTTCTTTTAAAATACTGAGTGGAATGTCCTCTTCCGTGTCATGTTCTTCCTCAAAACATAAAATATTCTTCCAACACTTTTGTATTGTGGATGCATCAACCTTATTCCATGCCAAACTTAGGTTTATAACTGCATCTTTTATGGTCAAATTCTTCAAAATGTTTGAAGCATTTTCAGCTGACACTATTGATGCTAGCAAAGCGGATCTATAGTACAGTTTCGTAATTCGGATAACATTTTGATCCATTGGCTGGATTAATGGCGTAACATTTGGTGGCATGTAAACAACGAATATGTTTCCATCCTCTGAACGCAATGATTGCGCGGGTGGATGACTTGGTGCATTGTCCAATAAAAGAATGGCTTTAGTAGGTAGGCCTTTTTGATTTAAATATTTAGTCACCTAAAATAGAATAAGAGATAAATGCTATAAACCATATTAACAAAAAGCTTTTTAAAATTACCTGTACAACAAATGAATCTTTAAACCACTTTTGGAAAATTGCTGCAGTCATCCATGCGTTTTTAGAATGGCTATAATCTACAGGTGGAGTAAAATTGTTGAAACATCTTGGATTTTTTGCCTTCCCTATCACCAGTGGTTTTACTTTGTGGTCTCCAGAAGCATTTGTACAGGCCAAGAATGTAAGACGTGCTTTTTCGGCTTTTCGTCCAGGTGCACTTTTTTCACTTCTTAAAACGTATGTTTTGTCTGGAAGCAGTTTCCAAAAAAGGCCAGTTTCATCTGCATTGTAAATTTGATCAGGTATTAAATTATGCTCTGCTATTAAAGAATGAAGTTCTTTTTTAAAAGGTTCTACAAACTCCGGATTGGACGATAATTTTTCGCCGGATATCTTTAAAAAACGTATACCAAATCGTCGCTTAAATTTCTGCAGCCACCCATCACTTGCAGTAAAAGAACTTTTTTCTTTCAATTGGTCGTTGAAATACTTTGCTTTTGCTTTGATTAATTCACCTGTAATGGGTAAATTTTTAATTCTTTGTTGATTGATCCAATGATATAGTTTCGCCTCCGCCAACGGCATTTCAGCTTTTCTCAATGTTTTTCTCTTAATTTTTCCATCACTTTTTACAGTCACTTCCAAAATCCGCTTTTTATTTTTTTTAATAGCACAAATTGTTGACTTGGCCACTTCATATCTATGTGCAAGAGAAGTAACGCTTGCACCTTTGTCCAAGCTTGTCAAAATGTCACTTTTTTCAGATAACGTTAACACCTTGCGCTTCATCTTCGATGCACTATGTAACAAACACTAATGACCACAAAAAGCTTTTTTGTATTCGTACGCACATGCTTGCTTATCTCGGGGAAAAACCGATTTTTAAAATGTAAGACAATCACTTAAAACTCAACACTCAAAACATTAACAAAATCAACACTTTAAAGCAACGTTGGCTAAATGGAGAGCGGTTTTTACTCAATCTTAAAATGTACAACAGCAATTTAAAGCGTAAATTATTGTTATTGCTACGCAAATTATGAAGAACGTACTTCCAATTTGACAAATATTTAAAAAAATTAACGGTTGAAAGTTGTTCACATAATAGAGATGGGTTGTGTTCACTCTTTAGAACCCCATGTGTTTACATTTTGTTGTTCACTATTCTGGATGTTCACTATTCTGGATGTTCATATAACCGAGCGGCTACTGTATTTACAACGAAGTACAAAATCACAGATAAATAACCAGATAACTCACTAGTGACGTTTAAAAAAGTGTGTTATCATATTTTCTTCCAGCTTTCGTTTAAGTGAATAAAACAATATTCAAAAACGCTGAAAGCAATGAGTTGGAAGAAACCGCTACACATACCTATTGCAAACATATATTTTTATTTAATCAATCAAAAAATGTATAACAAAATTGGGGTAAAAATTTAGTTTTTTAAGAAAATTAAAAAAAATATATAAATATCAGTGAAAGAAATTTATAAAAAAAATTATAAAATGTTTTTATAATATTACAGTGTATAAGAACAACTAAAAAAATAATGTTTTCGCTTATAATTTCAGGTTGTACTACAACTCCATTGGAGGCTCCGCAAACAAAAATCAAAACAGTTTGCGTGGTTTTATTGGTAAGTAAAAAAATTAGCCATTAAACGTGTTTATGCCAAATTTATTGTATTTTAAGATTTGGTTTTTGCCAAAGTAATAGGCTATCCAGCATGGCCAGCTACCGGTGAGACTGCCAATATTAAGGTGGAAGGAAGACATCTTTCCTTATGTTGGAAACAAAGAAAAATTCGCCACAGACTAAAATATGAAACGGAATAATTTTCGAGAGGCCATTGATCAAATAGATGCTGCAGCCAATGGCGAAGAAACAGCGCCTTTTGATTTGCCAAATGTAGCTCCTGAAGGTATAGATATTTCTCAAGCTGAAGAAGCTTTGGATGAAAGTGTCATCAATAATACTACGGTTTACGAACCACAGGTAATGGATGTAAAGGAAGAAAGTGTTAAAAAGGTTAACGAAGCTATAGGGGAAAGCTGTAGCGGAAAAGATAAAAACAGATGTCTTGTCTGTCCCATTTGGTACAGATCTAACAGAACCTGTTAGTGGACGAAAAATAAAAGTGAAACGTTACATTGATAATGTTGGTGATTCGTCAACGAATGCCCCACCAGCAAAGAAAAAAGTTACGCCAGAAGGTAAGTTAGTTAAAATATTTTAGGTTACTGCAGCAAAACTAATATTTGTGTTTTTATATTTTTTAAGGTATATTAACTCCAAAACCTAAAGCAAAAACGGCCAAGAAAATCTAGAACAATGCCAACATAAAACCGATGGCGACCGTTACACCCACTGTGAAGTCATCTAAAAAATCAGAAGTTCAAAACAATCTGCTGTTGGCCTTTATTCCACCGTCTAAATGTATCGGTATTAAATTAGACTATCAAAAGCCAAAAATGGGTTCTATTAAAATTTATGCAGTTACAGAACGTATTGTAATCAATCCTTCAAGATAAAAATACATCGTGAGGCCAAGGAGCGATTTACTAGTGAAATTATTGAACAAGAGGATGCACTATTAATCCAAAATACAACAATTTTTTGTGAGAAATCAATTTCAAACCATACTTTCCCCCACAACATATACATGTGCTTTAGCCACTAAATTAACAGATTCCAAAGATGTGAATAAAAGTGAAAGTTTTAATCAATAATAATAATACTTACTTTTGTATTTCAAAAATCTTATATAAAAATAAAACATACAATTTTTGTTATAATATTTTTTAACTTTAATGATAACTTTTACGGTGTTTATCCAAGTATTTAATAAAAAAAGAAACAATTTATAATAAGCAAAACTTTATGTGTTATTTCAGCAGTTTTAAAATAATTCCAGCAATTATTGATTTCCATCTCAGGGCAATTAGCAATGCATTGCTACAATCTGTGTTAAAATATATAAAAGAAGATTTTTATATACCTTTATTTTAATAAAAATAATTTCATCGATCTACTTCAGTTTTCAGTAATTAAAAACAAAAAAAAAATATTTGAAGACTGGAAGAGTACGATCTTATTTTTCTTTTAGACTACTGAATTACAGCAGTTGATTTTTTTTCGACCTTATCTGGTTTTGATCCGTCATGTTTTGTTAAAAACAGCATCACCTCGTGAAGGGTGTGGCTCTTCAGCACGCATGACGGTCTTGAGTAAGGGGAAGCTCTAAATGTTCGCTACACTTACTCCCGGATTTTTGTTTGACTTTTTCAAACTATCTTTGATGCCATCCCAGCAAACAACGTTAAAATCTAACTTTTAAACCTACAACACAATTAAAATACACGTCTGTGCTGAGATACTAAATACGTACAAAATTTTTGTTTATGGATGGTTTCTGTGAGCTGCAGGTTTCGTATTATGTTTTTTGCCTACAAATACACACATTTTAGATATAAAGATAAAAAAGATGTGTATATGTTTGTATGTGTAATGTTATGTAAATGTTGTATTAGTATTTAATTAAATAACATTACCAAAAATAAAATAAAAAGCTAGGTAAAGAGTTCGACATACTAGCCATTAATAATAACAAAACAGTAACAAGTAATAAAATAAATAAAAAATTCCATATGAATGATAAAACAATAACAAATAATGAAACAATAATAAATAAAGACAAAATTAAAAATTCAATATGAAATAATGAAACAATAATGATTATATTCAGATAAAATAAAAATTCAATGTGAGATAATGAAACAATAATAAATATAGACAAAATTAAAAATTCAATTTGAAGTAATGAAACAATAATGATTATATGCAGATAAAATAAAAATTCAATGTGAAATAATGAAAAAATAATGAATATAGACAAAATTAAAAAATCAATATGAAATAATGAAAATATTGACAAAATTAAAAATTCAATTTGAAATAATGAAACAGTAATGAATATAGACAAAATTAAAAATTCAATTTGAAATAATGAAACAATAATGATTATATTTAGATAAAATAAAAATTCAATGTGAAATAATAAAACAATAATGAATATAGACAAAATTAAAAATTCAATATAAAAAAAGGAAAATATAGTAAAATAAAAATAAAAAATTCAACAATAATATAATATTGGTTATGAAAGTATCCAACTAAAGCATTTCGAAAATATGTTTTTGAAGGGATTTGAAACGATTTTTAATGAAATATGTAAGCGCATCATGGACAAAAAAACTATTAGTTGCTGACACATAAAATTTTTTCTTTGAAATTAGGTTCTTTAATTTTTGCATTGAAAAACTTAAGAACAAAATAAATTCTGATTCTAACAAAAAGATTTAGAACTTCCTCATGTTTAATTTTATTGCAGCAAAGGTAAGGTTTTATGTTAAAAAGTTCCTTAAAGATTATTTGGCCTATTCCATGCCGGTGACAATTCGCATTAAACACAGGGTAAAACCTTTCTTCCAATTTTGTAAAATAATCTACAAAGCCTTGCGGGGGCTTGACTAACTGACATTTGTCGAATTGTTTTGCAAAAGTAAAGTTATATTCTTTGGAAACATCCTCATTATTATCAAAAGTTGGCAAGGGTGAATCGCAAATATGTGTTTAATGATGTTTGTGATAAAAATAACCACAAACGTAAACAAAGGCGTTTTGTTCTAAAACTTCTCTTTCCTTTCTGTCATACATTGTATCCTCAATGTCTACATCAGTTGTAAAAGGAGAAGGGTTTGACAAAGAATGGAAAGCATTCCACTGTGAATTATTTGGGTGAAAACTGAAAGCTAAGTCCACTATAGAAAAACCTAAAATTTTATCGTCCGGGGCTACTTCCTCGCAATTTCCATTAACAACAACATTTATGTAATGTGAACCCCAACACTTTTGAAAAGAGCTAATAAATTGCTCAACTGTAGTCCTTACATTATTGCCAGAACCCTTTCGCATTTGTCCAAAGAAATGTTCCAAGTTATCCTGATTTAATTTTAAGTTTTTGAAATTTTTCTTTTACCAAATATTGCCAAAGACTTTTTAAGGCCGAAATGTTTATTAACCAACCTGTAATAAATTTAAAACTATTGGTTATATCTTTTCCTTTTTCATCCATGACTTTAATGGTATTGAGCTTGTGTGAGGCCTGTCTAAGAAATTCTATTTCTGTGTCTGAGCTAGTAAAAGCATGATATTCTACTCGACTATTAAAAATGTCAAACAGATTATTAAAAAATTCGACATTATCTGCCGTATTTAGGAAGCGTGCAACGTTCGCATACCTGTAGCTACAGTGGGGCTAAGAACTTGGGCTGCTAAGGAAACTTTCATTCGTTGAAAATTGTTGGGGTTAATGTGTTCCATTGTTAGCTTTGGAGCACATTTAACTGAGTTAGAGTCTACCTTAAAGAAATGAGATATATCACTCCACGATACAAGTTTATCATTAATATAAACTTTATGGTCTTATTTAAGCACACAATTTTAGCACTTTTTAAAAGATGAGGTAAATCATACATGAAATAAACTCTTTCACTATTTACCTCAAAATATGGCTTTTCTTGACTTACTCCAACAGCCTTGGAAAAACCTACAAAATTGGCACCTTGATCGCAAACGAAATGGCAAGGTATTAAGCCTATTGCTTGCAGTCTGGTTATTGCCTCATAAGCATATTTTTTCAATATAAAACTTTTGCAGCTTCCCTGAGCAAAGAAATAGGACAGCGGCTGCGACCAACTATTTCCACCACTTGTCATGAAAACCAATGCTATATTACGTGAGCGTTTCTCGTCTCTAAAATCCTGTAACCCTATAATTTTGTCCTTGTACCTATCATATTTAAGAAAGCTTTTTACAGACATTTCATCATATGATACGCTTACATATTCTTCTTCCTCACTCAACTCACGCGCGCGTACTTCTAAGGCTTCAAAACTTTCCTTAAAATTACCCGGCTCCTTTGACCAATCCTTTACAAAACGCTGTAAAGTTCTGACATCAGGCCAATCAAATATTTTAATGAGGTAGCGGTAAACGAGAGGAGAGAGAAAATAAACTGCTAAAGAAATTAATTTTAGGCCAATTTTATACCGGCGTTGTTTACCTTCTCGAGAATGATTCTCTAAACTATTTTCTACGCACACCGATAATGTTTTTGATACTTTTGAAGATAAGTCAGTCTTTTTTTCAGCTCAAATTCCAATATTTCTATTTTTTTCTTACATTTCTCTACCTGCTTTGATAACCTAACATTGTCTGCTTTCAAGTTTTTTTTTATATGTTTTTCTGCCAAATAACGTGTCCGATAATGGTCAAGTGCGGCTTGTACAGATTTCAATTTAGAATAATTGTTTTTTTTTTCGTATTGATATTGTCACAGTTTATGTCATTTTCTATATTATCTAAGTAACCTAAGTCCATTATCTGATCCTCACTCTCGTTGTCTGCAATATTTAAAGTCTCACTAACTAACTGCTCATCTTCAAAGATTGGAACTTAAGCTGATTTAAAGTAATTTGACTTAGGTATTTCATTATAACTTTCGCGATATGCATTTAGTTTAGCACTTTCATTTTTTTCGTTTTTTGGGACAGCAAATTTTGAAGTTCTGCTCCCAAAAATGTGGTTTTTTGAAAAATGCCGACAGCATGCAAATATATTTTTAACCGAAGATTGAGCACCTAATATTGTAAGCCACTCGGAACGTCTAAAACAAAAAACACTTAGTAAGCAAAAATTATGGTATGTTACAGAATTAAAAAAAAATTATAAAAAATAATTTGTCTAAAAAGTACATATATACAAAAATATTTGTTAATAGTAAAAGAAAAACGCATAAAAAATGAAAAACGCATATGAAACATAAAGATGTATAAAAATTGTAAATGAAAATAAATAAAAAAATTTTTTGAATCTACTTCTATCTACTAAACCCAATACCACTTTTAATCCAAACAAATTTCTTGTTAAAATCAATTCAAAATATATTGTAATTAAAATAAACAACTTACACCAAAAATTAACTACAATATAAATTACACATTTAAAAAAATAAAAAAACATCCAACAAACAATTTAAAAATAATCCTTATACACTGTTGTAGCAGGTATTGCAAACAATTTGAAAATAATCCTTATCCACTGTGTAGGAAGGTATTGCAGAGTTCCTGTCATTGAGTAAAATATATTTTTTATTGCCAGCTGGTATTCCAAAAATTCATATGATTGATTGCACTAATTCTGCTTGTTGAATTATATTTGAGCTTTCATATTCGTGTACAACAATTAATATTCTTTCTGTATTTTCAATTAAATTTATACTTTCACTATTTTGTTAAATCTTTTTTAGTCATTTTGCACTTGTTTTCTTATCTGTTTAAAACACTTATTAACACGCGCACTTTTTTATTTTAAAATCTCAAAATTTTTTTGATTGGGAGAAACACTGTAATATGTATATGTTTGCTAAGATAAAATCTCATCAAACATACAATTCCAATTATCTAGGAATCAAACTAAATTAAATAAGATTTTGTACATTGAAAAGGAACATAGTTCCTCTAATGTAAAAAACCTGCCGCAAGCATGTCACTAATGAAACTTATATACAAATTTACTTGGCCGGATTTTTCGGGAACTGGTGCAGTTTCTCTCCTTCGGCACAACCCATTATGCAGCTGCGAATTCTGAAAGAAACCAGATAATTTCATTAAAATCTAATTTACATTAAATACAACTTTGTTAAACTTACATCTTTTGTTAGATTTTTTGCTTTGTTATTGTGGTTGATGTTTCAACCTTTATTTTTTATGATTTTGAGACAAAAAAACACACACAAAAATATTCAAATAAAATTAATAACTTTAATTTTAGATTTATTATCAACATTAAAATGATTTAATCACTTTAATTATTGATAAATTATAACACGTTAGACAAACTCACAATATCTTGACCACAGAATCTTAACAATTTTTGTAAATAAATAAAATGTCAAATTCCAGCTATTATCAGAAAGAGGTAGTAATATCAAAAAAGCAAGAACTGTTACTATCCCTCTCTAACGAAAGCTGGAATCTGGCCACACTGAATTTTTCGTTTCGGATCTAGTTAGTTATCTGTGTACAAAATATATGTGCAATAAATAAATAAATAAAATTAATAATAAATAAATCAAACAGTGTTCTTCTTTTTTACACAACAACTCTAACAATAGCTAATGCTAGCAGACATCTAAATGGTGCTGAGAAGAATTACTCTGCGACCGAGAAAGAATGTCTTGCCATTGTTGGGGAAATACGCAAGATGCGACCTTATTTAGAGGGGTATGAGTACAGTGTACTAACCGACCACTTATCGCTTAAGTGGTGGAACGCCCTTGACAACCCCACCGGCCGATTGGCTAGATGGGCATTGGAGTTCCATAAACATAAATTCACCATTGACTACTACTACAGGGGAAAATTCAACGTAGTGGCGGATGCCTTGTCACGTCAAGCATCCGGGGCAGCTAGACTAGTGCAGACAAGAGGCCTACCCAACGACGACCGGCTTAAGCGCATAAGTAATGAGGCCCAGAGAAATCCCGAACGCCACCCTGAATATTCCGTCGTAGGGGGCCAACTGTATCGTCATTTCAACAGAACAGTTGATGACGATGGTGCTACCCCGTGGAAACTGTATTTCGCTACCAACCTTAGAGAACAGGTAATGAAAGAGATACACGACCACCCCGCTACTATTGGCCAGGCATGGCCGAGGATGTAAAAAGGTATATCCAAAAGTGTGAACCGTGCCAACGTTACAAGATAGCATAGTCGGAGAAATGCTCTCCCATATCCCTGAAGAACCATGGGCTCTTTTGTGTGCTGACTATATTAGCCGCTTCCACGAACTAAACATGGCCACACGGTACTGTTAGTAATGTTTGACTATTTTTTCAAGTGGGTCGTGCTGGTATCCCTTCGCCAGGCTACGGCTGCAGGAGGGGTGAGAGCACTGCGATAGAGGATAATATCAAAATACAGCGTACCAGAAATCTTCTTGACCGACAACGGCTCGGAGCTCACTTCCCACGTTCTAAAACAATATCTACAAAACTCCAGCATTGTACAGCAGTTCACGGCACCATACACCCCACGGGAAAATCCGACTGAAAGGGCAAATCGTACCAGGGGTCATGCTGGTCATCTCGCCTTTCTGACACAATCAAGAGAACCACGCCTTGGTGTAGCGTTATATGACAAAATAACTCTCGGCACCGGCGCCAAAATGAGCGGACCAGGCGAACGTAAAAATTAGTCACACGAGATTTTCCAGATCGTTAGAATAAACCTAGCAAAGGCGCCACAAAAGGAAAAACATCACCACGATCTGCGCAGACGAAGTTGCTAACCGAAAGTCGGTAATGAAGTATTGGTGCGACAGCACCAATCGTCAAATGGCGTTGATGGTTTTGCAGTCAAGTTGGCGCCAAATTTCGGGGGACCGTGTGTTGTGAGAGAATTTATGTCCCCAGTGATCGTGGAACTTAGTTTACCCGATAAAAAGGGAAAGAGATCAGCACCCTTGCAAGAGCTAAAACCCTATCATAACGTGACACTTGTTTAAATGTTTCCTTTCTTCTATTTTTATACAGTAAAAAAAGCAAACAACAACAACCCACCAGATACTTGCCAAAATAGGTCGCAATCACCACCAACAGCAAACCCGGTACAAGCCGGCAGCCCCGGTACCTACGAACTCGCGCGATCAACTCCCTTCTCGCCCACTAATATCCCCCTACCCTACGAGAACTTGTCAACAACATAGCGACGGCTAGACCGGTCAATAGCCGACTACGTTGAGTCCAAAGCTATAAAAGTCGTGATTATCGAGTCCACCGTACCCGTTCCCGGGATATCATCATACGTCCAATAAACCATTAAGACCTCAGCTGAAGAAGGGAAGGCAGTGTGACGACAAAAAGTCACTGCACTGGTTTTTGGGCACACAAAATATTATGTGCTCATAAGTTACAGAATTTGAATTCTTGGATTATTTTCTCACATTATTTAAGAGCATTATTTTTATTTCCTCATGTTTATATATTTTTCTTTATATGTATATTAATATGAACTCAATCACCTACTCATTTTAATAATTACTCAATACTCTTAAATTGAAGTTTAATATGTTCACTCATTAGTCTACAATGTCACCATATGCTGGCCGCTGTTGTTCTCTTATATGAATAGATCGTCTCAATAGCGAGCACACATATGAGAAACCAACCATACGAAGCCATAAAAGAAAACAAAAAGGAAAACACACGAAGCGTACAGGTAATGGTGTTGGTGTGTTTGAGTATGGTAGTGACGCAAGGAGAGTGTGTTTTTACTTTTGCTTGTAGCCAAAGCTGATGGTTGATTTGAAATAAAATGCAGTCGGTTAGAAATCGTCAATTGAATTGGTACTGGGTGTTGCGTAAGCGGACAGTGCAAGTCATCTGTACGATTTTCGAGGAAGGAAAAATAAATATTTGTTAAGTAGAGTACAAACAAATATTCCTTTTTCTGATTAAGAAAACAGACTCTAGCCAACAGCTAAGTGTACACTCACGGTGTCCACCAGGACGGCTAGTAATTTTTTTGGTGCGTGCGTCCACTGCCACTAGGAATTATCAGCTGGTTTGACGGAATATTGCCACGTTAGGGTACTTAATGCCTTCGTGACACTATTTCGATTTAACCACAACTGAGCATCGCCGATTGTGCACGAAGGGACCACTGGTAATTTCTCTTGTTGAGTGCGTCCACCACCACTGGAAATTATCAGTCCGAGCAGACTACGTTGGGACATTATCGTGCTGCCGCGGTTGCTAAAGTGTTTGCTGTGTTTTAGGGCCGTGTTCACGCCGTACTGACCAGTTCTCGTCGTGCGTGCGTCCACCGCTACGGGGATTGTCTGCCCGGGTGCAGGAGTCTGTTGGCGGTAAAGAACCTAAGACTACACCTAATACCTACTACCATTCAACGCGAACCACGCCAGCGGCCGTTTGCCATCACAAACCATAAACTTTTGGAGTAGGTTGAAGTCACTAGTCGTGGGAGGTGCTGGCTCATACGGAGGAATGGCACCATTATTGGATACTTAGTACCCACTCTGGCACTATTATTCCTCCATCGACTCCTCCAAAATCCTGCCTCGTCGATATATATGGGCAGCAGTCCTCGGGCTTTATTGGTTGTTCCCTTCTGGAATAACTGCTATTCAAACGCACTTTCGGAAAAGAGTATTTATAACCAATACCCCCGGTTTTCCTTTTTTTGATTGTAAGTTATGTGTTTGGTCATAACTAATTATTATTTAGCATTCACTTGCGTAGGAGCCTAAATAAACCTAGTTATTTAGGGAAAAGAACTACTAAAGTAAAACTACTTTTTATATATTGAAAATAAATATGTGAATACATATTCTATTGTTTTAGAAATTAAAACTCGCATTTAAGAAATTAAAAAAAAATAAACAGAATTCGAAATTCCTCGTTCTATTTGGAATTTGTTTTTTATATTTATCATGACAATGGCCCTGCTGTGTATACCCAGGCTAAGAGCGGAAACGTGTCGTTATAATATCTCAAACACTTAGTTCCGGAATCGGACAATATGGATATCATACAAGTTTCTATCAAAATTCCTATCAAGCGCCATACATATCGCAAACAAATTTTAACTCATAATGAAACAATAAGACGTTTTTCAAAATGAAAAGCTGGCCCTTAAATCTAATTTTAGCCAGTACCCCGAAGTTCATACATAGCTATGTACATATATAACAAAATATTTTTGGTACAAAAAGCAGCAAATTTAGTTAACAAGGTAAAAATGCACGCAAAATTAATAATAAAAAGATAACATTCAACTGGTTTCTAATGGGATTACAATTCTTCAACACAATTTTGTAATTGTCTTGATAGTTTACTTAAAAAGCTTTTCTATGATACCCATATTGATTCATTCTATTAGAATATTTGTAATTTCGTATAGAAAATTTATGAGTTCGTAACTCTATGAGGTTTCGCAGGACTTATCGCATAACATTCAAATTGCTTTTTCTGAGCACCGGACTTCTTTATATTTTATTTGGTGCTACTGGTCTAAACTTTCATAAAATAAAACAAATTTATTTGAAAAGTGAAGTATATAAAACGTAAACTGATCGTCAAAGAACTCGTTATTCGAATACTTTTCAGTTTATATATTACTACGTTTATACGCACGTTTTTTTTGCAAATAAAAATATTATAAATAGGAAATTTTGCCGCATAAACGGTGATTTAATTTTTTATTTGCGATTAGCTAACTCACAAAAACAATTCCTGATTAAGTACACTATTTGCAAAAAAAGCTTACAGTTGTGCCACATCTATTTTTTGTTTAAGTGTTTTTGCCTAAAAGTCCTTATAAAAATTTTGAAAAGTAATATTTTGATGGAACAAAATTATCGTTTAAAAATAAAAAATTGTTTATGATTAATTTTTGAATCTAAAAATGTCGAACATATTCTTGCCGTATAAACAGTGAGTTCAATAATTGAAAATAATTTCTATTTGCAGTAGGGCACGTATAAACGTAGTATATGACAAAAATAAACAAAACATATAGATTTATAATTTTTTATTACTTGTTCAGGTATTTTGCTGAAACCAAAAACGTATATTTTTACTAGGAGGGTTCCTTTTTCTGCAAAAAATAAATATTAAACGAAAACCACATACCGTTTTCGGGCTAACTAATCATTGGTTTTTAAAAGCGCTAAGTAATAAATGATAATAGGTATTGACAGGTAAAACGTAAAAGTAAAAGTGTAGTTCAATAACTAAACTGTAATGTTGTGATACTTTTCACAAACTTTTAAAAACATTTTATTAAACGAAGAATGTTCAATAACTATTTTAAACCTGAAATAAGAAATTTTTATGAATTAGACCGATACAATGTATGTCTTTATTGAAAAAAACTTTAATAACCAAATATAACTAATATAAATAAATATCATATACATAACAAAAAAATTTATTATTTGGAATCTTTATTATATTAATTTACTTTAATTGTGCTTGATTCCTTCAAATATAAATATTTCATGATATTCTCATGAAATATTTATTATAATGTATTACTGTGGGCAAAGCATATCCATATGGCCATTTCACTACTGCTCGTATAGCTCATCAGTGGATTTTACCCAAATTTTTTAAAGAAAACCTCAAGGTCTTATACCAAAAGCCAAATTAATTAAATGAGAACTCCATTGAATCAATAAGGCAAAAAGGCCACAAATAACTTAAAAATTTTTATTACAAAAACACAGTAACCATTGAGTAACTATTTTTATTTTTTCTTTCATTTTTCTACATAAGGGTTGCCATCGGCCTTTATGCCTTATTGATTCAATGGAGTTCTCATTTAATTAATTTGGCTTTTGGTATAAGACTTTGAGGTTTTCTTTACAAAATTTGGGTAAAATCCACTGATGAGCTATACGAGCAGTAGCGAAATGGCCATATGGATATGCTTTCCCCACAGTAATACATTATAATAAATATTTCATGAGAATATAATGAAATATTTATATTTGAAGGCTATGCCGAATATTATTTATTCTTAACCATATATGTAAATCTAGTTAGTGGAGTAATTCCAATCAAAACAGCAAATATTGCTTGACAGAGAATTAATTTAAGTACTACATACACATAATTTTACATAAAAATGCCATCGGCACTTAATGGGTTAAGCATTTTTAGAAAAATTAATATTTCCTTAAAGATATTTTTAAGAGCTTTAAAATGATAGCTATATTTGTATTTTAAAATTTTTGAAAATTTCAGAGGCCCGTAACTCGGAAAGTATGCGCGAGTTTAAATTTTTTTATTCTTGATTCTTTTTATAATGTTTTAATTCTCTATCACCCACATATTCGTTTTTTAATTGGAGTTACTTCACTGTTCCAACTGATATAGACAGATGAGAGGTAGGTGTAGTTTTGGCCTGCTAGGTCGAAGAACATGGACTAATCTTGCTGATTTCCAATAACAACTCTTTCAAGACTATGTCTGATCGATTTGCGATTTAAATTTTTTCAAGCTGATCTAGTCCCTCGGCAAACTGGATTTTAACACTAACACGGACAGACAGAAGGACATCGCTCAATCGACTGCGCTATTATGCATAGAAGTCAGAATATACACAGGTGCGTATTTCTATAAGCGCACGCATTTTTTATTTTCTTTGTGTTGCATAATTTTCCTTTTTAACCATAAATAAAGATAACGGGTTGCAACGAGTCAATATAACGGAAGTTTTTTTTAAACAAGTAATAAAAATATTTTGTAATTTACTGTTTGCTTTTTTGAGCAATTATAAAATATTAGTGCTTACTTCAGTGAAAGATTCCTATAAACGCAGGCAGTATAAATTAACTTAAAAATTTTTAAAAATCATAATATTACGTACTGTTGAATTCTTTTAACTAAATGTAAGTTTTTAATGCCATTATTTTCATTTGTATTAAATATTAAATAGGAGCATTTCTAAATGATCAAGAAAAAATTTAAATAAATTTTTTTGCGCTCAAGAATGCTCTAATAATGAAATTTCGCGAAAAATTAAACGTTCGAAATGATATAATAATAATAATTTGATCAAACATGAAGCCGCCTGATACAATTTAAATGGCACACAAATAGAATCGAAACTTGACCCTCCTGTTAATTCCAAACACGTGCAACACACATTGCGAACTAATAATAACATAATGTAAGCCAATGCTTAAACAACAACACAAAGAAAATCGTCTGAAATTTGCACGCAAATAGATGAAGTGGACTAATGAGTGGAATAAAATAGTTTTTTCAGAAGAAAGAAGATTTAATTTGGACGGTTCAGATTCGAATTCGTGCTCAAACGATATTTGAATGCCGAAACGTAATTTTGGTGGGCATCTTTTTGCTCAGTTGCAAGAGCAACTATTTGTTTTGTTCCAACAAAGAAAAATAGTACAACATATACCGAACTCTTAAAAGATCTCAATTATGGATGCTAAAATGGATAAAGATTGCATATTTCAGCAAGACAATGCGGCAATTCACGTTGAAAAAGAGTCCAAAACGTGGTTCCAATAATATAGTATTCCGTTGTTAGACTGGCCGGCTTGCAGTCCGGATTTAAACCCGATGGCGATACACGGTAAAATTAAGAATTAAAGAAGTGTGGAATGAAATCGATAACGATTTATTAAAAAAATTAAAAAAATTAATGCCGGACCGTATTTTCGAAGTAATTAAAAAAAAAAAACGGACCAGCTACCCACTATTAATAAAGTGAAAATGTATAACTTCTTAAAGCGCGCTTATAGGAAAATGCCCATCGAAATTGCATTAAGTTATTTAAAAAATAATTAAAAACTAATAAACTTGAATTTAATTTTGTTTTTTTTTTTTATTGAAAGTGAAGACAATATATATTTGTTAAATGAATTTATAATCCCTCAATTGTGTTTTAGTTTCGTTTTTTTTAGAGCTGTTTCAAAAGAAGTAACGTGCGTTAATAGGAATATGCATCAGTATATACAGTTTGTTAAAAAAATGTTTTCAAAGCTAGAAAATTTTAGGAATTTCTATTTAAAAAATGAAAAACAACAACAAAATCATTTTCTTTGAATTTTTTTTTCTATGTAACTGTTTTCCTGTACGTTGGCGACAAAAAGGCGCCGACACTTTGAAATAATAATAATAAACATAACAACAACAATGCTACAAAATAATTTTACACACTATGAATGGTGTAAAAAAAATGTTTTAAAAAAACCAAAAGCAAAGAAGATCCGTTATTTTTTAGCACATTTATTAAATGTAAGTTCCTTTTAAGCATGGTAAGTATTGTGGATAGCATTTATTCTTGAAATTACTCCTATGCAAGCAACAAGTTATCACACAGTTAAAAATACACAATGCCAGGAAAACGACTGAGCAAAGATATTACACAGCTAGTGTATTTGAATTACCATAAAGGAAAGTCTCACAGAGAAATTTGCTTAAATGTTCTCCCTTAATCTAAGGACAGTATATAATGTTATAAACCGTGCGGAAAAAGAAGGAAGGCTTGAACCACAACCAATACCAGGCAGACCAAAAAAGTAGATCGGCGCATTGAACGAAAAATTTTGAAAATTATTGACGACAATCCACATTCCAGCACTAGGGGAATTGCACTTCAGATCAATCGTGAATGTGATATAAGTATCTCCCATCAGACGGTCCGAAACGTTCTGCAGAGCCGTAAATACTCTTCAAGAGTCGCCAGGAAAAAACCTCTTCTCTCCGCGCTAAATATTGAAAAACGATATAAATTTGCCATTGAGCATATTTCTTTTCCTCCGGAGTACTGGGATGATGTAATTTTTTGCGACGAGACGAAGGTGATGCTTTACTATCATAATGGACCTCAAAAAGTTTGGCGCAAGCCCCTGGCGGCTTTAGAAAACAAAAATATAATACCCACGGTAAAATTTGGTAAATTATCTGTAATGGTGTGGGGTTGCATTTCATCCAAGGGTGTTGGCGAACTAAAAATATTAGAAGATGTAATGACGAAGAAAGTCTATCTGGACATTTTAAGAAACGAGTTGACTGCCAGTGTTCAAAAATTCGGCTTAATTGACCGAGAAAATCCCGCAAAATTAAAATATAAATTTTACCAAGATAATGACCCAAAACATAAATCGTACGTTTGCAGATCCTGGTTGCTATATAATTGCAGAAAAGTAATTGATACCCCGGCACAAAGTCCCGACCTAAACCTAATAGAAAATTTGTGGGTCCACCTAAAGAAAAAAGTCGGAAAAAGGTCCCCGAAAAACAAAGCAGAATTAATAAGATTTATAAAAGAAGAGTGGGAAAAAATACCCGATGATTACAACATACCAAAACTGATACATTCAATGTGTAAACGATTAGGAGCTTTAACTGATGCTAAAGGAAGACATAGAAAGTAAGCAGAAAGAAATCTTTTTTTTAAGCATATAGAAAAAATTTTTTTACTTATTATATAATTTTGAAAACATTTATTTTACAGCGTGCAAAGTGAAGTATTTTTTATAGTTACAATTTTTTTTGTTATTGGAATAAATTTAGTTTTTTCTTGTGAAATGTGTTTAGAAACGTCTAAAACAATGTAAATAAAAAAAATAATAATAAATGCTATATATTTGACCTAAAAATAAAGGTTTATCTTAAAGTTTTTAATATTATTTGATTTTGAAAACACTTTTTTTACAAACTGTATGTATACTTTATGTGGGCGGAAATAGATATCGTGGAAATTACAGACGTAATGAGAAAGTTAGTTTCACCCTTTTTCCAATTTTTGTAGTGAAGGGTACAAAAATGAAACTTAAGCCGAAAAAGTAAATTTTTATTCATTTATAATCCACAGATAAAATTTATTCTAAAAGATAATAGATATTTTCAATACAATAGTAAATTTTATAAAAAACAGAAAGGATTACCGATGGAGAACTCACTAGAAACAAGTATTAGGAAGCTTAGTATTAAACCAATAATATTGATTATATATGATTTATTTTGTATAATATCAGACAATGGCATTGGTAATTTACTGAAAACTTTTAATGAATTTAATCCTTATATTAGGTTTACAAAAGGGATAGAATGTGATTTAAAACTTCCATATTTATATACTTTAATTATTAGAGGTGTAAATACTTTATTAATAGTTTGGGTCAAAAACTAACGGCTTCTGAAAGAATAATTAGCTACTACACCAAGCAAAGTGAATGAATTATAATAAATGCATCTAAAAATTTAATAGAAAGGATAAGTGATATTGAGTTTGACAGAAAGAATGATCATTGAATGAAAATAATTCTCTTTTCAACTTACAAATAGATTAATAACACAGTATATAAATAGGAATATAGCCGCGATCATTAGCCTATATTAAATTAATTCAAGCGGCAAAAAGAAAAGCTGACCGCAGCCCGTTGCGCATGCAGCTTATATTGGCCTTTGACTATTATTCGGTGTTTTATCTTTTGTTTTGCTAAATAACCCTTTTAATGTGTGGTGTGTATTGTATGCCATTCTATATTTAATACAGTCAAACCTTTTTTATTTCTCTAACCGTTCTGAAATTTCAGGTACATAAATTAAAGGCTTATAAATCCTTATCAGAAGCGACAGTCCCGTCTGAAAACAGCATGGACAGAAAATGAGTTGCGCGGCTTAAAGGATCAAGATACATCCGATGAGTACCTTATATCTGACTACTATACTCGAATTCAGGCGTTGGCGCTAAAGTAGATAGACATAATGGAACATGAGCTTGAAAATCAAGGCGCAGAATCTACAACTGTGTTGCAGCATGTGTATCGAATCATCTGGTGCTGCAGATGGTCACGACGGTTTAATCAGTCGGTCGACAGCTAGAAGGCCTTCATGTGCAACCTGGTCAAGATAAGTACTATTATGATGTAAAAAGGCCACAAGCACCCAATTATGGAAGCAACTGGAAAGGCCTAATAATGAGGTGTTGGTTATAATTATGATTCAGCCAAATATGTCCACCTCGAACAAGCTTTCCAGTCACCAATCATTCAGCTTACCACAGCCAATAATCAACACCATCAATCAACCATAGAAACCATGGCTAGACCACCTACTCTACCATTACCCACTATCACCATAACCAAGTTCGATGGTGATTACATGAAGTGGTCATCGTTCTCTAACCTCTTTAAAAGGATTGTTCATAAACAACAGATGTCTGACACTCATAAAATGTGGTATCTAAAGAGTAACGTCATCGGTGAAGCAGCGAACCTGATTAATCAACTCGCTATTACTGCAGAAAATTATGAAGCTGCTTGGCTACTGCTGCAGGATCGGTATAACAACAAAAGAATAATGGTGGCCACAGAGGTTCGAAGGCTACTTGACCAACTATCTGGTGCATTTACGTAAGGTGCTATTAAGCAATTGCTCCATACAACGAAGGATTGTTTGTCAGCCCTTTCCAATATGGGACTCCGAATTTCGTCTTTGGATCCTCTTTTAATTCAAATACCAGTTAAAAAGGTGGACAAAATCGTGCATACTCAAAATGAGCAATCGATTTCCAACCCAAAGGACCTGCAAACAATAAGCCAATTTCTTACCTTCCTCGAGAATCATTTCCACACTCTTGAGGTAATGCGATACAAAGAGAAAACAGTTCCTACAAGGAAAACATGTACGCTTACAGCATAACCCCGGCACGATAACTGACGATGCATATGGTGCAAGCAAGACTCTCATCCGTTGTATCGATGCAAGAAGTTCATCCAGCTAAGCCCAACAAACGTACTTAACCTAGTACAGAATCATAAATTATGTGTTAACTGCTTTTATAGTAACCAATGTGGAAAAAGGCATCACACCCTCGTTCATTTGGAACCAATACCACAATAAAACTTAGTTTTTCTAGTCAATACACCAACAGAAGAAGCTGAAAGCATGGCTGTAAGTTCCGTAAAAACAACACCCTATGTTTTACAAAGAACAGCATTGATTAAGGTCAAGGCAAATGGTGTAGAAACCGAATGCAAGGCAATTCTCGACTCGGGATCACAAGTCAACCTCATTACGAAGAAATTATTCAGACGGCTAGAAGTTCCAGCAAGGGCTACCATAAATTTTAATCAACGGCATTGAAAAAAACCGCACCAAGGTACAACACCGAGTCAACATTGCGATTCACTCCCGATTCAACAATTTCTCAACCCGGCTAGAGGCATTTGTATTACCACAAAGAGTTTCTCCCCAACCCGCTTAACTTCTCACAATAGATAAGTGGTCGATTCCCAACAATATAGTACTGGCTGACCCAACCTTTAACCATCCAGGAAAATAGACATATTGTTAAGGGCGGAATATTACCACCAGTTATTTGCTATAGGAAAACTCAAACTGGGTAATGAACGCCCAATATTATAAAACACAACTTTTGGCTGGATAGTATCAGGCAAGATATCTGGTAAACACTCATCATCAGCAATATGCGGTATTCTAACTGAAGAGGATAAAATAAATATGGCTATTGAAAAATTTTGGAAACTCGAGGAGATCGCAGACAGCAACAATTATCTCCTTATGACGCACAGTGTGCGACATATTTTAATCAACATACTACTCGTGACAAAGAAGGACAATTCGTAGCACGACTTCCATTCTCTGCTGAAACATCGTTATTGGAAGCTTGAAATTGTATTGCCTTAAACCGAATCCTCTCACTAGTACGTCGATTGTCAAAGGACGCTTCACTGAAGGAGCAATATGTGCTATTTATGACAGAGTATGAAACGATGGACACATGTCGAAAAATAGACGAAGTAAACGGGCTTAAATACTTTGTCCCTCATCACTGCGTTTTACGGACTAAAAGCAACACCACTAAATTTAGGGTGGTCTTCAATGCTTCTGCAAAAACAGCATCAGGGAAATCACGATATGATACTTTGCATACCGGGCCACCACTACAAAATGAACTGTTTACGGTTTTTGTACGATTTCCGCTGCCACCTTTCGTGTTCACTGCAGACATGAAAAAAATGTACCGACAAATATTGATCCACGCCAAAGATCATCAGTACCAGATAATTCTGTGGCGAAGTAATACCTCTGAACCCATCAGTTATTTTCCATTGAATACAGTCACATATGGCACTTGGCCAGCTCCATATCTGGCAATCAAGTGGTTAAAGGAAATAAGCAATGACAATAAAATCCAGTTTCCGCAGCAGCCAAGTTTATAGAACAGAATTTTTACGTCGATGATGGATTAGGTGGAACCGATAGTTTGAACACAACCTTAGAATCTCAACACGAATTTCAACACGTCATGGGTAAGTATGGGTTCCATTTAAGAAACTGGTGCGCAAATCATACCCAACTGCTTCAAACATCCCTAGTGATGATCAGGAAGTCAATCTTAACTTCTCAACAGACAAAAAGGATCATACAGAGATGTTAGGATTAGTGTGGCTACCGAAAAATGAGCTACTTAAAATCAAGGTAAACATACAACCAATCAAAGCGGTGATTACAAGATCAGTCAGGATTTAGCGCACATTTTTGACCTACTCGGGCTACTGTCCCCATTAGTCGTCAGAGCAAAAATTTTCGGTTACTGGTTAGTTAGTTAGTTAGTTAGGAGTGGCAGCCTCTCGAGACGAAGCTCACTTGAGCACAAACGAATGGCCCGTTGTGATACCACAAAGAAGGCGGCATGACTCCCATTACCCAGCCGAGAACCATGAGGATTCACGGATGAACTTCGCTATGTCCCTTATAAAGGGGGATGATAGCTCCGTCAGAGTTCCAAAGAAAGGAGAGCCCAGAATTCTTAGTCTTTTTTGAGCCAGGGATTGACAGTGGCACAGGAGGTGCAGTACGGTCTCTTCCTCATCCTCCGAGCCACAACTGCGGCAGAAATCATTAAAAGGCAGACCAAGTCTTTCCGCATGCCTCCTATTAGACAGTGTCCAGTAAGTACAGAGACCGTGATACTTATGGATTTTCTGTCCAGTTTGAGCAGCTGCCTGGTCCGCTTGAGGTCCAGTGTAGTCCACAGTTGTCTGGAGACACAGCAGGAACTTTCATCTACCCATAATTTGCGAGCCAAATTTAGATAGTGGTTCTTTATGGCCATTTTCACCGTTGCCAGAGGAATTCCAATGTCTGGTAGCGGGGAGACATTAGGAAGCAATGTGCCCCGTTTTGCGAGATCATCGGCCTCACAGTTGCCCTGGATATTCCTGTGGCCAGGGACCCAAAACAGGTCAATCTGTGAACGCTCCGATAAAGTGTTCAGTAATGAGCGACAACTCAGGACTAGCAAGCGCCAGCAAGCGCCCTGATTGCCGCCTGACTGTCCGAAAATATCCGAATAGCATGACCAGAAAGATCGTCCCCGAGCGCTATTTCGGATGTTTTCAGAATGGCCATTACCTCGGCTTGAAAGACGCTACAGTAGTCAGGGAGTCTGAGGGAGAGTCTTAGTCCAAGATGATTGGAGAAGATTCCGCAACCGACTCTGTCGTCCAGTTTCAAGCCATCGGTGTAGATGTCGACAGTACCACTCACGACCACTTCGTTACGGACCCAAGTCTCCCTATTTGGAATATGGATCCGAAACCCGTGGTCCAGAGCGGGAGTAGAAGAGATGTAGTCCACCATTGATGGCAGTGGAACATCCCGATCGATAATCTTAGAGTGCCCTATGTCCAGCCTGAGCCAGCGTGAGAGGGCATTAAGTCTGGCTGCACAGCATTTAGCCTGTTGCAATGCCAGAAGTTTGGTGGGTAACCAGTGGAGAAGAGCAAACAGAGCCTTTGTCGAAGTAGTTCGAAGAGCCCCAGTAATCAAAATGGCGGCTGTTCTCCTGACCTTGTCAAGAGGCTTTTGGTTGACCAATCTCTCAAGAGCGGGCCACCAAAACACAGCACCGTAGAGAATATTTGGCTCTATAACTGCCTTGTAGAGCCAGGAGATGATTCGAGGCTGAAGGCCCCATCTTGGTCCTAGAGCTCTCTGACAGAGATAGAGCGCACAGGTCGCCTTCCGAGCTCTTTCGGCAATGTTTGCCTTCCATTGAAGTTTGGGGTCAAGTATTACCCCAAGGTATTTCACACTTTTACTTACACTAAGCACAATGCCATTCAGCCTAGGTGCAGTAAAATTCGGGATCTTGTATCTCCGTGTGAAGAGCATAACCTCCGTTTTTCCGGGGTTAACAGTAAGATCAAAATCGCAGCACCATTTAGACAGAACATTAAGCGAATAGTTCATCCGTTCTGTGAGTGTTGACAGGTACTTCCCAGAGACTGCGATAGCAATGTCATCAGCATAAGCTATCACCCTATTACCCGTTTGGTCCAGTTGCCGTAGCAGCGTGTTGACTGCCAGATTCCAGATAAGGGGAGACAATACGCCACCTTGTGGAGTGCCCCTTTTCACTACCCTTACAACGTGATCATTTCCCAAGGTGGACGTGATGATACGTGTCTTCAGTAGTTGCGCAATGAATCCCACCAGATTTGCATCAAGATCGCGATCCAAGAGGGCCTTTATAATGGCATTGGGGCAGACGTTATTGAAAGCTCCTTCTATGTCAAGAAACACTGCAAGCGTAAAATCCTTATTTGAAAGGGACTTTTCAACATCGGATAATAACACATGCAGCGCTGTTTCCACAGATCTCCCTTTCGTGTAGGCATGCTGCGAGCTACAAATTAGCGCGGGATTGATGGAGTTCCTGATCTGAAGATCAAGAATCCTTTCCAGCATTTTGAGTAAGAAGGACGACAGGCTTATGGGCCTAAAGTCCTTGGGTTTAATAGGAGATGTCTTTCCCGCTTTAGGGATGAAAACAACTCGGGCTACACGCCAGCCCATTATTTTTGGCCGTAAGGGTAGCGTCGGAATCTCCCTCAGACAGGAGTGATTCCTCGCTTTTTGCCAGGTGTTCGGATCCGAGACTCATTTGCCGGAAAAAGTCGCCAGCAAACTCAGATGAAGAGATGACACTTCTTGTGTCATCCGACATGTCTGAACCGCACATGGAGGCCGGAGCCAATTGTGAAGGTTCAGTCCGTCCGGCGGTAACCTCTGGTACCAGAGGTTCCGTGGGAAGTTTAGAATTTTTCCCTATATTATCCCCCTTATAGATCCTGAGAGAGATCGAGTCGAAACCGTAGTTGATCTCCCCCTTACAGGCGTTAAGTGGGGCGAGGGACTCGTCGTTGATGACAATGATAGCGTCACGGAAATGGCCCTTTGGCTCGCTTACTTTAGCGACCTTCCAGTCGGCCGTAGGCAGCTCTTTATTGCTGAGTTTAATCAGCTCCAGAATTTCATCCGGAGTGGAGGGATCTGCCGGGATTCGGGCGAAGGATCTTGGACGGTTCGGAATCTGGTCTTTGGATACAGCTAAGAGCTTAGCACCCGACCAGATTTCACCTAGGCTGTCAATTGCCTGCTTGTACAGGTCCGCTGAGCGTTGATCAGCACAAGCGATCAATTTAACATGCCCCTGATACCAGCCCGCATCACGGCATGAGGGGTAGGGGCCAGGATGGGCTGAAATTATGTCCTTATAGACACTGCGAAGAGCCGCTTGGACTAACCTCTAATTATCTGGAGATATAGTCCCGTCACTTTTACTAGTGTCTATTATGGCCAAAACGAGGCTATCCTTAACTATTTCGCTAAGAGGACGTGAGGACACCGGTTTGGATGATAAAGTTTTTGGCCGTTTAGGCAGTTGAGGGGCTGACATAGCGGTTTCCTCAGCCGACCTTTGTCGTTTCTGAGGTGCCAAGTTAGGTGGAGGGCGAGACTCCAAGTTCTGTTTGGCCCATTTAAGTTTAGTCTGGTCCTTTTCAGACAAAGTATTCGGATCTTGCCCACCAAACTTTTGCAGGATCCGGAAGGCAGATCTCCTGGTCCTATACGCCCGCGTCGACGCGTTGATGTGTGCACGAGAAGAGGAGGACGTGCTAGGGCCCAGACTACCAGTTGTTTGGGCTGGCTTAACCAATGCCCTTACATCAGTAGTTGGACCAATATGCGGGGGAGCCCCTCTTTCACTCTGTTCTGTAGCAGGAGTGATTGTGGTGCTCAAAGGGGGCATTACGCAACCCTTGGGGATTGCGGTGCGGGATGTCGAAGCAGACAGCAGAGTCGCTGCGCCCAGCTGTGGTCTGGAGGTAGAGGTCACAGACGAAGGTTGTTTGTGGATTGCCGGCTTTTGCCGTTGCAATACAACCGGCTCCCTTTTAGGGTTGGCCTTTGTGGTCTTTTTTGTATTTGGAATTAAAGTTTTGTCCATATGAAATGGGTCCCCACTCATAGCCGCTATCTCCACCCGTATGTGTAGTCAACTCAAAGGTCCCATGGTTATCTATGCAAGCAGGGAGGCCATGCGAGGGTTGGCACCAGCCTTCATGGGGACAGGTGCTCAGAGCCAGACCGTTGCTAATTGGGAGTAAACTCAACCAAACCTACATTACCAACTTAACGGTGACGGGTATCGAACGTACTATGAGGCCTGCCAGGGTTTTAACGGGACGGAGATAGTTATGACCTTAAACTGGAGCCGTTCCCACAAGGTTTCACCCCGGTGTTACTAGCTCCAGAAGCCATAACCACCAGCCCAAGTCAAACAAAAACGTGCCGAAAAATCGGAAGAAAGGTCCTTGGACAGAAAAAGGTCGTGCCAGGGGGGGGGGGGGGGGTATAGATCATTTAGCGTTACCCAGGATGCACTACGTGGAAGCGATCTATGTTACTGGTTAAGGAAATAGCAAATGCATTTCTGACTTATGAAGAAATGAAAACAGTGATAATAGAAGTCGAAGCAATTCTCAACTCAAGACCAATTGCATCATTGTCGAGCAGTCCAAATGACGAGGCTATATTCACGCCTGTTCATTTCTTGATTGCTGAACCCCTCACGGCAGAAGTTGACTTAACTGCACAATCAACTTCAAAAACACTTGCCAAATAATGGGAATTAGTATCGCAAATAAAACATCAATTTTGGAAACGGTGGTCCTAGAATTATCACAACGAGCTTCACCAAGGGAATAAATGGCAAACTAAGTGCCCAAATATGCAACTAGGAACCATAGATAAACTCACCGGTCATGACATGACGTCTTGGATAGATAATCGGTATACATACCGGTCCAGACGGAGTTGTCAGAACAGCAGATGTCAAAACACATAACGGCATCAATAAGCGAACAATTCACCTACAGGAGCCTCTTCCTCTAGAGTCACCAATACTGACCGAAGACAACAAAGTAACGGACTACGACTCAATACCAAAGAGAAGTAGTTCACCAAACGACGCAAATAAATGTGCACCGCCGCGAAAATGTTGTGCCTTATCCCCAAAAAGCCTGTTGATGCTCCTAGCACTATTCTTTCCATTTGTTGTATGCCACCAAGTAGGTTTAACGCAGATCACTAGCAATCCTGGCTTACATTTTGAAAATATTGGTCTATTATAGCAGAATGGAAACTTCTTATAAAGAAATGCAGCTTTGAATTAAGGAACATCTGTCTTGAAAAAGGCCTGCAATAACCTGTCCTTCAATAATCATTGCGATGGTCTACTAACCCATTTCCAAACGTCAAGAACGAAATGGAGTCTAGTCTGGTCTGGTAGCGAATTTCTTGTTTGGAGTCCTTTATTCAAGATGTGCAGAAAAAATTACTAACACTATTAATAATATGAAATCCAGTGAAGACTACTTGCATAATTTTCTGCAGAATCAAACGTCGTACCTAGATTCTACTCTTAATCTTATGAAGCAGTTTGAAAACCGTAAGCAAATCACCTTCGACAATATCAATTTCAAAATAAGCCAACTATTGAACTTGACAAATAATGACAATAATCATCGATCGCAGATCGTCCTCTGACTTATCATGGTCGAATAAGCCCAATTCTACTAACTCCACAACAATTTTCTGCTGAAGCTGACAATATAAAAGTAAACCTTCCAGCTTATCTAACTTTCTCAGTCATAGATATCATTCATTTGTATGATTTAGTGACAGCCCACGCAGCAAACCAACACATTACCTGCACCTTAACCATCCCATTATCACATCAGAATAAATACGATTTATTTTATATTACGCCGGTTCCGCAACTTATATATAACTCTTTAGGTGCTGTCGTACCAACTTCTAAAATGATGGCTGTTAACGCTCATCGGGACGAATATTTCCCAATGGATAATACTAAACTCCTGTAACGCTGTAATGTATTTTCAATAAAGTGAAAGACAAAGGCGCATTTATGAATTCAATTATAATACTTCTTTATTTACAAATTTAAAATGCTTATGTACCACTAATGAGAGGAAATAGTAGGGAGCTTGTCTCACGGTTTTACAATCGGTTACAAACCGTTTTAGAGATATTCCATTATTGTTTACATTTAATAACTTATACAAATATTAAGTTTTGTGGCTCCTTAAGTGCATAGGTAGCAAAGGTATAATATGAATATTTCATAAACAATTTTATTTTGTCATACGAATGCATTTATGTGGAAAGTAAAATAATGTAATCATGATACATATAGGTAAGGTAAAATAAGGCAATCACAAAATGATGTAATCATGCTTCACCTCCCTTTTTTACAAGAATGTTGATATAACAATAATGTTTTATGGACATTCTTTTACAATTTTGATTATTATAAAAATAAAAATATTCTCTTATAACTCTGGTTGTTTACGTAATTATAAAATGTTTTCTTTCATATATTTTTATATTAGATGCGTTGCAAAAACATTTTTTTTGTTTATTATTATTTTTATTTCTTATACTCATAATTTTTTTAATTTGCATTTATTGTAATAAGGTTTAAGTCTATTTTTTGTACTAATTGTTATTTTTTGTTTTCTTATCTTCTATTGTTACATTATTTCTTATGTCTATTTTCTTAACTTTATAAGGAGCTTTGTATTGTGTGTCCAGCTTATTTATGTCCTGGTTCATTCCTACGTATAAATTAGTCTCCTGCATTAAGTTCGTAGTTTAGTGTTTTCTTAGCATAGCTTAATTTCTGCTTAAGTTTACTTCTATCTAATAATTGTTGAGCTGTCTTATATGCTACTTCTAACCTTAATTTTGCCTCCTTGGCATACTCATCTATATTGTATAATGGTGTTATTCTGTTTATTTCATTAAATTGATGAAAACTATTTGAAAGTTTTGAGAAAAATTGTCCTAAGTCAAGGTTCCGTTTAGTAAACAAATCACTTATTTGTATATATGTTACTATAGATTTTTCTCGTTTTATGTAGCATCTTCCGGGGGAAATCTTTAGTTTATAATATTTTCTGATATCAGTGTTGTTTAAAGGTACATATATACTGGGCTCATTATTATTATTGATATTATTTTTGTTAGATTTATGCTGTTATTAGATATGCTGTTATTAGAAAAGGCGTCTGCAACATAGGTATCTTTCCCCTAAGGTATTCAACCGTGAAATCATATTCTTCGAGATAAAGTCTTATTCTCGTTAGTTTTGAACTAGGATTTTTCATGGAAAATAAATAAGATAGTGGTCTGTGATCAGTGCGAACAAGAAAATGTTTACCATATATATATGGTCTGAAATGTGTAATAGCCCAATGTATAGCAATTAGTTCTTGCTCAATCGTAAACTTGTTACTTTCACCCTTAGTGAATGGTTTTGATGCGTAAGTAACTGGAAGGTGTTTTCCTTCATATTCTTGAGTTGGAACTGCGCAAGAAGCAAATTTTCTTGCATCTGTTGTTATACAAAATTCTTTTGAAAAATCAGGATATTGGAGCAATGTTGGGCTCATTGATGCTTTCTTAAGGTACTCAAATGCTGTATCACATTTTTTTGTCCATTCGAAAAGCATACCCTTCTTGGATAAATTAGTTAAATGCCTTGAATATTACGAAAAGTTTTTTATAAATCTTCGATAATAATTACAAAAAGCTATAAATCGCTTTGCGCTATCGGCATCTGTCGGTGGTGGATAGTTTTCAATTACGGAATATTTGCTATCATCTTGAAGTATTCCCTTATCTGTACATATATGACCAAGTTATGTTACTTCTCTCATAAAAAATTAAGATTTTTCTGGGTGTAACTTAAGATTATGTTCTCGACATAATTCAAAAACATCTTTCAAATTTGATAGCATATGTTTCTCAGAGCATCCAAGGACAACTAAGTCATCCATGTATACAAAAGCTTGGTCTTGTTTAAGTCCACTGAAAGCAAGTGTCATCATTCTTGAAGTGAATTTTGAGCTATTTTTTAGACTTGTGTAGTTCATAAACGAACTAGTTTATTTAACCGATTCCATCGATTGAACTAAGTTAACTAGTTCATTCTTTTAAGTACACCTAGTTCATTTTTGAACTATAATTTTTAATTAAACTACCAGACAAGATAAACTAGAATACATAGCTGTGTTTCCTTGTTGACTATTTACGATATGAAATTAGTGCTGCCAAGCGTTTTATTCATTACGGCAATGCTATGGTATTGTTGCCATTATATTTTGAAAATAACTTTTAAACTAAAGAAAGCGTTTGAACTAAAAGTTGAAAGTGCGAACAATAGTCAACATAACATTTGAACTAAGAGAGATTTTGAACTAAAAAGAGCCTTTGAACCAAATTTTGAGCTAGCTCATTTTCAAACTTTGAACTAAAAAGAGCGATCACTAAATTGAACTATGTGGTACAAGTCTACTATTTTTAGACTGTATGGCAGGGTTGTAAATTTGTAAAAGCCATTGTTTGTTGAAAATGACGTTAAGTCCCTTGAGTTTTTTATCTAGACGGATTTGATGAAATCCTGACATAAGATCTAAGCATGAAAAATATTTTGCTCTTCCTAATTGGTCTAAAATATCATATATTTTTGGCAATGGGAATTTATCTGCTAAGATTTCTTATTTATTTGTCTATAATCCACTACAAGTCTGCATCTTTTATTTTCTGAATTTGGTAATGATTTCTTCGGTACCAATAAAATTGGACTATTGTGTTCCGAATATGAAGGTTCTACTATTCTGTCTTCCATTAATTTTTTGACATCTATTAATTTCTTCTTTGTGTGAATGCGGTATTCTATAGTTCTTAATGTATACTAGATGTGTATCTTTACCTCTCACCTTTGTTCAAAAAATTATTAGTGGTTATCGTTTTTGTTTCTAAACCGCAAATATCACAATTTGAGCTGCAAAGTTCTGTCGATGAGTTATTAAATTGTTTAGGAAAATTCTTCTTTAAAATTTACAAGACTATGGCGTCTCTATGTTCTTGTTTCATAGAATTTCTGTCTTATATTTTGTAGTTTGAGATGTTTTCGGTTTTTATTTGACTTTGGTTAATTTTGCTAAAGTTGTAATTAGTATTAAGTATACGAATAAAAGCTCTACTTGTCCTTACTAATGTGTTTGCAATAAAAACTCCTGGTTCTATTTCTTGGTTTGGTATTAGTTATTCATTATTTAATGATATTAATTTAATTTGGCGTATGATTTCAGATTTGGAGGTAAGATTATATCTTCACCATTATTTGTGATTGGTATTTCTATTGGGTGCGGGGTATTAAAAGGGCGTATGATAAGGTAATCAGAGTCTTTATTAAAGTCTAATATACAATTATATTTTTTTACGAAGTCCATGCCGATGATGCCATCGCATGGAATTGGGAAATCATTTTGCACTACCTGAAATTTATGTGGTGTTAAAAGTTTTTATATTTTAAATCAAAAAATATACTTCCTATTGACTATATTTTACCTTGTCTTATTCCGCTTAATGTTGTGGATTTATTAGTATTTATTCGATTCTTCTTGAAATGTTTTATTTTTATTAGTGAAATATCGGCTCCTGTGTCAATTAGTAAGGTTACTGGATTGTTTGTATTGCTTATTCCTATTTGAACAATGAAACATAAGTTGAGGTTCAAATGGTATACCTTGTTATTTATTGAATTGGTCTTAGGGGAAGATCCTGGTTTTCCGAATCAATTTCATTTGATTCTGTTGCTCTAACATAATTTCTGTTTTTACAGTTGTTGTTAGGTCTTTGTCTATAATTCTTTTTGTACCTAGTGTTATAATTATTAGTGTTGTTATTGTTATTATTTTTTGGATAATTATTTCTTCTATGGAAATTTTTGTAATTTGTACGGAAATTATTATTCCGATTATTTTGTCCCTGTCTGTAATAAGGTATAGCATTCTGTTGGCCTGTTGCTTCTGTGCAACTATTGTTAAATTTACTAATAGCATCATTCATACTATTGAATTGCCTTTCTTTCATGATAAGTTTTACCTTATCAATAGACCAGTTTTAAGAAAGTGCGTTTAAAGCAACTTGTGTAGAATATTTGACTGCTAGGTCGCATGATAGTCCGTGTGAAATGTATGCGTTTCGCAGGGATTTAGTCAAGCTTTCTATTTCTCTGCAGTAAGTGTTTGCAGTTTTATTATTTTGTTCAATATTCATTATTTTTTAAGTCAGAACTTCTACTGACTCACCTTTGACCGAGCTAGTTTATTAGTTTATTAGTTGTTTATTAACTCCGTTATTGTATTTTGATTATCAATTAAATTTTTTGCATTGCCCTTAAGTTTTGTTTTAATGAGGGATACTGCAGTTGAATCATGTTCACCCGTTATTGTGTTCACTAAATGCTGTGAACCAATAAATGAACGTAGGTTTTCCGATTTACCGTCAAAGTCTGTAACTAGCTTAGAGGCTGTTTTTAAAAATTCTGTTATTGTTTGGGTCATATTGTTTTTAAGGTTATTTGGGGCCAATCTTTCTTCTTCCCTAGAATTATTATCAGTATTTGTAACGGGTAGTGTTAATGTTTTATAGTCGATTTTGAATGTTTCTCTGAAATTATTAGACACTTCAACCTCTATTTGAAATTTACTAAATAAGTTTTTTCCAACATGAAAAGAAGCATTCTGACACGATTTTGAAGTTTTCTTTTGTTAATCGCTTTTCTAGGGTATTTGCTAGGATTTTAAAGTTTTCTAGTTGTAGCTTTAAGATTGATAAATGCTTAATGAGTGTTTTATATTTAATAGAACGATTTTGGTTAAAGCACTTATAAGATTTTGGGAATTCAATTTTATTTGTCGAAAGTTTTGTAATATTTCTTCCCATTTCATTGTTTTTTTTAACATGATCCTGAGATAAGGATCGCTTAAGATATTGTCGCTTTAGGGAGTTTTGATGCCATTGCAAAATCTAAAAAACCACCTCGCCTATCGCGATGACAACTAAAATAATCAGTAGAATATTATTAATTTTTGGGGACTCAACTATTTCAATCTCGTTCGCTGTTACCCATTATATTAAAATAAAAAAATTTAATGCGAATCAAAAAGAGTACGATTTTTTGTTGTTTTATGATTTACTATTACTTTGTTTAAAAGAAAATTTCTTAAGCAAATTGAATGTTTTTACATTTTTTTAACTTATTGTATTGTAATCTTTCGTTTTTATTTAAATTTAAACCGAAAGGTGATGAAAGTTATTAGTTTATTAAGCTCTATGCTTAAATAGTTACAATTAAAATTAATAAAATAGAAACTGACAAAACAAACTTATCATAACTTTTAATATGTTCTGGAATTCTGCTGCTGTTATTGGTATTGCCGCTGCTGATGATTCCTTTTAAAACTGCTGCCCGGTTCCTTGCATATCGGGTGTTGTTTTTCATCTTTATAATTTGTTTTTTTTTATGTTTTGGTTTTTCGTTTTTATTTATTCATTGAATTTTTTTTAAGTCAAATTTTTATTATTGATAATTTTGAATTTTTCAAAAAGTTTCCCTGTTTTTCAATGTTGTTTTTTGGTGTAGTGTATGTGCACTTATGCGCAATACTGTTATAGTAAGTAGATGCTCGTATACATATGAGCAAGACAGTATGTAGCATAAAACCAAAAATACAAATTGTTCAATAAAAATTAAGTAAAAGAAATTTATGTGTGGTCAGCAGAAAATGCAAGTTCAATGTTTGAGAATATTTTTTTTATCATGAGAATTTGGATTGTAACCAAATATCATTTTTGTTTATAAATTGTTTTTCAGCAATATTGTATCAATTCTTTTAATTTTATGAAAATGCTCACCACTAGAAAATTGTACTATATAAGTAGCTATTTTTGTCCAATAAAATCAGAATTAATTTAGAAACTGAATAAATCACTTCTCTTTTGATTCTCAAAAAGGGCATTTTAATGCTCGGATAATGCGGCAGCAGTGCTAAGATAATACTGAAACTTTAGGGAACCAATTCTTTTAAACATTTATAAATATACACATTACATGGCGATCCTGCCGAATTAAAAAAAAAATAAGAAGTCCTGCAAATTTATCTTAACTACCACATTTTTAAAGGAGGTCCTGCAAAACAAATTTGACCCTGCCAAAATTATTTCTCTTGTTATCCTCCCTAATTAATTACAATTCCTTGAATTAAGTACTAGATTTTAAATCCTAATCCTGCTTAGAATCTTAACAAAATTTTAAATGACAACCAAGGAAGAAATAGACGAAATATTTATAAAGTGGGAAGAATATATTCCACAGCCAATAACAGAAGAAACGGAACAACCTCCACATTACATACCAACTCCCAAAGAAGCGGGTCTAATACCCATCACAATTCAGGAATATAAGAGGCGACGGGGATTAAAGAATTTTGAACAAAAACAAGTGGCCCACATACCAAAAAAGAGAGGCGGCAAAAAACGAAAATTTGAAAAAGCTTGTGCCGAATTGCAAAGAGTCATTAATATAAGCCAGGGCAAACAAAAGAAAAAACTAATACAAGAGCTAAAAAACTTAAAACTACAAGGTTGGAAAAACAAATGTTAGAAACCTTTGAAATCACGGAAGAAGATAGAACAAAACAAATAATAGAGAACATAAAATGGGTATAGCAGACACTAAACTTGAGCAGACATCAAACACCTGTGCAGTAAACGATAATATAAAAAAGAAATTTACTACTAATGTGGTGACAAAATAAAAATATAAAAAAAATATGATAAAAATATATATATGGACCAAATCATTAAAGAACTCTAAAAATTAATAATAAACGCAAAAAAATCAAAGGGTAGAAAATATACAAAAGAAACAATACAAGAAAAATATCATATAGTTAATGACTACGGTAGGCAATTTGGAAAACTTGTAGGCAATTTATCAAATCCACTTAAACAGAAAAAATTGATGAATTTAGAACATTAAATAAAACTACAATCGAACTTTTGAAAGAACACGCAAATATCAACAGTTCAAACATGTCGAATTTTGATAGCAAAAAGCCTCGGATACAATTCCGATATTTGACGGAAAACATGTACACCTCGATATAATTCTATTAATGGTAGAAATGATTCATGATGAACTTAGCGAACAGGAAAAAAAGAAATTAATAAAATATTTTACCGCTATGAAACTAAACGATAGGGTAAGAAGTATTTTAATGACACAAGACATACCAACTACACTTAATGAACTAAAAGCAACACTATCCAAATATTTCAAATCAACAAAGACAGCCGGTAGTCTTCATTCCGAAATCAGAAATATTAAACAAAGAGGCAATGTATCAAATTTCAGAGAAAAACTAAACGCACTGATCTCAGAATTAACTATAGTACAATTCAGTGACCTAGAAGATAGTTCGAACGAAGTAGCACGTTCTACAATCAGAATGATGAACGAAAAATTAGCACTCGAAACATTCCAAGAAGGTTTACAAGAAAATATAAGAATAGCAATAGTAGCAGCACAACCAAAATCATTAATACAGGCATGTGAAATAGCTAGTACGCAACAACGATTATTACAGACAACGAATAGGTTAGAAATTTTTCATATAAGTAAGTAACAGACCATAGACCCCTTTGCTCTATTTTCGCATAAGAATCCATCCTAGAAGCTGACCCGAATTCGACTTGAATTAAATAATACTAACGCAGATGGGTTATCGCGTATTGAAATAAACTCAAAGATATTGAAAGAAATGATTCTACTCTGTGTTGATGAAAAAGAAAGAAAAACTCTGGCAATAACACATAACATGCTTAATAAGAATAATAAAAATAAAAGAAATTAAATTGAAATAAAAAACAGGAATAAGAATTACATATCTCAACAGGAGACTGATCACCTCCATATGTGGAAATGTACATCAATAAATGATATAAAGAAGCTTCAAAGAATACAATTTATTTATGAAAATAATGAGAATAACATGCAAAATGAATATATTGCTAAAATTACACGCGTGATATGCAATAGAAGCAAGAATCCAATGTTTTCAAAAACATTTATGGAGAAACTTTTATTGAAAATAAAGAAATTGAAGAATAAAAAGTACATACTATATGATAATGATGAAATATTTAAATACATACCGGTAGAAAAATTTAAAGAAGAATAAAATAAATTAAAAAACAATGACGTCGATATAATAATACACAGAATACCAAAAAGAGTAAACGATTACATAAAACAATACATACTAATAGAAGAATTTCATAACTCACCTCATAGTGGACATTTCGGAATAAGAAAGACCTTAATCAAATTAAAACAACGATTTATTTGGAAGGATATGAATAAAATGGTTAAAAATTATTTTAGAACATGTGAATCATGCCAAAAGAATAAACAAATGAGACATACGAAAGAACCCTTTTCAGTGACAGATACACCAACAAGTAGTTTCGACATTGTAGTAATGGACACAGTTGGTCTCCTAAGACCATCAGAAAACTTTAGATATATACTCACAATGCAGTGTGAACTAACGAAATATGTTATAGCTTGTCCAATAGTATCAAAAGATGCCAAAACAGTTGCGAAAACACTAGTAGAAGAAGTTATTCTAAAATACGGGTTGTTTAATGTTCATAAAACGGACAGAGGCACTGAATTTACCAATGAGTTAATGAGAGAGATTTGTGTATTATTAAAAATAAAACAGAATTTCTCGACGCCTTACCATCATGAAACTTTGGGAACAATAGAACGCAATCATCGTGTTCTGAATGAATATTTTCTAAATTTCGTAGAAGACAATAATTGGCATGAATAGATACCATACTTTGCTTTTGCTTTTAACACAACTCCCAACACAGATAATAATTATACACCTTTTGAATTAGTATATGGAAAACTTCCAAGACTGCCAAAAGATTTACAATCTAGAAAATTATTTAAATGAACTTAAAGTTAGACTTCGTTACTCATTGCAAAGAGCAAGAGAAATAATATTAAAAGTTAAGAGTAAGAGAAAATTAGAATCCGAAAAAAAACAGAACAAAATATAATTAAAAATAGGAGACCTAGTTTTAGTAAAAGTTGAAAATAAGAAAAAACTCGATCCTCCATACAAAGGTCCATATAAAATATTACACTCAAAAAAAAACTTAAACTAAATTAAAGTGAGACATGAACTTAGTATTAATATATGAAATTTTCTTGAATTTAGTTTAAATTTATTTAAAAATAAGAATTTATACTAAGCTGTATGAAACTATACTTGTTTAAAGTACAAAAAAAAAAATATATATATAAACTGAAAAATATCACACATGTTTACTCAATTTTTCTTACTTTAATGAATTACAGTTTTACTTAACCTAATGATAAATGTTCACACATACATAAAACTCTTTCCAATATTTAGGTTTTTTTACATTAAAATCAGAAATTTTAAGTTTGTATTAAAAATGGAAAATTTAGTTAAAAGCGTCCTTAAATATAGTCAAACTTAATTCAATAACTTAAAAGAAGATTATGGATTTCATATTTTTCTGACCACTTTCTCTTAAAAATAAAGAAAATACACTGAATTGTTTTACTATTTGGATGAAAAAACAGATCGTAAATATCATGCAGATTACTAAAATTAAGGAAAATTTTACTTGATATAAGAATATTTAGTTGCAATACTAAACAAAATTATATACATATATATATATATATATATATATATATATATATATATGAACTAAGTTTTAGTACATTATAGTTTCTTGTAATAAGATTAAATTAACTAGAAAATAAGAAATAAGACTTAAAAACGCGACATTTTTTTTCTAAATACTTTAAATTAAATTTAAAAATATACATTACCTTTTTCATTCAGTACAAAATATTATAATTACTGACATATATATACATATATATATATATATATATGCTAACAATAATATTTTTATTTTTTGATAAGATGAGTATTTTAAATGTTTTCATATAGAGGACAAATTTTAAAAAAGACAATCATTCCTCAAATAGGGTAGAACTTTTTTGACCACACTGGGTTCGATGGATTAAAATTTACATGAAGAAACACATCAAAATCTAAAAACACCTTTTTTTATGAAACATATATGAGAAAATTTACCCAACTAACCAGGGATGCCAGATTATTTTGATAAGAAATCGGCATTATGCAAAAAACATCGCCTTTCAGTTAAAAATAAACGAAAACTAAAAATACCAATGTTAAAAATAATAAAATATGATTTTATTAACTAACAATAACAAACCAGAAAATTCAGTGTTAAATAATGGTCACAACATATAAAATAAAAAATAAATAACATAAATTTAAATAAAAACAATCGTTCTACAAATAAATTGGTTTCGTTATTGGTCAATTGGTTGTATATAGTGGAAATAATTCAATATTTCTGTATATTTATGGTCATTAGAGTCACTTAATGCAGTTTTATATAACATTTCATAAGGTTGATTTTTTTCGAATCTCTTCCATTAGATTTGGTGACAAATTCACAAGCGGTATTTTTCACTTTTCTTGTTATTGATTTTTTTTTTAAATAAAGTTCTACTGCAACATTCGTTGTACAAAAAAAAAAGGATTTTAGTGATGGCCAAAAGTAACATTTCTTAATAAAAGAAACAACGGTTTTACCGAAAATTATAACAACAGTTTAATATATACTGGCGGAATTAATCCAATTAATTTAATAAAGTTACCGAGCCTTAAGAGTTTGTCGAAAAAATCGGCAAAATGTCGATGAATCGACAAATATGGCATGCCTGAAGCAAACAACTAATACAGAGAGCGGGGATGGTGAAATAAATAAATTTGGTACTTTTTTGGTTCTTCCTAATTTTATTTTAAATTATTTTAGATTTTCTATTTATAATTAATGTTTTTGTCAATTTATAGAAAGAAACACATTGCAATTTTATAATCGCAGATAAATTGACTAACTATCAGTACTGCAATGCCTTTAGCAACCATTTGTCTTCAAATAAGTGTCAGGTATTTGAACTAAGTTATTTAGTTTTTCATCAGCTTTTCTAAAATTTGGAAAGATGTATTATTGAATAAAAACACTTTTTATATTTTTAAGGCCTTATTCACAAAGAATTTTTTTATAATAGGTTTATAAAACAAAATTTCCATACAAAATTGGTTTTAAAACCTGCAACAAATTTAAAAACTGATTGTGAATAAGGCCTTTAGTATAATTAAAAAATATATATAATGCACGAAAAAGTGTATTTTGATACTTTTAATATGAAGTAACGTAGATATTACATAAATATTCTTATATTAGTACTTTTCGAATTTTTGTTCCTTTTTTATACAATTTACATAATACCTTTGCCATCTTTGGAAACATTTGGCAAAAAGGAATAACTGTAAACAAATCTTATGTATATCAAGAATAATAAGTTTGGTTTTTTTAATTGTCAGTAAAGATTTAAGCGGTGAAAGAAATGCAACAAGAGTGGAAAAAGTGTTTTAAGTGCAAAATTAATAAAAAAAATTGTAAAAATAAATTTATAAATTGTGTGGTTATAAAAGGTAAGCTTAAATTTGTGTTACTTATTATATCATTGCGGTATACATATGTATTTAAAAATTAAAACGTAAAAAGTGTAATTTAAACACACAGTAATATTTCGGCATTTTATATATTAAAATTTGGAAAAAGTCCAGCTTACGTGCACCGCTCCAAAAGAAAAAAATCTTTCCTACGATGTGTAAAATGCAATTCTAAGCAAAAAATGTTAAGTAAAAAATTTAGCGCCAACCCTTAATTCCGGAGTTACCGGTCTCCGAAGTTTTCTTATTTAATATGGCATATATCGAGTATTTGATGACAGAATGGGACAATATTACAAGGTAATTTAACCGGCTTTCTAATTAAACAGAAAAAAGGTAAAAAATCTGCTATAGACAAAAAAACGAATTTTTTCATTTAAACGTAAAGATTTTCTTCTGTGGTATGACCAACACCGGCTTCGCTTTCTAAAGATGTCCTGTGTAGCCGGCCTTCGGCCAGCTGCAAAGATTTTCTCTTCTATGGTACTGCGTAGTCAATATGTCACATTATACGTAAAAACTTTGGAGGTTCGTAACTCGGAAACAAAGGGTTTTTCCGAAAATTATTTCTTAATATTATTTGTTTAAAATTACATTTTACACACTTCGTATAACTTTTTTTTGTGAAGTTACGTTTAAATGAAAAAAAAATAGTATTTTGGTTTTTATCAGATTTTGTCGTTTTTTCTGTTCAATAAGTAGCCGCTTAAATTATCTTTCCAGTTTTGTATTGTATATTAATCGATATACATACAATACAAAACATACCCACAACAAAATTTTCAAAAAATATTTCATGTACAGAAATGATGACCCCGTTACTGTTTTGTTATATGTATGTACATATAGATTATAGTAATAAAAGTTTATATATTTACAGAATTTGTGCTATGGCTAAAAATTTTGAAGAACTTTAACATTGTTGAAAGGAGAACAGTTTATCCAAATTCTTGAAGGTAAGAAAATCATATGTATATAAAACAATACATATATGTACATATATAGTATATATTATATACTGTAAGCGTCAAAATAAAGTTTACGAAAGCATTTGTTGTAACAAGGATTTATTTAGTCGTTCTATATACTATTCAATTTTATACTAAACGAGCTTGGAACTATAGAAGTACTTAGCTAGTTCAGTTTTATACTTTGAACTAAAATGAGCGGTCACTAAATATCGTATATTAAAATAAAGAAATTAAAACTAATAAAAATAAGTCTGTACAGTTTACTTTGAAACCTACAGACAGTACATGTATTTAATATAACGAAACATTGAAACCAAAATTTTTAAATTTACAGAACACAGTTTCGAAGCTAATAATTTAAAATATTTGAGTAAAACTTGCTTAGACGACATCATTCCAAAAAATTTGTATGGCCCTAGATTGGAATTTGAATATCATTTAAAAAAATGGCAGGAAGACCAGGTATATTTCTATTTTATATAATTTTTGATATATTTAAATATTTTTCTCGTTATTTTGCCCAGGGAATAATCAGTAATATTAATACCAAAGAAGTTCAGAACCAATCTGTAACAGAAATATATTCTAACTCAACAAATTTTTTGCAAATCGGTTATGACGAGGTATGTATAACTTTAAAACCTTACTCATAAACAAAATAATATATACGTATATTCAATTTAGATTTCAATTGACAACATTTTAAAATCGTCATTAAATGGAAAGCAAATTCTTTTGTATTTCCAAAAAAATAAAAATTTGAATCCTACGTATAGAAAACTGATTTCAAGTTGCATAGTTGAATATCTTATTGATAATAAAATTTCCTCAACCCCTAAAACATTTGAAAGAATTGCTTGCCAAATAGTAGATTTCTTTCCAACTGAAAACAAAGTAAGATATTGTTTTTTTTTAAAGATGAAAATTTATTAAAACTCATTTTTAGGATATATATTTCATACCGATCAAAGGAAGAAAGCCTGCTGGTTATTTATACAGCAAATATCACAACTCCATCTCAAAGTTGAAAAAAGAAGGCGTTTATGAAAGTTCTTTTGAAACGCAAGATATCGAAGAAAGTATCTCTTGTCTGCAAGACACTTCCCAAGGTATTATCTAGTCTAATATCTAGGGATATTTTATGTGATATTTTTATATATTTTACGTAAGTTTTATTTTTACAAGTTAAAAAATATTACAGTTGAGCTTTAGTGAATAAGGAGGGAATGATTTTAATTGGTTCTGTTTGCTGTAAGGTTCGGAATTTACACTAGGCCATTGAATTATTGGTTTAAAGAATTGTAGATGCAGGTCATAGAACAATTGCTCTTATCAATTCCCATTTATAATCTCGCAAGAGGGTAGGTGGATTCACATTTAAATCTATAAGATATTTGTTCTCTAGAACAAACCAATCTTCTGGATCTAAATGATTTTTACTTACTTCAATGAGCCAAGGTCACAAATGTGACTGGTAAATATACGATAGCATATAACAGACCAAAGCAAGCCTGTTTATTATTAAACCCCGATTTATTCAGCTACAGGTTATCCCAAGTACATCGTTTTACTTTTTAAACTTGTAAAAAATAAATTTACTTACAGTTCAATCTTAACAATAAGACTAGTGCAATTATCTAACCTCATACGATGGGTATTTTCTAAACATTCAGATGAAAATTAAATATTAAGCAAAGACTGGCTAAAATACAACGTCGAACCTTTAGATATAGTGATGCAAAAATGGGAAGAAACGTTTTCATTAAGAACAAAGTATATTAAAGAACACCATAGCTTATTGGAAATTTTGGAAGAATGGCCACTTTTAAGGCAAACATTTGGATATAAATTGGTTAGTTATTCCACTACCATTTTCAGTATAATAGAAATCACTTTACATATCTTATAGATAATTGCCGATTTTTCTTTGCAATATCCTGATAAAGTTAATTTGATATTTGAAAAGTGGGAAGGTTTTTGCAACCCGATATTGGAATTAATACAAGCGCAAGTTAAAAGTTCCGAATGCTTAGAATTAATAAAGGATTTAAAAGCATCTCAAAATAACTTTGGTAATTTTTTATTTCTATAAGCACAAAACTTATTTTTTTCTTATTTTTTTTTGCGTGTATAATTCTAACCTAAGAAGATAAAATGTTATTAAAACAAAAAAAAAAAATATTTAATACAATTCTTTCAGAATTAAGAAATATCATAATTGTTCATCTTTTACATGCTTTGTTAAAACCAAACTCCAGGAAATGCATAATCAATGAAGTCAATCGAAAACGAAAATTTATGAAGACAACAATTGAGGATTCAAGAAATTCATTTTTATTGTGGGCTCCAACATTGATAGAATTAAACACAAAAATTAAGTTGTTAATTGATGATACATACAGCAAAAAACAAACCCTTCAGCCAATTATTTGTTCCATTGGTAAATCTTTATTTAAATTAGATGATTTTTATGTATTTTATGGTAATGTTTTTTATAAGCTTCCTAATTTAATTACCTGTATTGACGTGGCTTTCAAAATATTTTTCGTCCTTACCTTAAAATATCCTGAAGATTGCAAAAATGTCTGGCTTTTTTTTCAGCAACATTCTTACAATATAGACGTAAATAGCACTGAAAAAAGTACCGTTTTAGTAAGCGTTTTAAATGACATTAAAGCTGCAAAATAACCACTTTTGAAAATACAATTATAACAATTTAATATAATAAGTATTTAATTATTAAGCTTTTCAACAACTATATAACTACTTAAAAAAATGGATATGTATTGTTTTGTTTGTAAAAAAAAAAAAAGATTGTTCAAAACTATTTTGCCATTTAAGATATTTACATCAATTGTCATCAATCAATAAATACGAGTGTTGTTTTTCAAAATGTTTTCAAAAATTTGGTTGCTTTAAAGCATTTTCGAAGCACATGAAAAATGAGTATTCGAAAAAAGTTCAATCCGAAAACGAAGAATTAACACCAGCTTGTAATAAAGTTGTTCCAATTGAAAATTCTACTTTTCTTGAATCACCAATTATCAATGTGAATAATAACATTTGCGACACCCACGTTCTCTCCGATAAGATTACTACACTCAATAATATAAATATGGAGTGCATATTTAAAAGTTCGTTCAATTTGTCATTAAATAATTATGCAAACCAAAATTTCTCAAGAAAGGAAGCTATAAAAATGCAGGCTAATATTAAACATAATATTACTCACCCCATTAAGAATGAATTACAAAAAATTATTTCAGTATTAAACTTAAACAATTTATCCCAAATTAAAAATAATTTAAATCAGTTAGTAAATTTTTGCGATAACCCTTTTGAAAACTTTGATAGTGAGTACAAGTTTATGAAAAGATTAAAATCAGAATACCTTTACGAAAGTCCGCAAGTTATAACGTTAAACAATGCCATTAGCAACACAGTTATTAACCACGAAAATGCACTTGATGAAGTTGCAACGAAAGGAGTATTATTTCCAATTAAGTTTCAAATCAAAAAGTTTTTTGAGTTAGACGGTATTTATGAGGAATTCGAAAGAAGTTTAAAAAACTTATCAGAATGTCCAACATTGAAAAATTTTTGTAATGGTAAAATTTGGCGAAATAAAACAAAACAGTTCTGTGATAAATTTGTTTTACCTTACTTTTTATACTTCGATGATTTTGAAGTAAATAACCCACTTGGTTCTCATTGTTCAAGCCTTATGGCCGTCTATTACTCATTTCCAACAGCTCCAAATTTTTTAAAATTTAAATTGTGTAATATTTTTATTGCTGCGTTATTTAAATCAAAAGACGTCAAAAATTTTGGAAATGACATATGCTTTTTCTCACTTATTGAAGTTTTAAATGACTTAGAAAAAAACGGTGTTGAAATTGTTACAAAGAATGAAAAAAAAACGTTATTTTTCAGCTTGGGTCTAATTGTGGGAGACAATTTGGCATTAAATAGTGTACTGGGGTTTTCACGCTCATTTTCATCAAAATACTTTTGCAGAATTTGTAAAGTTGACAAAGAACAATCTAAAACTCTTTTTAAAGAAAAGTTTGATAACTTGTGAAACTTATCAAACTATTTAGACGACTGTATTTTAAACAGTTTTGATAATACAGGCATAAGAGAAAACTCAATTTTCAATAACATAAATCATTATCATGTTACTGAAAATTTATACGCTGATATTTTACATGATGTTTTCGAAGGAATTTTAAATTACGATTTATGTCATGTTATCCTTTTATTCATAAAAAATAAATCGTTCGATCTGGATCTTCTCAACATAAGAAAACAAAACTTTAATTATGGAGAAACGGAATACGGAAATATGTCTCCTGAAATATAAATTCATCACTTAAAGGCATTTAAACTAAAGATGTCGGGCAGAGAAATGCTAACATTCGCACACTATTTTCCGCTGATAATTGGTGATTTAGTAGATGTAAAAAGTAAGCTGTGGGATTTCGTAATTAACTTAATTGAGTTATTAGACTTATTGCCTTTGGCAGACTTCACAAGCTTAGATATAATAAATTTAAAATCCCATATTGAATATCACAATAAAAGATATGTTGAATTTTTTCAGATTCTTTAAAACCCAAGCATCACTTTTTAAATCATTATTCTAGAATTTTAGAACACTCTGGCCCGTTTATATTTTTGTGGACTTTTGGCTTTGAGTCTAAACATAGACAGTTGAAATCGTATACTAAGAATATAACTTCAAGAAAAAATATATCTTTGTCCATAGCTATAAAATTTTGCACTTCATTTTCAGAGTTTATTCTTAAATTTGAACCAACAAAATTTATTCTTGGTCAGATAAAGTACAATATCGAAAAGTCTCCATTTTTATTTGAAATACAAAAACTTCTAAACAGTAGTGACATAACTGATTATAAATGCTATAAAAACTTTAGCCATTGTGGCACATTGTATAAAGCTGGCTTTATAGTATTTTTTCATAATCCTAAATTTGAGGCATTTAAAATTCAAGAAATATTTGTACAACATAGCAATATATTAACTCTTTGTCAAAAAATAAATGTTATATCTTATGAAAAAAACCTTTTGTCATATATTGTAGAGGAAAACTCAGACGAGCTTAAAATACTTTCTGCTAAATCCATAAAATCTCCTCCTATTCACCTAATTAATTTAAACAGTAGGGTATACTTAAGACCAAAATCAATGTTATAATAAAATTACAAAAAAAATTAAATCGTAAGTTATTTAAATTAGATAACTAAATCTTTACTTCTCTTATAGAAATTCGACCATTTGTACTACTTTACACATGTGGACCTTTATATATATTTATATCCTAAATAAACCATAAAAACTATATGCATACTTTTGTAAAAGTGTTTAAATTTATGTAATATATTGCTTAAATAAAAAATGAAGTGTTTTTTTTTTTATTTAAAATTGTTTTTTATTTTAAATCATATAGAAAAAATAAGGTACCTTTTTATAAATCCCAAAAATGATAATTTAAAGGTTTTATTGTTTGTCTGGAAAAATTTTACAAGCAAGAACATGCAAGTGCAACAAATATTAGTTTTTTAATAGAACTGTAAAATAATTTTCCCTTTTAAATAATAAATTCCTCCCTTTAAATATAAACAGCTTTTAAAGTATTATATAATTTTTTTTTTATGTAAAGCTATACTAAAATTTAATAAATTTTTGTAGTTAAATTTAAAATTCGTAATTATTTTTAAATAAAATTGTTGTTAAAATTAATAATTTTAACTATAATTAAGAAACATATAATGCCTTTTTAATTTGTGTTTAGTAGCTTTTTTATTAAAAGGAAGTTAACTACTTTCTTGATACTCGAAGTAATAAACTTGTTATTATGAACACGATTAAAAAATCTTTCCTTTTTGTAAGTAAACTTAGCTTTAATAGCAAAACTATTTTTTTTAATTTAAATTTTTTTTACTTACTTTGAGTACAAACAGATACCCAATTTAAAAAAAAAAATTCACTAAGATCAAAGTATACTAGAACATAGTTAAAGCTTAATTGTTATGAGAAAACTCTCATTTTATAATTATAAATTATATAGAATAAATTGGGATCATTTTAACCTCCGCTAAGAAATGTTCGACTTAAAAGAGAGTCAAAGACATTGTTAGAAGTAGAAAAAATTAACTTAATGTTAGGAATACTTGCAAAAATGTTCAACTTAATATTATGAAAAGTTTACTTTTTTTCTGTAAAAGTGTACTCAATTGTATTAGAGATTTTACTTGCGCAAAGGAATTTGCGGGCACCAAAATGTATAATTTAAGTATTTTTGAGTAAAGTATTACTACATTTTAGTTTTTGCAAGAACGTTTTTTTTTACTGTTTTTTACGAAAATTGTATACTTAATTTAAGTAACATTTTCTTTGGAGCCAAATCGTGCCTGAATTTCTTTAAATTTAGTTAAATTAACTTAAATTTAGTAAACTTTTTTTTGAGTGTAGACATATATAACTTGAATGCCATCATAGAAATTGATAAATCTAAAGTAAAAAGTATACATAAGAATAATTTAAAAAAGTTTAGTTCTTATTAAAATCTAGTGACTCTTAAATTCATTAAACTTCAAAAAAAAAATATATATATATATACAACTAATTGTATAAGTAAATATAATATCTATACCAACATAAAATAAGAAATACAAAAAGAGTTTAAAACACTTATCCACTAACAGCAGGCAATAAGAAATTTTATATAAATTACACAATAATCCTTAATATTTCTGTTGAACTTTTATTTTTAATAATACCCAAAACCAAAAAGGGTGAGGGTGTAGTGCTTGTGCACTTATGCGCATCACTGTTATAGTAAGTAGATGCTCGTATGCATATGAGCAAGACTGTATGTAACATAAAACCAAAAGACAAATTGTTCAATAAAAATTAAGTAAAAGAAATTTATGTGTGGTCAGCAGAAAATGCAAGTTCAATGTTTGAGAATATTTTTTGGATCATGAGAATTTGGATTGTAACCAAATATCATTTTTGTTTATAAATTATTTTTCAGCAATATCGTATCAATTCTTTTAATTTTATGAAAATGCTGACCACTAGAAAATTGTACTATATAAGTAATTATTTTTGTCCAATAAAATCAGAATTAATTTAGAAACTGAATAAATCACTTCTCTCTTGATTCTCAAAAAGGGCATTTTAATGCTCGGATAATGCGGCAGCAGTGCTAAGAAAATACTGAAACTTTAGGGAACCAATTCTTTTAAACATTTATAAATATACACATTACATTGGCCTTGTGTACATTTGATTTCATTTCGTCATTTATTTAATTGATATATATATATATATATATATATATATATATATATATATATATATATATATATATATATATATATAGGTATATATTTTTTTTTAAGTCACATCAAAAAAACATTGGTCTTGGGCCAATGATTCTTCTTTTTCAGCTGGCAGTAGCTTAGCCTACCGTTCCTCGGCTTCCTTTAGCTCCTGAAAGTCTAGCTTTTTAACAATTTAATATAAACAGGTATTGCTATATGTTATTTAATTGTTTTCAGCTAATGCTGGCAGGCGGATTTATGAATTCAATTATAATTCTTCTTTATTTAAAAATTTAAAATGCTAACATACTAATATAGGTAGCAAAAGTGTAATATGAATATTTTATAAACAATTTTAATTTGTCATACGAATGCATTTATGTGGGAAGTAAAATAATGTAATCATGATACATATAGGTGAGGTAAAATAATGCAATCATAAAATGATATAATCATGCTTCAACACTTGAGCACGATACCTATCTATGTCCGAACATTCAAGCACCATAATTATAAATGTTCTCCAATCTGTCGCTGTGAAATTCATTTATTCAATAATGAGTCTGACTCAACTTGCAACATAGAGTTAATCAGCAGCAAAACTTTATAGTACAAACTTTGCAAAAAGAACCAGTGGCTCGCAACTCAACAGCCACTTAAACTTAGCACAGTATGTAAAGGAGAAAGTAGTTCTCAATTATTGGAAGGAACTGGCGTGCTTACGCTCTCAGCAGGATGCACAACGAAAAACGTTGGGGTCACCATATACGGCTACAAAACTATCACATCAATTTTACATTCATCCCATACAAGCAATGTGATATTATTCTCCCATCTAGTGCAAAATGTGAAGAAGCTAACACAATCCCTGCCATACCTTTCAACTATCGACAACATAAACAGATTGTAGGCGGAAATAAGGGCGCAATTACAAGAGTTACCAACAGCAACAATACATCATAAGGTTCACAGTTTATCCATCAGCTATGTGGGCCTTATTGTCATACTGATAATTAGCCTAATAGTAAAACAAATAAAAAAAAAAAAATACCCAAACCGTTATCCACAGCACCACAGCCGTCACCGAGGTCTACATGGAATATGTCCCTGGAACCAACAATTTAGGCCACTTCAGCAATACTAACCGAAAATCGTTCATTTGCACTTCCCATTTATGTTGCCGATCCCCTTGATAACAATAAACAACAAAAAAAAACCCTTCCCAATATATAATTGTTTTCTTGTAAATAGTTGAAAATAAGTAAATCATTAACTTTAATCCTCACTTTTTGCAGTGTTATATATTGCACATTTTCACTGATGAGAATTCATAAAAAATGAAGACCAAATAAGATATTTATATTTTACAACAAAAGATATTAAGCTACATTTTTGAGTTCTGCGATAAAAACATTTATTAATAATAAAATTTCATTTACTAAAGTAATGTCATATATGTTAATAATTTAATTAACAAATAAATACGTATGTACATAAAATCAAACATACAATTAAATAACACATTTCATTTTCTAAGGAATTTTCATATTTTTTCTAAATACCTACATGTTTTCATTACGTTTTTGCAAAACGTACATTTCTTATAGTTGAGAATGAGCAAATTCACATTTCTCACACATGAGGATGAGCAAAATAAAATTTTCACATTTCTCATCTATGAGCAAAAAAATGTGTACATTTCTCACACATGAGGATGAGCAAAGTAAAATATTCTCATTTCTCCATGAGCAAAACAGAAAATTTATCATTTGATGAAAAAGCAAATACTTACCCTGCTCGTGTGTCAGAAATTCCATAATAAATTCCAAAAAAATATTCCAGACAGGATTTCCTACGTCAATGCATACAAATATAAAAATTGCCGTTCGTAAGTCTTGGTTTTATTGCTTAAAGCAGGAGCGGTTTAAAAGAAAGTATAAACGCATGAGAACCATTTGAATTACCTAGTCTAACAATATGTTTAAATAAGTGGGGCACGTTATACACAAATGAAATATTCATTGACGTATGGCTTGAAAATTATAATAGTTACAGTCCTCGAATTTATGCGATTAACTCTTTTATTAACGTGCACAGTTAAAGGATAAGCTGGTCTTACTGACATATAAAATAAAAAATAATCATTGAATTTTTCGAGAATTACCTAATTAAGGGACTTTAGACTTTGAACTTTATTCTCAAGACTGAATAAAATTATGTAGGATGACACAGTAGGCGTGACCAATAAAAATTATAAAGGATATAGAAATTAGCGTATATTTAAAAAATTATGTTATCTTACGACTTTATATTTTGTACAGATCATACTGCATTTTAGTGTCGTCGTTGAGGTTTCTAAATATTTTTATATGAAAGAATATAATAATAATATAGAAGAATTATGGCTTTAAGAACAGTCATACGTTGATTACACGCCCAAATAGTGGAGAAATCCATCGATCACATGTATACCAATATTCAAAATGTTTCTACTCAGTAGAATGTTATTTATCGGACCATAACCTAATTTCCTGTAGAATAGCGTTGGAAGTTCAATATCAAAATTTTGTTGAAGAAGCTCGCTTTTACTCTGACTATAACAAAATAAAACTACATATTCAAAATAAATTGCCCTTAATACTCCTTACTAGGGATCCGTCAGTAGATACATCTGTCGTTATATCGTGCGTTAACGATGCTGTTAACAGCTTTACTAACGCAAAAGCACAAAGAAGGTGTAATAGAAGCAAAATCACGCCTTGGGTAAATTCAAACTTGTAAAAGTTAATAGTTTATTAAAAAGAACTTTTGAATAAGCGAAGGAAGTACGTGGGAAATGTTGAATTGAAAGGTAGATTAAAAAGAATTAGCAGCGTAATTAAAAAAACTTGTAAAAACTCTATTAACAATTTTTACAGAGACAACTTATATAGTATCCAACAATGTTAAATGAATATTATCTTCAATCAGCAAAGAATTTAAGGCTTCAAATTGTACAAAATTCAATGGATATATGTAATTTTCTAAGAACCTTAATTTAACATAATAACAGATTTCAATTTAACCAAATAGAAAGCGATGAAGTTCAAAATGTTATATCTAAACTGCAAACTGATAAAAGTGCTGGACATGATAATGTATTTCCCAAAATACTTTTGAACAACAAAAATGAGTTTGCTCCTATTATGGCATCTATTTTTAATGACATGGTTAATAAGGGATGGTATACGTTTAGGCCAATTGCTGTGTTGTCGGTAATTGATAGTGTGCTCGAACGAATTGTATATGTATACGTTTTCATTTACATGTTCATTTGCAAAGGATTAGATGAAGGTCACTCTGGAATAGCAGGCATATTATTTGATTTAACAAAAGCATTTGATATCATAGATCATGATGTTCTGTTGTTGAAGTTAAAATATTATGGTATTTCGGGAACAGAATTAAATCTACTGAAAAGTTACTTATCTAATTGAAAGCAATTTGTTCAGATTAATGGTCATAAAAGTTTTTTTTGGGAAGGTAAAGTTTAGTGTAGCACAAGGTAGTGTGTTAGGTCCATTATTATTTACCGTAACCTAAACGACATTAAAAATCTTGGACTTTTTGGAAAACTATTCATGTCTGCTTATGACATTTACCCGTATAAGCATGAAACAGTTGCTAAAGCATATATTGACGGTGCTGCTTCATTAATATCTGAATTTATGACAATAGCTTTTCTTGAATGCAAACAAAAGCCAATTACTTAGATTCTAGTCTCATGGTCAACTTAATGACTTTAGTGTATATGTTGATGGCAAGAAAATATTTGAAACCAACTTTATAAGATATTTAGGGACACATGTACAGAGCAATTCTACGTGGAAGCTACACATTCAACAATTAAAGTTAAAAACTGCCCAAACTGTTGGTATGTTATATAAGTTCAAAAATAAATTTGATGAAAATACAAATTTTTGCAAGGAATGCAAAATAAAGCACTAGAAGCGATATATAACCTTCCTACCACGTATTCAACTGTACATATAAGTAAAAAAAGCTTTATTATCTATTTCACAGGCATAACTAAAACTCTTTCAACAACTTATCACGCAATCTTAAACTACTTATTACTATTTGTAATGACAGGAAGATTTAGAATCGATTTCTGCAACATACGTGATATTTTCGCCTTATGCGAGACCCAGGTATCAGAGGATGCTAATCCGCAGATTTGTGTAAAAAATAGCGTCCATTGTTCTTCAATCCGCACGTACGTTAAATATAATGAGAAACACCCCCACACCATAATATTTCCGCCAGCGTGTTTAATGGTCTTTATAGTGTATTGGGGTAGATGTTCAGTATTCACTGGTCTTCGTACACAGTGGCTGCTTCTGTCAGAGTTAAATAAATTTATTTTTCATTCATCAGAACATAAAATATTTCGCCACTTGCAAGCAGGACAGCTCACATGTTCTTCGGCGAACTGCAACTTATTTTTCCAATGTTTTTTTTTTAAGAAATGGATCTTTTCTTGCACTTTTTGACTTCAAATTATTTTTAATTAATAACTTTCGCAATGTTGAATTTGCTACATCGAGGTTATATTCACTTTTTAGAGCGGAAGATGTCACGAATGGATCCTTTTTTACATAACGTAGAATTTTTCTTTTTAAGGCTTCTGTGATTTTCGGTGTCTTCCTCTTTTTTCGCCTTTGTACACAAATTTTATTGAATTTTCCACCATTTTTTAGAGCACCCAACAATCGCTGCGATTTTTCTATTGCTTTCACCTTGTTTATGGAGATTCTTTGTGATTTCTATACGTTCTGGAGTACAATTATTAGATCTGCCCATTTTGGACTTTCACAAGAACAAATTATAGAAATTACTTCACACTTATCATAAAAACAACACAAACTTACGTATGTATTCTTTTAATTAAAAAGCCAACCTAACTTTAAACTTTAAATATATTACTCTATTTTAAAGAACACTACTAATCGCAGTTAAAAGAAGAATGACTCTAGTTTTTCAAATATTGCCGCGAAAATGTTAATGAAAATAACGGTTTTGTAAAGATTTTTTAAATCAAACAACAAGCATACGGTTGCAATTTAACACGTAACAATTTCTTGAAGAGAAATAAGGAATCTATTTTATAGAACACCACTGTATATATATATATATATATGACTTATGAACTAACTTAAAATAGTTTTACATGATATCAGAGCGTCGTTTTGCGCTTTTCGTTTGTCTGTGCGTACATTTTTTTCTTTTGAACTAATATACACATTGTTCGTTGCGAAATATATTCATATTAAAATCGGCATTGGAATAAAAGATTGAGTAAAATGGACAACTTATCCAAACCTTTTTGGAATTTCAAAAACTCTAAAAAAAAACGGAACAAAAAACGTCATTCTCAAAGCAATGAACTACAAAACAGAAGAAGATGATGTTGATCCTAATTCATAACGCGTCCCGACAAGTCTTTAAAATACATCAGAAAATATCAAAATTATATTCCCACTACCATGTAACACATAGTTAAGCTGAACAAGCACACAAGCATAGTTCAGCTGAACTATGCTTGTGTTAAATGAAAAATATACTATCGATAGAACATGGCTATACAAACATTTTTTTTTAAATGGTGCTATTGTCAAGGACAATATATTTGGTGTTGAATATTGTACTTTTTCAAAAAAAAAAAAAAAAAAAAAAAAACTTGAAGAATGATTGCGTTGATGCAGTAAATTATAATGAAATAGTTAATGAGTTGCAGCAACATGACTCAGATTAGAAAGGCTTAAAAGCCGTGTCTAAAAAATATTTAACCCAAATATAGAAGAGGCAGGTAAGGCGTTATGTAGTAAAAAAATTAGCTTGGATTCGGATGAAAATAGTGTTATAAGTATTAAAAAAACCTTATACAATTTACTTAACTTTTGTATTTTTTATATTACCAAATTTACTTTTTTATATTTGGTTTTTATTTTTAACAAAAAACACTACCAGCTGATCAGAGATGGATAGTCTATATAACTAAGGCTGTTATTGTCATCGTAGTAAGAACGTTGACTACAAACCTGGTTAGCTAGGGTTCAACCACTGTGGCAACTAAAAATTAAAAATATTTTTTTTTCTGTTTAATGGTATAAATACATATTCAGAACTTACCAATACAACATGCAGCCTACTTCGCCGGAAAAGTGAAATAATTAATAAAATGTGTTATTCTTTCACCACCTGCCTTTGCTCTCCTCTATCGCTCAGCTAAAGAATATAGCACGATTATGCTAACTAAATAGGCATTGTTGCTTGAAGTTCTACTTCTTTAAAAAAAAAACTGTATTTTGCAATAATATATGGGCGAACATTTTCTTTATTTTATGTGTCAGTCATCTGAAGCCGGTTTAACTTTAAATAACTTTATTTTTTACTATAGTGTTGAAAAACCTAAAAGCAAGATTTAAAATTGAAGTTATTTCTAAAAGAAACCGACTTTATTGTGTTTCTATAATTATGAGCCAATGTGTTTTACTATGAAAACAAAGACTTTATTTTCTATAGGAAAAAAATTATTATATAATAGTAAAATAAATAAAAAATGAAGGGTAAAAGAATAAAACCATGCTCAAAAGAAACATTTTCGTAAGATTTTATATTTTTAACAAATGAAATAATTATTTCAGCTTAAGTTATCTTAATTCGAAATTTTTATTAAAAATGACAAATAATGCCGTCCTGGCATTTAAGGTGTAAGCACGTGTTCTTAGTCAGCTAAAAAATTTCAATCGAAAAGTTTAGCTCTTTTTTTTTAGAAAAACATACATCAAATAATTCCGATTAGGATTTTCACTTCCTATACGAAAGTATAGGTCGATGCGCAATTTCCTGGAGGTACGTTACAAACATCTAATTACTTGTAGGATACCCTGGCGTTTTAGTTGTTTACCTTTCCCATTTTAAAATTTATAATACAAAAAAAAACATTTAGTTCGTTTTTTTTAAGACAGCAAAGACACACCATTTATGGATCGTTACATACGTCATAAGCATTTTTCGCATATGTCTATTTTAAAGGTACCCATACACGACTTGTTTTTTACATCTGACATGTCAAATTTGTCACTGTAAAACACATACATGCTTCTGTAAAATACATGTGGAAAGTCACCTGACAAAATTTCATTTGATTTCTATTTCTATTTTGATCTGACATCAGCTGTTTTTATGAATCTATGCCGTATGAAAACAATCAACGGCGGTTGAGCATTTGCGGTAGCTTTTAACTATTTAGCAGCAATTATGTAAATTTTGTATCATTATTCAATGCAAACTAATCTTCTTCTTATTTTTTTAGTAAAAAAATAATTAAAATTGACAAGTCTTCAGTAATTCCGCAATGGCAGCAAAAATATTTTAAGACGAATACAAGCCATTTTAAAACCGGACGGCTTAGATATTTGTACAGTAAAAAAGCGAATTAATTAGAAAAGGAAAATATTTTATTTTTGATTATAATTCAATTGCTGTTACAATTGTAATATCACTACACAATTCAATTTTTTTACTTTCTAAATTCATTTTTTAATAATCACTTTTAACAAATGTTGTAGTTTCTAAATCCATTTTTTAATAATCACTTTTAACCAAAACAATCTTAATAAAGGCAAACTCAATACCGATTAATTAATTTACTTTATACCGTTGAGCGATTTGGATATCATCTATTAACTTTTTTATAGCCATTAATTTAATAAGTTTAATTTAGTTAAATTTCTTGCAAAAGTTATACCTATTCGTATTTCTATAAGGATAAGGTGAGAATTATCAATAAACCCAAATTGATGAAAAAATAACTAATCACCTATATATTTCTTTATTTGACGCCAACTCTTTGTTGTAATTACCTTTGAGTAATTATAATAACATCTCAATTAAAGATTGTGACGAATTAATCAAGAGTCCCTTTAGGTCACTATCAAAAAAAAAAAAAAAAAAAAGAGATTTATTATGAATTGATCATACCCCAGTACGTGTGTCAATTAATACACCAAGCTTCGGTCGGCCGCAAAGAATTTCGCCTCTATGGTATAACCTACACCGGCTTTGCCTACCAAAAATGTTCTACATAGCCGGTCTTTGGCCGGGCCCAAAGATTTTCTCTTCTGTGGTATAATTAATACCAGCTTCGCTTACTAAAGATTTTTTGCAAGCCAGTTTAAAAACCGTTGCATCTTACATAGAGTACCATAAAATAAACCTATAATATCCATGAACGTCATGACTCTACGTTGATTAATGTCTATCCTTGGTCGTTATAACATGCCACCGTTACATTCATGTGTACTATATTTCATACTTTGTTAATACATACTTATGTATTTACGTATTTCATTCGTAAAAAGTCACTAAATAATGAGAGGATTATGAGCAACATTTTGTTTAAAATCAAATCAAATTTGTATGAATAAAGGCAGAACTAGATTTAATTTTCCATTTCGTCATGAATCTGCTGATCAGTTTCTGTTGAATGAAAAATATGTATTTGTGGTTTAGTTTGTTTGTTTGAGTAGAAAATATAATTCAACGTCAGGTTACTTAAAGTTGTTTTGTAGTGTGAACGCAAAATTGTAGAAAAATCCAATTTTTAACCGACTTCAGAAAAAGAAGGAGGTTATCAATTCGACTGAATGTTGCTTTGTTTTGTTTGTGCCTTAAGAACTCAGTCATTTCTAAACAGATTTAAAATTTTTCTTTGTAATTTGATAGATTATGCATACAGATGGGTCCCGTTTTAAAAACAGTTTATAATCTTAAAAATTTAATGGTGCCCCCATACAACATACATGTATTTTATGTGTATTATGAACCGTAAAGCGCACTTCTTCAAAAATGAGTATTACTATAGCTCCCAGTAGCAAAAAGTAATAAAAAAATAAATCGAAAAATTAATTAGGTGACGTAAATTAAATTAGGTGACGTAAATTAACTTAAATGCGCCTATCTTTTAAACCGTTATATAGAAACGCTTTAAAATTAAACAGGATTTTGAATATTATGATAAGTATAAACATTCAACATTATAAATTAAAGGGTATCCCAATAGTTAATGTAATTTGATGTAAGTAGCTAAGTTTTTGAACTGTTACAAAAAGACAGCTGAATCTTACAAAGAACCTCCATTGCTAAGTCCGCTATAACAACAAGTATAAAATTTAAATTAAAAAAATAAAGGGTGTTCCCATATTTAAAGTTAATTTACCTATATAGCCCTATCGTTTGAACAGTTATATACAATCTCTTAAAAGCTAAACAGAATGTCCACTACTTGGTCTGGTATATTAAGAAGTATCAATATATAAAATTTTTAATTATAGTGTCTGTTATTTGATATATATGACCAAACTGTTAAGCAGTTGTATACAGTTGAATGAAATTTGCACTAAACTTTTTTTGTTAAGTCCGCTATACCACGTAGCAAGAAATTAAAGGGTGCCACCATAACTGATGTAATTTGACCTATATGGCCCTATCATTGAAACCGTTACAGATAAACTGTTGCAAATTAGACAGAATGCCTAATAACAGAATGTATAACAAGTATAAATATTAAAAATGAAAGGGTGCCCTTAGGGTTGTAATTTAATGTATATGGCCAATCTCTTCAACAGTTTTACTGTGTCAGGAATAAAAAGTGTAAAAAAGAAAGGGTTACAACATAATTGTATAATTGCATTTATATTTTGTTCCACGTTATATAAAAAATCCTGACGCAATCTTTCTCGAATATAATATAATTAAGATATAATTACAGTCCTAAAAGGATATTATTTTAAGTTTTTTTGTAAGAGTTATTGAAGTTCGAAATATACATTTTTGTTGAACTAACATAAAAAATGCAAAAAAAATAAATGACAAAAAACTCATTTGTTTACTAAATTTAATTTTAAATTACAGAATGCCAGACAAAAAGTGTGCCGTGAATCAAGTTCAGAAACTAATGCGCTTTACACATTTTTGGTTTTTATAGTAAGTTTTCACCATTTGCTTTAATTTTCAACCGACTTCAAAAAAATAAGAGGTATCAATTCATCTGAATGTTGTTTTTTATGTCTCTGCATGCAGAATTTAGCCATTTCTGAAAAGATATTCAAATTTTTTCCTTTGCTCGAAATGGTATGTTTACAAACTGGTCCCATTTTAAAATCAGTTCATAATTTTTTAATTAAAGGGGTCTCCATACAACATACATTTTTTTCATGTTTTATGCACCGTAAAGGGTGTCACCTCAAAATTTAAAAAAAACTGCGTACCACTACAGTACCCAATAGCACAAAGTAATTCAAAAATGCAACTTAAAAATTAATAGGTGTCCCCATAGGTGATATAATTGATCCTATTAGCCTATCTTTTGAACCTTAATAGACAAAAGCTTAAAAATTGGAGAGAATGTTGATTAGTATGATCGTTATAGTAACAAGTGTGTATAAATATTCCATTTTATTAATTAAAGCGTGGTGGGCCAAATTTTTGAACTGTTAGAGACAGATAGCTAAGTCGCTATAAGAACAAGTTATAGGGTTTTTCCATAATAAATTAAATTTGACTTATATGGCTCTATCTAAACCGTTTTATAAAAACGGTCCACTACTTCGCCTGATATCATATTTAAAACAATAAATTAAAGGGTGTTACTACAGTTGATGTAATTTGATATATATGAACAACTTGTTAAACACTTTTAGACAGATGGTTGAAACTTAAAAGGAACCTGTAATGCTATAGTTGATACACTTTTGTGTATGTTATCAAACTATTTAACTGTTGTAGACATATAGCTAGCTGGAAACAGTTTAAAGTCTGTTTTTTGCATTAACTACTTAGCGAAAATTTAAGCTTTTTTTGTATTTTCTTTGTTTATTACAAACAGGTGATATATTATTACAGAAGAACTAATCACGATAATTTCAAAGCAGAACGGTACGGAATACGACAACAGCAAAAAATAAGTAGTCTTTGTTTTCCTTAAGGCTTTAATATTTTAATCTAAACTCCAAAAGTGTTTTTAGTTTAAAGTAAAAAGTATTATAATGAATAAAAAAAACATAAGATTTTGGACTTGTAAAACGCAAAAAAGTTCTAATTTTTATAAAACTGTTTAAATGACTAAGGGCCTTTATTTTAACTTACCTGTAACTAAGAATACCACAAAATTATAATTCGTTTAAATAAAAGTAAACAAATAAATTAAAAATACAGCGTTGCCAATACTTTTTTAAGAACCGATTAAATTTGTCAAAAGTAGTCGGTTTTAGTTTTTATATTGCTATATTTTCAATAAATAATATATTTTTTTCTTGCCTGTCGATTTTTACATTTCGTAGCAAAATTTAAATATCAAGGTCTCTCCACGTCTTTTCATAAAATTTTTATGTAGGGGCGCTAATTTTTTTAAACTGTCAGAATTTGATTGATTTCTTAAAACGGCTCAGCGGTAAAAAGTGTATTCAATAATAATTGCGTATAAAAAAGTGAATAGAAAAAAAAGAAAGTAATTGCTGAAAATTTTGGCTCATTAATTTTGCTATAAGCAGAGTATAATCCGTGTAAATTTTTTCTATCCCGATCGCCATTACTGCTAAAAAAATTAATTGATGATGGTCTGCTGTGCTAGATTACGCGGGTAATAAAAAATAAAAATAACAGCATTGGATTGGAGATTAAATTTCCTAAACCATGTATGTATGTGTATGCTGTGCGTCGGATATAAGCCGGTTCCTCCGTCTTTGCGGCCCTTATGGCGAACTGTCACTCTTTAATTTTTTATAACTTTTGAAATAGTTTTCAATGAGCACAATTACTATCAAGAAGTTCAAATGTTCTTAGATTTGGTAGTTTTTTATTTGAAGGATGACCACAAAAAAAAAAAAACATATGTGTATTAGGAACACAGTTTTATATATTTAAACAGCTTTTACCCTGCCTATTCGACCTTATTAATCAGGACATATCTATGTTTCAAATATCTATAAAACCCTACTCCCTTCAAAAGTTTTTCCAATATAAGACAATTGCAGATTATGTAACACCTATTCTTACATTTTCGGAAAAAAATTGTCCACTCAGGTATTTTCATTATTGACAATAATTCCGTTTTAACGGCTACAACTCGTAGTGGCAAAGATTATGCAGTCTAGAGTTGCCTTTGAGATATAACTTTTTTTCCTTACTCTATAGTTATCGATAATGAAAAAACGTTTAATTGGGCTTAAACAAACTGATAACGAATTTGGTATAAAAGTTTACCACACTATATACAAGCAGCTTAGATGGTCATATAGAACGCTTTCACTAGATGGTCTAAGAAATAATACATTGTCTTAAAGCTAATAGGGATCATACTACACTTGATGTTATTAATGAGCAATATCAAATTAATGTAACACCTATTCTTACATTTGCGGAAAAAAATTGTCTACTTAGGTATTTTCGTTATTGCCAATAATTCTGTTTTAACGGCTAGAACTCGTAGTGGCAAAGATTATGCAGTCTAGAGTTGCCTTTGAGATATAACCTTTTTTCCATACTCTATAGCTATCGATAATGAATAAACGTTTAATTGGGCTTAAACAAACTGAAAACGAATTTGGTATAAAAGTTTACCACACTATACACAAGCAGCTTAGATGGTCATATAGAACGCTTTCACTCAATGGTCTAAGAAATAATACATTGTCTTATAGCTAATAGGGATCATACGACACTTGAGAAGCTAGTAAGGGTGTATGACTCATTAGTTTATTTAACGACAAGCAGAAAAAAAATTCTGATCTTAGTTGCCATAACTAGAAGAGAATGCCATTTAGACATACATTGGAGAAAATATCTCTAAAATCCGACGTTTTTATCCACTGTTAGCAGATAAAATTATTGTGCTTTATAAGTAATCGAAAATATTAAACCTCTTATTATTACTAAAATAAGAAAAAATCCTTTAATGTCATTGTCATTTCGATATGCTACAATTAAAAGCAAACGGATTAATTGCAAATAATAATAACCAAGTCGTTATAAACAAGAAGTAAGTAATATAATAAATAAACTTATAAATAATATTATAAATGAAAATTCGATTAAAATTCACAATTTAATTAATAAAAGAATTATAAATTTACAAAATAAATAAGGTTAATAAAAGAACAATTGATAAATGTTGATTGATCCATTCAATCGGCGAAAATCGTACACTTAATTTGAATTTTCTATACATGTAATAACAGTAACAAGGCAATTTCTGTACATAAAATATTTTCTTAAAATTATGACGTTGGTGTATGGTGGTATGGTATGGTGTATGTCGATATGGAATACAAAATACCTACCCTTGGAATTTTGTCACGTAAAAACTGCTGAATGGATTTGAATAAAATTTTGTCCCTCAGAATATAAATTCAAGTATAAAATACTTTTTTTTCATAAAAATATGTCATTTCGTAGAGAAACTAGAACTGTAAAAGCATCCAATTTTAGCGGAATCGAAAATTTAAGACACTGTTTACAGAACCCTACAATAAATGTCTGCAAACATAATTTTCTATATTTTAATGTTAAAAAAGTTAAAAATGATACGCGTATTTAATAAATTAGACGTTCAGTTAGCTCTAGAAAGAAAAGATTCCATTTACATCACTAGAAAAGGTGGTAGAAAACACCGGATTGAATGCTTTTGTACGTTGTTAAAATACAAATAAAAATAAATATATTGAAAATAATTTAAAACATTTTTAAAGGAAAAAGTTAAAGTGCAAAGAGAAGTAGCACTATGGGGAACAATGCCTATATAATCAGTAACCGTGCTACATTCTTTCGGAAAGGGATACAGGAGAGAAAAGAGAGGTGATGAAAGTATGATCATTTTTTAGTTATTTTACTTCTCCGGCAAATTTGCTATGTAAAAGCTCCGACGAAGGAGGCTGCGTTCTGTATTGTTAAATTCTGAACATATATTTATACCATTAAACATAAGAAACATATTTTCCTAACCCTGGCCTATCTGAGTTGAAGTCAAGGTGCTTACTACCATAACTACAGTAACAAAAAATCAATTGTTTGAATTATGATACGATTAAAATTTGTAACAATAATATTTAAGTAATGATAACTGTACACCTATTGTAATCAGAAGCCCAATATCTTCTTGCACCAATTGCAACGCTTGAAGTGTTACAGTAATTGAGAAAAAATTTCTCTGGATTACTACTTCTTAGCAAATAGAATAATACATTAAAAGTAAAATTTTAAACACAACCTATTTGGAATATTCCTGATCGAATTTACCTAAACTTCAGTGACACGGAATGGAGCCCACCGTAAAATCTTACCTGCGATGCTATATCTGACTCCGCTAAATCTCTTAACCAGCTAGCAAATTTTTAATGCATTTTTGTTTCCGAAATTCAGTTTGTGTTCTTTAAGCCACACACATCATCCCTCTAATTTCGAGGCACACTAATATCCAAAGCTGTACATTGCAGAAAGACGGATAAAGAAAAGATTAAAGGCTGACAATGTTAGGTTTACCAAAATGTCAAACCTGGAGTTGAGTTATACAACAAAGCAAAAAATAGTTTCGTTCAAAAATTTCTAAGACTATCTGACAAATCTGTCTCAATAATGGTTTGAAAAATCAAAATCGAGATGTGAAGACTCGCCGTTAAGATCAGGTGGCTAAGTTTCTTTATGAGTGTTGTTGCAAATAAGAGCCTTACAGAGATACGTAGAGAAACTGCACTTTTGAGGCGCTTGAAACGTGGGATAAAAAGATTCCTTATTAGCAGAAGTTAATTATTACTGCGTATTAACGCTAATCTACTACTTTTTAAATACAACTGAGTCTAGCTTCGTTAACTAGTCTCTCTTAAGTTTGTGTACTTCACATTATTCATTATTTATATTATTAAGAAGAAAAACTAATTTGTCATGTAATATTTTAGTTTAAATGAAAAAAACCTTTTCTTTTATTGAAGTAATAAACTTTAGGAATTCCAATAAAACAAAGAATACAAAATTGGGATCAACTTTCTGAAAGATGAATGCAGAACAGTTCAAGGTATTTACGGACTCACTTGCTGGTGCAAATGAATAAGTACTATGTGAATAGCCACTCAACATAATACTTCTAGCTTGTTCACGAATGGACGAAAAGTGCCACTATTTTGCGTGGCTGAATATAAATCTACTGATAAAAACACAGTGCTTGATTATTTTAAATGTTTTGGCTGGGCACTGAAGTAAGTCAGAAGAATTCGGGACATACTCACGTGTTCATATGTGAACCGAATTAAATAATGCATTGAGGATTTTTGTTTCACCAAAAGTCCCTGAATCACTGTCCTATGAGGAAATCAAATATATTTTGGTAAACCACTTTGATATCAAAAAGAATAAGTACGCCAAAAGTAAAAAATTTCGTAAAATTCAACAAGAGAAAAATGAAAGTCTCGCCAGTTACGTATTACGTCTTATGAAAGCCGCCAGATCATGTGAGTATGGAGAATTTTTAAATCCAATGCTAATTGAACAACTACTTTGTGGCTTGAATTCAAGAATTATCTGTGATAAAATAATACCAAAAAAACCCGATAATTTTACAGATGCCTATGGAGTTGCCCAAGCAATGGAATTAACACACCACACAACAGTGGAAATGAAGGACGACTTACAATTACGAGCCCCAAAAGAATTACATAAAATCGGGTACACACCAGTGCAGCTATAACTAAAGTATAAAGAAACTGGTGACACAATACAGAGTCTGAATCAAGTAATACATATTAACAGGACTGAGACTACTGATAAAAAGATAATACCCGTGAATATATATGCTGATATATGCTGAAAATGGAATCGGATACTAGAGCTTCATGCTCAATAATAAGTTTGAGAAAGTTACAATCCTTTTATAATACCATAAGGTTATCTGCGACAAATAAACAATTCAGAAGTTATTCAGGACATAAGTTAAGTGTTTGGGCCGCATACTGGTTGATATTACAATAGGAGCTGTAAACTGTATTTATACGTAGTTGAAAGCGATTTAGACACCCTTTTGGGCCGGGAGTGGATATAGAAGTTTGCAAACGATATAGATTGCCTTCGGCTCTTTTCTTCACTAACTGTATTAAAAGTATTAACACCGCTCCGCCGGAAATGAATCCTTCACATATCAGCAGCTATAAAACTTACTTCAACAATTTGACTCTATATTTAGTACTAAACCTGGCCAGCTAGTTTGCCCACCAGCAAAAGTCCATTTGAGACCTGATGCAACACCTTGAAGGACGCATATATAGTGAAAATAAACAACAAACTAGCTACAGGGTTATTCAAAAAAGTTGAATGGGCGTCCACAACACATATAATACGAAAAAAAATGTTGGTATCAGGATTACAGGTAACTATAAATCTACAGTTAATCCCCGTATGATAGTTGACGAGTATTCAATACCAAGAGTCGAAGACTTGCTTAATAAAATGAAACATGCAACTATATATTGCCATCTTGATATTACTGATGCCTACTCATATCTCCCCATTGATGATGAATTCGCATACATTTTAACCTTAAACACTCCAACACATGGTCTTATTCGTCCAACTAGAGCCGTGTATGGAGCTGCGAGTATATCGGCATTGTGGCAAAGACGAAGGTGGTATTTAACAATATATCGAATGTAATAAGTTTTTTCGACGATATCCTTGTGTATGCAAGCTCGTTTGATGTTATGATTTCTTCTCTTAAGCTGCTTTTAAAACAACTTCTGAGCCAAGGTATTCGTTTAAACCGAACAAAGTGTGTTTTCCCTACACCATCAGTAGAATTCTTTGGGCACCGAATATATAAGCAAGGGGTACATAAGTCTGATGAACATGTTGAAGCTGTTAAAATCGCACCAAAAACATCGACGCCAGAGGAACTACAATTATTTTTAGAAAAGGCGATTTACTATAACGCATTCATACTCAATTTAGCCACAACAGCCAGACGCCTAAGAATATACTGCTAGAAAAAATATTTAAATGGACTGAAGATGGTGAAAAAGCATATAACAATATCAAATCAACTCTTATTTCCCTCAAGTTTTAACAACAGGCATCGGAGCAGTTTTTTCTCATAAAATGCCTGACGGCTTAGAACGGCCCATTGCGTACGCGAGCAGAGCTCTGAGTAAAATGGAAATAAGCTATCCGCAAATGGATAAAGAAGCACTTTTCATTGTATGGGCAGCAAACAATTTTTTTAAATATCTTTATGCACTACACTTCACTCTAATAACGGATCATAAGCCACTTGCCCAAATTCTGCACCCTTCACAAACCTTGCCAATACTGTACGTTAGTCGCATGGCAAATTATGCTGATTTTTTAAGTAGTTTTTATTCCGACGTGGTGTATAAGCTGACTAGACAGCACGTAACCGCAGATTTTTGTGCCCGTATGATGAAGGGAAGAGGGGTCTCAGTAAACAGCGCGTCGTCCAAAGAATACGATGAATTTGACGAATTTATTGTTCGCCAAATCAATCAGTTACCATTAACAGCAGAAACAATAGCGCACGCAATGGCAAAGTATGAACTTTTAGGACAAATTGTGAAACTTTTAGAAATGGGTAAAGACCTAAGAAAGGCTGGGTATTCTGCACCAGAACAAAACTACAAGCTAACGGCAGGCTCTCTAACCTACGACTACAGAGTAGTCATACCTACAACTTTTGGAAAAATGGTCATTGAAGATTTACACGCTGCGCATTTGGGAATCGTCAAAATGAAGGGCCTGGCCCGTTCCTTTGTTTCTTGGCGGAGAATAGATGTGCGAAATCATGTAATGACTGTGTGATGCAGACCAATGTACTCCCTCAATATAAAGAACACCACTGGACATACCCTTCTGCACCATGGGAGCGAATCCATATCGATTATGCAGGTCCATTTTACCTACAACTTTTAGAAAAAATGTCATTAAAGATTTACACGCTGCGCATTTAGGAATCGTCAAAATGAAGGCCTGGCCCGTTCCTTTGTTTCTTGATGGAGAATAGACTGTGCGAAATCATGTAATGACTATGCGATGTAGGCCAATGTACTCTCTCAATATAAGCAACACCACTGGACATACCCTTCGGTAACTGACGCCTTTATCAAGTGGATCGAAGTTAAGCTCACATCATCTACTACAGCAACAGCTACAATTTCTCTATTGAACGAACTCTTTGCTGCATATGGCGTTCCCACTACGGTCGTATCTGACAATGGTACCAATTTTTCCTTTGCTGAGTTTCGAGATTTTTTATAAATAGTCGCTGTTAAATATCATAAGCAGTCAGCCCCGTACCATACGGCAACGAATGGACAAGCAGAGAGGAGTGTGCAAACCATTAAAAGAGCGCTTAAAGTGATGCCATCTACAAAGGCTACAGCCCAGAAGGATCAATGAATTTTTACATCAGTATCTGAACGCGGCCCATGCTATCACTGGCGAAGCACCAGCAAAACTATTCATTAGGCACTTGCTAAGAAAACGCCTAAATTTGATTTTACCAGAGGAAATTGCTAGAAAAGTAACTAAGAAGCAACATCTGAAACATAACCAGAGTTATCGTGTACTTGATCTAAATCAAAGAGTGTATTTCCTGTCAGGTAATTCAAGGACGTTCGAATGGTTGCCTGACATGATTTCAACACGATTGGGCGACCTGCACTACTTGATCGAATTTCAAGATAAGCAAATTAAGAGGTATATTGACCACACCCGTAGTACAGAAACTAATATAGCTGATGTTCAGCCAGAATCGTATCCAAGAAATAACATACACCCAGGTCATTAAAACCACGATAGCAAATACATTCAAAGTCCACAGAAGCGCAAAGCTCCAGTCGCAAATCAACAAACGGAAAAAACACATTCCTCGGAAAGAGTAAACGAACGTGCTGAAAGTGAACATATATACGCTACACCACTAGCTGAATCGAGCCATATGAACGGATTACCAGACTCCTTATACCCCACTTTTATATCTCAATGTCAGGGAAATTTATCACCACCTTCTTCAGCAATACAAAGTCCCACACCAACGCGTAGCACAAGCCTATTGCCACAGGCAGATGCAATGGTTCCACAAAACCCGACCTTACAACAACCAGAACTTAGGCGTTCAAATAGACCAAGAAGAAATGCTGTGTATTTACACTAATCTACTACTTTTTAAGTAAAACTGAGTCTAGCTTTGTTAACTAGTCTTTCTTAAGTTTGTGTATTATTCATTTTTTTATTATTAAAAAAAACTGATTTGTGATGTAATATTTTAGTTTTAAAGAAAAAACCTTTTCTTTTATTGAAGTTATATACTTAATGAATTCCAATAAAACAAAGAATACAAAAATTATTATATTCAGTGACTACATCTCGGTAAAATCATATCTTAAAAAAATAATGTCATATTTCTTGTTTGTGACCAAGGCTTAACGCACGATAGGCCCCATCCTTTAAACAGCGCCTAAAACCGTCTGCACGTTTTTTAAAACATCATTTGTTTGAATAATACACCCCCTCTTTGGAGTCTCGATGTAACCGATTTTTCTTAAATAAACATGCGTGATAGCTTAGAATTTTACGTATTACTTAATATCTCAAGTATTAAGTATTTTTGTTATCATTTATAACCGACTTCATAGAAGAAGGAGGTTATTAATTCGTTCAAATGTTGATTTGTTTGTGCCGAAAGAGCTCAGTCATTTCTGGTGATGCTTACAGTTTGGCCCCGTTTTAATAAGAGTTCATAATCTTAAAAATTAAAGGGTGCCCTCATACAACATTTGAGTGTTTTACGTATACTATGAACCGTAAAGGCACCACTTTAAAACTAAAAAAACTGCGTATCATTTTAGCTCCCAATGACAAAAAAAAAAAAATACAAAAATAAAAATTAAGGGGCGTAAATTGACCTGTACGGGTCTACCTTTTGAACCGTTAAGCTGGATTCACCCATTGTTTCCGAACAAAATTTTTGTTCCGGAACATTTTTTTTATATGTAGTTTGACGTTTTTGTTTTTGAGAGAGAGAGAGAGAGAGAAAAAGAGTTAAACTCACTTCGGAACATTTTCAGCTTGAATTGGTTTAATTTTAATTTTTGTTCCGAAACAATGAAACTGTGCTGCCAACTACTTTATTTTTTCAAAGAAAATCATATCATCACATCATATTATATTGCGTATTTAATATATGTATATGTGCATATAAATTTAAAAGGTAAAACTGCTTGCAAATTTAAAAAGTAAAACTGACAAGCAACCTGACTGAATTAATTTCTGAATAATTTTTTCTTTAAAAATTTTAACAAATTTTTAGTAAACTATTTCTTAAAAAGTGAAAAAAAGAAAAAGTGAAAAAAAAGAAAAAAGCATCACAGCTTAATTATTGTGATAAAAATCTTTTAAGCAAAAAAATATATGTTTTACATACTTATATATTTTAAATAAAAGAAAATAAGTTTAAAAAGTTGTGTCATGGATCTCAACGAATCGCTTGCCTTGAAGCTTATTTCAGAAATGAAAAAGCCGGGAAGAGAATGCCCGTATGACTTAAGCAACAAAAATTACAAAAATAATTACATTAAACAGAGTGTGTGGTCGGCAATAGCAGCGTCTATTGGAATGGGAAGTAAGTTCAATTTTGTTAATGAATATCAAAACCATTCAATAAGTTGTGTTTAATAAATTGCAGGAATCGAATGCCAAGCACTTTGGAGGAGTGTTCGTAGACGTTACAAAGCAGCTAAAAGCAAAAACGTCGGAAGGAGTGGAAGTGAGCGCTTGGAACTTAAAGGCTTCTTAAAATTGTTAGTAAATGAAATGGACTTCTTTCAAAAATTCTGGGAAGATGAGGAGTAAGTTCATTGAAAACCATTTCTTTAATATTATAATTATATATATTATTCAGACCTAGTGTGGCAAATTTCGTGGACTCAAACACAAACAGTTTCCGTAATCTTTTTGATGAAATGGCTGAAGATCCTGACGTCAACGATTCACTGACTGAATATATGGAATCCCCGACAGACTTTAGTCAGTCAAACTTGCCTTCATGCTCACCTCCATCTACTTCCAAGGACGCTAAAAAACGAAAACGTTTAAAGCTGGCTAGCGCAGAAATTGAATTTGAAGAATCTTTAAAAACATTAAATAATCTTGCATCGTCTGTACTACAAGCTGCAGGCGACAAAATAGACCCATTCTTTTTGAGTTTGCAAGACGAGTTTTCAAAGATACCAGAAAACCAAAAAAGTGCATTAAAACTAAAATTAATGTCACTTGTGATTGAGCACCAAATTAATTAATAGACTTTAGTTTTTATAGGTAGTTTTCCTTTTAGAAATGAATTTACCCATGTTTCCAGTTTTAAAAATGAATTTAGATTTTTTAACTCTATCAAAATGAATTTAATTTTGTTAATGCTTTTTTAAATTAATTTATTTTTGTTAATTTTTTTTAAATTGAATTTGCTTTTATTTTTTTTTTAATAAATTCGTATTATTTTTATCATACATGATGACAAATATTATTCCATAGTTATATTATTTTGACATTAACCACAAAAATGTATAAAATAAAATGAAAGATAAGTTTATTGACGGCGTGTTAGGTGTTAAAATAATTTGTGTACATATTTCTGACGGCTGCAGCTTCACTCGAGGCTCTGTTTGAGCCAACGCGCCCTATAGACTGCAGACCTTCATGGCTTTCCTTTCTCCACGATCCAGGTATGAAGACACCATCATTGCCTTCTCTGTCAACAAGGTCGTGTTGGACGTAAATTGAAGATTTCCTCTCCCGAAGGAAGTTATGAAGGCAAACAGTTGCTTTAACAATATTAATTACAGTTTCCTTACTGGCAACTATAGGTTTTCTATAAATTCGAAAACGGTTTGCCAAAATACCGAATGAGTTCTCCACAACTCGCCTGGCCCTGGATAGATGTTTGTTAAAATTTTGCTCCTGAGCTGGCATATTTCCACTGCTTCGTCCAGGATAAGGGCGCAGAATATTTTTTCTTAGCGGAAAAGCTTCATTAGCGAGAAAAACATACGGGGCTGATATATTACTGCCAGGTAAAACCTTTGAGTCGGGAAATTTCATATCCTCAGAGTTCTCGAGAATAGCTTTTCCAAATTTACAATTTTTAAAAATTCCACCATCACTGTTGTGACCCAAGGCTCCCAAAGCTTCATCAGCGAGAAATACATACGGGGCTGATATATTACTGCCAGGTAAAACCTTTGAGTCGGGAAATTTCATATCCTCAGAGTTCTCGAGAATAGCTTTTCCAAATTTACAATTTTTAAAAATTACACCATCACTGTTGTGACCCAAGGCTCCAATGTCAACAAATATGAATTTATAATCGGCATCAGCTACAGCCATTAAAACTATGCTGTGTGAGTGTTTGTAGTTAAACGTTAGTGAATTGTGTTTGGGCAATGCCTTCAAATAAACAGTTTCTTAATATTGCTTAAAATGACAATTGATATTTCATTACCTGTATAACAACGTGTTTCCCATCTATTGCTCCTAAACAGTTGGGAAAACCCCAACGATCATAAAAATGGCACGCAATATTTTCACACATGCTTGTCGATTGCTTTGGAAATACAAATTGAAATTTCTTCCATATTAATTCTGTTGTTTCCTTTATTATTTTCGATGTAGTGGACGCACCAATTCGAAATCCATAGTATCCAATGGATTTCATTGAATCGCCACTAGCCAAGTATCTACAGAAACAAAGCTTATTATTTATTCTTCATTATTATTTACATCACTCACCTTGGGGTTAAAGACAATCTTTTTGCAAGCGATATATGTTCTTGTTGGCGGACAGGCATAGATTGCTCAAAAGGCCCTAATATTTTCAGAATTTCATCGAATGTGTGGTGATCCATACGATGGAATTTTATAAATGATTCCGTATCATTTAACCGCAATGCGTGGAAGTACCCCTTTTTCCTCCTTTCTTTCAGCTGCTTCCTTACTGCAATTCTTTTATATTTCATCTTCTTTTTATATATATACATTGCCAGTAAAAGAGCTGTTTTTATTTCAATAGCCATTAGAAGAAGCACTTTTCATTTATTCATTTTTTATTTAATTATGAAAGTTTTTTTTAATTTAGAATTTATGTATAACAAAACCAAAACTATGTCTGTCAAAACAAAACAAAACCAAAACAGTGCTGCCTGCTTGTAAAGTAACACATCTCGCTTAAACATATGTTTCATATGGTAGCTTTGTTTTTCCAGAAAAATTGTTCGAAGTGGGTGAATCGTTTCAGAACAAACTCTCAAAAAACTAAAATTACTCTCAAAAAACTAAAATTGTTTCGGAACAAAAATTTTGTTCGGAAACAATGGGTGAATCCAGCTTTATAGACAAAGACTTGAACACACAGAATGTGAATTGCTAAGACTGACTGTTAACGAGGAGCTGTAGTGCTAAGTCCGTTATAACAAGTACAAAGTTTGGAGTTTGGATGAGTATGATAAAATTGGTTTTCAAGTCGGTTTTTTTTTTGCAGGAATTATTACTGTATTCAATTGTTAATTACTTTTATTTCATGACATTACTTTATATTTTGCGCTGAATTGTTATGTATTTTTGTATGTTTTAAACTTATTGATTAATTTGTTTATGTTATTATTTTTATTAAAATGTTTTTAAGGACTGAATTGTTGAATTGAAAGTAATATTTGTTTTCTTGCTTTTTGTTCAAAGATTTAAACATAAATTTTTGGTAACCGATACTTATGAATCGGGAAAAATATTTCTTGAAAATTTAAAGTAAATCGATAACATATAGATACATATTTGCCTTTTTTAATTAAGAGATTTTAATATTGCTTACATTTTTATTGTAACTGTGTGACATCTGACCAACTTTAGTAAGGGCGAACGGATTTTAAAGATAATGCTTCCATCTACGATCAATTTGCCCTGTTTAAAGGCATTCATTTCATACAAAAATGATTTAAACACAAATTTGAATGCATTTACAATGATTTAGATTCTTGATTGCCATTCGCTTGGCCACTTGAAGTAAATGAATAAGAATGAAGAGACTTCTTGAAAATGAGAGAGGATTTAAGAGGATTTATGATAACTAAAAACATCTTGAGTGCATTTGAATTTGAATCCAATATTGGAAAAAACAAATGTTAAAGGCAATAAATTTTCCACAAAAAGTGGAAAAATGTGGAATTTTGTCATTTCGTTTGTAATTTCTACAATAAACATTTTCGAACCCAGAAAGTCTATATAATCTGACTTCTTATCAGAGTTCAGAAAAGTACACTCATTATACAAAGTTCTCGTAAATAAATGGAAAACACACAACTAAAACCAACCCGTACATATTTTTCTTGTCGTACCAATTATGTACGTCTCTAAAATTTGAAATTTTCCGTACACATCCACGAATGCACTTTATTAAAATATTTATTTGGGTACACGTGCGTGAATGTACGACTGTAGCTATTCTTCGTGTACTTGTACGGCTAAAAAAGTACATGAAGGATAGAGAAGTTCGAGCGTACTTTATTTTCAGTACATGTACGGAAAAAAAGTAAATGAAGAAATGAAAATAAATTCGTATATGAAAAAAATGTACATGAAAAAATGGAAATAAATTCGTGTAGTAAAAAATGTACATGCAAAATAAACATAACTGCGTGTACGGACGGCAAAAAAGTACATGACGACAGACAACAAATTATCTATTAGCAATCGGAAAAACCTATAAAATACAAATGAAAAAAAATTTATTTAGCTTAAAAATTTTATTTATATTTATATATTTTATTTATTTTATGAATAAAATATGAACATATAGAAATTTCTTTGTTTCGGACAAAATTAAAATCTGTTTACTCACTGCTTTTTATTTTAAGGTTTGAGCAGTCGAGCAAGTTAAAGTTTAATTTTGTTATTAATATATTAGCAATAGACTTTTTTGATAGCTTAGATCTTAATGCACTGTAGCAAGTGCATTAATGAACGGTTTACAGATACTTGTGTTGCAGGTACAGCAAGTTCCACTTCGGCAAGCTGGCTCAATTTGGATTGTGTTGACAATTTCGTTTCCAATATTCCAATAGGTTAATATCAAACGGTTACATTGGTTTTTCACATAAAGCAAATAGTTCGGTTTTAATGTGATAATTTTGATTTTGTGTTGTTAAATGCGAATTATTTAGGAGTAGGTGGACATGTTGTACCAGTTTAGAGTGTGCAGCACTTGACGCAGTTGGAAATAGAACATTCATCATTTTCTTTTTGAGATGATATCAAATGCGATATTTGATTAATAATTATTTATTTATTTATTTATTTACAAGTTTAAATACATAATTAATTATGTAAATAAAAGAAAAAAAATTTTATGAGTATTTATAGAATTTAGTTAGTTTATTTACATTTGACTAGATTTTACTTTAAGCATGCGGGGGCTTATTTGTTTTGTAAATTCAAAGAATGATTTCTTTTTTTTTGAAAGTTTACTTTTGAATTTAAATAGCGCATTTGCTTCTTTGTAGTCTAGTAGTATATATTCTGTGGTTGGATGTTTTTTAAATTTGTTAAAGAGCTATTGTTTAATAGTACAAAACATTTGTAATTCGTTTGACCACCAGTATGTATATTTATGTCTTTTATTGTTGTTGAAATGTGGAATAGAGGAGTTTGCAGCAAATTTTATTAATTTTAAAAACCAGGCAGCTTCTTTGTTAGGGTTGCTTCATAAATTTTTAGGGGGTAAGTTATTTCAATGATTTTGGTTGATGTGTGTGGGGTTGATCTGGTTGAATGGTGTGTTGGTCTGCCATCGTTTAAAAGATTTAGGTTGGAATTAGTAAACAAATTTTCTATTGCGGAGCATCTTTAGTTTATTAAAGGAGATCCCTATAGTTTGGAGTGAGAGTTGAAATCACCTAAGATTATTGTGTTAGGTCTGTTATGAGGAAAAAATTGTTGAGAGTTCTGTGATTGGTAGAGGTACTGAAGGCTTTAAGTAGATTGATATAACTTTTAGATAATGATGAAGTGTAGCTGTTAATTTTAATGGGGTTAGAATGGTGGTGGGTTTCCTGCAGTGCGATGATGTCCGGAGAGTTTTCTTTTACTAGGAGTTGTAGTTCGTAAAGATTATTAAAGATGCCGTTCAAATTCCACTGTAAAATTTTAATATCCTTGGTGAAGGTTTGAAAGATTAGTTAGAAATCCATGTCGGAGAGTAGGGAGTCATGTTCAGGTCTCCTATTGATGATTTTGCATGGGTTGTGCTTAGAAGGTATATTTGATTTATCTGATTTTTTTTTGCATTGATTGATTTATCTTTATTTTGTTGTTTAGCAGATGTATAGGTTTTATTGATTTATATAGATATCTTTTTGTTGCTTGAGTAAAAGTACTTGAAATTTTTGTTTGATCAGTTTTGTTTGATTGTGAAGTGATTTCATTTGATGTATGGTTTAGTTTATCAGGATTTACTTGTGTGATTATTGTTTTTTTTTAAGGTTTTATTTGTTTCTTTTTAATTTGTATTATTATTATTTTCGTTTGGTGTAAGGTTAACTGTGTTATTAAATGTTGCTGTTTTTAGTTTGTTTTTACTTTGTTCTATAGCTGTTGATAAATCTTTTGTTGGAATGTCGTAGTTTTGTGTATTTGGTATTTGCATAGAGGCCTCTTTAAATGAAATATTTTTAATAGTCTTTATGTTGAGGATTTTTTTACGTTTTTTTTAAGGAAGGGCAGTTTTTGTTTGTCAAGCGGTGGGCGTGATTACAGTGTATCGTGTATCGCGGCCGTGCATATATCACAAATATCAATGCCGTTGCAATATTTCCTTGTGTGTCCCAATTTGTAAAATTTTTTGTATTGAATTGGGTGAGGTATATATGGTTTCACCTTGCAATTAAGGAAACCAATGTTAATTTCAGTAGGGAGTTTGTAGAGATTAAAACTTGATATGTGAAGAGATGTGTTTGAATTTTTTTTTGACGGTAAATTTATTAATTTTTCTACATTCAATAACACCTTGATCTTTAAGGCCATTAACAATTTCTTCTTCTGTAAGATTTTTAAGCGCTGGGGCAAAGTTACGCCTTTTATTGTGTTGGCGGACGCCCGATAAGGATGTAGTCCTTACAAATTTATTTGTTTGAGCTTCGTTTTTACTGAGAATCAGCAAATTCCCATCTTTGGAGAAACATTTTTTTGCGTTGGTTCACTGAAGATTCCTTCTAAAGCTTTTAAGATTAAGAAGATAATAAAACTTTTAATTGGTTTTTCACTAATTTTGCTTTTAAGTACTACAAATTTGGGGCACTGTTGTTTGGAGTGGTTCACTGTTTTTACACCGATTTGGGGGAAATCAAGGCTATTATTAAGATTGATGTGATTGTTATTTTTTTTTACGTTCAGGCGATGGAGCCAATTTGTGTTTGGCTGGGTGTAGAACAGCAAAGAAGTTTCCTCCAGAGGAGTTAGCTAGGTTTTAGTGTTTTATTCTATGCAAAACGCCGTTATTTTAGATACCACGTGAAAAAAATTGAACTGTGTTCAATGAGCACTTGATGTAGATTGTTGATTAATAATTTCAAACGTCTGCATTAAGTGATCCTGAATATATAATAACATTTATTATAGTTATTATTATTGGTTTTTTTTAGTTAAAATTTAAGCCTACCATTGCAGTTTGTTTTTGATCATTGGTAAGTAGTGGCATTCCTCGAAAATTAAAGAAAGGGTGATATTAATAGGTCATTAATGCAAATGTGCAGTGTTATAAAAGAGTAAGGATTAAGGGTAATAATTTGTTTATTTGCCACATTATTCAATTATATTGAGGGAAGGAATTTTGATGTTTATTGTTATCATAAAATAACTTTTTTTATTTGGGCTTTTTGTTTGTCCAATTGTTTTCGTGCTCTTTAAATTTGTGAGTGTTATTTGTTGTTGTAGTTTTTCCGCACAATAAATGTGCTTTGTTTTTGCTTTAGGTATGAGCTGTTTACTTGTGCATTTGCTATTGTTTTGTTACTGCTTAATTGGTGGTAAAACACCAAGTTATTAGTACTGAGAACAATACTATAGAATTCCTGGTATTGTTGGTAATAATAAAATGTTCTTGATCAGGGTAATGCAAAAAATTAAGTTAGTTTTTACCTTTTCCTTACACACATGTAAAATAAATGTAAAGTTTAATATACCAGAAAAACAAAAAAAAAAAACATATAAGGATGTATGTGTATAATAAAGACAATTTTCATTCATGTTCAGTGCGCAAATATTTATCCTGGTTTAAAGTATTATTTTTTTGACTTTTAAAAAGCAATGGAAAACAATAGACGAAAAAAGATTAGTTTTAAAAAATTCCCAAGTTTTAATGAAGAAACAAACAAAATTTACGTGTCTCCTTGAAACCTGCAAAAAAGAACTAAGTGCAGGAAATAATGCAAATCTTAAATTAATACATAACATTGTTATTGATGAAGTAGAGTCACTTCCAAAGGCTGTTAACAAAAAAAAAAAAAAAAAAAAAAAAAAATACACTAACTATATTACATAAAACATTAAACAGAGAAGAGTTCCTAAAATTCTGCATTGGTCTAGTGTCAAAAAATATACCGCTAAGTATTTTTGACAATAAGGAGGAAAAATACGAGGAAAAATTTGAAATCACCATAAATTCCAAAAATTTTTCAAATATTCTTGATGATACTAGTTAAGAAATAAAAAGAGCTATAGCGAAGATAGTTGAAAAGAAAATGGTTTGCTTAAAAATTGATGTCGCCAGTCGGCCAGACAAGCATATTTTGGGAGAAAACATACAATATATACGTAATTTTAAAATTTGTATAAAGACCATAGATAAGTTTAATTTCATATAGTTTCGTTTTGACTTTTATTCTTACTATAAATAAGTTTTGCACACAGGTATGATTCAGTTAAATAAAAAACACACAGCTCAATATTTAAAAGAGGAAATATTGAAATGTCTTGAGGAATATAACATCGACATAAAGCAAATTTATTCCAACACTACCGACAATGGCGCCAACGTAGTAAAATCTTCAAAGCTATTACAGGAATTGCAGGATGATAATTTAACGGCGGCTGAAGATGTTGAAATAGCCAATACAAAAACATATGATCCAATTGAAAAGCAACTTTCCTCAGTATTTTCATTGGTTCGTTGTGCAGCGCACACGACACAGCTAGCGGCATATGATGTGATTAGAACTTTGGAAGCAGAAATCAAGGATATGCGAGATATTGCTAAAACTATCCGAACTATATTAAGAACAGGAAATCAGGATATTAGCCTACCATGTCTGGATAATGAGACTAGATGGAATTCTACAAGTGACATGGTTATTTCACTATTAGGTAACAAAGAATATATTAATGAACTCGACGACTCTACAAATATATCTGTCAATTGGATATTTGTAGAAAATTTTGTCCACTGCACGGCTGAATGCACAACGCATATGCAAAAAGAGCAATATATTCTTGGGAATTTTTTCCGAGACTGGCTGGAATGCGGGCTACACAAGCAAGATATGATCCAAATAAACCCGAATGCCATACCGAATGGTAATAAGGAAACGCAAACTTATTGAAAACAAAGCCTTTGTCGCTGCATTGTATTTAGACCCTCGCTTTAATTTTCAAGGAACGCCACTACTTACCAATGACGAAAAACAAACTGCAATGGCAGGCTTTAATTTTAACAAAAAAAAACAGTAATGGCAATACTAAATGTTAATATATTTTCAGGATCACTTAATACAGACGTTTGAAATTATTAATCAAATATCGCATTTGACATCTTCTCAAAAAGAAACTGATGAATGTTCTATTTCGTTAGATAATACTTCAACTACGTCAAGTACTGCACACTCTAAACTAGTACAATATGTCCACCTACTCCTAAATACATTGCATTTAACAACACAAAATCAAAATTATCACATTAAAACCGAACTATTTGCTTTATGTGAAAAACCAATGCAACCGTTTGATATTAACTTATTGGAATATTGGAAACGATATTGTCAACGCAATTCAAAATTAAGCCAGCTTGCCGAAGTGGTACTTGCTGTACCTGCAACACAAGTATCTGTAAAACGTTCGTTAATGCACTTACTACAGTCTTGACCAAGTTTAGATCTAAGCTATCAACAAAGTCTTTTGCTAATATATTAATTACAAAATTAAATTTTAACTTGCTCGACTGCTCAAACCTTAAAATAAAAAACAGTGAGTAAACAGATTTTAATTTTGTCCGAAATAAAGAAATTCCTATATTTACATATTTTATTCATAAAATAAATAAAATATATAAATATAAATAAATTTTTTAAGCTAAATAATTTTTTTTTTCATTTGCTTAAAATAGGTTTTTCCGATTGCTAAAAGATAATTTGTTGCCTATCGTACATGTACTTTTTTGCCGTCCGTACACACAGTTATTTTTATTTGCATGTACGTTTTTTCCGTACACGAATTTATTTTCATTTCTTTATGTACGTTTCTTCCGTCTACGAATTTATTTTCATTTCTTCATGTACTGTTTTTCTGTACACGTACTGAAAATAAAGTGCACTCAAACTTCTCTATCCTTCATGTACTTTTTTTTAGCCGTACAAGTACGAAGAATAGCAACAGTCGTACATTCATGTACGTGTACGTAAATAAATATTTTAATAAAGTACATTCATTGATGTGTACGGAAAATTTCAAAATTTAGAGACGTACATAATTGGTATGAAAATGAAAAATATGTACGGGTGGTTTTCAACAGAACATTATGCATCGCGAAGTCGAATGAGCGATGTCCGCCATCCGTGTTAGTTTTGAAATCAAGTTTGCGGAGGCACTAGATCAGCTAGAAAAAATTAAAATACGCCAATTGATCCGACATAGTATCGAAAGAGGTGCTATTAAAAATCAGCTAGACCGGTCCATGTTTTTCGACGCAGCGGGCAAAAGACCATACCTAAGTTTAATTTCTCTATATCATTTGGAACAATGAAGTAAGTCCAATCAAAAAACAAAAAAATGAGGCGATAGAGAATTAAGGAATAAGAATTTCCCGAGTTACGGGCCTCTGAACTTTTCAAATTTTTTTAAATATCAATATGGGTATCATTTTAAAGCTTTTAAAGATATCTTTAAGGAAATGCTAAATTTTTTTTAAATCCTAAACCATTAAGAGACGATGACATTTTAATGTAAAGTTATATATCGTAATTAATTTTTTATTTTTTTTTATTTTCTGTCACCGCAATTTTCGTTTATTTTTATAGGAGCTACTTAAATAAACAAGATTTACATACATGTTGAAGAATATATAAGATTCGGCATAGCCAAACATAAAACACTCTTTCTTGTTTCTAGTTAAAATTTACACAGTGTTTGTTACTACAACGGCTATTGCAAACGCTGTAGAAAAGTCAAACAGTGTTGCAAATAAACCAAGTTTTATGATTAATGTGATTTTTGAACCGTATCATAATGTTTTGTAAAGCGCCGGGCGTAATTAAGCTTCTATTCGTGATCTAAATTTGGGTAAATCCCACCTGCAAATTTTCCTTATTCTTTGCTTTTCTTTAATTTTTGCTTGATTTTTACATTAAATTATACACGGTCTTAAAGGTCTAATTATTACCTAAAAAGTGGTATTTCAATTTGCAATTCATGTTTTAAAGCAATTAAGTTATAATCATTTTATAATTCAAATTTTGATATTTCTTTACCATAGTCCATTTTGTTTTAAATATTGGGTATATTTTCACAATTTTTATCGCGGTTAGCAAGCAAAATTTTGTATATGTATGTATTTAGAAGAAAAATTTGAAGAATTTTAGTATCTGCTGTCGCAAAAATAAAAAAAAAATTTTGTGTGACTAGATGGTTAGCAGCGCTGGCATACTGGCGTTTAGCACCAGCTAGGGCTCGCCGTCTTTGATTGACCCTTTGCCAACGCATCCGGGTTAATTCGCAGCTACAAAAAAAAAAAAATATATATATATAATTCATGCCAGCTGTTCGTAGAGAATAACATAAAAATTAATGATGAGGCCCGAAGCAAGTTTATTCATCCCTTACCACACATACAAAATTTTCAGGCGGATGTTCTGCCAGTAATATTCCCTCCTACTTGAGGCTATGAGCACCTCACCATGGTAGATAAAATTAAGACGTTAGGTGCCCCAAAAACTGCCTTGCAACTTTCTTGCCCGCTACGTACTGCGCTTCAAAATTTCCAAAGCCATTATTTTAATAAAAAAAAACTGAGAGGAATTTCAATTTCATATAGCTAAGTATACATTTTGATGATTTTATTTTGCGTTTAATGGGATTTTGGCATATTCAGATAATTAATACTAATTATTCACAAGGTTTACGGAAAATATAAAAATAAAAGAAATTAATAAAAATGAGTTTGCAAAAAGTGGCAAATAGAACAGATATATACAAAATGATTAATAAAAGAAATCATGTTTATTTTTAATTTTCATAATATTCATTTTTTTTCATAAAATATATTTTAATTTTTTATTTTCTCCTTTTCCTTTTTCAGTTTTTTCTTTTCAGGATTTTTTTTATCCCTTTTAAGGTACTGCTATTCTATTTCTGGTTTCTTTGACTTTAGGATTCTTCTGTTTCTTTTCAGGTACTTCTACTCTATTTTAGGTTTCTTCGATTTTAGGATTCTTCGATTTTCTGTTTTGTCAACTTCCTAGTGGCTACGGGATCGGCTGTCCGTCCGTATGGTGTCTTTTACGGGTTTTAAGGTAAGTATAGTTCACAATACTGTATCTATATATATATATATATATATATATATATATATATATATATATATATATATATATATATATATATATATATATATATATATATATATATTACACTATGCTGTTTTTTTTTTGTTTTAAGGAAAATAACTCCACACAACTGGGGCAAATGGTCCCTAACGCGGCGGACGAAAGCTAATAAACCTGAGCTCAACCCTACGCAAGCGCACTCGGGGCCCGAATTGCCCTGAGGACTGGTTTTTTTTATTATTACACGGTTAGTAAATTGTTTCCCTACTTGTTACAAAGTAAAATATATATAATAATTTTTAATATCGTCCGTAGGTCGTCTGTCTAATTTGTCAGATAGTCTAGGTTTACCTGCACCACCCAGGATTGGTGATGCCTGATGACATTGCTGACTTGCTGGTGTCCCTCGCTGGGTGTGATGGCTTAGGCTTGGACTTCAACTTGCACTATACTTTTTTATCTTATTTAAAAAAAATTTTATTTAAAAATTCAGTTTAATTTGTTTTTTTTTTTCTTTTTCTATTTTATTTAATTTATTAGTTCAATAATTCTTTAATTTTCTTTTTGTGTTTGTTATTTTATTATTAATATTTAATTCTTAATAAAAGCTTAATAAAACATACAAAAATTTATTAACTTTTCATTTTCCACTTGATAATTTCTTTTATTATGCAGCAAAACGTCGTCACACCGTCATCCCTGAAGATCCCAAAAGAAAGAGGCGGAAACATTTTTTTTTTTGCCAACAAGTAACCTTGTTGGGAATCTAACATGTCTCTGGCCTCCATTTTCCAAGTGCTTTTCAGCAATTAGATTTCATACATCTCTCTATGTTTGTCTTTACCTGCTTTTTTTCTTATTAAACATTCTCATATGCCTAACAGTCCACCCTAAATACGAGCGTAAGACGTTATTTAACTGTCAAAAATTCTCATGCCCATACAAAATGTATGAGACCAACCCAAATAACGCGACGCTAACGTTGAACAATTGAAAAATCCAATTTTGACGCGCGTAAAAAGTGAAGTTGGCTGCAAAAGAAGTGTTGTTATTGTTTTTTTTTGTGGTATATACAAAAGTATTTCCAACAGTAATGACATTACAGCTACTTTAGCGTCAATTTCGCGATTTTATCTCTCTTAATTATTTTAATTTTGTGTTTTTTAGCAAATAAGATAAGTAAACAATACTGTTTGTTTCACAACGTTGGCGCTCGTATTTAAGTTACTCATTACAGCGTAAAAACTAGACGCTAAATTACGTCGTGCCTAACGCCCGTATATAGGGTGGACTGTAAGGGCCTACCAGCTGTGATTCTAAAACCATGCACTGTGTTAACCCTTTACAGGGTGCAAATGACAGAATCTAGCATTTTTTACTTTAAAACCAGGCGATTTTCAATTAATAACCAAAAATTATTGCATTTTGGTGCATTTTAGCCTGAAAAAAGAGAAATATATAAATATTTTTTATTTTTGTGTAAGCATTTAGAGCAAATTTTGCGTAAAATTGTTCACCCTTGTAGAAGATATAGATCCTTCAATTTGACTTACTTTACGTCGAACTTTTGAATTTATCCTATATGCTCTAAGTACTTTATGAACCCCAGTCCATACGACTTCATGGGCAAAAGTGTAAAAATTCTAAATCTTGTGATTTAGTTTTTATTTTGGGAATTGAAGCAGTGCCTACGACTTTGTATGCGTGTCATCTCTAATTTTCTTAAAATTCAAATATTTAAAAAATACGTTTTTCAATACTTATTATAGAATTCTGCAAACAGTGCTATAATTTTTTCATAATATCGGTAAAATTTAGTGCTTTCACGATTGCACCTCTGTTTTCTCTACGAAATGACCTTTTTCTACGAAAAAAAAGTATTTTATATTTAAACCGAGGTTCTAAGGGACTTTTTACAAAATTATGTTCAAATCCATCCAGCAAACAAGTGTTTTGCATTCTTTATCGATTACTATTTACACCAACATCAAAGTTTGCAAAAAATATTTCACATAATTTTATGATTTATAAAAATTTTATTGCATATTCAATATTTTTATTTTTCTCAAATTATACTGTTTCTAACATAAAAATATTTAAAGATCAAAAACAAATGTTAAAATTTTGTTCCAACATTTTATTTTTTCAAAGTATGTGATTCCTTTATTCACTGTCAAACAAAAAAAATTAACCTCAATATCATTCCTTAATATAATATTTTTAATATGTATCTCACTTTAAAGATTTTGTGTTACAAAAAATAAAATAAGTGAAAAATCAAAACATACAAAAAAATATTGAAATAAATTCTTTCAATATTAAATTGAAAAATTAATTATTCGAAGAATTATTTGAACTGCTTTATATTCATTGAAAATTTTATAAATGGAGAAATTTTCATATAGGGAATAATGTTTCGGTTGAGATCTTAATCTGATCTCATTTGAATCTTTTTTCCTAGTTTTAATACTGGATATTAGGAAATCTTCGTTCGCTTTACATTCCTTATAAAAAGTAGTATCGAAGTAGAAATTGTCAAGTACTTTTGAAGAGCTCATTATATATCTAAAATTAAATTGTTATGACGCTTAGAAACAGTTTGTCAGAACTACAATTATATCGTCATTATAATTGGTTTTACTGAAGTTAGAAAATGGCAAGACAATATAACTTCTTCCATTTAATCTTAAGTTATAAAAAATTCTGAAATTCGCAAAATAATAAAAATATTATAAATATTTGTTCACGCTCAAGTGATTAAAAAGCAGAACTTACTATCACACTACATGACTAAATTTTTACATGCAATTGGATTTAAATGTGAATAAGCAACAGATGTTATTATAATAAAACATCTTATATAGATCACGTCTAACAAATTACAGTTTTAATAGAATTTAAATTGAATGTGAACAAAAAAAAACAAACAGGGGAAAAAGATAAACATATACTTACTTGTATGTGTTAATCTGTATTATGCTGTTTACAGTGTTTATTTATTCATTCGTAGTAACAAAAGTATATACAAATATTTTTACTTATGAAGATTAATGATGAAACTGATGAGTTTTATGAGAATTACCACAGGTTGTAGCAACATAAACATTTTTACTGTAATGTATCTTTAATGTGCAAACATAAGAAGAAATTTGTACAAATTAAAACTACTTCGTTGCTACCAGCAATAATAAAACAGAACACACAGCTAGGTGGATTTGGTTTATAATAAATGCTGTTGAACTTTTATTAAAGAATTAAAAAGAAGGGAAACATAGCATTTCATTATTTGTCAAGAATTTTCGATGTAAAAATAGCTAGTGATCTATTATGTATTTAGCCTGATAAAAAGCTTTAATATAGAAAGAAGGTTCCTAAAATTGATGTTTAGTCATTAAATTAGACATTTTGTATTGGTTTTGAATTGATAATGTTACAATAAAGTAAAAGGGAATTATTACCAAAATAAAGAAATTTTATATATTTTAATTATAAAATTTATTAAGAAAAAAAATATTTTTGAAACAATATAACTTGCTATTGGTACAAGAGTCTAACACGCTAAAAAACCTCTATCACCGGCCCAAGAGTCCCTATGGAACTTTTGGAAAGCGTTACTTTACAGGGTGGGAATGGTAGAAAAAACTTTATATTTACTTCATCTTCAGAGCTCTTTTTCCCTACGAAGTTCTATTAAAAATAATTTCAAAAGTTACATACATGTTCCCAACTTTCTAAGGACGACAACGTAACACAAACTAGATCGTTCCTATGTCATCATTATATATATATATATATATACAGTAGCCGCTCGGTTATATGAACATCCAGAATAGTGAACATCCAGAATAGTGAACAACAAAATGTAAACACATGGGGTTCTAAAAAGTGAACACAACCCATCTCTATTATGTGAACAACTTTCAACCGTTAATTTTTTTAAATATTTGTCAAATTGGAAGTACGTTCTCCATAATTTGCGTAGCAATAACAATAATTTACGCTTTAAATTGCTGTTGTACATTTTAAGATTGAGTAAAAACCGCTCTCCATTTAGCCAACGTTGCTTTAAAGTGTTGATTTTGTTAATGTTTTGAGTGTTGAGTTTTAAGTGATTGTCTTACATTTTAAAAATCGGTTTTTCCCCGAGATAAGCAAGCATGTGCGTACGAATACAAAAAAGCTTTTTGTGGTCATTAGTGTTTGTTACATAGTGCATCGAAGATGAAGCGCAAGGTGTTAACGTTATCTGAAAAAAGTGACATTTTGACAAGCTTGGACAAAGGTGCAAGCGTTACTTCTCTTGCACATAGATATGAAGTGGCCAAGTCAACAATTTGTGCTATTAAAAAAAATAAAAAGCGGATTTTGGAAGTGACTGTAAAAAGTGATGGAAAAATTAAGAGAAAAACATTGAGAAAAGCTGAAATGCCGTTGGCGGAGGCGAAACTATATCATTGGATCAATCAACAAAGAATTAAAAATTTACCCATTACAGGTGAATTAATCAAAGCAAAAGCAAAGTATTTCAACGACCAATTGAAAGAAAAAAGTTCTTTTACTGCAAGTGATGGGTGGCTGCAGAAATTTAAGCGACTATTTGGTATACGTTTTTTAAAGATATCCGGCGAAAAATTATCGTCCAATCCGGAGTTTGTAGAACCTTTTAAAAAAGAACTTCATTCTTTAATAGCAGAGCATAATTTAATACCTGATCAAATTTACAATGCAGATGAAACTGGCCTTTTTTGGAAACTGCTTCCAGACAAAACATACGTTTTAAGAAGTGAAAAAAGTGCACCTGGACGAAAAGCCGAAAAAGCACGTCTTACATTCTTGGCCTGTACAAATGCTTCTGGAGACCACAAAGTAAAACCACTGGTGATAGGGAAGGCAAAAAATCCAAGATGTTTCAACAATTTTACTCCACCTGTAGATTATAGCCATTCTAAAAACGCATGGATGACTGCAGCAATTTTCCAAAAGTGGTTTAAAGATTCATTTGTTGTACAGGTAATTTTAAAAAGCTTTTTGTTAATGTGGTTTATAGCATTTATCTCTTATTCTATTTTAGGTGACTAAATATTTAAATCAAAAAGGCCTACCTACTAAAGCCATTCTTTTATTGGACAATGCACCAAGTCATCCACCCGCGCAATCATTGCGTTCAGAGGATGGAAACATATTCGTTGTTTACATGCCACCAAATGTTACGCCATTAATCCAGCCAATGGATCAAAATGTTATCCGAATTACGAAACTGTACTATAGATCCGCTTTGCTAGCATCAATAGTGTCAGCTGAAAATGCTTCAAACATTTTGAAGAATTTGACCGTAAAAGATGCAGTTATAAACCTAAGTTTGGCATGGAATAAGGTTGATGCATCCACAATACAAAAGTGTTGGAAGAATATTTTATGTTTTGAGGAAGAACATGACACGGAAGAGGACATTCCACTCAGTATTTTAAAAGAAAAATATCAAAACGATATTGAAGCACCTATGAATGAAGTCATCGATCTAGTCAAAGAATTGTCGAATGGAGTACAGCTTTCACGAGAAGAGATTCAGACGTGGAATCAAGACATTGGTGCCGAAGATATAGATAGCGAAGTTGAAGATGATGACGAAGACGAAGACCAGTGCATAGTAACAACTGCTGATATTAGTACAACAGAGGCAATCGAAGCATTCAATAAAGTTATTGCTTGGAGTGAAAATAATATATCTGATTTTAATGATATTTTGGTATTGCGAAAATGCAGGGACAAGGCAATACAGAAATCTCTTGAAGCAAAAAAAGTACAAAAATTTATATAACCGACTTTTTTCATGTTCATTAATTGTTAAAAAACTTATTTAAAATAATTTAATTTAATAAAAATCATATGAATTATGTACTTATTTTATATTCTCTCGATTTAATGAACTTCTCCATATAGTGAACAAGCTCTGTTTGAATTAGTTCATATAAACGAGCGGCTACTGTATATTGAAAATGTTTTATTAACGCATTGTGTTATTAAATACCTTAACATTTTAACCTTTTTTTGGTGCATTAGAGAATCATGTATCGAAATATGTATAAAACTTGAAGATATATACATATGTATATGCATATATATATATTATATATATATATATATATATATATATATATATATATATATATATATATATATATATATATATATATATATATATATATATATATATTATATTTATATATATAGTTCTAGTTAAGCATTAAATGTAAGTGGTTGATTAAAGTACTCGAAATAAATAAAATTAACTGGCAGTTTCACGATATCGCAAACATTCGTTCGTTCGCACAATTACATTTAAAACAAAAACATATTCTTAAAAAATTTCTTTTGCTTTAAATGTAAGGATTATTGTAATATTAAATCGCTGTTTGAGTTAACAGACAGAGATATGAGAAAGCAAATTAGAATTTTAAATCATAAAGAGAAAGAAACAGGAACATTGTATAATAAATATAAAATAATTTACGTGGAGAGAAATGAACTGTCAAATGATCATTATTCAAATAACATTTTTAGGAGAGAATTGAATAAAGATACAGTAGAAATTATTTCTGTAATAGGCGATTCGGATTATAATGTAATCCAAAATGAATTAAACCAATTTTTTCAAACGATAACAATTTAAGATTTGAAAAATGCACAAAATTGGCAGTGGACGTTGAAGACGTGGAAAGTTTGTTGCAAGTGATCGCAAACAACTACCAATCATAGCGGGAGAGAATTTCCAAAAATTGAGGTTTAAGTATCTTTATCCAAATTTAGTTAAATATATAAATAATTGCCGAAAATAAGTACGAGAGAAAACCCTTCAGAAAGTATTTTAACTTCACCGAGACACCCAATGACCGATTCACTAAATTGGGTTCCGCTCATAGGCTCAGCGATAAAAATATGCGCAAAATTTAAACCAAATCAGATGAGATAATTTCCTATTAAGAAAAGCCTGAAACTTTGATTTTGGATAATGAATTTAATAACGCATATATTTTTTATTTTATTGTCCTGATACCTCTGTCACATTCCTTTGCCTAACTGTGGCCACGTAGTAAGGAATCTATTGATAATGTCTGGATAAGGTCCGGTGGTTGATCCCATTTTTGTGTCGAATGCGTCTCTTAATAAAATGTCTAAGATATGGTGACGGCAAGCTAGTTTTGAAAATTCCCTGCCTAACATTTGCTCCAATATGACGCACGCTCCTTTGAGTCTTCCCGTGTTGAATGCGGCATCTTGATGGTCTTAAGAAGGCCCCACTTATATAGGCATTAATATACGGCTACGGCTCTTCCAGAGCTGTTTGCTGTAACAGGAACTCTCACAAGCCGGTCCTTTTCGCCATATGAAATAGCAGTAGCTATTCGCTCACATAGTTTATTTTTTCAATACCCGGTAAAAGTTTACCATCCAAATGGACAACCAGAGGTTCTTTTTCAGAAATATTTACATTATCTAAATTTTTTTAGTAGATTGTTCTCTGAAAATTTGCCTTCTGTAATGTAATAAAGTTTTCAAGACTTTGTACTCAACAGGGTCAAGGTTTAATGCTTCTATAGTAGGTACTAAAAATCTGGTGGCAGTTCTGTCGGATACCTTACATCAATCTAACAAAATCGATAATATAATATTTGAAAAATCTTTAACGCCCCTTGCAAACGAAAGTTTCATCCTCTTGCTCTTAGATGGTCCTCGATCTTCTTCAGCTTCTTCAGGGATGTCCATTTCCTCCAAGCCCTCAAGTTCTTGGTAGATGTTGTATTCTTCAATTCCTTCTTCTTCTTCTTTTTCGAAATTCTCATCATCATCTATCTTTAAGAAGCAACAAAAGAAGGAGAACAAAAGACTATAAAAATTTGTTATTTTAGCAGAATAGTAATATACATAGGTACTTAATTTTCTGCTTCTAATTATCAGTAGATATTATTTAAAAAACATAAACTCGATCGTAAAGATGCAAAATGGTGCTCTCATGTACAATTTTTTTTTAATTATAATAAAACTATAATATCATTACTTTAAAAACGACAAAAAATTAGTCTTTTTTAAGGTAATATTAATAAAAACTAATCAATATTAAAGGTTTCTTCTTTGATTGGTCGATTTATTTTTGCAAGTTCCTTTGCGCCTGGATTTTTTCAGCTCGAGACAGCGTGAGATTCACTTCAGTCTGCAACCTGGGCGGACTTTATGCCTCTGTTTAATGATAAATGCCTTATCTTCTTTCGATTTGATTAGAGCCAAGGCATCCCAAAAATGGACACTTCTCGTGTGGCAAGTTTTGCTGATTCTCTTACAGTAAATTTCACAGTACGCAAATTATAAAATAAAGCACACAAAACTTTACCATCTGTGGGTAGTTTAAAACCGGTGATCTGGTAAATGGGATAGCCCACAAGGAATATGTTATCCTTCGCCCCGCTTTATACACCTGATTTTGATGCCATTTTAGAGTCCAATGGGTAAATAAAAGTTAATTTGAAAAATAAAACAAAATATATCAATCAATCAACGTTTATGATTTCACAAAATGCTTTTAAGCTTTAGAAACCAGAGTAAGTCTTTGCTCATATTTTTTCGCTCATTTTTGCTCATTTTCACTCATTTTGCACATTTTCACTCATGAAAATCCATAAATAATGAAGAGCAAATAAAATATTTATATTTTACAACGAAAGCTATTTAGCTACATCTTTGAGTGCTGTCATACAAACATTTATTAATAACAAGTAATGTCATATAAAATGTTAATAAGCAAAACAAAAAATTTATCATTTGAAGAAAAAGAAAAAAGCACACATTCTCTCACATGTGCGGAGAGAAAAAAAGCAAAGCATATTTTCACTTGTGTGCAGTTAGTATGAGTGAGTAATCAAATACTTACCCTGTTAGAAACTTAACTGAATAAATAAAAGGTCGGTTATACCTATATAATACAAGATTAAATAAAAGGCTCCATATGTTAAGCTCCGAAATACTTTTTAACAAAAAAATATTAATTCCGAGACATTATAAAAAACGCGTAAAATTCTTAGAATACTTCCTACCTGTCTCATACTGGTACCAAGTCACATTTTTCGGGTTAAAGGCTGTTGTAACTCGGTTTTACTTAACGTAACAACAATTAAGAATAGCATATACATTTTGAAGAACAAAAATAGCTTTCTTTTGAGATACTAAACATGTTTCTATGATTCACCTTTCTTAAGTTTCCATATGTCAGCTTTTTGGCAAAAAATTGGAATTTTTAAATTTGAGCGACGAGCGGCACGGGTTAACGTTGTTTAACCGAACTCAAATTTCGGCTATATCAATATTTGAAAAGGGGAATCGTGTTGTGAGGTCTTGACGAACCAAATTCCGACATCAATTTTTGTGGTCACCCTAATGTACATATGTATGTAGAAGTAGAACCAGTGAATGGGAAAAAGTTTAACCTAATTAAAATTTTTTAAAAATAACCACTTTTCTTACAACAATTAAATACATTTATGTGTGAATGACTGAATTCAAACACGCAAGTTTTTCTTTGACAAAGTTTTTTTTTCTTTTTTTTTTTTTTTTTAAAGAGAAGTAGCACTTCAGGCATTATTACCAATTAAGTTATTTTGGTAACCGTGCTACATTCTTTAGGAAGGGGATAGATGAGAGATAAGACAGGTGGTGAAAGGAAAGAGATAGAGAGCTAGTTATTTTACTTCGTCGGCGAATATGCTATATGAAATACCGACGAAGGAGACTGCAAGTTTTCATGTTAATTCTGAATATGTATTTATAAACCATTAAACAGAAAAAACATTTTTTTATTTTTTGATTGCCGCAGGTGTTGAACCCTGGGACACTAGGTTTGTAGTCAACGTGCTTACCACTTCGACTACAGCAGATGTGTTAATTTTCTTCTAAACTTTGTTTGGTGTTCAGACACAAAAAGTTTTCCTTTACAAATTTTATTTTCTTTCATTTGATCGTTCTTAATTTGTGGACATTTTACATATGGTGCTTTAAATACAAATATATATATTCCTTAATATATATCGATACCTTAATATAGAAAGGCCCTTACTAACGTCGAAGTTGAAAATTTTTTATTAACGCATTGTGTTATTAAATTCCTTATGAAATTTAATGTTTTTGTGGTGCGTTAGAGAATCATGTAATCATGTATCGATATATGTATAACACTTAAATTAAAAAAAAACCAGTTGAGGCCTTGCTAAATTTAGGTAACAATATATATATATATATATATATATATATATATATATATATATATATATATATATATATATATATATATATATATATATACATACCCAAGAAGAGAAAAAAATAGCTCATTAAATTGTTTATAATAGTATTGAATGCGTTTTCTGCACATCTACTGATAGCCCAACGATCAATGAAGTTTCATCATCTATGAACGTTTTGCTGATGATGCAGAAATAGTTCATAAGTCTAGGCTAAGAATATTTTAAGAGGCAAAATAAAAGTTAGTTAGTTAAGCATTAAATGTAAGTGGTTGATTAAAGTACTCGAAATAAATAAAATTAACTGCCAGTTTCACGATATCGCAATCATTCGTTCGTTCGTACTATTACATTTAAAACAAAAACAAATTTTGAAAAATTGTTTTTGTTTTAAATGTAATTATGCGAACGATTGCGATAAACTGGCAGTAAAAGTCCTTTTGATATAAATCTTTTTTTAATTGAAAAAGGGGACATGTGAATTAAATTAAATCTGTTATAAAGACTAACAGTGTTATTCATTAAAAGTTAATGAATTATTTTAAAATTTAAAGAATACTTAAAAATTGGAAAAAATAAATCCCGAATTATTTTAAAAATACAAAACAAAAACCCAATTTAAATGAATTGTTTTAAAACATAAAGGAACCAACTAGAACTCAATTTTAACAAAAATATTCAAGGTGAAAAATTGGATAGATATTGAAAAATAAATAAAAAGAACTATAAAAAGGGGAAGAAAACCCTGTAACCAAAATACAACTAACCAGATCAAAATAAATAAAAAGAACTAGAAATAAAACTACGAAAATGTGAAGAAAACCCAGCAACCAAAATATAACAAGTAGCACTGCAGCATTAATGAAGCTGAGAGAATAAATAAATGTTTGTCTGTTACAAGACAACAGCCAATCAACTACATGTATTGTAGGGCCATAACTAATACCTGATATTAAGGAAGGCTACAACAACTAAAACAGGATTTTGGAATTGAATTTCGTCAGCGGATAATATACCAAGAAAAAGCATTTGTTTGGTGGACACTGTTAAAAAATCTTAAACATCTTCATGAATATTCAATAGAGAACAAAGGACAAGGTTTTTTATTTTTTCTAGTTTATGTTTAAAATTCAAATTAATTAAGAAATTTATTTTGCGCAAAAGTTTTATTTTTGAATTTAAACAGAAAATACATAATTATTATGGATGTGACAATGGTATTTTCATTGACTGAGGACGGCAATAAAGCGATCGCGTAAATAATTTGGCCAATAAAATTCAGGGTCGAACTCTGAACGCTGTGGAAACACTCACCCACATGGACAAATATTCTAAATAAGTTTAGACAGGAATTTGGGACTTAGGGATCTTAGCTCTTTATTAGCGAAAAAGCCATGAATTTAAATATCAATAATACCAAAGAATTGCATTATAAGTTGGTCTAGTGCTTGAATAAAATGAATACGAAATTTAAATAATGTTAAATTAATATTTGATATTTTAATAAATTACTTAAGTTTAAATATAAAAGCATTGTTTCTTCAAAATGATATTTGAAGCGTGAGCAGCTCTCGAAGCTTTTAATAGAGAATAGCCTTATGAGCAAGGGAATTTTATCGGCAAAACACTACAAAAGAAATTACAGTTACCAACAACATTATAGGAGGGAAAACGTAGGCCGAAACATCAACCCAATCGAAATTTTTTTAATCGAAATTACAACTCAAATTTTAGTCTTATCCAACGTTTAATCAGAAAAATTCTAAAATAAACGTTGATCATACCCATTCAAATTTGAATAAAAACGCGAATCAATATAACGGAAATTTTTATCACAATCCAGTAGATAATAGGCATGTGCGTGTGTGATATCAAAGCACCCATGCCCATAGAAGTTGATCATGGACAATTTTAAAATTTTCTTCAATAGCATCAGGCTGTACATTACCAACAGTAACGCTAACGTTCGGGTTCTTTCGTGCAAGGTGCTTGGTGGACACGAGTGCAACTACCAGCTTGGGCGATTCCATGTTTTTTTGAAGGACTTAAGCCGTAGAAAAATAATAAACCCTATCAAACTAAAATTTTTTTCTAGAGGCGCGTGATAGGGAGCTGGATGAATTTTTGCGCCATGACCTAAGCTCAGAGGAAAGAGAACAACTGTCTAAATTTAAGCAAGTATATAGGAACATTTTATACTGAAGGACAAAATTTAACTAGCGCAAATAGCATAAGGCACAAAATCATAACTACATCAAACAAACCTATATATTTAAAAACATACCGATACCCCCAAATCCACGAAAAAGAAATCGAACAGCAAATTCGGGAAATGTTCCAACAAGGTACTATAAGACCTAGTAGGTCCCCATAAAGTTCACCCCTTTGGATAGTTCCGAAGAAAATGAGCGATACCGGAATTAAGAAATGGTGATTTGTTTTAGACTATCGCAAAATAAACGAAGTGACAATAAAGGACAAACATCCGATTCCGAACATGGAATCTCTGTTCGATAAATTAGGTCGCTCGCAATACTATACAGCCTTGGATATGGCCAAAGGGTTCCATCAGATATTGATGGACGAAACGGATGTTGAGAAAACAGCGTTTTTCACCTCAATGGGACACTTCGAGAACATACGTATGCCCTTCGGCTTAAAGAATGCGCCGCTGAATCATATACTTGGTGATTACATCAAATGATGAATCATATACTTAGTGATTACATCAAAAAGATTTGCGTCATTTACATGAATGACACCTTGGTTTTCTCCGTGATAATCAAAGAACATTTTGCGAGTCTAAATAAAATATTTGAAAGATTGAGCGAATTCAATTTAAAGGTACAATTGGACAAATGTAAATTTCTTACCAAATATGCTGAATTTCTTGGTCATATCGTAACTCCCGATGGTATTACTCCGCACCCGGAAAAGGTAAAGGCTATTAGATATTTGAGATTACCGGAAAGTGCAAAATAGATAAAATCATTTTTAGGGTTAACTGGCTTTTACAGGAAGTTTATAAAAAACTATTCAACAATAGCCAATCCAGTGATAAAGTATCTTAAAAATATACTCATATAAATATGCCAGACCAGGAATACATAGACTCTTTTGAGAAATTAAAAACTCTACTCACAACATACCCCATCCTAGCCTACCCAAAATTTGATAAAGAATTCGTACTGACCACCGATGCCAGCGATATAGCTATTGGTGCGGTCCTGAGTCAGAAGGGTAGACCGATTTGTTATGCCAGCCGTACTTTAAATATTGCTGAAAGAAATAACTATACTTTTGAAAAAAAACTGTTGGCTATTGTCTAAAGTGTGAAATACTTTAGACCATATTTGTGTGGGAAAATTTTTGGTGAGAACTGACCATCAAACATTGAAATAGTTATTTTTTTAAGGAGCCAAATTCTAGAATAATTCGATGGAAAGTAATGTTGGGAGAATTCGAGTTTAATGTAAAATATATGAAGGGAAAGAATAATAAGGTTGCCGCCTTTTTAAGCATAATTCTGAAGCCTAATGTAGAAGATGAAGAAAATTTAGATGTTAAATCGCTGTTTGAGCTAACAGGCACTGTTCATAGTGCCAATGAAGATTTGAATGAACCATTTCTCATAAGTGAGAAAACAAATTAGAATTTTCAGTCAAAAAGAAACAGAAACATTGTATAGTAAATATAAAATAATTTACGTCGAGAGAAATGATCTGTCAAATGATCATTATTTAAATGACATTTTTAGGAGAGAGTTGCATAAAGATACGGTAGAAATTTATTCCGAAATAGGCGATTTGGATTGTAATGTAATCCAAAATGAATTAAATGGCAGTGGACGTTGAAAAGTGGAAAGTTTGTTGCAAGTGGTCGAAAATAACTATATAGAAATCAGTCATAGAGGCGCAAAATTTCGAAGAATTGAGGTTTAAGTATTTTTATCCAAATTTAGTTAAATATATAAATAATTGCCGAGAATAAGTACGAGAGAAAACCCTTCAGAAAGTATTTTAACTTCACCGAGACACCCAATGACCGATTTACTAAATTGGGTTCCGCCCATAGGATCAGCCATAAAAATATGCGCAAAATTCAAACCAAATCAGATGAGAGAATTTCCTATTAAGAAAAGCCCGAAACTTTGATTTTGGATAATGAATTTAATAAGGCATATAGTTTTTATTGTATTGTCCTGATACTTCTGTCACATTCCTTTGTCTAACTGTGGCCACGTAGTAAGGAATCTATAGAAAATGTCTGGATAAGGTCCGGTGGTTGAACCCATTTTTGTGTCAAATACGCCTCTAAATAAAATTTTCAAGATATAGTGACGGCAAGAAAGGTATGAGAATTCCATGCCTAAAATTTGCTCCAATATGACGCACGCTCCTTTGAATCTTTCCGCGTTGGATGCTGTATTGTCGAAGCTTGATGGTCTTAAGAAGGCCTTACTTATGTAGGCATTAATATACGGCTACGGCTTTTACAGAGCTGTGTGCTGTAACAGGAACTCCTACAAGCCGGTCTTTTCCGCCATATGAAATAGGAATATCTATTCGCTCCAATAGTTAATTTTTTGCAATACCCGGTAAAAGTTTATTATCCAAATGGACAACCATGGGTTCTTTTTCAGAAATATTTACTTTATCTAAAATTTTTTTTAGTAGATTGTTCTTTGAATATTTGCCTTCTATAATGTAATAAAGTTTTCAAGACTTTGTACTCAAAAGGGTCAAGGTTTAAGGCTTCTAGAGTAGCTACTAAAATTCTGGTGGCACTTCCTTCGGATACCTTATATCGATCTAATAAAATCGATAATTTCATATTTAAAATCTCTATAACGCCCCTTGCAAATGAAAGTTTCATCCTCTTGCTCTCAGATGGTCCTCGATCTTCTTCACGGATGTCCATTTCCTCCAAGCCCTCAAGTTCTTGGTAGATGTTGTATTCTTCAGTGCATTCTTGTTCTTTTTCGAACTTGTCTTCATCATCTGTCTCTAAGAAGCAACAAAAGAAGGAGAAAAAAAAAACTATAAAAATTTGTTATTTTAGCAGAATAGTAATATACATAGGTACTAAATTTTCTACTTCTAATTTCCTATTGATATTAATTAAAAAATATAAACTCGATCATAAAGATGCAAAATGATGCTCTAATGTACAATACTTTTTTTCATTTATAATGAAACTATAAAATTATTACTTAAAAAAGACAAACAATTAGTCTTTTTTTAGGTAATAATAATAAAAACTAACCAATATTATAGCTTCTTCTTTGATTGGTCGGTTTATTTTTGCAAGTTCCTTTTGCGTATTGATTTTTTCGGCTCGAAGCAGCTTAAAATCCACTTCAGTCTGTAACCTGGGCGGCCTTTTTGCCTCTGTTTAATGAGAAATGTCTTATCTTTTTTCAATTTGATTAGAGCCAAGGCATCCAAAAAAATGGACACTTCTCGTGTGGCAAGTTTTGCTGATTCTCTTTCAGTAAATTTCACAGTACGCAAATTATAAAATAAAGCACACAAAACTTGACCATCTGTGGGTAGTTTACAACCGGTGATCTGGTGAATGGAATAGCCCACAAGGAATATTTTATCCTTGGTTCGGCTTTGTACACCTGATGTGGATGCCGTTTTAATTTAAAAAATAAAACAAAATATTTTACAAACGTTGATTTAAATAAAATATTTTCAAACTTTAGAAATACACGATTAAACAACAGGCTCATTATATTTAGCTCCGAAATACTTTTTAACAAAAAAATATTAATTCCGAGACATTACAAAAAACGAGTAAAATTTTAAGAATATTTCCTACCTGTCTCACACTGGTACCAAGCTACACTTTTCGGGTTAAGGGCTGTTGTAACTCGGTTTAACTTAATGTAACAACAACTAAGTATAGAATATAATTTTTGAAGTACAAAAATGGCTTTCTCTTGAGATACTTAGCGTGTATCTATGATTTACCGTTCTGAAGTTTTGGTTCCATATAACAGATTTTTGGACAAAAAATTGGAATTTTTAAATTTGAGAATACGAGCGGCACGGGTTGACGTCGTTTAACCGAACTCAAATTTCGGCTATCTCGGAATTTATAAAGGGGAATCGTGTTGTGAGATCCAGACGAAAAAAATTCCGACATCAATTATTGTGGTGACCCTAATGTACATATGTATGCAGACAAGAACTAGTGAATAGAAGAACGTTTAACCTAATTAAAATTTTTTTAAAATAACCACTTTTCTCACATATATTTTTTATTATATTGTCACTGATACCTGTGTTATATTTTCCTTTGTCTAACTTAAGCCACGCAGTGAGGAATTTATTGATAATTTCTGGATGTGGTCCAGTGGTTGATCCAATTTTAGTGTCGAATACGTCACTTAATAAAATTTCCAAGATATAGTGCAGGCAAGCTAGGTTTAAAAATTCCCTGCCTAACATTTGCTCCAACATGACGCATGCTCCTTTGAGTTTTTCCGTGTTGGATGCTGTAGTGTCGAATCACATTGCCTTGGTTGTCTTAAGTAGGCCCCACTTATGCAGGCATTAATATACGGCTACGGCTCCTCCAGAGCTGTTTGCTGTTACAGGAACCCCCACAAGCTGCTGCTTTTCGCTATATGAAATAACAATAGCTATTCGCTTACATAGTTTTTTTTTTGTAGCACCCGGTAAAAGTTTACCATCAAAATGGACAACCACGGGTTCTTTTTCAGGAATATATACTTTATCTAAAATTTTTTAGTAAATTGTTTCCTGAACATTTGCCTTCTATAATGTAATAAAGTTTTCAAGACTTTGTACTCAAGAGGGTCAAAGTTTAATGCTTCTAAAGTAGCTACTAAAATTCTGGTGGCATTACATCGATCTAACAAAATGGATAATTTCATAATTTAAATCTCTTTAACGCCCCTTGCAAATGAAAGTTTCATTCTCTTGCTCTCAGATGGTCCTTGATCTTTTTCAGCATCTTCAGGGATGTCCATTTCCTCCAAGCTCTCAAGTTCTTGGTAGATGTTTTCTTCCTCAGTGTCTTCTTCTTCTTTTCCGAACTTGTCTTCCTCATTCATCTCTAAGAAGTAACAAAAGCAAGAGAAAAAAGACTATAAAAATTTATTATTTTAGCGGAATAGTAATATATATAGGTACTACATTTTCTACTTCTAATTATCAATAGATATTATTTAAAAAATATAAACTTGATCATAAAGATACTCTCATGTAAAATTTTTTTTCAATTTAAATGAAACTACAAAATTATTTGTTTGTCTTTTTTAAAGTAATAATAATAAAAACAAACGTATATTAAAAGTTTCTTCTTTAATTGGTCTATTCATTTTTGCAAGTTCCTTTTGCGCCTTGATTTTTTTAGCTCGAGACAGTTTGAGATCCACTTCAGTCTGCAACCTGGGTGGCATTTCTGCATCTGTTTAATGAGAAATGCCTTATCTTCTTTCGACTTGCTTAGAGCCAAGGCATCTTGTTGAGCTAAATCAAAAAGATCAGCAAACTTTTCAACAAACTGTTAAAGTTAGTTCTTGGTCGTTTCCGATGATTTCTTCCGGTCCGTGTGAAGAGTTCTCCATTCGCCGTAAAGTTTTTCCAGCTTAGTAATTGAATCCTTCTCATGTTTAGTCGGAATTCGAACTTTTTCCCAAAAAATGGACACTTCTCGTATGGCAAGTTTTGCTAATTTTCTTACAATAAATTTCACAGTAGGCAAATTATAAAATAAAGCACACAAAACTTGACCATTTGTGGGTAGTTTACAACCGGTGATCTGGTTAATGGGATAGCGCACAAAGAATATTTTATCCTTCGTCCGGCTTTGTACACCTGATGTGGATGCCATTTTAGAGTCCAATGGGAAAATAACAGTTAACTTGAAAAATAAAACAAGTAGGTACTGGTACCAAGTTACATTTTTCGGGTTAAAAGCTGTTGTAACTCGGTTTGACGTAATGTAGCAACAATTCAGTATAGAATATAAATTTTGAGGAACAAAACTAGCTTTCTTTTAAGATACTAACCGTTTTTCTATGATTTACCCTTCTGGAATTTTTGTTTTATATGTCAGCTTTTGGATAAAAAGATAAAAAATTGGAATTTTTCAAATCTGAGCGACAAGCGGCACGGATTAATATCATTTAATCGAACTCAATAGTTGATAAGGGGAATCGTGTTGTGGGGTCCAGACGAACGAAATTCCGACATCAATTTTTGTGGTCTCTATGAGAGAACGTTTAACCTAATTATTTATTTTTAATAAACAAAAAAATACATTTATGTGTGAATGACTACATTCAGACACGCAAGTTTTACTTTGAGAAATTTTGTTAATTTTTTTTTAAACTTTGTTTGGTCTCAAAAAGTATTCCCTTTGATTTGATCGTTCTTAATTCTTGGACGTTTTACATATGGTGTTTTCAATACAAATATAAATATATATATATATATATATATATATATATATATATATATATATATATATATATATATATATATATATATATATATATATATATATATATATATATGCATATTCCTATAAACGCACATTACTTTTTTTTGAAACAGCTCTAAAAAAACGAAACTAAAACACAAGTAAGGGATTATAAATTCATTTAACAAAAATTATTGTCTGCACTTTCAAAAAAAAAAAAAAAAAAAAACAACAACAACAAAATTAAATGCAAGTATATTAATTTTAATTTTTTTTTTCAAATAACTTAATGCAATTTTGATGGGCATTTTTCTATAAGCGCAAGGAAGAAGTTATACATTTGGCTTTATTAATAGTGAGTAGCTAATCCGTTTTTTTAATTACTTCGAAAATACGGTCCGGCATTGATTCTATTATTTTTTTTAATAACCGTTATCGATTTCATTCCACACTACTTTAATTCTTAGTTTTAGCTCCGTAACTGTCATTATATTTTGATTTTGGCTATTATTTGACTATATCTTACGTGCCATGTATCGCCATAGGTTTTCCATCGGGTTTAAATCCGGACTGCAGGCCGGTCAGTCTAATAGAGGAATACTATATTGTTGGAACCACGATTTGGTCTCTTTTGAAACGTTTATTGCCGCATTGTCTTGCTGAAATATGCAATCTTCATTAATTTTTTCATCTATAACTGATATATATGTTGTGCTATTTATCTTTGTTAAAACAAAACAAATAGTTGCTTTTCCAACTGAGGAAAAAGGTGCCCACACCATAACACTGCCTCCACCGAAATTACCTTTAGACATTCAAATATCGTTTGATTTCAAATTGTGCCAATAGAATAAAAATATGGACCGTCCAAATTAAATTTGCTTTCGTCTGAAAAACTGCTTTATCCCACTCATCAGTCCACTTCATGAATTTGCGTGCAAATTTTAGACGATTTTTTTTGTGTTGTTGTTTAAGCATTAGCTTACATTTGGGTTCCTTCCATTTTATATTACTACCTATTTGCAATATGTGTATTGTGCGGTATTGCTAGCGAAGTCCTTTACAAACCTACGATACCAGCTGGTCCTTTCCAAGAAACGCCGTAACTGTCGTGGTGCTTTAGGCTCCGGAAACTATGACAGTCCGAATTGTACCATCTCCTACTGCAAAGCCGATGTATCTAACTTCACTGTAACAATATTGATCGTTAAATTTCTGCTATGTGTTCATCTAAGTTGGCAGAACACACGAGAAGATCGTCAAGGTAAACGAAAACATTGGATCTTATGGCAGCACATATCACCTCATCTATCCTTCATATTCTCTGGGCGGCGTTACATAATCAAAATTGCATCACCGTGTATTGGCATAGGGGATGAACAGGAAGAGTAAAGGCTGTTTTTCCATTGACTTCTTTCCAGCGGAATTTTCCAGAGTGCGTCCTTTAATCCAATATCCAAAATAAACCTTGTGTCTTGCAAGCGGCTTAAAATTCCATTGACGTGAGGAAGGGGGTATGCATCCTTTATAGCTCACGTGTTCCATTTCCATTTTGACGCAATTTTTTCGATGTTGCTTCTACTAAAACCTGTTGATCCTCACCCTTAGTTAGCTCTTTATAGACGCTTTTTCTGATTTCAATATATATATCTCATTAACTGTCCTTGCACTTACCTAGTTTTCTTTAACTTTTTTGCTCTTGCCCGTCGCAAATCTGCCAACGAAGAAATAGTAGATGAAAATTTTAGTGAAGCCAAATTACTTTCTGAATTTCCAAATAATATAGTGACCAATTCACATTCTGGAATTTTTTTCTAACCCGCAATGTCAGGTTATGCACATCGGTATTAAACTATTCGAATTTCTGAGTAGGCAGTTTATTTCGGTCGATAATACCCCTAAAAAGCTTATAATCAGAGTCAACCATTTTGAAGTTATTTAACCTTTCACGACTTAATGTAAAATAACTAAATTCAATATTCTCGGCGTTTTCCTCGAGAACCTGCAAATACCAGTGAGCTGCTCAACCAGATACGAGCCAGTGAAAATCCGTAAAAAGTTGGTCGAAAGTGATCCCATACTGCTCTAACAACTTTACAGTCCTAAACACAAAACTCTTAATTGTCATGACCCGACATGTACCATCATATTAAAAATGCTAATTATCTAGACTTTCGCTTTGATACTAAATTCAAACTATCAGTATCATTTCCATACATTCCAGTATCCTCTTTATTCCCCATATTCAATTTACGCGAATTATTAACTTGCCCAATTGCTTCTGGTTGGTTCGTACGTCGCAAACGACTACTACCAATACGGCCAGCTGTTAAAGTTGTTCTGGGTAAGTCTAAGTCACCATTAATCTGCGATTTTTCTACATTTGCCACGCTATTACCTGAAGATAACACTTCATTTTGCATTTCTTTCAGCTGGATAATACATTTTGACATCTCTTTGTTCTTTTTCATTAATAATTTCATCATTTGATCTAACTGATGAAAACTAGTAACCGAACAGTGTTTTGTTCATTGCCACTAATGGCACCCTCACCTTCTTCGTGTTTACTGCCACCTATTCGGTAACCTGTATGCTTCCCCCTTCAGAAGTTAACCTTCCAAATTCAAGTTATGCATACTTATTTAAATAATCAAGAGTCAAAAAATATACAGGCTTTTCAATACCTGTATCAATTTGTTTCAAAATAGACCCTTCAACCTGACTTTCTAGCCCACGAGTTTGACTTCTTGTTACTCGCTTATCCCCAGGGCCGAATACCTTTCTTATAGGATTTTTAAAATCTCTATATTTATCATCAAACAACACAAAAATAATAATAAAATAATAAAAAAATTATATACTCGTATACATATATAATATACAAAGGAGAGTTTCTCAAATTACTAATTTATACAGTTTTTTTTTAATAATAAAAAAAAGAAAATCTACTCTGAGTATTAGGTGGTGTTTTGTTTGTTTTACAAGATTATTTAGGAACATTGCAAGGTGCTAAGTTAATGATAGGCAAATTTTACAATTAAACGCTTTTAAACCCGCTCTATTATCCGAAACAGCAAATGGATAAAACTGCTCAAATCTGCATTAGCTTCCCTAAGTTCTTTTAAGGAGTTTCAAATACAGACGCAAACGCTAATTAGTATATTGCAACTTATTAAAATATATCCAGTAAAAGAACTAAAATCAAGAATAAAAAAGAAAATAAGGAAATACATGACTCACATTCGTCTAGTTTAATTTCAGAAGATGGTACCTTGCATCAACCGGCTTAAAACTTGGTTCATTATAATAACATACGATATTTATTTATGTATATAGTTATAATTATCCAAACCTGAGTTCCAAGTGTCTAGGTCAAAAGAAAATGCTACAATTCTATATAGTGGCATAATCCTGCTGCGGCTCGCCGATATTGGAAATAGGTTAACTATTCAACACCACCTTTACCAAAGAACAACATAACTTCCTCGTGTCCAAAATTAAAATTATTTATATCTTCTAAATGAAATTTGCACTATTACAATGTCGGTCTTCAACAGTACATTTGTCCGTCGTTAGTCGTTGGTGTGACCTTACCCACCCCTTCTAAATAATTATGCAGTTATGAACAATCGCCAGGCCAATTAAACAAAGATGGTTTCCTATGTCGAACGAAAGTCTTAAAGTCGCTAGTCATTATTCCGAACACTTTTGCAATTGTTCCCAAATACCCTGTCATACTTTACCTAACACCACTCGAAATAAACTATAAACTCATGATGTAAAATTAACAACATCGGAACAAAACTCTGAAATTCATTAATAACTCTTTTCCATTTATTTTTACTATTTTTAATATAATTACGTACAAAATGAGAAGATAAGAATCGTATTATTCATCTAATAAAAAAAAAATTATATAAACTAAAAAAACAAAGAATCAGAAAACTAATGTTTAGCGTTTTTAACAGTAAATAAAATATGAAAACTAAATCTAAATAAAAGGAATTAAAAATGAATACATGTATGTATATGTATGTATATAGGTATTTAGGGACTAACCTTCTAGACACAAAGCAGAATCGCTTATATGACCGAATCTCATTTGATTTTTTTTTTCTATTTATAAAAATCAAGGCAAAGGTTATTTCTCTTATCTTTTAATTCTTACTCACCATTAAAGAGGTTACTTTTACAGTGCAGTCACACGGTAAAAAATTCACAAAAATTGAAAGCTGTGACGTAGAAATCACGCAATTTCAAAGCTAGTTTTTAAGCAAGGTGTCAAGAAAACACTGACAGCAGAATTTTTAATGCAAATTTGGAGGGAAAAACTTCAATCAGCTGTTTTCTTGAATGTACTTTGAAAGACTCAATTGAACGGAAACTTGAAAGCAAAGTCTCATCAAGTTTTTGAAGTGTGAGTGTGTTGGTTACTAAATGAGAGAAATTTTAAAACTTGAATAAAAACTTGATCGCCTGACACCCTAGTTAGGCATTTATTAAGCGTTAATGTTGGCGCCAGCACTGCCCAGAGATCATCTATACGAAAAAAGTGAAGATACATATGCGTTTTAAGAAAATAAATCCTTTTACCTTTCTGTGATTTCAAATTTCCACTTGTAAATAAGTACTTATACAGTCTTACTAGCGCGTGTTCCTTTCAAGAATAATTTTTTTACCATTCTTCTCTTGCTTTTCATTTAGTAATCATATATGTTCTTTAGTTATGCTCTTAATATTTAGATAGTTATTAACGGGTTTATGCAATTTGAGACTACAAGAAATCTAAATTTGTATAAAAATTCGAATTATACGTGTGTATTCATCTTAACATACAAATATATTTCTACATATGTATATACTATTTTAAAACAAAATCCAAAAAAATTGAAGTGCAAACTGAGGTATAGTAACATATCAAAAAAATAAAAAGTGTTATTATGTACATATATATGTATGTACGTAATATGGTTATATACTTTCAGTTGTTAATAATATTACACATGTTGCTGAGAGTTGCACGAATTGCGAGATCGAAACTTCTAAATGAAACTTTGTACAGGAGCATTTACATAGAATTGAAATTAGCGAGAATCAACCAATCTTTTAAACTATTCATTGAAAAACTTCGGTGCATATCCAAAAGCAACTTCTAAACGTGAATGAGAATGTGTGTCTTTTTCCAATTATAGCACTGTTGTTTCATCAGTATCCGTGCTGCACTAAACTGCTATTTCAATAGATTTTTTTGTGTTGCTTCAAAGTATATGGTGGTAGTTACACTGACAATTGCAGAAGTTAATAATTATTTGGTAATTTTATAAATATTTACTTTTTCTTTGGGTTTAACGAGATATACACTAAGTTTATGTTTTTTTATTGCGTTAGATGCTACACTTTTTATTTTTATGTAGTAACGATTTTTTCTTTTGTGCAAATGTACAAGAAATATTTATTTAGTCTTAATTTGTCCTCCTAGACATAAAAAAAGGAAAATTCTGAGATTTTATTAGAATTATATATATTTAAATGCGAGGATATACGTACTCTTTGTGTATATATAAATATCTTGTCTGTTTACTACATATACATATATTTACTATATCTATATATACATACATACACACACATATATATATATATATATATATATATATATGAAAAGATGAAAATAGGAAGAATTTTAGCAAAAATAGAAAAAGTTAAGCAATAAAGCGCACCCAATCTGTTGTTGTATGAAACTCAAAGAAAAATATTTTGACCGATACAAGGTGACAAGTAAAATCTATCATGGGCAATAAAAAGTAGAAAAGTTTTGCAAGATCTAAAAACCACGAAACACGATAGCAGTAGCAGAGCATATTAAATGCTGGTTACCGGTATTCGGGACGATACCCAGTCAGGAGGGCTTTGGGGCTGAAACGTAATACAGCGGTACCATGACTGACAAATAAAGAAGCTGTGGTTAAAAAAATTTAGAAGTCGACTGAACAGAAAGAGATAATTTTTTACATTTTAATTGAGACCGAACAACTACCGAATTTTCAATATAAGTTAAGGAAGAAGTTGCTCATAGACATCTGGTCAGCAGCATTCAAAGTAGAAAGTTGTAAAGTTGTGAAATTATTTAAACCATTTAGTTAATTAAAATTTATATGACATGATATAAGAACTAATTTATAGTTATATAAAACTAAAATATAAGGCACATATATGAAATTAAATTTAATTAAAGGAAAAACTTTTAATATAATAAAAATCTTAATAAAGTTTAACTACGAGTACATATATGATCGTATTTAGTTATGTATGCATGTAAATATGTATATAAATATGTATATGTATATACTTATGTGCATGTAAATATGTATTTACTTATGTATATATATGTATATATATAGAGTATTCTGCCTCTTGGGTTTGTCCGGGCACAGTCCCACTCTATAGCCCATGCATTAAAATCACCAGCTATTAATACAGGATTCCTAGTGATTGTAGGTGGAAGCAATGTCGTTAACTATGACCTGGAGTTCTTCTATGGAATACCTTCATGGGATATAACAAATGTATAACGTAATGGCAGAAACTGTGGCCCGAGCATATCCACACTGCTGTGACGTTGCGTCCCGTGCCGTTAAACCCCAGACAGACGAGATTGCTGATGTGCACGAAGCATCAGACACCTAGTTCGAGGACTGCACATATTGGTATGGTTCACTAAGGAACACAATATCGACATTTAGTTCACAAACACTTTGCTTAAGTTTCTCTTAGGCGATTCGACAGTGGTTGAGGTTAAGTTGCAGTAGCCTACTCTTTTCCGCACTCTGAGTTTTTCCATCGCCTTTCTGTAGTGGGGCAGGCAACACGTCCTTTAACGTTATCACTTTAACCATTCACCAGCGGTCCCCTACATAGCATACACGAGAGATTTTTCTTGCACGTGTTAATATAAGGTCTAGATTAACCACATTGTAAATATTTGTCAGAACAATTATGCTGACTGCTGCATTTAGACACAATGTGACTAAAATCCATCGATTTATAGCATCTTGTCAGCATGAGTTTCTGGCGTATTCTACACACTACCAATCCTATACGGATCGTTCCGATTTCTAAAAGTTGAACAGCCAATTTAGCGCTCAGACCAACAACTGCAGTATGTGTACCACCATAGGCCTTTCGCATCGATTTTATCGTTGACTTCTGTAGCTTTTTAAAATCCAAGTTTACCCAAGCTCTTTAGACGTCATCGTTGGTTGTCACCTATCTATATCCTTAATTTCTAACTCTTTTTCATGCGTCAGAGCTCCTACATCCTCAGCTAGACCTAGCACTTCCTCTACTGTCTTTCTATATTCACCCGTTTTTTGATGAGCTGGTTTGTTTAGTTCTGGGAATAATTCACCTTTTACAGTTTTTTTATAGTTCTTACGCTTCCAAGAATATCCAATTTTTGATCATTTTAAACCTTTCTATGAATGTCCGCATAAGACACGTTTCTTCACACTTATGAATGACCAGAGAATCAGGTTTTACTGTTTTTTCCCTACTTTTGGCCTTTCGTTATACCTTAATCCAATCAGAGATTTTTTCTGCCTGTAGCACTTTTTCACTCCTTGTGTCAGTAGATCTGTTATCCGACACGATAACAATTGGTATTTTAGCCACAGAATGGTATTCTTCTTTTTTTTGGAATACTCCCGGTTGAACTAATAGCATTGTTGTCCTTTTTCCTCTTTGGAGTTACAAATTGTTGTTGCCTGGGTAAATCCACTTTCCCAGTTTGCATTCCTGTATTTAGTATAACGGGCTCAGGGCAACTAACACCTGAACTATTTAGCTCATCAGACATCTCTAAAAATATCTGACTTGACATTGAAATAATGTCCTTGTGATATTCGAGTTGGTTTTAAGAAAAGCTAGCAACTCACTTATCTTTCCACCAGGCTTTTGAACATTTCCTTTTTGCGTTTTTCCACAGTGGCTTACCAGCCTCAGGAATGGGTTCTTCGAAATTGCGTTGTTTATTCCTTCACTTTTCTTCTCCTTGTTCTCATTATTGTAATTTGGTTCTTCAATCATTTCTCTGTGGCCCCAACTCAAAGTCTTCGTTCGAAATACAGTCACGTTAAAACCCCATGATTATCTATGCATGTAGGGAGGCCATGCGATGGGTTGACATGGTATCCTTATAAGACTACCATATCAGTGGTTCGTGTGTGTCGGGAAACCGCAACCGAGCCTGCACCACCAACCTAATAGTGGCGAACTTCAAGCGCATCTTGAGATTCACTACGTTTTAGCGGGACGGAGGCAGCTGTGACATTAGCCCGGAAGCCATTTCAATGAAATTTTACTTTCACCTACTGAGATTCAAGAATGCCACATCTGTTGACACAGGGTTCTTCAGAACAAAATAGTCGTTCCAGTAATGCCATGGTCAAGACCGTACTGGGCTTGGTGTTGATGCTTTTCGGCAAGAGTGTTATTACAATGGGGATGTATTAGAATCAATCCGCTATACAAGGTTTTGACTAGGGAAACCACGGAGTCACCATTCTCCTAACTGCATCTCCCTTGTGTGCACCCCGTGTGGGGAGATACCTATTTAATGGCGTTATCCTCTCGCCACGTCGCAGAGTTTTTGTCGAGCCTTCACACATTTTTGTACTGTACCCTACTCTTAGTCAGGGACTGCTTATTCAATATTCACAGCTAACCTACATAGCTGCTGGCAGTCCAGCGATCCGCCACCTGCAGACTTCGGTAGTGGCCCGAGCAAGCCCTACCATGTATGTATGTTCGTATGTTTGTACGCATGTATATATATGTTTGTACGTATGTATTATCGTTTGTATGTATATTTGTATGTTTGTATGTGTGCACGTATATATGCATTTATGTATAAATGTGTTATTGTATGCATATATGTATGTATGGTTGTATGTACCTGTCCAAACTAAATTGGACATATTTTATGTATTTTCCTTTTTATATTATGATTATAATTTAATGTATTTTCAGTTTTTTTATATTGTTATTATTATAATTTTGTGTATTTTCATTTTATATTAATAGAATTCTAAGCTAAATAAACAATTGTAAGGTGCTAAATAGAAAATATAATTTTAAAACTATACTTTCCATTGTTTATTGGTATATTTGCTTTTAAATTTGTACATAACTTTTCATACTTACTTTTTTATATACTTACCTTTAAATTTAAACATACATCTTTATACATACCTTTTTCAACCCTTTTTTGAACATTAATTTTATAATTTATCTACTTTAAAACCCTTAAAAAAACATGTCTAATATTAAAAAAAATTTAAACTTGCTCACACTGACATTTGATTGAAAATCTCCAAAGTTTTTTCACAAAAAAAAACATTCTTTCTCAAAAGACCGAAGTTGTTGATTTTTAAAAATTTTAAATTTTAATCGTGTTTAAGCTACGAGTCAGTGCGAACAACTTCAACAACAATTTAAGTGTAAACCCAAGCAACAAGAAGGTTATTATTGTAAATAAACATGTGTATTTATTTATTGAAAATATATACTTATTTTTTCTAAAAATTATAAAACCAATCTACTTTTAGATCACCATCAAAACCTTCATGTGGATAAACAATTTAACCAATTGTTTTTAACCAAAAACATCAGTTTTTGTTCATGGTCGCTTCGAAGCCTAAAAAGAAATTTTGATTGAATGCTGATATACAAAGCGCAACGTATACAAACCATACGCTCAATTTTTTATAAAAAGCAACAAACAACAACATGAAACAAAACAATGAGGTCAATCAAAACCAAAAAAGAACAAAAAAGAGTTCTATATTCGGCGTTGCCAAATTTTATATACCTTTCACCATATATTTATAGCTACATGCATGTATATATATTGTTGTGAAGATGCTTTATTTATTTAGTTCATAAAAGGAAATAAAATTAATTGTCACCAACAAAGTAAACGGAGTGACCTATTGTGTATGTTTACAACGCCAGAAGTTTCTACAAAAACTTCTTAATCACAAAACAAAAACAACTAACATAAAGCAATAAAAATAAACGCAACACACAACTACACAAAAACCTACATAACAACTAATAAAAATAGACAGCATGTATAAATAAATTCAAAATAATAATGGAAGTCTCTGGAATCAAATAACAATCATCATGTGCCTCAAATGATAAATGCGTAGAAAATAAAATTTTCTACCAACAGATGGAGAAAGTTCTAGTATATTCAAGAGCCTTAACATTGGGTATATAAAAGCAACGGCCATACATGCTGATTCATTCTTAATGAAAACATCAACCAGTGAAGATCTCGTGTTAAACAGTGGTGAAGTTGCCATCGCGTATTTTTGTGTACTAATCGCGAATAAGTGAATAATCGTCTAATAAAAGTGTAATTTAATTAAAGTAGTAATTAAATTGTGTATATTTATTTTACAATAAAAGAACTCAGTAAAATAAACGTTTATAAATTTAAATAAACGTAACAATATATATAGAAGAATGAATTGATATTTGGGTTGAGTTGCTTATGCATTACCTTGGCGTCTGCTCTGCACTCTCCTTCATTAAAGAATGTATTGATATATAAGCGCCAAAGGCAAGGCTCTTACTAAGATGAACGTGCGCTGAAAGAAATATTCTAAAGATGTCAGATATTTGGTTTCAGCTTGACTGGTGCAATGGTAATATAAACGCGGCTATGCCGAATCTTATATACCCTTCACTATCTATGTATATATAGTTAAGTGAAGTAACTCCAATCAAAAAAAAAAAAAAAAAAAAAAAAAAATATTGGGGTGAGAAAGAAATAGAAAAAAAAAAAATTGGTACTCCTTAAAGACCTCTTTAAAAGCTTTAAATTTATACCCATATTGATATTTTAAAAAATTTTAAAATTTCAGAGCCACGCGACTCGGAAAATATGGACGGGCGCCAATATATTTACGTGATGTTTTTATCTTTTATTTTAACCCTCTATCACCCCATACATTAATTTTTTTAATTTGCCTTGACCGATGGTGCTGATTTCTAATAGCGCCTCTCTCGACACTATGTATGATCGATTGCAGAGGCACACTTAATTTCAACACTAACACGGACGGCAGACGGACATCGCGTAATCGACTTCGCTATACATAGGATTCAGAATATACATATTTAATGGGGACGGAAATGGATGTTATAGAAATTAAACACGGAATGACAAACTTATATTTATACCCTTTTTCCACTTTTTGTGGTGAAGGGTATAAAAAGGAAATAGTTTTTGTTTTTCTTTGCAAAGGAATAAATATTTTTTTTTAAAGAGAAGTAGCACTTCAGGCAACAATGCCTATTTAATTAGTGTGTAACAATGCTACAGGAGAGAAAAGAACAGGTGGTGAAAACCATTTTATTAGTTATTTTACTTCGCCGGCTAATATGCTATGAAGAAGTACCGACGAAGGAGGCTGCATGTTTTAATGTTAATTCTGAATATGTATTTATACCATTAAACAGAAAAAAACATTTTTCTTTTTTGGTTGTCGCAGGGGTTGAACCCTGGCCAACCAGGTTTGTAGTCAACGTGCTTACCACCTTGACCACAGTCCATTGTTTCCTCACCTTATTATAGATGCTGTTCCAGTATCATATCAACTGTTGATGAGTTAGGTATGTCATTTGGAACAATTAAGTAACTCCAATCAAAAAATAAATGTATAGGGTGATAGAGAATTAAAAAATAAGAAAAAACATCAAGTGAAAAAATTGGGTCTCGCCCATATTTTCCGAGTTACGGGGCTCAGAAATTCTAAAATTTTTAAAAATATCAATATGGGTATCATTTTAAAGCTTTTGAAAAGGTCTTAAGAGAAATACTAAATTTTTCAAAAATGCTTTACCCATTAAGATCCGATGTCACTTTTATGTAAAATTATATACATGCAGTACCCATTTTTTTCTTCTAATTCTCTGTCACCCCAATATTTGCTGTTTTTGATTGGAGTTACTTCAGTAAACAATATTTACATAGATAGTGAAGGGTATATAAGATTCGGCATAGCCGAAGAAAGCACTCTTACTTGTTTATATTATAATTATACAAGTCAAGCTTAAAACCAAATATCTGACATCTTCAGAATATTTCTTTCAGCGAACTTTTAGCTTACTAAGAGTCTTGCCTTTCGCGCTTATATATTAATAGAGCAGACGCCAAGGTGATACATTAGCAACTTAACTACACACCAAATATCTATTCATTCTTCTCAATATATATATACATACATGTGGCTATAAATATATGGTGAATAAGATTCGGGAACGCCGAATATAGCACTCTTACTTGTTTAATAACTGAATTACCAATTTTACATTTATTTAAAACAGAAGCAATCAACAATTTTTTATGAGCGTATTTTTGCAGTCCATTCATATGACCATAATTTAAAGTATAACGCGCACACAAACAAACAAAAGAAGAGTTTGAAATTAGTAAATAGCTCTTGATAGAGGAATAATAAGAGCAATTAGACTTTAAGAGTCACTTAAATAGCAAAAGAGACGATGAGTATGTATGTTATATTTTAAAGTAGTAACGTAAAAGTGATTTTTAAATACCTTGGTAGAGCAGCAAAAGGAGCACACAACATTCCGTGTAGATTCGGCAACACAGAATATAGCATTCTTACTTGTTTAAGCCCGTAACGGTTGAATTTTCAATATAGGTATACTGATTTTTGCCTTTGCCTTAAACCCAATATGGCGTGTTATATATTTATATTAACGGCAATTGCCAACGGTAAAATATTGTGATATAGGTACATATGTAAAGTGTAGATTCACAGAAGGATGAGAAATATATATGTGTAACTTTTTTAACGGATTTTATTATACACTTGTATTTTTCACTTTATATAAGTATTTCTTTTGTTTTTGTTTTCACTTTTTTAAAGTATTGCTTAATATCAATTTTTTATGAGTAATTTTATACTTTTTGCCGGCAATGTTACTTTTATACCCTTCATCAAAAAAAGTAGAAAAAGGGTAAATGCAAGTTTGTCATTTCGTGTGTAATTTCTGACTTCTTTTGCATAGCGAAGTCGATTGAGCGATGTCCGTCTGTTCGTCTGTGTTAGTATTGAAAAAGAAAAGTATGTCATTCGATCAGACATAGTGTCGAAAGAGGTGCTATTGGAAATCAGTACGATCGGTCCATGTCATTCGAGGCAGCAGGCAAAACAACACGCCTACCTCTAATTTTTTCATGTCATTTGGAATAATAAAGTATCTCCATTAAAAAAAAATTAATTTATAGGATGATAGAATATTCAGAAATAAGAAAAAAAAAACACCACTTGAAAAAGTTGGCGCTCGCACATATTCTCCGAGTTACGTAGCCCTGAAATTTAATCTTTTTTTTTAAATATCAATATGTGTATCATTATAAAGCTTTGGAAGAGATCTTTGCGGAATACTAAATTTTTTAAAAAAATGCTTAACCCGTTAAGATCCGATGGCATTTTATGAATTTAAACAAAAGTTTAAAATTTTCGGTAAAATTTCTTACTTGCAATAAAAAATTTAAAATTTCATTTAAAACCGAAACTGCACAAAAAATAACTAACCGCTATCAAGAATTTGAAAGTTTTCTAAAAAGCCCATATGCGCAACAAAACAATTTTCACCAAAAATTTTAAATTTTGCAAAAAACTCTACTTGTAATAAGAAATTTTAAATTTCATTTAAAACCGAAAATGCACAAAAAATAACTAACTACTATCAACAATTTAAGGGTTTTGTAAAAAACCCCATATTCGCAAAAACATAGCACATTTACACTATTCAGTCATTTTTAAACCCTCACCACAAAAAGTTGAAAAAGGGTATATACAAATTTATCATTCCTTGTGAAATTTCTACGATTTCCATTTGCGACCCCATAAAGTATATATATTCTGACTTCTTATGCATAGCGATGTCCGTCCGTGTTAGTGTTGAAATCAAGTTTGCCTGGGCAATCGATCGGACATAGTGTAGAACGAGGTGTTGTTCGAGGCAGCAGGCAAAACACACGCTTACATTAAATTTTTTGATGTCATTTGGAATAATAAAGTAACTTCAATCAAAAATATTAATATATAGGACGATAGAGAATTAAAAATAAGAATAAACACAGCACTTGAAAATATTGGCGCTCGCCCATATTTTCCGAGTTAAGTTGCTCTGAAATTTTAAATTTTTTTTTAATATTAATATAGGTGTCGTTTTAAATCTTTGGAAGAGATCTTTGAGGAAATGCTAAAATTTAAAAAAAATAATTAACCCATTAAGATTCGATGGTATTTTTATGAGTTTAACCCAAAATTTAAAATTTTTGGTAAAATTTTTTAATGCAATAAAAATTTTGCAATTTAAATTAAAACCGAAAATGCACAAAAAAACACTATCAAGAATTTAAAAGTTTTCTGAGAACTCCATATGCGCAACAAAAAACAAATTTACACTATTGAATTATTTTTCACCAAAAATGTTTATTTTTGCAAAAAACTCTACTTGCAATAACAAATTTTAAACTTCATTTAAAACCGAAAATGCACAAAAAAGTAACTCACCACTATCAACAATTTAAAGGTTTTGTAAAAAACCGCATATTCGCAAAAAAGCACATTTACACTATTCAGTAATTTTTATAAAATGAATTTGTCGTTCCGTGTGTAATTTCTACAATTTCCATTTTCGACCCCATAAAGTATATATATTCTGAATCCTTATGCATAGCGAAGTCGACCGAGCGATGTCCGTCCGTGTTAGTGTTGAAATCAAGTTTGCCATGGCAATCGATCGGACATAGTGTAAAAAGTGGTGCTAGTATTTAAAAAAGGTAAGTATAAAAAGGTATGTTTAAATTTAAAGGTAAGTATAAATTATATTTTTGTCAATTAATTGATTAAAAAAAAACAACTTTTTATTTATTCACTTTAAATTACTTGACACTTATTTTTTCATCTTCAAAATAGAACTGAACTTATAAAATTAATTATGTTCATACGATAACTTAAAACTAAATATTAATTTGCATGGTAATCAAAATGACAGACGCTGTTATTATTTTGCAATATTAAATACTCGGAATTTTATTTACGTCTGCAATTGTGTCAGCAATTCAATTATTGTGAAATATTTTGTAATAAGGGCATTCAACGTTTTTGGCGTTAACACCTCCCCTTTTAATTTCGAACGTCCCGTTCGATCAAAAATATAGGATGTTAGAGATTCTTGTTATGCTAGGTTTTACACGTTTTATGGTGTCCGATTATTCTGGCATGGATGTATGTACTGATGGGATTCCTTCTAGCGTTGTTGGAATAATGACTGTTTTACTGCTTCTTTTTAGTATCTTTGTTTTGACCAGCAAAATAATCATGAATATTATCGTCATTAGAGAGAGACTAAGATTAGCTGCAAATCCTTTTTTGTTTGTGTCATCCAGCAGATCAATTACTTCGGTGTTATTTGCTCGTAATTCCTTCACCATTTCCAATGATAAAGTTTTTTCTATATTTTGTTGCAAATATTTAGTTTATAAGATAGCTGGTTACGGTTGTAATCGTGTTGTTTCAAAAATATCAGAAGTTCTATTGGCTATTGTCACAGATCTATTGCAGAATTGTATCACATAGGTTCCCTTAAGATTCTGCGGTTCAGTATCGATAAGAACTGTTCCATTGAATTGGTTCAGAAGAATTGTTCTTGGTGCAATTTCTTCAAGAGTGGGGATGCTTCGATTGTCTATTAAGCTGCAATTTGCTACTTTACTTTTAATTAAGTTTGGTAGACACATATCGCTTTCAATATAATCCAAATTATTTCTATTGCATATTGTAATATTATTATAAATTTTGCATTCATTTTTCATACCATACATTACATTATCGCATATGAGAATGTTTTGATATTTTATTTTGTTTACATATTTTCCGAACTTAATGGGTCTTATTAACATTTTATTACATGAATTTAAATTTGTGGTAGGTATACTTAATATATAAATAATCGAATCATGATTAGACGCTATCATTATTTCAGAAAACTCAGGTTTATAAAAGGTATGGAATCTTTATTTATTATTTGTTTTACGGTATTAATTTTTTCAGCTGTTAATAAGAAGGAATTAACTACGCCTACTTTTGCCTAATGCATGGCATGTTGGATGTTAGTTAATTCTTCCTTAACACTGTCTAGTTTGTATTTTAGTACTGTTATTAATTGTTCTTTTACATTTTCACTTTTATTATTCTTATGACTAAATGTTTCAATTATCCTGTTTGTTATATGAGTGAGTTCATAAATTTTTTCTAATGTTACTTTGTTAATAATAACTTGTTTGTTAGTGTTTCTTAGTAATTTATTTTTGTTTTTAGTTAGTACGTCAAAATCTTCATGATCAGGGCTTCCTGCAATCCACTTCCAAGCAGAGCCTCTAAAATCTAGGGATCTTTTTGACCTTGGTTTTAATGTGTCCAGATATGATTGAAGTTCTGTAACTTCATGATTTAAAAAGGGTTGCAGAAGGTGAGAGGAGCTAATGTCATGGTTTAATGTCTCTTGTAGTTTATTTATTAAGTTCTGATATACATTTGTGTCGATGACGTGGATTAATTTAAACGTACCAGTCTGTAATTTTGCTAGTCCGGAGTTCCATGCTACTATTTGTGAATTAGAATAGTCCAAAATTTTTACCTCGGCCGAAACCAGTGTTAGAAATGACCTGAAAATTAAAGCTTTTTTAGTTTCTGATATTATTTTTATGTACTGTTTTTCCTGATTCTGTTAAGATTGTTGTATTTCTATTTTCTTTAACTATTTCCTTTCTATATGTTTTGCTAAGTTTCGTTCCTAATCTTTTATTTTCTTTTGCATAAATGGTTTCTCCAGGTTCATAAGTCTTGGGTACTGTCTTTCTCTTATTATGGTAATTCATATCTTCTAACTGTTTCTCTTGAAGTCTCTTGATAGTATCTAATTTGACTTTTTCTATTTCTTGCGGATTGGTACTTACTCTACCCAAAAAAACGCTTCTATTGGCTTTTTTCTAATTGTTGAATGTACGGAATTATTGTATTCATAGATCGCTCTATGCAATAATTCTGGAAATGTTTTGTGTGAGTTTTTAGTTTTTAGACAACGAATTAATTCTGCGATCGTAGAATGAAACCTTTCTATTTGTCCATTCACACTACTACTATATGCTGGAACCCTAAATACCTTTATATTATATTCATTTTCTAGCATAAAAACTGTAGAATTAAACAACGCACGCGTATAGAGTTGTAACAGAACAGAACTTTATTTTATTTTTCCTTAAGACTACTATTTACAAAGATGTTATTTTAAGGAATGAATTTAAGGTTGCAATATTGTTAGATTAATAAGTATGGAGTAGGTTTCCAAAGATTAGGTTTAATTCAAATATATTACATTACTCCACCCCAAAATTTTCAAAATAATAAAATAAAAATTATAAATTAATTAATTCATGGACTCTATTCAAAATAAACTCAGAGTTAAAATAAGGCAAATTTAGAGTTAGATTTTGAATACGATTTAAAGATATTTTAATTTTTGTTAGTAAAATAACAATAAATTACATTTTAATGTTTACGGAAATCATCTGACTGGTAACGCGATACTTCTCGACGAATTCTCGTGGTTCTACGTACAGGTAGATCTTGATGGGCATTTCGTCGTCGATGTTCTTTCTTACAGATGTTTTGAAGGTTCTAACGAAACGTTCCGCCAATCCATTTGAGGCGGGATGAAAAGGTGTTGTTGTAATGTGACGAATACCAGCTTTTACGCAAAACTGTTCAGATTTTTCAGAGCTAAGTTGCGGACCATTACCACTTACTATTGTGTTTGGTATGCCTTCAATTGAAAAAATTGCTGAAGGAGCTGAAATAGTATCCTCTGTTGTAGTATTTTTCATCGAAGAAACGTAGGGAAATTGCGAGTAAGAATCGACACAGATGAGCCACATAAAATTAAATATAGGACCAGCAAAGTCTATATGTACTCGTTCCCACGGCTTGGTTGATTTAGGCCAGCTTTCATATTCTCTAGCAGGAGCTTGATTCTGAATTTTGCATATTTCAAAATCGGAAGCTAGTTTTGTGATATCATAGTCGATATTGTTCCACCATATATATTGTCTAGCGAGTTGTTTCATTTTAACAACGCCCCAATGTCCATCATGTAGCATCTTTAAAATTTGATTATTTAAAGCATTAGGTATGATGACACGAATATAATTTGTTTGCAAACAAAGTAAACTATTGTAAATCGTTAGATTGTTTCTGTGATTAAAAAAAGGTTTTATTGCTGAATGTTCTGATGGAAGTCGTTCAGGCCAACCACTTTTTATGTATTTGTAGACAATACGTAATGTCCTGTCGGCTTTTGAATATCTCTGAATATCTGACCTTATTGGGAAATCATTAAAAGAAATTTGGAAGCACGATTCCTCATCTTTGTCAAAATTTTCATCTGTTGCTAAAGGAAGGCGTGAAAGCGCATCCGCATTACCATGGTCGGCAGTTTTACGATATCTTATTTCGAATTGATAAGCCATTAATGTTATGGCCCAGCGTTGAATACGAAGTGCTGTCATAGTTGGTAAATGTTTAGAAGGGTTAAAAATGCGTCCCTTTTTTCCACATTTATTACAAACTGCGTTTTTAAATTTACACTCGTCTCTGCTGTGAGAGTTAAAACAACCCGAACACGATTTAAATTTTTGTTTTTTATTGTCTTTTTTAACGGACCATTGTTTTTTCACAAAATTTACTTCCACTGTTTTTACTAGAAATTTCTTTTATGGCAGCTACAATTTTTGTTGTTGCTTCATACGATTCTGCTATTAATAAAACATCAGAGAGTGTTGCGCTTTGTTTTTGCAACGCAGCAGAGCGAACTGCATCGTGAGGAGTGTTAACTATTATATGGTCACGAATCATGTCGTCAACGTAGCTGCACATGCGTTGGAACTGCAAAAAAAACTGCAGGATCTAGCTAAACCACGAAGGTCTGCCACCCATTCTTTATATGTTTGAGTATTTTTCATTTGCTTTTTGAAAAACTGATAACGTGCTGCTACTATGTGTTGGCTGACTGCAAAATGTTCTGTCAACTTTTTTGTCAATTCTTTGTAGGTTTGATTTTCAAGGTTTTGTACGCCGAACAAATTTTTTAATAAATCAAATATTTCTGCTCCACTCCACGATAAAAAAACGATTTTTGTTTTTCTGCTGACGTAACTGAGTACGCGACAAAATGCTGCTCTAGTTGCTGCAGATATGAGTCCCATTGTTGTTGTTTTTTATTGAACTTATGGAACGCTGGCACCATCAAATGGTCACTGGGCAGTTTTGCCATGGAAGTCTCATCATTCCTGTCCAGAATCGACTGCATCCATAATTGTTGCTGAGTGAGCAGATTTTGTGTAAATTCCTGTTGCTGCTTTAAGAGTAATTCAAAACCATTCAAATTGGTTGTCATTATTTTGTTTTTTTATTTTTATTTTATGCACACGCGAAAGGAAAAAATATAAAAACCGCACGAATTTTTTTTCTTTTTCTATTTTATCACTCGTCGCCAATTGTAGAATTAAACAACGCACGCGTATAGAGTTGTAACAGAACAGAACTTTATTTTATTTTTCCTTAAGACTACTATTTACAAAGATGTTATTTTAAGGAATGAATTTAAGGTTGCAATATTGTTGGATTAATAAGTATGGAGTAGGTTTCAAAAGATTAGGTTTAATTCAAATATATTACATTACTCCACCCCAAAATTTTCAAAATAATAAAATAAAAATTATAAATTAATTAATTCATGCACTCTATTCAAAAAAAAACTCAAAGTTAAAATAAGGCAAATTTAGAGTTAGATTTTGAATACGATTTAAAGATATTTTAATTTTTGTTAGTAAAATAACAATAAATTACATTTTAATGTTTACGGAAATCATCTGACTGGTAACGCGATACTTCTCGACGAATTCTCGTGGTTCTACGTACAGGTAGATCTTGATGATTGTCAATAGAGTCATCTTGTCACTAGTACTTGTTGTAGGAGTTGCTTCATTAACTGAAGTGTTGTTTGATGAAGCTTGCGATGTAGACGGTGAACAGTCTAAAGGTGCTTGTGATTGAGTGCTATCATTGCTGTCAGTATTGGGAATATTGATTGAAGAAGTGCAGGGTTTCATTTGGTTTATATGTCGTCTACAAATGCCTTTTTCAGTGTTGATAATAAAGATAATTTTTCCAATTCTTGCTTGAGTAACACCAGGTATCCATTTCTTCCCCTTACCGTAATATCTGATGTAGACATTTTTATTTACTTGAAATTTGCTTGAACTTGAAGAATTTTGATAAAGATATTTAGAAGATTCTAACAATTGTGACCACACTGTGCGTACAGGTCTACCACGCATTAATTCTGCAGGGGATTTGCCATCCGAATTGGGCATAAAACGATAGGTTGAGAGGAATTTGTGTACAGCATCTTTTACGGGCATTTCGTCATCGATGTTCTTCCTTACAGATGTTTTGAAGGTTCTAACGAAACGTTCCGCCAATCCATTTGAGGCGGGATGAAAAGGTGTTGTTGTAAAAAGATTAGGTTTAATTTAAATATATTACAAAAACGATAGCTGTAGAATTGAAGGATTTTTCGTTATCCATAACGATTGTTTCTGGTATACCAAGGGAAAGTATGAGTTCTCTTAGAGGTTCTTTAACATCCTCAATGGTTCGGGACCTCAACATTCTTGTTTGCGCAAATTTGGAAAATTTATCTATAGCAGTTAATATTGCTTTTTTTCTGTAATGAAAATGTCTATATGTATGATGGTATTGGTGTCTCTTGGAGTGTGATTTTGTTAGGGTGCCTATCATATTTGTTTTCTTTGCACACTTTACATAAACTAGTGATCTTTTTTATTTTAGAATGCATTTGGTTAAAATAGAATTTGGTTATAAGTTATGTTCTGTTTTCTCTACTATTTCTGTGTGCCCTATTATGTTCTTTTATGATTTCACTTTCCTGTTCTTCTTCGTTCTTTAAATCTGTTACCATGGTTCGAGTATATTTTGCTCTATATTGTGTTAAATTATCTCTATAAATATCTTGCAATTTTCCTAAGATGTCATCAGAAGTTTTTATACAATTTGTCACGGAGGGATTCAAGTATTTTTTTAAAAGTTGAATGAGAGAATCTTGTGTAATATTGGGTTCATTAATGGTATGCCTATGAAAAGTGGGGAATAATTTCAAAACTATAAGCTGATTGTGTTTCTTCATTGGAAATTATTATTTGATTTTTAAAAGCATTAAGCGGTGCGCCTGTAAATTGTATAAGATGATGAGACGAGCTTTCGTCGCTATGCTGAGTGGCAGTTAGTGTATTTATTTGAGAGTTTTCCTGTGAAGGTCTTGATAAGGCGTCAGCGACGACATTAGTACTACCTGGTTTATACAGTAACTCATAGTTATAATCTTCAAGAAATGCTTTCCATCTTTTCAGTTTGAAATTTGAATTTTTACTATTTAAGGCATATGTAAGTGGAAGGTGATCAGTGTAAATTTTTAATTTTGCAGACCCATATAAATAGTTTCGGAGCGGCTTTAATGACCATACGAATGCGAGCATTTCTTTTTCATTAGTAGCGTAGTGCTCCTCTGCTCTACTAAGTGTTCTAGACAGAAATACAATTGGTTTATTGTCCTGAGATAGGACGGCTCCGAGAGGATAATTTGAGGCATCTGTCGTTAGACAAAACAATTTATTGAAGTCTGGGTACGCCAGCATTACATCTTCGGAAGTTAATGATGTTTTTAGTTTATTAAAGGCATCTATAGCGTCTTGACCCAGTTCTAATGGTATTTTCTTGGAGGTGTGCTTAGACGAACGTCCTGCCTCCCCTCTCAAAAGCATTGTCAGGGGCTTAGTAATTTTAGCGTAGTCCCTGATAAAGCGCCTATAGTAAATTGAAATTCCCAGAAATGATCTTAGCTCCTTAAGTGTTTTGGGTCTTGGAAAGTTTAAAATTGCTTCCACTTTCTTTGGGTTAGTTTTTATTCCTTTGTTTGAAATTATAAAGCCTAAAAATTCTACTTCTTCCCTCAAAAATCCACATTTGTCCAATTGGACTTTCATGTTTGCACGCTCTAAGGTTTTAAATATAGTATCTAAATTTTCATAGTGTTTTGTTTTTCGTTTTCTGCAAATATAATTATATCATCCATATAAACAAAGCATATCTTTCCGATATGCTCCCTTAGAATATCGTCTAGAGTACGTTGGAATATGGACGGTGCGTTTTTCAGTCCAAACGGGAGTCGTGTAAACTCACACTTGCCGTTATTCACTGAAAAAGCTGTTTTTTGCCTATCTATTTCTCTGAGTGGTATTTGATGGAAACCACTTTTAAGGTCCAAGACCGAGAAGAACTTATTTTGACCAAGTTGCGGAAGTACGTCATTTATTTCCGGAATTGGGTATCGGTCTGGTGTTGTTTGTTCGTTTAGTTTTTTGTAGTCTATTACTATCTTAAATTTCTTCTGTCCAGATGCGTCAGCTTTCTTTGGAACGATCCAAATCGGACAGTTAAAGGGCGATTTAGAAGGCCGAATAATCCCTTGTTGCAAAAGCTCTTGTCTTTGTTTTTCTACTTCATCTTTTAAATGCATAGGGTAGGGATAATAACGAGAATATACTGGTTCATTTGTTTTTGTATGAATTTCTGCTACTACAGCCAAAATATATGTTAAGCTCCCATTTGGTTCACTAAAAAGTGGTCTGTTTCTTAAAATTATTTCTTGTAAATTGTGTTTCTGTTCTTTGGTCAAGTGTTGCGTTCTAATGTCGATATTGTTCACTGAGTGAGATGTTTTTTGTTTTATTCTAACTTTTAATTTACTATTTATTATCATATAATTTTCGGCCAAATAAATTACTGTCGACAGTTCTTTAAGGGTGTCGTTTCCTAAAATGCCATGAAGGGACTTAAGTGTTGGTAATAAGAAAAACTTTAGTTTTTTAGTATGATCATTGAATAAATTTATAAAAGTATTTTCAGTAATTTTAATATGTCCGCCTACTGGTTTGGCAAAGAAGGATTCTGCACTAGATTTGGCTGAATATACTTCTTGTTAGATCCAGTGTCAATTAAGAAATTTAAAATCTGTCCGGTTTTCGTCTTGCATTCAATATAAGGCAAGGACGAATTAGTTAATCTAAAAAATGAATGTCAAGAAAGTCGTTAACTTCTACTTCATTTGAAGATTCTGGTTCGTTTTGTAAATATTCATCTAACGTTGATAGTCCTTCCTGATTTTCATAATTAAGTAATTGCTGTTCTTAATATTGTCCGTCTAAGTCCTCATTTTGCTGAGTTTCTATATGGAAATTTCTTTGGATTTTCAGAGGAAGTCTTCTTTGTTCAGATTGTTGTGCATTTGGTCTTTTTCCAAAAAATCTATCGTTTTGAGCAGGCCTATTTATATAATTAATGGCCCTGGTTCTAACTGACTGGTCTATGTCCATTGGTTCGAGTCTTGGTTGAGGTTCGGTTGGTCTTGGTGGAGGAAAATTTGGATTTAAGTAACTTTGGGGACGCATTTGATTGAAATTGTTCTTATGATATATCGGAGCGGGTACATGAAAGGGTCTTTGGTGAGAGGAAGGTTGTGGCATATGCGCCAACTGCGGAAAAAATTCTTGTTGGTAATTACCACGGTTGTTCTGTTTATTATTGGTAGGCCTGGGATGGTTATGCGAGTTCTCAAACTGCGTTCTCACAAACTGATTTTCCATCTTTAAGCACAGATGAAGTGCTTGTGGCAAGTCCTTTGGTTCCTTCATTCCCAGATGTAATGACATATTTCCTCTAAGGCTTCTAATAAAGGTGTCTAAGGCTTTATCTCGATACGTTTGTGTAAGTAAATCGAGTGCCTATTTTCCTATATCAATGCAGGATATTTTATTCATGATTAAAGAAAGGTGAGAGTATACCTGTTGGTAAAACTCTTGAATCCTATTGTTACCTTGCACAAGAGTACTCATTTGGTACTCCAAAGTTGTAAGGTCTCTTTTCTCCGCATATTGTAATGCAAGACATTTTGTAATACTATCCCAGCTTAGGGGCGTATTATAGGACACTAGCGCAGCATCTTGTTTCTGATAGTGGTTAAAATGGCATAATATTTTGGTGTTCCTTTCATATTTTCGTAAATTATAAGTATCCTATCTACGCTCCTTTTCCAAGAGCTAAACTCTGAAGGGTTTCCGGAGAATTCCCTTTAGCTCCGGACAACGTCAGGGACTTTGTCTAGGTCAGTTAAATTGTTCCTGAATCTTTCTTTTATCACTTGGTCTTCGCCACCTTTGTTCGTGTTTGGATCTAAAAATCGTCTGAATACAAGTTTACACTGATGTGCGCAGATTCTAGCAATCCTATCGTCTTCATTTTCCCAATTTCCCTCAACTACGGGTGCCGCATTTGGAAGGTTTGCGTTGTTAAGGACTGAAAGCCTGATCAAATTGTTTGGGTTTGACATGATTCTTTAAAAGTAAATCTTTATTCTTATCAAAGCTTTTTGTAAAATTTTTCTTTAATTAAAAAGTTTCTTTCTTTATTTTGTTATTTCTGTTGGAGGGTCACGTAGGAATCGCAACAGTTTTATTTATTATAGTTATATATTTCGCAATAGTAGTTCTAATTCTAGTTTTAATCTTTATTCTTATTGAAGCTTTAAAATTTTTCTTTAACTAAAAAGGTTTCTTTCTTTGTTTTGTTATTTCTGTTGGAGGGTTCCCGTAGGAATCGCAAGAGTTTTATATATTATAGTTACATATTTCGCAATAGTAGTGTGGCTTCCACATTACACATTTATTTACAATGATGAGACACCCTGTTCTACTTGAAAACATTTACCATAGCTAGTAATATATTTTACATCAGTGTTATTTTTTTGCATATACATAAAAAATGTGATACACATTTCCTTCTTCTTGTTGTACACGCCCTTGCTGATAGAGCGACTATTGCCTTAAAGTAAAAGTTAATTATTAAGCAAAGTTTTATAAATAAAATAAATTTATTTAAAAATTGGCAACGTGTTCTCTTTTTGCGGGAAGTCAAAAGACGACCCACATTGGTGACCCCGACACACATTGTGAAGTAAAACGTGTACATAACCTAAGTTACACGTGGTAGGCAACTTCTGCAGCCTATCCAGATACTAAGCACAATTTTAAAACACTCTGTGTCAAAAGAGCAGTAATAGCCACATAAATTGTGAAGCTAAGGATTTATTCAATTTTCATATATTTAACAAGAAAGCAACAATTCTAAGTGAGAGAATTCTCAGCCGGCCACATCTGGTCAACAACCACAACAGCAAATATTCAAGTCAACTTGAATTGGGAAGCGAGCCCAACAGAAACCAAAGTGGATACCAAAGACTTTGACCAACACCCGCGGAAGCCATTCAACATGCCCGAGACTTCAACACAAGCAACAGAGCAGCAACAAACACAAAACGTAAGTACCATTAGCAATTTGCCTTTACCCGAAATAGGTCGAATAACAATAAGAGCACCAACGTTTATTAAAAATGAGCCGGATTTATTTTTTATACAAATGGAAGCTCAATTTGCTAACGCGGGAATCACACGTGACAATTCCAAATAAAATCATGTTATAGCTGCACTTGATCCTCAATATTTGTCAATGGTTTCTGATTTGATTCGCAATCCGCCACCGGACGGCTCAAAATATGAATCGTTAAAAACGCGCTTAATTAGTGAATACACCGCGTCTGATCAAATAAAATTGAAAGTTTTGTTGACGGAAATTGAACTTGGTGACGGTAAACCATCTCATTTATTGCGGAAGATGCGTGAATTAGCGCGTAATTCTTTAACCGATGAGGCATTAAGGTCATTATGGATTGACCGCCTTCCGGAAAACGTGAGGGCAGTCGTCGCAATTTCAAATGACGATCTGAACACATGTGCCACTTTGGCCGACAAAATTGTAGAGTTAGCTACACCCAAGCACATCTCCGAAATCAAAACGGACAATAATAATGTATCATTGTTACAATTGAAAGAACAAATCGACGAGCTTACAAAATCTTTTAGGGACTTTAGAGCAAGTCGTAGCAAAAGCCCGAATTCGAACGGCATAAACAAAAACAACGAAAGTAGGCGCTCTCGTTCCAAGTCAAATAGCAAGCGACCATATTGTAGATTTCACTATAGGTTCGGCGCACTAGCGCGAAAATATGAACAGCCATGTCGGTATAAAAAGCCTAATAACAATTTATCGGATAATTCGGAAAACTAGAAGCCACTTCGTCATCGTCGGTACACGAAGTGGATTCAGATTTCACTCGCCGTCTTTTCCTTACCGACCAATCAAACCATCGAAAATATCTGGTCGATACTGGCGCCGACCTATCAATTTTGCCAAAATATTTATTCCCTACATTAAAAAAGCCAGATGTATATAAACTTTTTGCCGCTAACGGCACACCTATTGAAACTTTGGGTTTTTTTACATGCAAAGTTAATTTAGCTCTTCGTCGCGATTTTGTTTGGACATTTCTTATTGCCAATGTCTCTAAACCCATTCTAGGTGCTGATTTTCTCAGTGAATACGGATTGTTGGTAGATATGAAAAATAAACAGTTGATCGATTCAAAAACAAATTTGCGCACTAGGTGCAATTTACAACTCACACAATATCAACGAGTTAGTTCAGTAGATAACAAATCAAGCTTCAATAATTTAATTTGTGAATTCAAAGATCTCACTTTGCCCCTAACATTCAATAAATATGACACCTTGAAACCAGGTAATGTACGACACCAAATTGTTACAACGGGTCAGCCCATCTTTTCACGAGCTCGGCGTTTAAACCCAGAAAAATTAAAATTAGCAAAAACCGAGTTCGACCTGATGCTCAAAGCGGGTATTTGTCAACCCAGTAAAAGCCCTTGGGCAAGCCCATTACACATGGTTCCAAAGAAAAACGGCCAATGGCGTTTTTGTGGTGACTACCGTTCATTAAATGCAATCACAATACCTGATCGGTACCCCTTACCACACATCCAAGATCTCACGCACATTTTTGCTGAAAAACAATGTTTTTCAAAAATCGATCTCATTAGCGCATACAACCAGATACCAATTGCTAACGAAGACAAAGAAAAAACAGCAATTATAACACCTTTTGGTCTTTTTGAATTTAATGTCATGACATTTGGTCTCAGAAATGCTTCACAAACATTTCAACGTTTCATGAACAATATTTTTCGTGATCTTGATTTCGTCGCTGTTTACATCGATGACATTTGCATAGCATCCAAAAGTATCGATGAACACCGAAATCATTTGCGAATAGTTTTCCAACGCCTACGAGAACATAATATCAAAATTAACCTAGCCAAATGTGATTTCGGTCAAGAAACAGTCGCTTTTCTTGGACACATTGTTTCAAAAAATGGCATCAAACCAACTCCAGAAAAAATTGAAGCCATTTTACAATTCAAAAAACCTGAAAAAGCACATGAGCTTCGCCGCTTTTTGGCACTTTTAAATTTTTATCGTCGTTTTCTCAACAAAGCCGCGCATATTCAAGGCAAACTTCAAGTATTAATCAAGGGCAACAGGAAAAAAGACAACTCGCAAATTGTCTGGAGTAATGACGCACTCAATGCATTTGAACAATGCAAATATGATATCGCTAATGCCGCATTTCTAACGCATCCTATTCCTAATGCAACATTAGCATTACACGTGGATGCTAGTAATTTTTCTATCGGAGCAGTATTACATCAAATTCATAACGGACAACTTCAGCCCTTAAGTTTTTATTCAAAGCGACTAACAGATACCCAGAAACGATACAGTACCTATGATCGTGAGTTACTGGCAATTTATCAGGGAATAAAGCATAATAAATTTATGATCGACGGGCGCGAGTGCATCGTGTATACGGATCATAAACCGTTAACTTTTGCTTTTCTTCAAAAACCTGATAAAGCGTCACCAAGACAAGCACGTCACCTTAACTTCATAGGTCAGTTTACAACTGACATTCGTCACATTTCCGGCAAAAATAATATCGTCGCTGACATGTTGTCTCGCATTGAAGAAGTTAAAGCGGATGATATCAGCCTAGAAATTCTGGCACATTCTCAAATTAACGATCAAGAATTACAACATATTATTAAGGAAAAAAATAATTCTTTGAATTTGAATAAAATCAACATTCCTAACTCTGATCTCTATATACACTGCGACACGTCCACAAAACACATCAGACCTTTCATTGTAAAAAGCATGCGAAAACGAATTTTTAATCTTGTACACAACCTTTCACATCCAGGCAAAAGAGCGTCTGTAAAACTGATTACAGAACGTTATGTTTGGCCAAGTCTCAGAGCAGATATCTCAAAATGGACAAGCGAATGTATTGAATGCCAAAAAAGCAAGATTCACAAACACAACAAATCTGTGCTTGATAATTTCAAAGTTCCCGACGGTAGATTCAAACACATAAACATTGATCTCATTGGGCCTATGCCTTTGTCAAAGGGTTTTAGATACTGTCTTACGTGTATTGATCGTTTTTCACGTTGGCCTGTGGCTATTCCAATTGAAAATATGACAGCCGAAACTGTCGCTGTTGCACTCATTCACAATTGGATTTCGCACTACGGCGTTCCGCTTTATATCACAACCGACCAGGGTCGACAATTCGAATCGAACTTATTTAAAGAATTAAACCGGTTGCTCGGTTGCAAACATATACGAACGTCACCATATCACCCCCAGGCCAATGGAATAATTGAACGCTACCATAGGACTCTAAAGTCATCGATTATGTGTCATCAAAATAATACCTGGTACGACGTTTTACCCCTAGTAATGCTCGCTTTAAGAACAACATTCAAACCGGACTTGCATGCATCTTCAGCAGAAATTTTATACGGTACAACGTTATAGCTACCAGGTGATTTTTTCGACAACAAAACTGTTAATTATTCATCAGAATTTGTTAACAACCTCAGGGATACCATGAATCAAATAAAAACCATTGAAACATCAAATCATTCAGTAAATAACAATTTCGTACAGAAAGAACTTTCGAATTGCACGCACGTCTTCCTACGCGATGATTCCGTTAGAGCTCCATTCAAGCAGCCTTCCGATGGCCCATATCAAATTATTGAAAGAAAGGGTAAAAATTTCGACATACGGGTAAACGGCAGGTTAGTAACGGTATCTATAGATCGTTTAAAAGCTGCTATACTAGAAGATACATCTACTAAAAACATACCCAAAAATTTAATTGCGAAGAATAAATCTAAGGTGGACAATGAATCGCCTAACGATATGAGAAATTAAAATAACGTAAACAAGGTACCCACAGAAACTAGAACACGATCAGGTAGATTAATAAAATCACCTAACCGATTAGTGACTTTCTCAACGTGATTGGTTGACCACTGGTGGGGGAGTATGTGGCTTCCACATTACACATTTATTTACAATGATGAGACACCCTGTTCTACTTGAAAACATTTACCATAGCTAGTAATATATTTTACATCAGTGTTATTTTTTTGCATATACATAAAAAATGTGATACACATTTCCTTCTTCTTGTTGTACACGCCCTTGCTGATAGAGCGACTATTGCCTTAAAGTAAAAGTTAATTATTAAGCAAAGTTTTATAAATAAAATAAATTTATTTAAAAATTGGCAACGTGTTCTCTTTTTGCGGGAAGTCAAAAGACGACCCACAGTAGTAATAATGATCACTCCTTAGTTACGTAAAATAAATGTTTTTTTTTTTTTTGGTAAGATTTTCCGATTAATTTGTCTATAATATTTTGCTTTATAAGCTTTCGAGACTTTGCTATTTGTTTTTTTTTTAAAACCAAATTTTTTGTTAAACTTGTTTAAGATTTTTTTAATAATTGTTACTTTAAGAGTCTCAAATAATTCACTATTTTAAACATTAAATTTTTGATTAATTTGATAATTTTTTTTTTAATTTCTTAATATTAATAAAGCTTTAAGCAATTCACTATATCTAAAAAAAATTTTTTAAATTTTATTTTTCCTAGACTTTCCACTTTTTAAATAAAAATATCTTACATGACTAATCTTACAATCATCCTTATGAAGCTGGTAGAGGGCATTTTGTTCTTTTCTTAAATATACTGGGGTTACCGCACTATTCCAAGTTCCTCACTCCAAACGTCCTTATTTGGCAGATGGTTGTATTTATTACAGCCTGCGGGGCGTTGATTTTTGAAAAAAGGTCTTCTTCTAGTTGCAGCCTATGGGGTGTCTTTGAGATGAAGGTTCCTTCTGTTTACAGCCTGTGGGGTGTTTTTGTTGTTGGAGTCTCCTTCTTATTACAGCCTATGGGGTGTTTCTTTAGAAGGAGATCCTCTAACGTTGGGCGCCAATTATATTTTTGTCAATTAATTGTTTAAAAAAAAAACAACTTTTTATTTATTCACTTTATATTACTTGACACTTTATTGTTTAATCTTCAAAATAGAACTGAACTTATAAAATTAATTATGTTCATACGATAACTTAAAACTAAATATTAATTTGCATGGTAATCAAAATGACACGCGCTGTTATTATTTTGCAATATTAAATACTCAGAATTTTATTTACCTGTCTGCAGTTGTGTCAGCAATTCAATTATTGTGAAATATTTTGTAATTGGGCATTCAACGTTTTTGGCGTTAACATATATAAAAAAAGGAAGTATAAAAAGTTATGTACAAATTTTAAGGCAAGTATACCAATAAACAATGGAAAGTATAGTTTTAAAATTATATTTTCTTTTTAGCATCTTACAATTGTTTATTTAGCTTAGAATTCTATTAATATAAAATGAAAATACACAAAATTATAATTATAACAATATAAAAAAAACTGAAAATATATTAAATTATAATCATACTATAAAAAGGAAAATACATAAAATATGTCCAATTTAGTTTGGACAGGTACATCAACCATACATACATATATGCATACAAAAACACATTCATACATAAACGCATATATACGTGCACACATTAAAACATACAAATATACATACAAACAATAATACATAAGTACAAACATATATATACAAGCGTACAAACATACGAACATAGACATATGGTAGGGCTTGCTCAGGCCACTACCGGGATCTGTAGGTGGCGGATCGCTGGACTGCCTGCAGATATGCAGGTTAGCTGTGAATATTGAATAAGCAGTCCCCGACCAAGAGCGACAGAGTAGGGTACACTACAAAAATGTGTTAAGGCCCGACAAAAACTCTGCGACGTGGCGAGAGGATACCGCCATTAAATAGGTATCTCCGCACGGGGGGTGCACTCAAGGGAGATGCTCTGGTAGTTCATAAGTATGAAGAACGTTTTATGCGAACATTCTTAGAAATGTTAAAAGTAATCAAAAATTGGATATTCTTGGAAGCGTAAGACTTTGAGGAAAACTGCAAAAGGTGAACTACTCCTAGAACTAAATATAGAAGCTCATTAAAATACGGGTGAATATAGAAAGACAGTAGAGGAAGTGCTGGGTTTAGCTGCAGATGTACGAGCTCTGACGCATGAAATAGAGTTAGAAATTAAGGATACAGATGAGGTGACAACCAACGATGATGTTAACAGAGCTTAAGTTAACTTGTCTGACGATTTTAAAAACGCTGCAGAAGTGAACGATAAAATCGATGAGAAAGGCCTATGATGTGTAGAATACGCCAGAAACTCGTGCTGAAAAGATACTATAAATGCATCCATTTTGGCCACATTGTGTCTAAATGCAGTAGTAAGCTAAATTATTCTGACAAATGCTTACAATGTGGTGAATTCGGACATAAGATTAAAACGTGCAAAAACAATCCCTCGTGTATTTTATATAGGGAAATGGTGGTGAATAGTAAAAGTGACCACGTTACAGAATGGGTTGTGTCCCCGCACTACAGAAAGGCGATGGAAAAACTCAGATTGCGGAAAAGAGTGCAACTTACCCTCAACCACTGTCGAACCGCCCAAGAGGTCCTCAAGCTAGGTGTTAGTGAACTAAATGTGAATATTGCGTTACTTAGCGAACCATATCAATTTTTACAGTCCTTGAACTGGGTATCTTATGCTTCATGCACATCGGCAATCTGGTCTGTCTGGGGCTTAACGGTACGGGACATCACAACGGTGTGGATATGCTCTGGCCACATTTTCTGGCATTATGTTATACAGTTGTTATATCCCACTAAGTTTTTCCATAGAAGAATTCCATTGCTTCCGATACAATCAATAGGAATTTGGTGTTAATAGCTGCCGAGTGGGACTGTGTCCAAAAAAGCCCAAGAGGCATATATATATATATATATATATATATGCGTACATAAGAATATACATATTTACATCCATACATAACTAAATACGAACATATATGTAGTTAAACTCTATTATGATTTTTATTATATTAAAAGTTTGTCTTTTAGTTAAATTTAATTTCAAATATGTGCTTTATATTTTATTTTTATATAACTGTTAGTTAGTTCTTATATCTTGTCATATAAATTTTAATTCACTAAATGGTTTAAATTTAACATTTCACAACTTTAAAACTTCTTCTTTGAATGCTGCTGGCCTAAAATGCTGCTTCTTCCTAAACTTATATTGAAAATTCTTTAGTTGTTCGGTCTCAATTGAAATGTAAAAGTTTTTCTCTTTCTGTTCAGTCGACTTCGACATTTTCTCTTTTAACCGCAGCTTCTTTATTTTTCAGTCAAAATACCACTGTAACAGTGCTGGCACTAGAAGTGTCTGCCAAATCTGGTGTTACGTTTCGGCCCAAAATCCCACATTCAGCCCTCCTGACTGGGTATTCGTCCCGAATACCGGTAACCAGCATCTTATATGCTCTGCTACTGTTATCGTTTTTCGCTGACTTTCGATCTTGTCATCTTGTATCGATCAAAATATTTTTCTTTGAGTTTCATACAACACCATGTTGGGTGCGCTTTATTGCAACAAGAAAATTTCGTAATTTTCTTTGCTTTTTCTATTTTTGTTAAAATTTTTCCTATTTATATCTTGTATCTATGCGTTTTGATCTTTAAATGCCTGTGTTTCTTTTAATCGCTCATCTTGGAATTCTTCTAAATAAATTTTGTTTATAATTTTCTGGCAAATATACTAGAAGATACATCTACTAAAAACATACCCAAAAATTTAATTGCGAAGAATAAATCTAAGGTGGACAATGAATCGCCTAACGATATGAGAAATTAAAATAACGTAAACAAGGTACCCACAGAAACTAGAACACGATCAGGTAGATTAATAAAATCACCTAACCGATTAGTGACTTTCTCAACGTGATTGGTTGACCACTGGTGGGGGAGTATGTGGCTTCCACATTACACATTTATTTACAATGATGAGACACCCTGTTCTACTTGAAAACATTTACCATAGCTAGTAATATATTTTACATCAGTGTTATTTTTTTGCATATACATAAAAAATGTGATACACATTTCCTTCTTCTTGTTGTACACGCCCTTGCTGATAGAGCGACTATTGCCTTAAAGTAAAAGTTAATTATTAAGCAAAGTTTTATAAATAAAATAAATTTATTTAAAAATTGGCAACGTGTTCTCTTTTTGCGGGAAGTCAAAAGACGACCCACAGTAGTAATAATGATCACTCCTTAGTTACGTAAAATAAATGTTTTTTTTTTTTTTGGTAAGATTTTCCGATTAATTTGTCTATAATATTTTGCTTTATAAGCTTTCGAGACTTTGCTATTTGTTTTTTTTTTAAAACCAAATTTTTTGTTAAACTTGTTTAAGATTTTTTTAATAATTGTTACTTTAAGAGTCTCAAATAATTCACTATTTTAAACATTAAATTTTTGATTAATTTGATAATTTTTTTTTTAATTTCTTAATATTAATAAAGCTTTAAGCAATTCACTATATCTAAAAAAAATTTTTTAAATTTTATTTTTCCTAGACTTTCCATTTTTTAAATAAAAATATCTTACATGACTAATCTTACAATCATCCTTATGAAGCTGGTAGAGGGCATTTTGTCCTTTTCTTAAATATACTGGGGTTACCGCACTATTCCAAGTTCCTCACTCCAAACGTCCTTATTTGGCAGATGGTTGTATTTATTACAGCCTGCGGGGCGTTGATTTTTGAAAAAAGGTCTTCTTCTAGTTGCAGCCTATGGGGTGTCTTTGAGATGAAGGTTCCTTCTGTTTACAGCCTGTGGGGTGTTTTTGTTGTTGGAGTCTCCTTCTTATTACAGCCTATGGGGTGTTTCTTTAGAAGGAGATCCTCTAACGTTGGGCGCCAATTATATTTTTGTCAATTAATTGTTTAAAAAAAAAACAACTTTTTATTTATTCACTTTATATTACTTGACACTTTATTGTTTAATCTTCAAAATAGAACTGAACTTATAAAATTAATTATGTTCATACGATAACTTAAAACTAAATATTAATTTGCATGGTAATCAAAATGACACGCGCTGTTATTATTTTGCAATATTAAATACTCAGAATTTTATTTACCTGTCTGCAGTTGTGTCAGCAATTCAATTATTGTGAAATATTTTGTAATTGGGCATTCAACGTTTTTGGCGTTAACATATATAAAAAAAGGAAGTATAAAAAGTTATGTACAAATTTTAAGGCAAGTATACCAATAAACAATGGAAAGTATAGTTTTAAAATTATATTTTCTTTTTAGCATCTTACAATTGTTTATTTAGCTTAGAATTCTATTAATATAAAATGAAAATACACAAAATTATAATTATAACAATATAAAAAAAACTGAAAATATATTAAATTATAATCATACTATAAAAAGGAAAATACATAAAATATGTCCAATTTAGTTTGGACAGGTACATCAACCATACATACATATATGCATACAAAAACACATTCATACATAAACGCATATATACGTGCACACATTAAAACATACAAATATACATACAAACAATAATACATAAGTACAAACATATATATACAAGCGTACAAACATACGAACATAGACATATGGTAGGGCTTGCTCAGGCCACTACCGGGATCTGTAGGTGGCGGATCGCTGGACTGCCTGCAGATATGCAGGTTAGCTGTGAATATTGAATAAGCAGTCCCCGACCAAGAGCGACAGAGTAGGGTACACTACAAAAATGTGTTAAGGCCCGACAAAAACTCTGCGACGTGGCGAGAGGATACCGCCATTAAATAGGTATCTCCGCACGGGGGGTGCACTCAAGGGAGATGCTCTGGTAGTTCATAAGTATGAAGAACGTTTTATGCGAACATTCTTAGAAATGTTAAAAGTAATCAAAAATTGGATATTCTTGGAAGCGTAAGACTTTGAGGAAAACTGCAAAAGGTGAACTACTCCTAGAACTAAATATAGAAGCTCATTAAAATACGGGTGAATATAGAAAGACAGTAGAGGAAGTGCTGGGTTTAGCTGCAGATGTACGAGCTCTGACGCATGAAATAGAGTTAGAAATTAAGGATACAGATGAGGTGACAACCAACGATGATGTTAACAGAGCTTAAGTTAACTTGTCTGACGATTTTAAAAACGCTGCAGAAGTGAACGATAAAATCGATGAGAAAGGCCTATGATGTGTAGAATACGCCAGAAACTCGTGCTGAAAAGATACTATAAATGCATCCATTTTGGCCACATTGTGTCTAAATGCAGTAGTAAGCTAAATTATTCTGACAAATGCTTACAATGTGGTGAATTCGGACATAAGATTAAAACGTGCAAAAATAATCCCTCGTGTATTTTATATAGGGAAATGGTGGTGAATAGTAAAAGTGACCACGTTACAGAATGGGTTGTGTCCCCGCACTACAGAAAGGCGATGGAAAAACTCAGATTGCGGAAAAGAGTGCAACTTACCCTCAACCACTGTCGAACCGCCCAAGAGGTCCTCAAGCTAGGTGTTAGTGAACTAAATGTGAATATTGCGTTACTTAGTGAACCATATCAATTTTTACAGTCCTTGAACTGGGTATCTTATGCTTCATGCACATCGGCAATCTGGTCTGTCTGGGGCTTAACGGTACGGGACATCACAACGGTGTGGATATGCTCTGGCCACATTTTCTGGCATTATGTTATACAGTTGTTATATCCCACTAAGTTTTTCCATAGAATAATTCCATTGCTTCCGATACAATCAATAGGAATTTGGTGTTAATAGCTGCCGAGTGGGACTGTGTCCAAAAAAGCCCAAGAGGCATATATATATATATATATATATATGCGTACATAAGAATAAACATATTTACATCCATACATAACTAAATACGAACATATATGTAGTTAAACTCTATTATGATTTTTATTATATTAAAAGTTTGTCTTTTAGTTAAATTTAATTTCAAATATGTGCTTTATATTTTATTTTTATATAACTGTTAGTTAGTTCTTATATCTTGTCATATAAATTTTAATTCACTAAATGGTTTAAATTTAACATTTCACAACTTTAAAACTTCTTCTTTGAATGCTGCTGGCCTAAAATGCTGCTTCTTCCTAAACTTATATTGAAAATTCTTTAGTTGTTCGGTCTCAATTGAAATGTAAAAGTTTTTCTCTTTCTGTTCAGTCGACTTCGACATTTTCTCTTTTAACCGCAGCTTCTTTATTTTTCAGTCAAAATACCACTGTAACAGTGCTGGCACTAGAAGTGTCTGCCAAATCTGGTGTTACGTTTCGGCCCAAAATCCCACATTCAGCCCTCCTGACTGGGTATTCGTCCCGAATACCGGTAACCAGCATCTTATATGCTCTGCTACTGTTATCGTTTTTCGCTGACTTTCGATCTTGTTATCTTGTATCGATCAAAATATTTTTCTTTGAGTTTCATACAACACCATGTTGGGTGCGCTTTATTGCAACAAGAAAATTTCGTAATTTTCTTTGCTTTTTCTATTTTTGTTAAAATTTTTCCTATTTATATCTTGTATCTATGCGTTTTGATCTTTAAATGCCTGTGTTTCTTTTAATCGCTCATCTTGGAATTCTTCTAAATAAATTTTGTTTATAATTTTCTGGCAAATAAAGGGAACATACACTTAACTTGTTTTAAACTTCCTACTTGATCGTCAGTCAGGGAATGTTGATTGGGGGTAACAGAGCTCTCCTCTTCAATCTCCACCAATTCTGATAAAGATGATTGGACACCAAAATCAAATTTTGGCTCAAGATCGGTGTAGTGTGTTTGACAAGTCGTAGTTACCATACCTTCTGTATGTAACACGAGCTTCATACTTTGTTGAAGCAAAAGTCCACACACATCGTGGGAATATGCTGACTAGCTCATTCCCATCCCAATAGCTATTTTATAAGAATAAACAAAGTAGCATATGTATGATACTTTGTATTAGTGTTAGTGTACTTTAAGTTTGTAGAATGTAAGATTAATTTGTATTAAGTCAATAATAAGAAAACATCGAAACAGAACAGTCACAAAAGCGGCTGTTCGCAATTATAAATAAAATAAACTATATTAAAACGTTGAAGTAGTATCATTCTTAACATGGCGATCCTGCCTAATGATAAAATAAAAAGCAGTGTTGTACTTGATTGGTGTTAGAAAGAAGTGGTTAAAAACAAGAGACAAAAATAAGTTAAATTGTTTAATGTCTAACAAAGCATTGAAATAATAAAGTATAATAAATATCTATATAACAAAAAGAAACTTAAATAGTTATGATCTTTATGAATACGTTGCGTAATATCTTCACCTCTCGAACTCCGACAGAATGGTCAAAGTGCGCAGAAAAACGATATGTTATCATTAATTTAAAAAGCAAACAACAATAAATGGTCAACAACAAGATGAAACAAACAACCAACCCCAAGAAAACAAGAGTCATGGTCAACAACAATTGAGGGAGCAACCAAAAAAACGAAAAGTTATCATTAATTTAAATATTATTATTTTTAACTTTACAAATAAATATGTAACCTAAAATATATTAAAACAAAGAAAACATTGTATAACATATTTTATAGGGACAGAAATTAAGAAAATATACATACATAAACTTTTTAGTTCTATTAGTGGCTGAGAATAAATGGTCAAATATAATAGAAGAGTTAAAATTTTATAAAACTGAATTCAAAAAAAAAAAATTTACAAATATAATTATTAATTAATTATTAATTAAAAAGTGAAATTATTTTGCGTGTTTTATAAAAGTGTCTAAATAGGCAAAGCATTAATATGTTGAATTAATTTTTTTATTACTGCGACACTCACGAGTCCCTCCAGTACTACTTAATCTAAGTAAGGCCCGGTTCGGTCAAAATTGGCATTGACCGATGTATGACAGCGCCATAGTAGGACGATGCATTGAAGTGTATCGTATGCCACGCGGTGCCATACATACCTTTAGTTTCTAACTACTAACACGCCCCAGGAAAAAAAAAAAAAGACAGACTAACAAGTAGTTGGCCGTGTAAATTTATGTTAAGTAAACTTTTTTTGTAAACCAGAAATTTTCAAATGTAAACGGTCCAGCTACTAACGAACGAGACGGTTCTATTTAAAATCAGTCCAATCCCTTAAATTTTTTTTTCTCTCTTTTCCATAAGGGAGAAGTATAATGATAAAGAAGTTAATTTTTTTTAGTCCTTTTTAATGATAACGATAGAGGGGAATACAGAAAGAGAAGTTAATTTTTGTAATTAAAAAAAAAAAAAAAAAAAAAAAAAAATGGCATTGTGTAGTAGAATTTTTAATAGTATTAACGTTTTGATTCTCAGACCCTCCAAGCTCACTCAATTAAAAACTTATTAACTGTCATTGCAATGGGTGGTACAGAATCAAAAATTGAAAAACCTAACGCTAACGTCGTCAATGACGTAGAGGTTAAAATTGACTTTCCCACCGTGTACTTCATAATAATCATCGGTATTTTAGCCACACAACTTCTAGTAACGCTCTACCAATTACACAAAAGATCCTTGAGAAAAAAATTACACTAGAGCTGCATCTTTGGCTAACAATCTAGACAAAGTCTAATATCAGGATTATTGTTTTCCACTCTACTAGAAAGAACACTGTTTGAGAGACCTTTTCTGAAAACCTTTTGATTATAATTATATCTTTTACCTTTTGTTACGGAAGTACTCATAATGAGCATTCTCCAGTTTTATTTACCAATTTCTTCTTTTATTTACCAGTTTATTAACTGATGGAATGGGAGCTAATAGTATCAAGAGCTAAGGCAATAAAAGAGGAATTCCTTAAATCCTATAAATGCTTAAATACTGACAGAGACACTAAACTCGAAACCGTCAATAAGCATGTGAATATCCTTCAAAAGCTCAGAGTACTCCTTAATACAAATTATAATAGATTAACAAAAGCTCATCAAACCTCAGCTGATAACTTTTATTCTGACCTACGTGAAAAATTAATTTCCGTAAGTTATCGAAAAAATTTTAAAATCCTTGTTCCACACTCAATCCATGAACCAATAGTGTTCGATCTTTTACCCGAAACAGAACAAAAATCCAAAATGCCTCAAACGTTAATTGAATTTCTAAATACAGCCTCAAGGTTACTTCCAGATTTCAATAGAAATTCTGAAAACCTGCAAAGCTTTATCGACGCCATTAATTTGGTAGATTCGATTAAAGAAACACACGAATCAGTAGCTGTAAACCTTATCAAAACAAAATTGAGAGGAACAGCAAGAAATCTAATTTCATCTGAAACTACTTTACAAGAAATAATCTCAAAACTAAAATCAACGGTTAAAGGTGAATCCGTTGACGTAATTAATGCCAAATTAATGAGCACAAGACAGTCCGGAAAAAACGTTAATGCCTACGCCCAGGAATTGGAGGAATTGACGAAAAAATTGGAATCCGCCTATATTACTGATGGGTTACCCCATGAAACAGCCAACAAATATGCTACTCGTTCAGCTGTTACGGCTATAACCAAAAACAGTTCCAATGATAGAGTTAAAATGATAATGCAATCAGGCAACTTCAACAACATGAATGAAGTATTAACTAAATTCATAAGTAGTTGTACTGAAGCCTACGGTCAGGAAAACTCTATCCTAAGCTATGGCTTTAAACGCCAAAATAACAATAATAACAGTAATCATGGAGGAAATAACAATGTCAACCCTAACCGAAACTTCAATCAAAACCGAAATTATAGAAACAATAATAGCGGGTTATATCGTAATAACGGGTCAAACAATCACAATTACAATAACAATAACTCAGGTTCTTATCGTAACAATAACGATAATAGAAATCGTCATAACTATCCACAGAACAGAAACCGTTATAATAACGTACAAAACGGAAACATAAATCTAGCTGCCGAAGTCTCGGGAAACGAGCAGCGACCCCTAAATACTCAATAAATACAAAAACCTACAATATTAACTTGAATTTATGTAGCTATTTACGATCTAGAACTACCCTAAATGACAATATTTCAATTTTTTTAATAGACACTGGAGCTGATATTTCAATTATCAAGCACAACCAGGTCCTAAATGAGTCAATTAATGTTTACAATAAAAAAAACCTAAATGGTATTGGCCAAGGTATAATTTCAACTTTAGGCAGTGTACAATCCGAATTAAAAATAGATAAATATCTAATAAAACATACTTTTCACGTAGTCAGGGATGACTTCAAAATACAGGCAGACGGAATAATTGGAATGGATTTCATACGAAAATATAATTGTATATTACAATATTCCAATAATAAAGATCTAATGATTATCCGATCAAATGAAATCGATCATGACATTGGAATACCCCTTAGAAACGGTCCAACCATAAACTCAATATCACTTCCTGCCAGATCTGAGGTTATAAGACCCATAAAATTTGAATCATCCGAACAAAATGTTTTAGTACCTTATCAAACAATTCAAAACGGCGTTTATGTCGCAAATACAATAACTTCCAAATCAAACCCTTTAGTAAAAATTATTAATACCACTGAACAAGATTTGGTAATTTCTGATATTAAACTTATTACTGAAACACTTAAAGATTATAAAATTGCCAAACCAAATTGTACACCTGCCAAATCCAAAGAAAAAATGGAAAGACTTTCCAGAAACTTCCCAACTTTTGTTGAAAAAGATTTAAAATCCTTATGCCATGAATTTATAGACATTTTCGCTCTAGAATCTGAAAACATATCTGTCAATAACTTTTACAAACAAAGACTCAAAGTAAATAATACACAACCTGTTTATATAAAAAACTATCGCATTCCACATTCCCAAAAAGAGGAAATAAATAACCAGGTTGATAAGCTAATTAAAGACGATATTGTTGAACCATCCACTTCAGATCACAATAGTCCCATACTCTTGGTACCAAAGAAACCTTTACCTGGTAATACCCAAAAGAGATGGAGACTGGTAGTAGACTACAGAGCAGTTAATAAAAATTTAATAGCTGATAAATTCCCGTTACCTCGTATAGATGACATTCTTGATCAATTGGGCAGAGCTAAATTCTTCTCTTGCCTTGATCTTATGTCAGGTTTTCATCAAATAGAGCTGGAAGAGGAATCCAGAGATATCACTTCCTTTTCCACAGATAAAGGATCCTACAGACTTAAAAGATTGCCGTATGGTCTAAAAATAGCCCCAAATACCTTCCAACGCATGATGTCGTTGGCTTTTTCAGGTCTATCTCCAGCACAGGCATTCGTGTATATGGATGACCTTGTAATTATTGGTTGTTCAAAGGAACATATGTTACGAAATTTAAAGAACGTATTTGCATTATGCAGGAAACACAATCTGAAATTACATCCAGACAAATGTTCATTTTTCCGCACTGAAGTAACATTTTTAGGACACAAATGTACTGATCAAGGTATATCTCCTGATGATAGCAAATTTTCTATAGTACAAAACTATCCAACACCAAAGAACGGTGATGAAGCTAAACGCTTCATAGCATTTTGTAATTATTACCGAAGGTTCATACCAAACTTTGCTGAATCATCTCGACATATTACTAGATTGTCAAGAAAAAATGTGTCTTTTGAATGGAACCAAGATTGCGAAAGATCGTTCCAATACCTTAAAAACCAATTATTAAGTCCTAAAATTTTACAATACCCTGATTTTTCTAAAGAATTTTTTATTACAACAGACGCAAGCAAACACGCTTGTGGTGCTGTCCTTAGTCAAGAAAAACAAGGTATACTAATGCCAATTTCATACGCTTCTAGATCTTTCACTAAGGGTGAAAGTAACAAATCTACCATAGAGCAGGAATTAACTGCAATTATTGGGCTGTAAAATATTTCAGACCATACATTTACGGCAAAAAGTTTGTAATCCAAAGTGATCACAAGCCATTAACTTACTTATTTTCCCTGAAGAATCCATCATCTAAGCTCACTCGTATGAGACTTGACTTCAAGGAGTACGACTTTGTAGTCGAATATATTAGGGGTCAGGAAAATACCGTGGCAGACGCTCTGTCACGCATAGAGTTCAAGGATATTAAAAATATTGAAGTAAATAAAGTCCTGAAGGTAACAACAAGACGTCAGACTAAAACAGGAGGAGAAAGTATGAATAAAACTCCTCGAACAGAATCAGTCAAATTTAAAATATATGAGGCTATAAATGCCCAAGAGCATCGTAAAATACCTAGATTGTATTTTACTAAGGATAAAGTAATTATCCATAAGGGAAAGCAAGTTCTTTCCGAATTTAAGTTGAAAGATCTCATTATTAATAGAAATGTCGACCTAGGTCAACTCTTTCTAAAGCTTGCAAAAATAGCTAATAATATTGGTCTCACAACATTGCTACTCTCACTAGATGACAGTATGCTTATTTACCTAGGAACAAATATGGAAACCTTCAAATGTAAAGGTAATAAAATCTTGCAAGATTCTAATTTAACAATTATGATCGTACCGAAACTGACTAAAGTTTCTACTGATTCTGAAAAACTGAGAATTATGCAAAAATATCATGATGATCCCATTACAGGTGGACATCCAGGCATAACTCGTATGATAAAAAAAATCCAACTTCAATATCATTGGAAAGGCATGACTAGAGATATAGCTAGATACGTCAAACAATGCCTTCAATGCCAAACCAACAAAACCACGGTTAAAGGCAAGGAGCCCTTGGTTATAACACCAACTCCCCTAAAAGCATTTCAAAGAGTGATAATCGACACAATAGGCCCCCTTCCACGGTCTGATTCACAGAATGAATACGCTGTGACTATAATGTGCGATTTAACTAAATACCTAGTAGCTATCCCAATATTAAATAAATCAGCCAGAAATGTTGCGAAAGCCATTATGGAAGATTTTATTTTGATATATGGTCCAATGAACACAATAATTACGGACCTAGGGACAGAATATATAAATCAGGTACTCACAGAACTATGCAAGCTAATGAAAATAGAGAAATTACACTCTACTGCTTACCATCATGAAACACTCGGTACAGTTGAAAGATCTCACAGAACTTTCAACGAGCATTTAAGATCTTATGTTTCATCTGACAAATCAGATTGGGATAATTGGTTAAAATTCTTTGTATATTGTTACAATACAACTCCATCTACAGCTCATGGATACTGTCCATTTGAATTGATCTTCGGAAAAATTCCAACGGAACTAGATTTTACCAATACCAATAGCATAGAACCTCTTTACAACGCTGAAGCTTACGAAAAGGAAGTTAAATTCAGACTCCAAGTAGCTCAACGTAGAGCTGCTAGCCTCATTGAAAATGCAAAACTTTTAAGACAAAATATATCCAATGAAAATTCTAATCCTATTACACTCTATATTAATGACTCTGTTCTTGTCCGCAATGAATCAGGACACAAACTGGATGCGGTCTACAAAGGTCCCTTCACAGTCACTGACATTGATAATTCAAACAATGTCACATTAATGGACACTAATGGTAAACTTTTTACTGTCCATAAGAACAGAATAAAAAAATTACCTAAGTAAATAAATTCACAGTAAACTGTCGAATGACGCTTTATATAATTTTTTTTCCCCACTTTTCATATTTTTTTTAATAACGTTAGTTTTTACTTAAAACTTATAGAAATAACATAGTAGATTTATGTTATTAAAATAGCGTTAACTATTTTAAAAGTTTTTATTGAATAATGCTATTTCAGCAATTTAAGATTCTCTTATTCCTTTCTCTCTTCTCATTTTAAAAGGGGAAGGGAAGGATAAATCCTTTTATTTAATCATTTAAATATATATTCTTTTACTTTTTTTAATTTTGTTTAATTTCGTTTTTTTTTTTGTAAAAGACCTTTATTAATAAAAACAGTCTTTATTTTATTCTATTTATGTTTGTAATATATAAAAGAATAATCAAATAGTATTGATTATTCTTTTCCGGAAAAGGGAGGTGTAGTGTGTTTGACAAGTCGTAGTTACCATACCTTCTGTATGTAACACGAGCTTCATACTTTGTTGAAGCAAAAGTCCACACACATCGTGGGAATATGCTGACTAGCTCATTCCCATCCCAATAGCTATTTTATAAGAATAAACAAACCCTGTCGGAAATTTAGCTAACTCAAAACTAGTCAGTGGTTAGCCAGAATTGAGTCATAGGTGACTCAAAAACTAGCTCATTTACCTTGTTAAAAGCTATTCAGTTTTTACACACGATGTCCTACGAATGAGTCAGTACTCACTCACTCTGCATCAGTTTTGATCTAGCCATAAGTTAGTTCAAAATTAGTTAGCTACAAGCTAGTTTATTTTGAGTTAACCAAACGTCAGCTAATAGAGAGTTAACTAAAAGTTAATTAATTGTGAGTTAACCAACAGCTAGTTCACTTTTAGTTAACCGAAAGTTAACTCGCTATAAGTGAGCTTGGTGTGATTTTACGATAACATATAATCAAACTATTATTTATAAATGAAAATGCCCGCAACTGACATATTTATTTTTCTTATGCATTTTATTGGTTTTCTTTTAATATGTATATTTATAAATTCATTTCATATACATATATATATATATATCAATTTATTTTGTAAGCATACATATTAATATTTATAAATTCATTTGTTTTCCTTTTAATATTGTGATATTTACATATTCATTTTTTTAAACATTTTTTAAAATTAATTTAAATTCATTATATATATATATATTAGGTACATATATGCTTTAAATTCTTTGGTTTGTCTCTGTACCTATTTAGACAGTTTGTAAATTAGTTTTTATTAGTATTTTTAAATTCATTGGTTTGCTGTTTTTTTGTTCTTAATATTGAGGCAGCTTGAAAATGTCTTTTTTTAATTAGTTTTAAGGCAATTCTTAATGATTCTTCGGGATTTTCACAACCGCTGGCACGAATTGCATCTATGGTATGAAAACAAAAATTTATTTCTTAATATACTAAACGTAAGTTTGTATGTACCCATTAAAGTATCAAAGAATTTTTTAAAACTTTGTAAAGATAGCTTGCCGTGAATGCCATTGATATTGCATGCGAGAATGACATCTACTGACAAAACCTCTTTTAGCGTCTTATGCAATTGACCGTTAAGCAACGATGACATAGAACGAGTCTGTAAATAAAAAATGTATTTACATTAATTGTTAATAATAGAATACACTTTTGCTTACATAAATTGCACGATTGCCGTCTATTATTTTGCTATTAACAACCGCCAAATCATCTACGGTCAGAATAGGAAATATTTTTTCCAAATCCTTTTCATATTTTTGTTTGGCTGTAATATTTTCTATTAGAATCTTTTGGGTGGCAAGAGCTTCCATTATTACTTTATTTTGCTCCACGATGATGGCTAAATTTGCAGAAATTAAAATTGGTTTTATAAAAATTTGATTGTTATTACCCTCGAGTCCTTTAACAGTGCCTGTTATCTGGTTCGTAAATTCTATTAATATAAAGACAAAGCTTAAATATTTATTTAGTATATGATAAATCTGTTCAGAAATATACCTGATAATATATCACGTACATATGAAGGTATGTTGTCATGGCAAGTGCTTGAACTATCTGCAATAAAGTTAAGTTTCATTTTTTTTTAATAAATCGTATGATGTTATTCAAAAACTTACAGTTTGAATTTATTGCAGTGCCCAATTTTAACCGCTTAATAGGAGGATTCTTGTTTTCTGCTTGTTGATTTTCCATTCTTAATAGTTTATTTTCTAAAGCTACAAATTGTATTTAGTTAACAGTTTATTATATTATTATTTAAATTAATGAATTGTTTTTTTTTATTATTTATTTTTATTTATTCAGGTACATCCATGTAAAATTGGAATTAAAACATATTTTGAGTCATGCGGAAAAGCAGCTAATTTGCATTCTATATCCTTGATTTCAAAAGTTTTACTATCGCCTAAATCGTCCATGCTAACTACACAGGTCCCTAATACTGAAAGTGAGTCAACGGGTTCAATGAAGAAAGTTTCGATATTTTTAAAACGCTTGCCAATTACATGACCTGGTTCCGCACTTAAAAATCCTGTTATTAATATGGGAATATAAGGTTTTATAAGGCAATAGTTGTTGGGAGATTGTGATGTATATAAAAAGTGTTTGTTTGAATAGCTAACAATTATTCCATTTTTTTTATTAAATCTTGTTTCGGTTTCTGTTACGACCATATTTTCACAATGAATTCGACCAGAAATTTGTTGCAAAATTTTCGATGGTTTTTTTACATACTTTTTTAACATTTGCAAATAATTTTCAAATGGATATGCAGAAAAGTTTGTGCAAGGACCGAATTGTCTTACGCAATCGCTTAAATGTAGAAGACCATGAACATTATATGTGACACTATTTTCTCCAAAAACAATTGGAAAGTTTTCAACAAATAATTCCAGAATTTTTTGAGCATTATCTACATTTCTGACACACGTTCTAGGGCAACAAAGAAGTCTATAAGCACAATGGAGCAAAAGAAACTCATAATAAAATTCATTGTGAACTCGGTTCTTGAGAACTACTGCACCTGTGTATAACAGAAATTGTCGAAATTCTGACGCCTTCCAATTCAAAACTTCATCTAGTTCCCTTGGACTACGAGCAAATTCTTTGGGCACACACTTTTTCAAGGAAATTAAATGTTTAGATATTTGTGCTTTGCTTTCCTTATCGATTTTGAAATTTGTCTTGTTGTGAATTAATCGTATCAGTATTTTTTTGGTTACGCCGAGGTCAACAAGATGCATTGGATCCAGAGGTACTTGAGTTACCATTTTAATATTAATTTTTTCAAAGGGAGTTTTGTTTTCATAAAACTGCTTCTGGTGATGCTTAAAATATCTTCTGGACGTAAAGTCGTGGTCAGTGATTGTTTGAGACGACTTCGTGGCATACGTAATAATATTGTTAATTTTTTTCCCCATTTGACAACATTTGCTGCAACCATGAAAGGAGGTATGACCTGCAATACCACAAACAAATGCCTTCGCGGGGGCATCGCAAATAATTGCCCTTAAACGAATAGGAATTGTTTTGTTTTCGATGAACAATCCACTTTCAAACAACATTTTTAATTCATTCACGACTTCATCAAAAAAACTATCGATATGTTGTGGTTTCTTTTTTCCTAAATAGATACCAACTGCAAAAACCGATATACTGGGTACATTAACGATCTTCATCAACACAGGCCATAATTGTGTACTCGAACTTTTAAATAATGGCAAACCATCGACATTTAAATCTACAACAATCTCATCGCAATTTTTTAAACATTCTGAGACTCTGTTTAATTGATTTCTAATTCCAAAATGACAATATATCCCAGGAAAAACCTCTTTCAAAGAAAGGAGTTTATTTTTAGGTGCATAGAACTTTGCACTTTTTGGTACACTTAAGTTTTCTTCTCTTAAAATATATAGGAGCTCTTCAAAACATGCACGGCTTGGCCGGTTTTTATAATACCAAGCGCCTAATTTTTCACTTAAGGTTTTTGTTTTGTTTTTTAACATTTCATTTTCATCACTTATTTTATTAGTCTCTACCACTGACTCTTCTTCTAAATTTTTCTGTTCCATAATGCACATATCTGGCTCTATTTCAATTTTTTTTTCTGTATTTCCTACCGCACTTAATTTTGATACGTAAATTGATTTTTCTTTTTTTATCAATCTTCGCAAATTTCTACTGCTTCCACAATACATTTTGAAGATTATTTTTAGCACTATTTTAATGTATTTAATTATTATTTTATTACTAACTCTGTGTTACTTACTTTTTCTCTATTTCACAATTTTAACTTTAGTGAAAACACATATGTTATTGATAACTCAAAAAGCAAATGTAACTTTTCAAATATTTTTACCCAAGTATAGCAACCAAAAAAAAAAGGAAATACACGTTTTAAAATTTTTCGTAGTAGCTAATTTGGAGTTTGTAATTACAGATACTCTTTGTTAATTGCCGAATTATTAACACGACATTTTAAGCAAAATACAAAGAGCAAGACCCATGGCGAAATATAAAATACATATATGCATAATTTTTTTTTTTGAGTCCAATTCACAATTTTGTGCAAATGGTCTTGCATCAGAGCATTCGCAAAATTGTTTAGCAAATTTTTTGTCTACACCAACAAAACATATAGTAATGAGTAAAATATGCTACACAATTTTGCAAATGCTCTGATGCAAGACCATTTGCACAAGATTGTGAATTGGGCTATAGTGTTTAACATTTAGCGTTTACCGCGCACCGCGGCGAAAATCAATGAATTTGCATTCGAGACCACCTGTATTGTTTCGCCATGGCAAGACCTATTAAATGGATAATTTTTAGAAAATTTAAAAACAAATTTAGGAATTTTTATATAAATTTGTAAAATTTTAATATTTAAATGCGTTCAAAGCAAATTTATAATAATAAGTTATGAATTGAATTGTTATTGAAATTATACAGCAATTTATTAAAAAAAAATTATATCCTATTTGTCTTCAAATTTTCTAAAAATAATTAGTATCACTTTCAAAAGCCTCTAAAGTATTTTTTTCTTATCAGTCATACATCAGTGTGTGTATTGACTCACTCTGCATCAGTTTTGTGCTAGCCATGAGTTAGTTCAAAGTTAGTTAGCCATAAGTTAACCTTATTATGAGTTAGCTCAAAATAATCCGACAGGGAAGTAGCATATGTATGATACTTTGTATTAGTATTAGTGTACTTTAAGTTTGTAGAATGTAAGATTAATTTGTATTAAGTCAATAATAAGAAAACATCGAAACAGAACAGTCACAAAAGCGGCTGTTCGCAATTATAAATAAAATAAACTATATTAAAACGTTGAAGTAGTATCATTCTTAACATCGGGTACAATAAAAAACTCTATATGCTCTATTGCATTTTCCATTTAACTGGGAGACATATAGTACCGTAAACTTCCACCTGATTACCATTGGCCACTCCGACCGCATTGTTCTTAAGCCTATTAATTTTTTCCTCCATTCCACTTAAAGACTGCATAGCATTTCTACCAATACAAGAAGCTCCTGCCTCGGAGTCCAATTGAGCTAATACCTCATTACGCAATACAATGGCCTTAACAAAAAATTTATTCCTTTCTGGTAATTAGTATTGTCTCTTATTATAGTTTCTTAATTATTTTCATCGTTTTACCTCTACTTCTCAATTTCGAAATTTTTCTATAATTTCGAGTTTCTTTCTTTTTTATATCTTCAAATGTCTCTGCTCTTTTGGCTTCATAATCTATTAATCGTTGGAGTAAAGATTTTGGGACAGAAAAATATTCTCCGTTTTCTTCTCCCTGGCTCCCAACAAACATCTTTTTAGCAAATTTATTTCTTTATCGCCCCTGGAGTTCTCTTGGACAAATTGGAGGCCCCGGTGACTCCACCAGCTTTCTTTTTCCCATACTGATATCCAATTTCAATAGAAATGCCTTTTCAACAATTAAAGTATATCATTTATGAAATGTAGATCGACAAATATTAACTGGCTTGATCTCATTATTGGTAAGTTTTTTATAAAAGTCTGCTGGCATCCCACAATTAAAACATAGTTGCAGATAAAAAGGGATGCACAGAAGTCTGAAACTTTTGTTGAAAACTTAAGTCCCCTTGCTGAATGCCACTCTTGTCAAATTTGACATTACCCATTCCATTTTGACTCTATTTATTCGATATGACTTCTACTACAACCTGTTGATCCTCACCCTCTGTTAGCTCTTTACAAAAAATTTTTTTGATTTCAATAAAGATATCTAATTTACTCTTACCCGGTTTTAAGGAACCTTTCAGCCCTTCTATATTCCCGTCGCAAATCTGCCAATGAAGAAATAGTAGATAAAAATGTTAGTGAAGCCAAATTACTTTCTGAATCTCCATATAATACAGTGGCCAATTCATATTCTGGAATTTTTTTTCTAAGCCCAAATGTCAGGTTATGTACATCGATATAAAACTCTTCGAAATTCTCAGTGGCAGTTGATTTCGGTTCTAAATACCTCTGATAAGCTTATAATCAGAGTCAGCCATTTTGAAGTTATTTAACCTTCCACGACTTAATGAAAAATCACTAAATTCAACTTTCTCGGCGTTTTCCTCGAGAACCTGCAAATACCAGTGACCTGCTCTACCAGATACGAGGCAGTGAAAATCTGTAAAAAGTTGGTCGAAAGTGATTCCATACTGTTATCTCATCTTCTCAATCCTAAGACCAAAACTCTCAATTGTCATGTCCCGACATGCACCATCAAATTTAAAATGCCAATTATCTAGACTGACAGACTTTCGCTTTGATACTCAATTCAAACTATCAGTATCATTACATAAAGTCCAATATCTTCTCTATTCCCCATATTCGGATTATTAACTGGCCCAAATGCTTCTGGTTGGTTCGAACGTCACAAACGCTACTAGCAATATGGCCAGGTGTTAAAGTTGTTCTAGGTAAGTCTCAATCACCATTAGTCTGCGGATTTTCTATATTTGCCACGCTATTACCTAAAGATAACACTTCTTTTCGCATTTCTTTCAGCTCGATAATACATTTTGTCATCTCTTCGTTCTGTTTTATTAATAATGTAATCGTTTGACCTAACTAATCAAAACTAGTAGCCGGCTGAACAGTATTTTGTTCATTTCTACCAATGGCACCCTTACCTTCGTCGTTTAACATACCTATTTTCTCTAATTTTTGAGATAAATTTAATGACATTTCTAAAGAATTTACTGCCACCTTTTCGGTAACCAGTATGCTTCCTCCTTCAGAAGTTTTTCTTCCAAATACAAGATCTGCAGAGTTATTTATATAATCAAGAGTCAAAAAATATACAGGCTTTTCAATACCTGCATCAATTTGTTTCAAAATAGACCCTACAATCTGACCTTTTTGTCTTGACTTCTTGTTACTCCCTTATCCCCAGGGCCGACTACCTTTCTTATAGGATTTCCAAGATGTCTATATTTATCACAAAACAACACAAAAATAATAATATAATAAAAAAATTATTTATACATATATAATATACAAAGGAGAGTTTCTGAAATTACTAATTTATATAATTTTTTGAAATAATTTAAAAAGAGAATCTACTATGGGTATTAGGTGGTGTTTAGTCTGTTTTACAAGATTATTTAGAAACATTGCGAAGTGCTAAGTTAGTGATAGGCAAGTTTTACAATGAAGCGCTATTAATGCCATTCTGTTATCCAAAACAGCAAATGGATAAAATTGCTTAAATCTGCATTAGTTTCCCTGAGTTCTTTAAAAATAAAAAAATGCATGACTCACATTCGTCTAGTGTAATTCCAGAAGATGGTAACTTGCACCAACCGGCTTAAAACTTGGTTCATGATAATAACATACAATATTTATTTATGTATATAGTTATAATTATCCAAACCTTAGTTCCAAGTGTCTACGTCAAAAGTAGATGCTATAATTCTGCATTCGTTGGGCGCCATGTTTTGTATCTTTCTTTGTGTTGAATAGGTAAAATATTGATTTATGGACATAGTGGCATAATCCTGGTGCTGCTTGCCGATATTGGGGATGGGTAAACGAATCAATACCACCTTTACTAAACAACATAAAATCCTAGTGTCCAAAATTAAAATTGTTTATATCAATTAAAATTTTACGTTTTCGGCTTTGGTTCATTTTTAATTTAACTTTTATTAGGAAAAATTATTTTTCAAATGTACGCGGACATTTTCCAAAGAAAACAAGAAAAATTAGACGCTGGCAGAATGTAATGCTGCATTTTCAGGACCGCTAAATCCATCTTCAGCATTCTTTGCATCCAACACCTTGATTTGCGTATATTGTAAATATCATCCATTTAACCAACTAATCAATGTTAATTTGATTGGACGAAATTCACACACAACTCAAAGCATTTCTTTTGTTGTTTTCTCTACAACACGTCTTGTACATTTGTTGCAATTTTATACTACAACGTCGGTATAGTCAAGAAATGCAAATTTTATTTTTAATCATTCATACTTGTTTTTCTCACAACATTATAGATACTGTTCCAGTATCATATCAACTGTTGATGTGTTAGGTATGAATGTTAATGCGCTGTGCCTTGCGTGTTTTTAAACTATTTTTTAATTTTAGTCCCGGCCAGGGTTGAACCAGTTATCTTCATAATTCAATTAAAATTTTACTTTTTCGGCTTTGGTTCATTTTTAATTTTTCTTAATAAAAGTTAAATGAAAAAAGAGCCAAAGCCGAAAAAGTAAATTTTAATTGATTTATGAAGATCACTGGTTCAACCCCTGGCTGGGACTAAAATTAAAAAATAATTATTTATATCTTCTAAATGAAATTTGCACTATTACAATGTCGGTCTTCAACAGTCCATTTGTCCGTCTTTAGTCGTTGGTGTGGCCTTACCCACGCCTTCTGCAAAATTATGCAGTTATGAACCCGTGCAAGGCCTGTTGAATAAAGTCCGAGCACTTTTGCAATTGTTTTCAAATACCATGTAGTTATTTAACGAGCTTATGCAATTTGAAACTACAAAAAATCTAAATTTGTATAAAGATTCGAATTATACGTATGTGTTAATCGTAATATACATATATTTTGCTAAATATGTATATACTAATTTATAACAAAATCAAAAAATTGAAGTGCAAATAAAGATATAGTAACATATCAAAAAAATAAAAAGTATTATTATATACATATATATGGATGTACGTAATATGTTTATATACTTTTAGGTATTACTAATATTACACATGTGTTGTTGAGTGTTGCTAGAATTGCGAGATCGGAAAATCTAAATGGAGCTTTGCAGAGGAGCATTAACATAAAATTGAAATTAACGAGAATTCACCACTTTTTTTAACTTTTCATTGAAAAATTTCGGCGCATATCCGAAAGCGTACCAGCAACTCGAAAACGTGAAGGAGAATGTGTGTCTTTTTCCAATTATAGCACTGTTGTTTCATCAGTATCCGTGCTGTACTAAACTGCTATTTCAATAGATTTTTTGGTGTTGCTTCAAAGTATATGGTGGTAGTTACACTGACAATTGCAGAAGTTAATAATTATTTGGTAATTTTATAAATGTTTACTTTTTCTTTGGGTTTAACGAGATATACACTAAGTTTATGTTTTTTTATTGCGTTAGCTGCTACATTTTTTATTTATTTTTAGTTCCGATTTTTTTTGTATGTAAATGTACAAGAAATATTTATTAACTCTTAATTTGTCTTCCTAGACAACGTGTACTTTATGTACAAGAAAAATTCAGAGATTTTATTACAGTTAAATTTATTTGAATGCGAGTATATATGTATTCCTTGTATATTTATTGTCTATTTATTACTTATAAATATTTATTTTTAAGAACTCTTTTTCAATTAAATAAGACTATTTAATTTACTTAATTACTGTTAAGAAATATCAATTGAGTGCTATCCTTTTTCGACCTACATAGGCATATATATATTTTTGTTTGTTAAAATTATTATTATTATTTTTTAAGTTTGTTGCTGAACCGCTGTATTTTTTTTTTTTAATAGACTTAAGTAGTATTATGTCAATGAATTGCGAATTATTACGCAATAAATTAAGACAGTTACAATTAGCGTCGGTAAATTTTGACTACCAGGATGTTGGTGCTAATGGATTGTCGTATGTACATTTTAGCTTATCAACTTTTAGTGGCACAGATTCTCTAAATGTTAGGTATTGGATTGACGACTTCGAGGAAAATGGTGACAGTTGGGTGGAACGAGATAAAAAATTTATCCATTGTAAACAGCTACTAAAAGGTAGAGTGAAATTATTTGTTAGAAGTTAATCTGGCTTAAAAGACTGGACATCATTAAATAACGCATTAGTGAACAAATTTGGTTAGAACTTATAGGCTTCGGAAATACATGAAATTTTAAGAAACCGCAAAAAGAGCCAGAACGAAACGTACCGAGAATATTTATACCCATTTATGGAAACAGAAAAGCTGATACATTAAGCTGTTACAAGTTTGCTGTTGAAAGAACAAATAAAACTATATAAGAAGATCCGCGTTTTTTCAAATAAAGATAATCGGAAAAGTTATATCCCAATTAACGTTAAGGTTATGGTCAAAGAAGAAAAGGAAAGTATTGGGAAGAAAAAGAACTGTTTCAAATACGGAAGTCCACATTATCTAGCAAAGGAGTGCACAGAAAAGCAATACAAATGTTTAAAATGTAACGACGTAGGACATCATGTGGCTGAATCAAGCAGGAACGTACTAGCATCAACGCACTTAGTTATGATGAAGAACCTTTCAAGCCAAGAATAAAGTGCAAGCAAATTAATTTAAATGTCATCGAGTTTTATGGTATTGTTGATAATGGTTGCAATATGTGTATGGTATGATGCAATATCTATGATAAGCTACGAATATATTTGATCTATCACCTGTCGTGATTGACGGCATTTTACTAAATTAAACATTTTATGTGGTAAGTTCAGAAGATATAGAATACCTAGCTGTTTTAGGCAATAATCTATTAAAGTTTGTAGACACGAAAGACGGCGTTGAACTCGTTTCTAAAGTTGCGTGAGTTAAAAGTCATACGATTTATCAAAAGCCTGAAGGTACTTTTGAGTCGATCGAAGAATTTAGTGATATTTGCTTAAATGTCAAAGAAGACGAAAAGGTTTTAGCTGATCTACAACATATCAGCGCGGGTGTAAGAGACAGCGTCAATTAAGCAATAAGAAAATAAAAGTAATGTAGTAAATGTGAGTATGAAAATTTTGACAAAAAATATTGTACCAGTAGCACAAAGACACAGAAGAACTTCAAGCGAGGACCAGACAAAGAAAATAAAAATTTTGCCAAAAAAAAAATGTACGAGTAGCACAAAGACACAGGCGAACTTCCAGCGAGGACCAGAAAATTATAAACAAACAGACACAAGAGTGGCTTGAGCAAAGTATCATAGAACACAGTAGTTCGAAGTATTCTTCTCCAGGACAAAAAATTTATGCGACTAAAGAAAGCTAAATTTTTTTTTTTAATTAGGACCAGCACTCAGGGGATGACCCCTACTTATGCAATGCGTTGTGCCAGAACTAGGAAATTAGGTTTTGGGATGGGGGATAGAGGGAGTAGTGCTTGTGAATATTTGATTTGAATCTTTGCACATTAAAAGTGGCAGGAAATACCTCTGTAGGGAGTTTATTCCACATACGAACTGTTCGGCCAAAAAACGAATTTTCTCTGTAATGCGTTGTGCGATTCACTGGTCAATCGACCACAAAGAAATGCGCTCTTGATGCAGATCGCGTTGCGCGTATAAAATAACTGTTTTCAGGAACAAGTTCCCTGATTTCATAAGAGCACATTCCGTTGTAGTAACGTTAAAACAGTGAAACACACCCCACATTGCGTCGATGCTCCTGTGAGTCAATAGAGCTGGATACCCTACTGTCACCGATGAGTATCTTCGCTCTCTCCTGTACGCGGTCGAGTAACTCCAAAATAGACTTTGAACCACCAGCCCATACATGAGATTTGTATTCCATTTTCGGTCTGATAAAGGTGACATAGTTAGTAAGGAGATCAGATGGAGTGAAGTATTTCTTACACCGTTTCAGAAAACCTAGGCACTTGAATGCTTCTTTTGCACCATGAAAAATGTGCTTATTCCAACGAACATCGCATTTAATTTTCATGCCAGAAACATCGAGAGCTTCTGATTCCTTAATATATATATCACCCATAATTACAAATGACGTAGCATGTTCAGCAGTACGCCTGTGCGAAAGCACATAGCACTGGGTTTTATTAGCGTTAAACTGAACCTTGTTTACCAGGCCCCATTCGGAAATTACCAAAAGGTCGCGATTAAAGGTATCGTCCATGTGCTTTCTCATAGCCCCAATTTCCCGAAGACTTGGTCTACTGCGAAACGAAAATGAATGGCATATGCTATTGTCATCTGCAAAAGAATAGATAGGGTTGGAAGTCTGACGTAGAAGGTCATTAGGAAAAATAAGAAATAGGGTAGGGGAAAGGACGGAACCTTGCGATACCCCTGAATTCAACTTGAACTCGTTTGATGAGATCCCATCTATAACAACTCGTATAGTGCGATCCCTGAGAAAGCTCGATATAAGTCGAGTGAAGCTATTACCGACACCAAACGCAATAAGTTTTGATATGAGTGCACCATGCTACACTCTTGGAAATATCTAAAGCCACCACCTTACTTTCGCCGAAATGGTGAATGGAATGACACCATTTTTCCGAAGGGAAGGACAAAAAGTCACCCGTAGAGCGTGCCCTACGGAAGCCGTGCTGCCGGCCACTAAGTAAGCTGTTGGACTCCAGATATTTCACAAGATGAAAATTAAGCATACTTTTCAATACTTTGGAAAGTGCAGAGCAATCTGCGATTGGGCGGTAATTTTCAGGGTTGCAAGCCACTCCCTTTTTGGGGATTGGCGTTACGTTAGCAACCTTCCAACATGATGGGAACTCACCAACATGGTACAAAATGTTGAAAAGTTTTGCTAATTGACGCGCTAAAGTCGAAGAGCACTGCTTCAAGACCAGTGGTGGAATTACATCCGGACCTAGGGACTTGTATATGTTGAGATCCGCTAAAACTTTTTAACTGCACCTGCTCGAAAGAATATATCTGGCAGAGTTACTGATATTCTTACCAGTGCGGGCAATGGTTGATTGCTTTCCGCTAAGTAGGAGTTACTTGCAAAAATTTCAGCCAAGACGTTAGCTTTATCAACCGGGTCGTTAATTATTTGATCATACTTTAAAAGAGGCGAAATTGAGGAACTAGCATTATCCTTTACTCTTTTAAGGAATGACCAAAAGCTCTTGCTACCCCGAGAAGTAGTAATACTTTAAGCATAAAGGCGCTGCTCGTCTAAAGCCTTTTCGCGCCTTAGTACTTTGGCACACGAAGATCTCGCCTTTTTGTGTAGCAAATCAGTTACGGCGTTTTTGTTACACCGCCATATACTAATTGCTGTCTCTCTGGAGCTGACTGCATTTTTGCACGTCTGATTAAACCAAGAATTCTTTCTTGGATTAACACGGGTTTGCTTAGATGGAATGAAAGTTTTCATTCCAAACAAAATAATGTTTACAACCATTTCTGCCATGGCATCGACTTAATTGTCCAGAAAACAAAGTTTGCAATTAAAATGCCGAAAAAATTCATTGAGCTCAGCCCAACGAGCCTTTTCGTACATATATTTTAAACGTTTTGTGGCCATTTTTGAAACGTTGTGAAGATTAGCGATCGAACAGGAGGCGGAAATGGTGCAGTGATCCGAGTTACCGAGAGGCGCAAGAATACTTACCTCATACTTATCAGGGTGTGAGGTAAGGAAAAGGCCGAGTATTATGTTGTTGCCCTTCAACACACGAAATATTTGTTGGCTCGTTAATTAATTGCGAGAGGTGGTTGTGCGCGGCGAATAGCTCAACATATTGGCCCTCTAGGGTTATACGGTTCGAATTGCGAATCCAAGACGAGTTGTGAACATTGAAATCACTAGCAACAACAATTTCACTATTCGGACAGCTTTCTAGGATTCTCGATATGGAATCGGAAAGGCATCGAAGCCGGAAATAGATTTATCCCTTCCCGCGTTTGGGCTTCTGTATAAAAACCCGAAGTGTAAGAAGTGTGACCAGATTTTGAATTTAACCCAAAGACAGTTAAATTCATCTTCATTTGTGCCTAATGATTGCTGGCACTGGTACACGACTTCATTACGTACATCGCACGGCCCCTATGTAGACTAAAAAAAGGTAGAAAAGAGTACCCAGGCAAATGAAAATCCTGTGGATCAGCATCCTCAGATACCTGGGTCTCACATAAGGCGAAAATATCAGGCCGATGGAGACAACTGTGTGCATACACAGAGAAGAAATTCGCCCTTAACCCACGTATGTTGCAGAAATCGATTCTAAATCTTCCTGTCATTACAAATACAAAGATTCAAATCTTTTGTCTATTTTATAATACTAACACCCCTGTAAAAACTGATGCTTTTGTGACTATTTAGTGACCAGTGTTATACCTTCGTCACTAACTAGTCAAACAACAGTTAACACAAAGGTGCAAGTAAAATAAAATCACAATTACTATAAAAAAAGAGGAAATGACAAAATTATTAAAGATAATTTGTTGTTCATGGACGCTGTTCTGGAATCGTTGCAGAAAACTACTGTATTCACTAAACTTGATTTGAAAGATTGGTTATTTCACGTACCTGAAGATAGCAATCAACCATCGTACGTTTAAAATATCCAGCTCCAAAATGTGTTTATAGATTTATTAACAACTGAATAGCCAGAGGTATAGCCATAGTTAATATATGGACGATGTAATTATTCCGTCGAACGATTTATTTGAGGCAGTAACAAAGTTAAAATTGGATACGGATGACATCTACAAAGGAGAAAGCTTCAGTTCCTACAAGAGAGGGTAAATTTTCTTCGTTATATTATAGAAAAGAGAACAATTTGACTGTCAAGAGAAAAAACATTATCCATAAAAAATTACCCCTTACCCAATGACAGAAAGGGGTTTCAAAGATTTTTGGGATTGACTTGTTATTTTCGACACTTTGTTGATGTGTATGGAATATAAGCTAAGCCTATGTTTGATTTGCTACGAAAAGCAACTGAGTCTTAAATAAGTAACGCAGTCATTTCTTCATTTGAACAACAAAAAAAAAAGCATTAATTACAGATCCTGTACCCTAACTGCATAAACCCACGGCATTAACTGATGTTCATACTGACGCAAGTAAATATGGATATGGTACAGTATTCGTTGAACCCAAATTTTCACCCGGCTTAGTACATGAGTAGAAAAACAATGAAAGCAGAAGAAAATTATCATTCCTATGATCTGAAGGTCTTGGCGATCATTGGGGCTCTAAAAAAATGGAAGATTTTGTAAGTTCCAGTTTTAAGATCGTTACGGACTGTAATGCTTTCGACATGACGATGAAGAGAGCCGAAGATTCCCTTAGAGTTTTAGATGGGCAATGATTTTACAAGACTTCAATTTTAAAATCTAACATCGATCAGGTTTGAAAATGAGTCATATAGATGCATTAAGTAAAATAACATGCTTATTGATAAAAGAATCGTTGCGCCATTGATTAAACGAGAAGGAGGATAAAATCATAACTATAGCATATAAAAAAGGACAGTTTGGAAAAAAGAAGACCCAAGAATACGTCGAGAAACACTATTAGATTTCAAACCTTAGCTCAAAAGTTGGTAGAGTGTGAATGGGATGTGTTGAGTGTATACTGAAGAACTCTAAGTGCGGTAGGAAAGAAAGTTTGCTGACACCAACTGCAAAAAGTTTTCCTGAGCTTGAGCAACCAGCGAAATATGTATTGATACTTGCTTTTCCTACCAACGAATAAATTGTATTTTTATTTTAAATTGTTAATGGGATATTAGAATATTATAATAAATAATATTATAAAAATTCCAATTCCAATTCCAAGACAACTTTAAATAAAAAATATGCAATTGCTTGTGCAAACTGTTGGCATCATTGTTGTTCTATTCTCTCTCTTGAGAAATTAAAAAATAACTTTATTGTTTTTATTTTAAATACGCCTTACGTCTGTATTAAGAGAACATAAGTAAAAGTAAAAACGTGGTTTGTTTGTTGGTTATTTTTGTTAAAGACTCAACATAATATATGAAATAACTCTCATGCTGATTTTGAAGTTTTTATACTTATAAGAAATGTTTTTAGCTTTTATAAAAATTGGATAAAGGTTTTCTGATGAGCTGGCTTGAGCAAGCAGCGAAATACGTATCGATACTTGCTTTTCCGATCAAAGAATAAATTGTATTTTTATTTTAAAATGTTAAGTACCTATCATGTACATTACGTCGGACCTATTACCTCAACGGATAAGCAATATAATCACATTCTGGTAATAGTCGATGATTTTCGAAGTTCGTTTTGTTGTATTCCACGAAGTACACTAGCACAAATGCAGTTATTAATAAGCCACAACACTAAGCGGCATTTTCGGGAACTCAAAAAAAAATCTTTGTTTTCTGGACAATAAAGTCGATGCCATGGCAGAAATGGTTGTGAACATTATTTTGCTTGGAATGAAAACTTTCATTCCATCTAAGCAAATCCGTGTTAATCCAAGAAAGAATTCTTGGTTTAATCAGACGTGCAAAAATGCACTCAGATCCAGAGAGGAAGCATTCAGTATATGGCGCTGTAACAAAAACGCCGTAACTGATTTGCTACGCAAAAAAGCGAGATCTTCGTGTGCCAAAGTACTAAGGCGCGAAAAAGCTTTATACGAGCATCGCCTTCGTGCTAAAGTTCTTACTACTTCTCGGGGTAGCAAGAGCTTTTGGTCATTCGTTAAAAGACTGAAGGATAATGCTAGTTCCTCAATTTCGCCTCTTTTAAAGGATGATCAAATAATTAACGACCCGGTTGATAAAGCTAACGTCTTGGCTGAAATTTTTGCAAGTAACTCCTACTTGCCGGAAATGAATCAACCACTGCCCGAGTTAATTTCCAATTATAGAAAATGAGTAAAAAAATATATTTTCTTTTTCCTGCACCAAAAAAATGTGCGTTTCTTTATTAAATATATTCTTAAGACTATCTATCCTATTTTTCTTAGCATCTATTTATATTAATAATTATGTTTAATGCTTCTTTGTCCTAACTCAAAATATGTTTTTCCTTGTTTAGGTTACTAGTACCTTTTTGTATCAGTAAAACATGTTTTGAGTTATATGTATTAAGTTAGTAAAGAAAGAATGTGTTTCTTATCGTTACAATAGTTGTATTTATGATTGTCTTATCGTTACAATAGTTGTATTTATGATGTTTGTCTTATCGTTACAATAGTTGTATTTATGATGTTTGTCTTATCTCTAGCTTAGAATAGTTATATTTGAGTTTATGGATTTATCATCTTTTATTACTATCTTAGTTGTATTTGAATTTATGGATTTGTTATTTCTATCTTAAAATAAGAGATGTTAACTCTCCTCCTTCTTGAAAAACGTCCTCGTTTCAAACTGTATATTGTCTCCGTCGGAGCTTGAGAAGTTCTATTTCATATAATTCGTCGATTTTTTTCCTTTGTGTTTCTATTTTCTTTATCCTGTAGCATTCGCAGAATTTAATCATACCATAAGTTAGTAATGTTAATGTACATAGTCCCAATACGAAATAAAATGTGCATTTGACTGGATGTTCTTCGATGGGTATCAGGAAGGTTGATATTTCTTGGATATTGTTAAATTTGTAATTACCATTAGATTCTAAGATGCGCATTATTTGTAATTGTTCGTCGTGTAGGTTATGTATGGCATCTTTGAGTGCTTGTTGGTGGTTGTAGTATTGTTTACAATCTAGATATGTTGAGTAATTGAATTGTATTAATTTAGGTCCATTTATTTTTACTTTATTCCAGGTGTGTTCGTAATCTGTAATGATGTTTCCACTTTCGAGTACTTGTAGCGGTGCGTTATTTTCATGTATTACTTCGCATTTGGCTGGCCTGTTTTCTAATACATTAATAGTACAGTTGTCCGGTTTCTTAATTTTGCATATAAAGTTTCCTAGATAATTTTTACATTTTTCGATACTTGTAAATTTATTATTGCATTTTGCTATTCTAGAGTCTAGTAATAGTTTTCCGTGCTTAAATGCTAGTGGATACAAATTAAATAGCTTACATTTCGTTTTTAATAATGGGTATTTATAGGTATTTACAATTGTGTGATGAAAATAAAAAACATTAATATCGGCATATTCTAATATATTTATTATAGGTAGATCTAACGCTTCATTAGACACTATTTGTTGAATATCTTTTAAATTTAAAGTTCCGGAATAAAAGTTTCCGTCTTTTGAGAAATTAATCATTGTAGCGATAGAATGTAGTTCGTTGTATACTTCGGTAAGTATTAAATGTTCTGAAATAGATTCGGGGCTAATTCTTTCTAATATTTTTTCAAATTCAGAGTTTATTTTCTTTTGTTTATTATTATTTTCTATTAGCATATTCAATCCTGTCTTGATTTCGATAAGGTCATCGTGGTCAGGTGTTCCTGTAATAAGTTTGAGGGCTGATCCTAGAAAATTAAGTGAACGTTTAGTTCTGGAGATTCTAGGAAGTAGTTGTGACTTTAGATTTTCTATTTTAGTTATCAACAAATATTCTGCAGAGTTTTGTTCTAAATTATTTGCAAATCGTACTATATTTTCGTAGGGTGTCAAGATTCTAGAAAGGTTTGTCATATGGTATAAGAACGCTGTGTCCTGAAAAACGTATACAGGGCCAGTCTCTATCATTATATATTTTTTGTCTTTTAAGTCTATTAGTCTGTTACCGAATGCGACGGATATATATAATAATATTATTATTATTTTTTGCATGTTTGTACTCGTATATTATCCTTATGTATAACAATATTTTTGTTTGTAATTATTGTGTTACCTTTATCTTCCTTTACAATGTGTTTTGAGTATTTCCTTACGTTTTTATTGCGTCGGTGCGTTTTGGAGTATATAACGTCCCCTGCTTGGTATGTGATGTTCTTACGATTTTTGTTGTGATATAGAAGTATTTTCTATTGGTTTATTTCGATTTTTTCTTTAATATCAGGATGTGCTCCCCGGTTAAAAAACACGTCCTCGGGTTTCTCTCCAATGACTGAGTGTATTGTTTTGTTGTATTGTCTAACAGCGTTAAAGATTTCGTCTCCTGGTGAAGAATTGTGTTCTTGAGCTAGGACTATAGTGAGTTCGATCAGCGTGCTATGAGTGCGTTCCACTTGACCATTTGTTGTTGAATGGTATGTTAGCGTTAGCGTGCGCTCAATATGTAGTTTATCATAAACCTGTTTTACGCATATACTTGATAATGCTTCTTCGTTGTCAGTCATTATGAATCTAGCATTTGGATAGATTTGCGATAGTATTTCTTCGATGTATTTGTGTATGTTTTTCTTATTTGGAATTTCTCGTATATAGCAATATTTTGAGTACTTATCAGTTGTGGTGATGTATGTGTTTCCATTCATATAAAATAAATCTAAGTGTATGTGTTCTCCCACGTGATTTGGAATCGGTGTTGCTCCGATTGGTTGTTTATTTGGTCTTCTTTCGTATTTGTTTGTAAGACAGATTTCACCGTCTTGTGCCTCTTTTTTACACATGGTGCGTATGGTTGGCCAAAAATACGTTGTCTGTATTTCTTGAGCGTTATTTTTGTAATTTCTGTGTGCTGGTCTATGTGCTAGTACTACGATTTCTTTTTGTCTATCTATGTTTTCTATATCTTCTGTCATTTTCTGAGCTACTACAATTTTTACATTTGGAAAAGAAGAAATGATATTATCTTCGACGTGGAATAGAGTTTCTTCCTCTATTTTTATAGCATTTGTTACTTTTGGGTTTATTATTTGTTCTTATCTGTCTAATAATTCGTCCTTGGTTGAATAGAAAAGTGTGTGTCGTGCATATGAGAAAATATTTTGTGAAGATATTTGCACTAAGTTATCTGTGTTATAGTGAATAATTATTTAATTCTTAAATGAATGTAATGGTTGTTTCACGCGTTTCAATTTTTCGATTGGCGAACTTTGTGCTGAATGTTGTGAACAACTCGAAGTATTATTAATCTGTTGACGTGACAATGCGTCGTTTTGATTTCCTGGTTTATATACTAATTTAGCGCCATATTCTTCGATGAAATTTTTTCATCGTTTCAATTTTGTGTTGGGATTTCTATCAGATATAGAAAAAATGAGTGACTGGTGGTCCGTGTAAATGGTTAAGTCTGCTATACCGTAAAGGTAATTTCTTAATTTTTGAAGTGACCAAACGATCGCAAGAAGCTCTTTTTCGTTTGTGCTATAGTTTTGTTCGGCTTGGTTGAGGGTTCTAGATATAAATGAAATAGGTTTCTTATTCTGAGAAAGTACAGCTCCTATTGCAAAGTTGCTTGCATCAGTTGTTAGTTCGAAGGGCTTGTTAAAATCTGGTTGAAATAATTCGACTTGTGCTTGTAACATATCTTTAATTTTCTCTATCGCTTCGAGTGCTGGTTTATCTAGATTAATTAAGATTGTCTCCGAGTAAGAATGTAGTAAGGGGTTTTACTATTGAAGCGAAGTTTTGTACAAATTTCCTATAATAACTAGCTAGTCCTTAAAATTACCTTAATTCTTTTAATTTTTTTAAGTATTGGGTAATCCTTTATTGTTTGGATCTTACTAGGATCTACAGTTATTTTATTGTGTTTGATTACGTGACCAAGATATTCTACTGAGTCTTGGAAAAAATGTGATTTCTCCTCAGAAATTTTCATATTTGCATTATGTAATGCGTTTATTATTATTCGAATGTGCTCCATGTGTTCTTCAGGCGAAGAAGAATATATAAGCACGTCGTCGATATAAACGTAAGCGAACTTACCAATATATGGGCGCAGAATATCATCTATACATCGCTGAAATATAGAAGGTGCGTTCTTTAAGCCGAATGGCATTCTAAGAAATTCGTATTTAGCTCCATTCACACTGAATGCAGTCTTTTCTCTGTCTGATTTTTTTTATCAAGATTTGGTGTAATCCTGACTCTAAGTCTAGTGTTGTAAAGACTTTTGCTTTTCCTAAATTTTGAATAGTCATTGCTACATCTGGGATAGGGTACCTGTCGGTTATAGTCTGAGCATTAAGCTTTTGAAAATCTATTACCATACGTTTTTTTGGTTTCCCTTCCTCATCTGTGCCTTTTTTCGCAACGGTCCATACTGGAGAGTTGTATGGGCTTTTGCTAGGTTGTATTATTTGGTTGTCTAATAATGTTTGAATTTCTTTATTTATAAATTCATTGTCTGCTATTGGATACGGGTACTGTTTCACCCAAATAGGATCTTCTGATTTTGTTCTAATTATAGCTTGTACAGTGGTTGTAAAGGGCAGAATTTCGTTGGTTTCGTCATTTATTCTCATTATATTTTCAATTTCATTTTTATATTTGTCATTATTGACTGTGTAATTCACTTCTTGTTCGCTAATTTCTTCTTTTCTTTTAAATTTATACGTGATTTTATACTCAAATAAGTTAATTTCTGCTTTTATGGGTCTGAGACCATGTTCCCCGAGAAGCATATCGAACTCTTCTAAGGCTTCAGTTTCGAAAAATACTAAATTGTGGCCTAATAGTGTAATAATTTTTTTTGCTTTCGTTAAAGACTATCCGTGAAGCGTTTTTACCTTAACTGGTTTTATTGCAATAGATTTTCCTATGTTGCACTTAGAACTAATATAATTGTTTGTCGCACCTGTGTCGATTAATATATTAACGGATTTACCTGTTGTTTGGCAGTGCCTCTGTAGACATGGCAATCCGTTTATTCGCCTAAAAAAGCGCTGCCGGTTTCGTAAGTACCTTCGGTGTGTGGTGCAAGTGATTGTATATCTTCATCTCTCGACTGGTTTACTCGTTGAACTTTATTCGGATTAAAATTTTTTGATGAAGGCATTCTATCCCTTTTTGTTGGTTGTTGCTCCCTTCTGAGTAGGTTGTATTGCTGCTGTGGAGAATATTGTGTTGAACGTCTAAATTGTTGCGAACTATCCAGTTCCATGGGTTCCTGCCGTGGTTGATGATTAAATTGAGCTTGTACATTGGGATTGTACCTCCTTCTATCTTCGTATCGTTGTGGTTCGAAGTTTGGTTTTTGGTTGTATAATTGTGTTGTAGCCAGTGGTCTAGGTCCTTTGGATGATGGCTGTATAATGTACCGCTTGTGTATTTACTGTTGAGTCCTGTGATGAATGTACGGACTGCTTCCTGATTTGCATATTCCGCCATGGATGCAGATCCCTTATCACCTGACATCTCTCTTTTCGAAAGTGCGAGGTTCAGTGCTTTGTTGATTTTGCTGTGGAATTCTGAGCGTGTTTGTCTTCCCTGTTAATGTTTCTTTATTTCCTCGAGAAGTACGTATAATGGTCGTTGATCTGCGTAAGTGTAGTCAAGCCTGTTAATTATAGAATAAAAGTTCATCTTGGTGTTGTGGTTGATGAGGATGTCTGCTGCTTCTCCAACAATTTTTGAATGCAGTATCGTGAATGCTGTGTAGTAATTTGGGTGGTTGGAAAATTGTTTAAAATTTTCCATGAATGTCTATGCCCTTTTCCGCCAGGATCTATATTGGTTTTAATCCCCACTGAAGCACGGTATAGCTTCGAATGTTTTTAAATTTATCTGAGTTGCATCCTTTATATTTGGTGTGAAGTCACTATGTTGTTCCTGCGTAGTGATTGTATGGGGAGATCGTTCCGCCTCCAGTGTATTTACCTTCAATTGGGTATTCTGTAGAGTTTGTGTGAGTACCTCTATTTGTGCTCGTAAAGCTGCGATATCTTGATTCATTGTGTTGTGTCTTTTCCTATAGATCGTAGGGAATTGAATATTTTCTGCCGTTTCTGACGTTGGTCCAGCGTGGTAATTTCTCACCTTTTCAGAGATTGGTTTGCTTTTCTTCAAAGCCGTGGAATTTTTATTTAAATATCTTGAATGTCAAGAATATTTGGCTGTGGTCAAGAGTTTAGACCGGCTTGAGCCCCCAGTTAATTTCCAATTATAGGAAATGAGTAAAAAAAATATATTTTCTTTTTTCTGCACCAAAAAAATGTGCGTTTCTTTATTAAATATATTCTTAAGACTATCTATCCTATTTTTCTTAGCATCTATTTATATAATTAATTATGTTTAATGTTTCTTTGTCCTAACTCAAAATATGTTTTTCTTTGTTTAGGTTACTAGTACCTTTTTTATCAGTAAAACATGTTTTGAGTTATTTGTATTAAGTTAGAAAAGAAAGAATGTGTTTCTTATCGTTACAATAGTTGTGTTTATGATGTTTGTCTTATCGTTACAATAGTTGTATTTATGATGTTTGTCTTATCTCTAGCTTAGAATAGTTATATTTGAGTTTATGGATTTATCATCTTTTATTACTATCTTAGTTATATTTGAATTTATGGATTTGTTATTACTATCTTAAAATAAGAGATGTTAACTCCCGCACTGGAAAGAGTATCAGTAACTATGCAAGATATATTCTTTCGAGCACGTGCAGTTAAAAAGGTTTTAGCGGATATCAACATATACAAGTCCCATGGTCCGGATGGAATTCCAGCACTGGTCTTGAAGCAGTGCCCTTCGACGTTAGCGCGTCCATTAGACAAACTTTTCAACATTTTGTACCATGTTGGTGAGTTCCCATCATGTTGCAAGGTTGCTAATGTAACGCCAATCCCCAAAAAGGGAGTGGCTTACAACCCTGAAAATTACCGCCCAGTCGCAGTTTGCTCTGCACTTTCCAAAGTAATGAAAAGTATACTTAATTTTCCTCTTGTGAAATATCTGGAGTCCAACAGCTTACTTAGTGACTGGCAGTACGGCTTCCGTTGGGCACGCTCTACGGGTGACTTATTGGCCTTCCGTTCGGAAAAATGGTGTCATTCCATTCACCATTTAGCCGAAAGTAAGGTGGTGGCTTTAGATATTTCCAAGGCGTTTGATAGAGTGTGGCATGGTGCACTCATATCAAAACTTATTGCGTTAGGTGTCGGTAATAGCTTCACTTGACTTATATCGAGCTTTCTCAGGGATCGCACTATACGAGTTGTTATAGATGGGATCTCATCAAACGAGTTCAAGTTAAATTCAGGGGTACCGCAAGGTTCCGTCCTTTCCCTACCCTATTTCTCATTTTTCCTAATGACCTTCTACGTCAGACTTCCAACCCTATCTATTCTTTTGCAGATGACAATAGCATATGCCATTCATTTTCGTTTCGCAATAGACCAAGTCTTCGGATAATTGGGGCTATGAGAAAGCACATGGACGATACCCTTAATCGCAACCTTTTGGTAATTTCCGAATGGGGCCTGGCGAACAGGGTTCTGTTTAACGCTAATAAAACCCAGTGCTGTGTGCTTTCGCACAGGCGTACTGCTGAACATGCTACGTCATCTGTAATTATGGGTGATACATATATTAAGGAATCAGAAGGTCTCGATGTTTCTGGCATGAAAATTAAATGCGCTGTTCGTTGAAACAAACACATTTTTCATGGTGCAAAAGAAGCATTCAAGTGCCTAGGTTTTCTGAAACGGTGTAAGAAATACTTCACTCCATCTGATCTCCTTACTATCTATGTCACCTTTATCAGACCGGAAATGGAATACAACTCTCGTGTATGGGCTGGTGCTTCAAAGTCTATTTTGGAGTTACTCGACCGCGTACAGGAGAGAGCAGAGATACTCATCGGTGACAGTAGGGTATCCAGCTCTATTGACTCACAGGAGCATCGACGCAATGTGGGGTATGTTTCACTGTTTTATCGTTACTACAACGGAATGTGCTCTTATGAAATCAGGGAACTTGTTTCTGAAAACCGTTATTTTATACGCGCAACGCGATCTGCATCAAGAGCGCATTTCTTTGTGGTCGATTGACCAGTGAATCGCACAACGCATTACAGAGAAAATTCGTTTTTTGGCCGAACAGTTCGTATGTGGAATAAACTCCCTACAGAGGTATTTCCTGCCACTTTTAATGTGCAAAGATTCAAATCAAATATTCACAAGCACTACTCCCTCTATCCCCCATCCCAAAACCTAATTTCCTAGTTCTGGCACAACGCATTGCATAAGTAGGGGTCATCCCCTGAGTGCTGGTCCTAATTAAAAAAAAAATTTAGCTTTCTTTAGTCGCATAAATTTTTTGTCCTGGAGAAGAATACTTCGAACTACTGTGTTCTATGATACTTTGCTCAAGCCACTCTTGTGTCTGTTTGTTTATAATTTTCTAGTCCTCGCTTGAAGTTCGCCTGTGTCTTTGTGCTACTCGTACATTTTTTTTTGGCAAAATTTTTATTTTCTTTGTCTGGTCCTCGCTTGAAGTTCTTCTGTGTCTTTGTGCTACTGGTACAATATTTTTTGTCAAAATTTTTATACTCACATTTACTACATTACTTTTATTTTCTTATTGCTTAATTGACGCTGTCTCTTACACCCGCGCTGATATGTTGTAGATCAGCTAAAACCTTTTCGTCTTCTTTGACATTTAAGCAAATATCACTAAATTCTTCGATCGACTCAAAAGTACCTTCAGGCTTTTGATAAATCGTATGACTTTTAACTCACGCAACTTTAGAAACGAGTTCAACGCCGTCTTTCGTGTCTACAAACTGTAATAGATTATTGCCTAAAACAGCTAGGTATTCTATATCTTCTGAACTTACCACATAAAATGTTTAATTTAGTAAAATGCCGTCAATCACGACAGGTGATAGATCAAATATATTCGTAGCTTATCATAGATATTGCATCATACCATACACATATTACAACCATTATCAACAATACCATAAAACTCGATGACATTTAAATTAATTTGCTTGCACTTTATTCTTGGCTTGAAAGGTTCTTCATCATAACTAAGTGCGTTGATGCTAGTACGTTCCTGCTTGATTCAGCCACATGATGTCCTACGTCGTTACATTTGAAACATTTGTATTGCTTTTCTGTGCACTCCTTTGCTAGATAATGTGGACTTCCGTATTTGAAACAGTTCTTTTTCTTCCCAATACTTTCCTTTTCTTCTTTGACCATAACCTTAACGTTAATTGGGATATAACTTTTCCGATTATCTTTATTTGAAAAAACGCGGATCTTCTTATATAGTTTTATTTGTTCTTTCAACAGCAAACTTGTAACAGCTTAATGTATCAGCTTTTCTGTTTCCATAAATGGGTATAAATATTCTCGGTACGTTTCGTTCTGGCTCTTTTTGCGGTTTCTTAAAATTTCATGTATTTCCGAAGCCTATAAGTTCTAACCAAATTTGTTCACTAATGCGTTATTTAATGATGTCCAGTCTTTTAAGCCAGATTAACTTCTGACAAATAATTTCACTCTACCTTTTAGTAGCTGTTTACAATGGATAAATTTTTTATCTCGTTCCACCCAACTGTCACCATTTTCCTCGAAGTCGTCAATCCAATACCTAACATTTAGAGAATCTGTGCCACTAAAAGTTGATAAGCTAAAATGTACATCCGAAAATCCATTAGCACCAACATCCTGGTAGTCAAAATTTACCGACGCTAATTGTAACTGTCTTAATTTATTGCGTAATAATTCGCAATTCATTGACATAATACTACTTAAGTCTATTAAAAAAAAAAAATACAGCGGTTCAGCAACAAACTTAAAAAATAATAATAATAATTTTAACAAACAAAAATATATATATGCCTATGTAGGTCGAAAAAGGATAGCACTCAATTGATATTTCTTAACAGTAATTAAGTAAATTAAATAGTCTTATTTAATTGAAAAAGAGTTCTTAAAAAGAAATATTTATAAGTAATAAATAGACAATAAATATACAAAGAGTACATATATACTCGCATTCAAATAAATTTAACTGTAATAAAATCTCTGAATTTTTCTTGTACATAAAGAACACGTTGTCTAGGAAGACAAATTAAGAGTAAATAAATATTTCTTGTACATTTACATACAAAAAAAATCGGAACTAAAAATAAATAAAGAGTGTAGCAGCTAACGCAATAAAAAAACATAAACTTAGTGTATATCTCGTTAAACCCAAAGAAAAAGTAAACATTTATAAAATTACCAAATAATTATTAACTTCTGCAATTGTCAGTGTAACTACCACCATATACTTTGAAGTAACACCAAAAAATCTATTGAAATAGCAGTTTAGTACAGCACGGATACTGATGAAACAACAGTGCTATAATTGGAAAAAGACACACATTCTCCTTCACGTTTTCGAGTTGCTGGTACGCTTTCGGATATGCGCCGAAATTTTTTAATGAAAAGTTAAAAAAAATGGTTGATTCTCGTTAATTTCAATTTTATGTTAATGCTCCTCTGCAAAGCTCCATTTAGATTTTCCGATCTCGCAATTCTAGCAACACTCAACAACACATGTGTAATATTAGTAATACCTAAAAGTATATAAACATATTACGTACATCCATATATATGTATATAATAATACTTTTTATTTTTTTGATATGTTACTATATCTTAATTTGCACTTCAATTTTTTGATTTTGTTATAAATTAGTATATACATATTTAGCAAAATATATGAATATTACGATTAACACATACGTATAATTCAAATCTTTATACAAATTTAGATTTTTTGTAGTTTCAAATTGCATAAGCTCGTTAAATAACTACATGGTATTTGAAAACAATTGCAAAAGTGCTCGGACTTTATTCAACAGGCCTTGCACGGGTTCATAACTGCATAATTTTGCAGAAGGCGTGGGTAAGGCCACACCAACGACTAAAGACGGACAAATGGACTGTTGAAGACCGACATTGTAATAGTGCAAATTTCATTTAGAAGATATAAATAATTATTTTTTAATTTTAGTCCCAGCCAGGGGTTGAACCAGTGATCTTCATAAATCAATTAAAATTTACTTTTTCGGCTTTGGCTCTTTTTTCATTTAACTTTTATTAAGAAAAATTAAAAATGAACCAAAGCCGAAAAAGTAAAATTTTAATTGAATTATGAAGATAACTGGTTCAACCCTGGCCGGGACTAAAATTAAAAAATAGTTTAAAAACACGCAAGGCACAGCGCATTAACATTCATACCTAACACATCAACAGTTGATATGATACTGGAACAGTATCTATAATGTTGTGAGAAAAACAAGTATGAATGATTAAAAATAAAATTTGCATTTCTTGACTATACCGACGTTGTAGTATAAAATTGCAACAAATGTACAAGACGTGTTGTAGAGAAAACAACAAAAGAAATGCTTTGAGTTGTGTGTGAATTTCGTCCAATCAAATTAACATTGATTAGTTGGTTAAATGGATGATATTTACAATATACGCAAATCAAGGTGTTGGATGCAAAGAATGCTGAAGATGGATTTAGCGGTCCTGAAAATGCAGCATTACATTCTGCCAGCGTCTAATTTTTCTTGTTTTCTTTGGAAAATGTCCGCGTACATTTGAAAAATAATTTTTCCTAATAAAAGTTAAATTAAAAATGAACCAAAGCCGAAAACGTAAAATTTTAATTGATATAAACAATTTTAATTTTGGACACTAGGATTTTATGTTGTTTAGTAAAGGTGGTATTGATTCGTTTACCCATCCCCAATATCGGCAAGCAGCACCAGGATTATGCCACTATGTCCATAAATCAATATTTTACCTATTCAACACAAAGAAAGATACAAAACATGGCGCCCAACGAATGCAGAATTATAGCATCTACTTTTGACGTAGACACTTGGAACTAAGGTTTGGATAATTATAACTATATACATAAATAAATATTGTATGTTATTATCATGAACCAAGTTTTAAGCCGGTTGGTGCAAGTTACCATCTTCTGGAATTACACTAGACGAATGTGAGTCATGCATTTTTTTATTTTTAAAGAACTCAGGGAAACTAATGCAGATTTAAGCAATTTTATCCATTTGCTGTTTTGGATAACAGAATGGCATTAATAGCGCTTCATTGTAAAACTTGCCTATCACTAACTTAGCACTTCGCAATGTTTCTAAATAATCTTGTAAAACAGACTAAACACCACCTAATACCCATAGTAGATTCTCTTTTTAAATTATTTCAAAAAATTATATAAATTAGTAATTTCAGAAACTCTCCTTTGTATATTATATATGTATAAATAATTTTTTTATTATATTATTATTTTTGTGTTGTTTTGTGATAAATATAGACATCTTGGAAATCCTATAAGAAAGGTAGTCGGCCCTGGGGATAAGGGAGTAACAAGAAGTCAAGACAAAAAGGTCAGATTGTAGGGTCTATTTTGAAACAAATTGATGCAGGTATTGAAAAGCCTGTATATTTTTTGACTCTTGATTATATAAATAACTCTGCAGATCTTGTATTTGGAAGAAAAACTTCTGAAGGAGGAAGCATACTGGTTACCGAAAAGGTGGCAGTAAATTCTTTAGAAATGTCATTAAATTTATCTCAAAAATTAGAGAAAATAGGTATGTTAAACGACGAAGGTAAGGGTGCCATTGGTAGAAATGAACAAAATACTGTTCAGCCGGCTACTAGTTTTGATTAGTTAGGTCAAACGATTACATTATTAATAAAACAGAACGAAGAGATGACAAAATGTATTATCGAGCTGAAAGAAATGCGAAAAGAAGTGTTATCTTTAGGTAATAGCGTGGCAAATATAGAAAATCCGCAGACTAATGGTGATTGAGACTTACCTAGAACAACTTTAACACCTGGCCATATTGCTAGTAGCGTTTGTGACGTTCGAACCAACCAGAAGCATTTGGGCCAGTTAATAATCCGAATATGGGGAATAGAGAAGATATTGGACTTTATGTAATGATACTGATAGTTTGAATTGAGTATCAAAGCGAAAGTCTGTCAGTCTAGATAATTGGCATTTTAAATTTGATGGTGCATGTCGGGACATGACAATTGAGAGTTTTGGTCTTAGGATTGAGAAGATGAGATAACAGTATGGAATCACTTTCGACCAACTTTTTACAGATTTTCACTGCCTCGTATCTGGTAGAGCAGGTCACTGGTATTTGCAGGTTCTCGAGGAAAACGCCGAGAAAGTTGAATTTAGTGATTTTTCATTAAGTCGTGGAAGGTTAAATAACTTCAAAATGGCTGACTCTGATTATAAACTTATCAGAGGTATTTAGAACCGAAATCAACTGCCACTGAGAATTTCGAAGAATTTTATATCGATGTACATAACCTGACATTTGGGCTTAGAAAAAATTCCAGAATATGAATTGGCCACTATATTATATGGAGATTCAGAAAGTAATTTGGCTTCACTAACATTTTTATCTACTATTTCTTCATTGGCAGATTTGCGACGGGAATGTAGAAGGGCTGAAAGGTTTCTTAAAACCGGGTAAGAGTAAATTAGATATCTTTATTGAAATCAAAAAAAATTTTTGTAAAGAGCTAACAGAGGGTGAGGATCAACAGGTTGTAGTAGAAGTCATATCGAATAAATGGAGTCAAAATGGAATGGGTAATGTCAAATTTGATAAGAGTGGCATTCAGCAAGGGACTTAAGTTTTCAACAAAAGATGCCAGATTTCTGTGCATTCCTTTTCATCTTCAACTTTGTTTTAATTGTGGGATGCCAGCAGACTTTTATAAAAAACTTACCAATAATGAGATCAAGCCAGTTAATATTTGTCGATCTACATTTCATAAATGATATACTTTAATTGTTGAAAAGGGCATTTCTATTGCAATTGGATATCAGTATGGGAAAAGGAAAGCTGGTGGAGTCACCGGGGCCTCCAATTTGTCCAAGAGAACTCCAGGGGCGATAAAGCAATAACTTTGCTAAAAAGATGTTTGTTGGGAGCCAGGGAGAAGAAAACGGAGAATATTTTTCTGTCCCAAAATCTTTACTCCAACGATTAATAGATTATGAAGCCAAAAGAGCAGAGACATTTGAAGATATAAAAAGGAAAGAACTCGAAATTATAGAAAAATTGCGAAATTGAGAAGTAGAAATAAAAGGATGATAATAATTAAGAAACCATAATAACAGACAATATTAATTACCAGAAAGGAATAGATTTTTTGTTAAGGCCATTGTACTGCGAAAGGAGGTATAAGCTCAATTGGACTCCGGTGCAGGAGCTGGAATGGAGGAATATATTAATAGGCTTAAGAACAATGCGGTCCAAGTGGCCAACGGTAATCAGGTGGAAGTTTACGGTACTATATGTCACCCAGTTAAATGGAAAATGCAATAGAGCATATAGAGTTTTTTATTGTACCCGATCTTGAGCCAAAATTTGATTTTAATGTCCAATCATTTCTTTATCAGAATTGGTGGAGATTGAAGAAGAGAGCTTTGTTACCCCCAACCAAAATTCCCTGACTGATGATCAAGTAGGAAGTTTAAAACAAGTTAAGTGTATGTTCCCTTTATTTGCCATTCGAGAACTAGGAAAAACAAGCTTAGAACAGCATGTTATTGAGGTGGTAAATGAAAGTATTCCGATTAAGCAACGAAAATACCCTGTGTCACCTGCTTTCCAAAAGCTGATCTATGCTGAACTAGACCGAATGCTCGAAGTAATCGAAGAAAGAAAGTAGATGGAGGTCGCCCGTAACTTTTATTCGAAAGGAAAATAAGAATCGTTTGTGCCTTAACGCTAGGAAGGTTAACGCGAGAACTATAAAGGAAACGTACCCCCTTCCTCACGGCAATGAAATTGTAAGTCGATTGCCAGACACAAGTTTCATTTTGGATATTGAATTAAAGGACGCATTCTGGCAAATTCAGCTGAAAAAGAAGTTAAGGGAAAAACAGCCTTTACTCTTCCTGAGCGGTCCCTGTACCAATTTACGGTGACGCTAAATGGATTATGAACATCGTCCAGGGAATGTGTAGATTGATGGATAAGGTAATACGTGCTGCCATGAGATCCAATGTGTTCGTTTACCTTGACGATCATCTAATGTGTTCTGTCAGCTTGGATAAACACATAGAGCAAATTTAACCATCAATATTGAAAAGCGCAAAGTCTGTTACAGGGAAGTTAGATACTTCGGTTTTGTAGTAGGAAAGGGTACAACTCTGACTGTTAGAATTTCCGGAGCCTAAAACACCACGACAGTTATGGCATTTCTTGAGAAGGACTGGCTGTTATCGTAGGTTTGTAAAGGACTTTTCTAGTATTGCCGCATCCCGGCATGAATGCCTAAAAAAAGATCGCGGTAAAAAGTTTGCTATTAATATTGCCGCACCCCGGTATGAATGCCTAAAAAAAGATCGCGGCGAAAAGTTTGCTATTTTGCCAGATGCACGACAGGCTCTTGAGAAGCTAAAACAAAATCTTATTTCAGCTCCACCATTGGTAAATCCGGATTTTAGCAGGAGGTTTTATAGCCAATGTGATGCATTACACAGGAGTGGGTGGGGTCCTTTTTTAATTTGATGACCAGAAAAATAAACACCTAATTGCTGTAATGTCTGCAAAGTAAAACAAAGTACAACGAAACTTGTGACGACCGAACGTCGCTGAACTCGCTTTTTGGCAAATATAATAGACTGAACAATGGTTATGTATTTCGCAGCAAACAAATAGATGCCTTTGTTGTTGTTTTTTTAGATAATAATGTTTTATTATTTATATGTAGTATTTTAATTTAATGTTTTTTAAATGCATTGTACTCATTTTGTTGTTTGGTCCTTATGCTTTAAATAAAGAATATTTATTTGCGTTATTGATTTTTTCATAAATAATTAAGATAAACAATGTATAAAGTCTTATGAATTAACATATGAATTCCCTCACTTCACGTTTGAGTGGACCACACTTCGTGTCATTATACACTCAAGAGTGGAACATCGGATGTAATAATATTCGTATTTTCTCAGCTACGCGAGAGATAGAGTAATTGAATGTTTTGTGCGTGTGCACAAATTAGTTTGTTGTAACTTAAGTAGAGGGTAAATTAATTTTAGGAAGTCAGTCAGTTGGCAGCTATATAGCTGAACAGTTGTATCAGTTGATCGTGCGTATGCCACCGAATGCTAAGGCCCGATCAGTGGAGAAAAGATCTTCTACGAAGTTGTGCGTATACCACTCCAATAAAAGATCAATTCCTCCTAATAGCTTCCAACCAAGAAATCAATTCGGGAATTTGGGGTGGCTTTAAGTTCGGTGTTGCCATCTCCTAGCTACACCGATGTACACGCTTTAATGACTCCTCTTTTTTTAAGAATTAATTTTGTGGACAAATCCGTCAGAAATCACTGGAACTTGGGCCGCCGGAACGTAGATTATGTGTATGCCGTTAAGGTTCTCGCTGCTCAGCGTAATAGATCAACCCTTGTCGGTAGTGAGTATGCCGACCCAATGGTAGATCGGTTTCTGCATAAGCTTCTACTGTCCGATTTGCTAATAATTTTAATTACTTAAATTTAAGTAAATGAATAAAAAACCAAAGAATCATAAAATGAACTTTATAACGTCAAACAAAACATTGGTGTTTGTGATATTTAGATTTTTTTATGTACGACACTGGACATCCGCTGACCTACCCCGGCTAGAGCAAAAACGTGTCGGTACATTGGCGCCCGAGCAGGGACTCTTTAAAAAAAAGTATCTACAAAAAAAATTTTTTAATTTAAAAAAATAACTGAGAAAAAAACTAATAGAGAAACGCTTGGATATTTTTACCGAGCCACGACATTTAAAAATCCGAATTGTAGTTTGGTTTGTTTACGTCATGGTGAAGACAAGTTGGATATATACCATAAGAAAGAAAGAATGGGTGCAATACCTGTCCCAGCGCAGCTTGCACGGTCGAGGAAATGCGTAAGAGGCTGGCGAAGTACGTCCTGGTCGAACATGACGAGAGGGAAGCCATTGTCATTCAAGAGTGGCAGAGCAAACACGAGGCGAACAACATTCCCGTAATAACATTTACGAATTTATCCGTACGTAGCGCAATGTTTCCGACCTCCGGTGAACAGTAGAGTCCGAAAACTGCCGTCGGTTGGGAACCCACGACATGTCCGTCAATCGCAGGGGACACTTTGGCTGCGATGGAGATAATTCGTAAATGGGGCCTTAAGTTTGATGGTGGTAGGGATTACGATTCCTTGAACGCGTGGAGGAGTAAGCGGCGCGGTATGAGCTCGACCTCAAATGCGTTTTGAAGGTAATGCCAGAACTTTTTTGCGACAAGGCGCTAATCAAGTGGCGCAACAACAATAAGATATGGTAGAGATGAGTCAGATTCAATATGATTTTTGTATTTTCTCTTTGCCGCTAAGATATTTCGAAAATTAGATGATGATATCTGACGTCGCATCCAACGACCAAGAGAAAATTTTTGCGATTATGTGCTCGCTTTGCAAAATCTGATGCGCCATTCTTAACTGAGCGAAGAACAAAAGATAGAAAGGATCTTTCGAAATTCACTTCCAGAGTACCAATGGTTCATACATAGGAGAGACTTTAAGATGCTCTATGAGCTGAGTACGCTTGCGGTCAAAATAGAGAGTATCCCTCCTACGGCCCCCTAGGTAGAGGCGAAAATCACCGGATAAGCAAGAGAATGACCTTCCCAAACTACAACCGTCAACAGCAACTGGAAACCCGAAGTTCGCCAAAAACCCAAAGACAGTCAACCCAATTGGTGTGGGAGGAAGACAAACTTCGAGCAACCATTTTCATAGAGAACGAGCCTATAAACGCAGTCGTGGACACGGGGGCTACATGCAGTTTCACCATTCCCGTTTTTGTAAACCAGGTGTCAAAGAAACCACACTTAGTTCCTGTAGCCATTGACGTGATCCTTGCTAACGGTTCACGAAAGCAGAACTCTACCACCTATCGCTGCCGCATCACTCTAGGGAACATCACAGCCAATCATGACTTTCTGATTATGGATGAAGTCACGGAATTGATCTGCTTCGAAAGCTGGGAGCCACTATCACTTGCGCCCGACCACCGAACCGCATTAACCAGAATGTTAATCAGGTAACAGTTAGTATCCAGGCGGTGACTTAACAACAAAAATTTAATCTACAATATTGTCAAGAGCACTCCACCCAAGAACGTATTCGGACCTTCCTGGATTCAGAACTCCCGCTATTTCAGCAATTCAACGGAGTGCCGACCGTCGCTACGCACCGAATAGTGATGAAGAATGACCGGCCCATTAAAATCCGCTACGCCCCTAAAAATCCTGCTATGCAAGCCACTATAGACGAGGAAGTAAATAAGTTGCTTGAACGCGGATATATTGAGCCGTTCCACAGCACCTACCGCTTCCCGATTACTCTAGTCAAGAAAAAAATGGGACCTGGCGCATGGATTTTTGGCAGCTGAATGCCCGTTCGGTGCCCGACGCTTTTCCGCTCCCTGGAATTGACAACATTTTGAATAGACTACGTTATGCTTGGACCTTAAGGAGGGGTATTAGCAAATTCTAATGGAAGAAAACAGCAAAAAGTACACCGCTTTTGCAGTTAGCGGTATAGGACTATTTCAGTGGAAGTGATGCTATTCGGCTAACATTCGGCCCCGGCAACTTTTCAACGGGCCCTAGACAAGTTATCGGTGCAGACATGGAACCCAATGCTTTCGCCTACCTAGATAATATCATTGTCATCGGGTCCACCTTAAGGTAATACCTCAATAATCCCAAAAATGTTTTTCGGAGGCTGCGCACTGCAAAGTTGAGGATAAACATCGACAAGTGTGAGTTTTTTAGGGAGGAAACGAAATACTTAGATCACGTAGCTACCCGAGACCGGCATTAAGACTGACCCGGATAAAATCGCCGCAGTCGCTTAAATATCGGCGCCCACAAACGTTAAAGAAATCCGTCGGTTCTTAGGAATAACATCGTGGTATAGGCCTTTTCTCCCCAATTTCGCAGAAGTTTTACAACCCCTAACACAACTATTTAAAAAGGGCAAGCACTGGAAATGGGGCCAGGAACAACGGTCGGCATTCCTCCATCTAGGAGAGCAAGTCACAAAAGCTTCTGTCATGGCGTGCCCAAAATTTTCTAAAACATTCACTGTTCAAACCGATGCCAGCGATTACGAGATTGATGCCGTGTTAACACAAGAAGGTAAGGGAGCAGGACGGGAAATCGGCTACGCTGGTAGACACCTAAGCGCAGCTGAGAAAAATTATTCCGCGACGGAGAAAGAGTGTCTCGCAATTATATGGGGTATCTGAAAATAGCGAGCATACCTGGAGGGATATGAGTTTCTGGTAATCACCGACCATTTAGCTCTTAAATGGTTAAACTCCATTGACAGGCCTATCGGACGATTAGCTAGATGGGCTCTGGAACTCCAACAATACACGTTTTCTGCCTGTTATCGTAAGATGAAGCAAATGTAGGCGCCGATACGCTCTCGCGGCACCCAATCGCCGAAATCATGCTGACAACAACTGAAAAACCTCCGCGCAGTCCCTGGTTGGAAAATAAAATAAAATTATTGAAAACGGACAACTGTACGGCCACTTTACGCGGGAAATAATGACGACGACCTACACCATGGAATTGTGTGTAGCCCCTCTATGGAAGCGAGTAATGCAGGAAAACAACGATGAGGCGGCAGGTAGGCACGTAGGAGTTTGCAAAACATTAAATAAAGTTGCAACCCGCTACCACGGGCCATGAATGTCCCGAGACGTAAGACGATACGTACAGATATGTGGCGTCTGTCAGCGGTACAAAATTGTATAACAGAAGCCCGCGGGAAAGATGCTTACACGAGTTGCTGAGGAACCCTGGTCGTTCGTGTGCGCCGATTTTGTCACACCAAAACCTCGCACCAAACACGGTCATACGATGCTTTTTGTGCTTTAAGACAACTTTTCAAAGTGGGTGGAACTGTTACCCGTACGCCAAGCTACCGCTGCCGGAGTTATCAAGGCAATGAGAGAGAGAGAGAATAGTTGCCCGCTATGGAGTTCCAAAAGTGTTCCTGACAGAACCTTATTTACTTCGTGGGAACTAAAAAAATGTATACAGAACACCGGGATAGAACAAAAATTTTTAGCCTGATACACTCCTCAGGGAAATCGTACCGAACAGGCCAACCGTACAATTAGGACCATGTTAGCCCAATACTCCAAACAACATCATAACCAGTGGGATGCGCTATAACCAGAATTAATGTTGGCAATCAAAACCAGCAGCACTGTATCCACGGGATATACATCCGCGTTTTCGACCCAAGGGAGAGAGCCGCGTTTCTCCAAGGTCTTATACGACCAAGTTTCCATCGGAACGTGCGCTCGGGAGGTCAAACCAAATGAACGAGCAGAGGAACTAGGAGAAATCTTCCAGATTGTACGAAGAATCCTAGAAAAAGCATCGCAAAAACAAAATTTTCATTATGATTTACGCCGACGAAGTTTGAAACTTAACATAGGAGATTACGTAATGGTGCGGTAACATCCGCTGTCTAAGGCTACCGATGGATTCGCCGCCAAACTGGCTCCTAAGTTCGACGGTCCATATTTTGTTCGGGGATTTATCTTACCGGTCATTGTTGATCTTAGCTTAACCGATAGCACTGATAGACACTCCGCCTACCTGAATGAATTGAACCCATTTTATAATCCTTGATTGATCGAACCCTTATATTTTGTTTTTCTAGATATTCCTGGAAGACTTGAAATTGACGTAATAGCGTATCTCAAAAGCAAGATGGAAAGCAACAGCATTGAACAAAAAAAGTTTGGGCTTCCCGTCGTAAATTCAGGCAGAACATGGAAAAAGAACGGGCCAAGATACATAAAACCATATTTTTGCAGGATGACGACATCCCAACCACCAGTGATGCAAGACCTCAAAGCTCAGCCAGACGTTCACGTCTAGGTCTTAGACGCTGCTAACCTAAACACTCAGCACCACCTACGATTCTAACACGCCCTTATGTTACTATAGACTGACCATCCAACCGTCACCGTCCCAAAATCACACGTTTCCTGGGCCTCACCATACCACTATATGTGTCCACGATAGTGGAGAGGAGCCTGAACAACCAACAGAAGAAGCTGCACCACCCCCGCCACCGTTGTAAGGGGAAAAGGCAGTTTTCCTCAGCTTAGACGAATTGAGTTTTCTGGCAGCAGATAGTAATGGGCAGATTATCGAGGAAATATACCGCTTTTTTCGGTGACACCGACACGACTATTGATCGTCGATCCCCCTTGGCGGAGTCCTCATAGCGGTCGCGTATACCATCGTCCATCCACTGGGAGAATGAAAATTGTCTGTCGCCAACACCCCCAAAACGAATCATGTATGAATCGTTTCACACCTAGGTCAGGCAATACAGGTACCACGGTATGCGATGTTACGAACCGACTTGGCGAGCTCGAATCATCGTGCCCGAAACTCGAGGTAGACAGCGCTGGCAAAATTCACCTGCGATTATGCCACCACAAATTTCCAAGGAGAACACCCTTTCGACTATGTACCATCAGCGGTAAATTTGCCAAGAACGCCTGGAAGAGGTTGGGTGGAGGTAGACAGTATGGAACCTGAGGTTACACCACCATGCTTGTCACCATCTACCACTCCGGCCTTGTGTGTAGCCTACCGGCCCGAAACCCCTCGACCATCCGCCGAGTCATGTTCCAACCCTACCTGCGATCAGCTCCCAGCAACCGCTAGCAACTCAGAATCCTAAAGGTCGTTTTCGGTTCGTAGTCCAACATGGTGGCCGTGATTACTGCATCAACCGTTCGAAGGTCGGTATTGTTACGAACACCCGCTTAAACTAGGAAAGTTTGGGAAAATGAGAGGGGGTAATGTGACAACCAAAAGTGGATGAACTCGTTTTTTGGCACACATAGTAGACTGAACAACGGTTATGCATTTCTCAGCAAACAACCAAATGCCTTTTTTTTTTTTTTTTTTTTTTGTACATAATAATGTTTTATTATTTATATAAAGTATTTCGTATACTTTTTTTTTTGGTTTCAGCCACACGAAGAGAATTCCCTAAATTATAGTCTTTAATTTTTTTTAATATGCATTGTAGAAAAGATCTTCTATCGAAGTTGTGTGTATGCCACTCAAATAAAAGATCAATTCCTCCTTATAGTTTCTAACCAAAAAATCAATTTGGGAATTTTAGGTTGCTCGAAGTTCGGTATTGCCGTCTCCTGGCTAGACCGATGTAGACGCTTTGACGACTTATTTTTTTCAAGAATTAATTTTGTGGACAAATCGGTAAGAAACCGCTGGAAGTTGGGCCGCCGAACGTAGATTGTGCGTATGCCGTCAAGGTACTCGCTGTCCTATGGTAGAGGTCAACCCTTGTCGGTAACGCGTATGCCGCCTCAGGGGTCGAACGTTTCCTGCATTAGCTTCTACTGTTCGATTTGCCAATTAATTAATAGACTCACGTGTAGCTGGGCAAACCAATTTTTTTTCTTTGCAATCTGATTTATCTTTCGAATTATTTTATTTATATTTTAATCAAGTTAAATTTAAGTAAATGAATAAAAACAAAAGAATCATAAAATAAACTTTATAACGTCAAATAAAACACTGGTGCTTGTGTTAATTGGATTTTTTTTATGTACGATACTGGACATCCGCTGACCTACCCTGGCTATCGAAGGTACTCCACTCACCAAGTATATATATATATATATATATATATATATATATATAAAGAAAGCTTTTTGTGTGTGAACACCAAACAAAGTTTAAAAGAAAGTCAACTTTGTCGAAGTAGAACTTGCGTGTCTGAATGCAGTCATTCACACAAAAATATATTTTATTGTTGTGAGAATAGAGGTAATTTAAAAAAAAATTCTTAATTAGGTTAAACGTTCTCTCATTCACTCGTTCTTGTTGTACATACATATGCACATTAGAGTGACCACAAAAATTTGATTTCGGAATTTTGTTCGTCTGGATCCCCAACACGCTTCCCCTTTCCAAATAATGAGATAGTCGAAATTTGAGCTCGATTAAACGACGTTTACCCGGCCGCCCGTCGCTTAAAGTTTGAAAACTTGCTAATTTTTGGTTAAAAAGCTGACATATGGAACCAAAACTGCAGAACTGTAAGCCATAGAAACACGCTTAGTATCTCAAAAGAAAGCTATTACTGTTCTGCAAAATTTATATTCTGTACTTAATAGTTGTTTCATTAAGTCACACCAAATTACAACAGTCTTTAACCCGAAAAATGTGACTTATTCTAAGAATTTTACGTTTTTTTTATTATGTCTCGGAATTCATATTTTTTTTTGTTAAAAGTATGTCGGAGCTAAGCATAAAGAGCCTTTTGTTAAATCGTGTATTATATAGGTATTACCGACCTTTTATTCATTCAGTTTTGTTTCTAACAGGGTAAGTATTTGCTAGCTCACTCATACTCACTGCACATGGGTTAAAATACTTTTTGCTTTTTTCTCACCGCACATGTGAGAGAATGTGTGCTTTTTTCTTTTTCATCAAATGATAAATTTTTTATTTTGCTTATTTTACTTTGCTCATGGATGAGAAATGTGAAAATTTTATTTTGCTCATGCTCATGTGTGAGAAATGTGAATATAATATTTTGCTCATCCTCAAGTATAAGATATGTGCGTTTTGGCAAAAACGTAATGAAAACAAGTAGGTTTTTATAAAAAATATGAAAATTCCTTAGAAAATAAAATCTGTTATTTAATTGTATGTTGGATTTTACGTACAAACATATTTATTTGTTTATTAAGTTATTAACATTTTATATGACATTACTTCAGTAAATGAAATTTTTTGTATAACAGCACTCAAAGATGTAGCTAAATATCTTTTGTTGTAAAATATAAATATTTTATTTGCTCTTCATTATCTATGGATTCTCATCAGTGAAGATGTGCAAAATGAGTGAAAATGAGCAAATACTTACTCTGGTTTCTAAAGTTTGAGAACATTTTGTTGAAATCAAGGTTTGTAATATGTATATTTTGTTTTATTTTTCAAATTAACTTTTATTTACCCATTGGACTCTAAAATGTCATCCACAGAAGGTGGATAAAGCCGGTTGTAAACTAACGACATATAGTCAACTTTTGTGTGCTTTATTTTATAATTTGCGAACTATTGTAAGAGAATCAACAAAATTTGCCAAACGACAAGTGTCCAATTTTTGGGAAAATTTGGAATCCTAACTAAAAATAAGCAGGACTTAATTACTAAGCTGGAAAAATTTTACGCCGAATGGAGAACTCCTCAAAAGGACCAGAATAAATCATCGTAAACGGCCAAGAACAAATTTCAACAATTTGTTGAAAAGTTGGATGATATTTTTGATATTGCTCAACAAGATGCCTTGGATCTAAACAAATCTAAAGAAGATAAGGCATTTCTTACTTAACAGAGGCAGAAAGGCTGCCCAGGTTGCATGACTGGAGTGGAGCTCAAGCTGTCTCGAGCTGAAAAAATCAAGGCGCATAAGGAACTTGCAAAAATGAACCGACAAATCCAAGAAGAAACTTTTTTATTTTTATTACTCTAAAAAAAAACAAACAAATAATTTTATAGTCTCATTCTAATTGAAAAAGAAAATTGTACATGAGAGCATCATTTTGCATCTTTGTGATCGAGTTTAGATTTTTTAATGATATCTATTGATATTTATAAGTAGGAAATTAAGTACCTATGTATATTACAAATTTTTATAGTGGAACAAATGATATGAAGAGAATTGTTATAACTAGGTTGCCGTCACCATATCTTGGAAATTTTATTAAGAGGAGTATTTGACACAAAAATCGGATTAACCACTATACCTGATCCAGACATTATCAACAGATTCCTCATTGCGTGGCCGAAGGTAGACAAAGGAAAATATGACAGAGGTATCAGTGACAATGTTACTGCTAAATTCGAAACCAAATCAACTGACATCCAATATAGAGATGACTACAAGGCAGCAATTACAATTTGGTTCTCGTATTTGTTGGATCTCTTGACGGCAATGTTATGGGTTTTAGAACTCCAAGAGCCTTTCATCACGCTAGGTGGATGGCAAAGGCTACTTACTACCTAAAATGTTCATTTTTCATCGACAGTTCGAGATGTCTAAAGAAGAAGAAAGTTCTGTGCGTACCATTTCTATTTTCATAGTGAAAATTTATTCCAAAGCATGGTTTTATGCACCAAAAGCTCATCTTGCTCCAAAGCAAGATTTAGTATTTTGCATAGTCTGTTAAACTATACAGAATGTGACAACAACATTGCAGAAATAGCCGTGACCATATTGTCGAAACATTTGTGATATTTGAATCCAAATTTGGTGGGATTATCCTTTTTTTGAACCCAGCATTACAGACGATGAAAAGTTTTAAATGGCTAATAAATTGGTGAGTACCACAGATGAACCATCAGAGCACGATAGATGTTGTAGTGTGTTGGTCACACTCATTCACAGTTGGTCACGTTATTCCAACTATTTAAAATAACGATTGATTCCTCCAAAATAAAAAGTGCAAACTTTACATATTTTTTTACCATATTCAAGAACGTAAACAATCAATTGCGATGACATACATACATATTGTATTGTCAAGAATTTGGAAGGAATCAAATTGCACACAATTTAATTTGCTGATTTAAAGTTTCACACATTTAATAATAACAAATAATAACTGTATTGTAAGCAAAATTATGTATAAAATTTTAGTATAAATAGCGGTAAGAATTATTTAATAAAATCAGAATCCTTCTTGTAACCAACAAAAGAGTATTCTCATTATTCTAACTGAGCACCTAACAGTGCTTAGAAGAAGCAAAACGTGCTGTGGCTAAGCGCAGCATTATAAAACCCTTAGCAGCCTGCCTTTACTAAAATAAATATATTATATGGCGATCCTGCCAACCAATCTGTAGACTTTGAAAACTTAAAAAAAACGATAGATCCTGCGAAACTAACTAAAACACTATATCCTGACTTTTTCTTGAAAGCATCGATGGAAGAAAGTCCTTCAAAAGAATACATAGACGCAATATTTGCAAAATACTACAGTGAGGAATACATCCCACAAGGACAAGCCGAAGAAGACTATCCTAGATACACTCCTGCACCAGTCAACAACGGCCCCACGCCAATCACTATCGAAGAATACAAAAAGAGGACACAAAAAAGGACAGAGGTACAAAAATCAGAAACAAAGAAAAAATCAAAAAGAGGTGGAAAAAAGAAACAGTAGGTGAACAGAAAAGAAAGCTATACCTTGAGCTAAAATCCTTAAATGGGAAACCAAAAATCCAAAAAAAAAAGGAGGTCATCAATATCAACAACAATAGCCCAGAACGAAGTATGGACTTCGGAACAACCATAAAAATAGAGGCCTTTTGCATATTACGTCTAGGTGTAATAATATTTTTAATTTGTAAATTAAACAAATATTTTAAGAATTACGTGCAGAAAAAAGCTGTTATACAGGTATAAATATAAATAACAAACAAAAAAAAATTTTTTTTTTCTTTCTTATCAAGTATAAATTAATATTCTATGGAAGCAGTAATAAATAAATTTGAAAAAATCCTAATAAATTTTAAGAAATCAGGATCAAGGGGATATCAGGAGGCAACACTGATAAGTAAGTTAGAAGAAATAGATTTGTTAAAAATAGAATTTTATGACTCTATAAATAAAACGTTCAAAACAGAAGACACAGAAATAAAAACAGAACAATTTGAGAAATGCTACAATAGAGCGAAAACTTTTTTCGAACAAGCCCTAATAACACCCAATAATCAACAACAAAATTAATTAGATATGGCAACTTTTAATTTAGAGACATCTATAAAAATTATTCCTGAAATCAAAGGAAATTATAAAGACTTACAATCATTCCTAACAATAGTAGAACTAATAGACAAAACTTTAGATAATACAAATAAAGCAATACTTACATCTTTTGTCTATAATGCTAAACTAACAAACCTAGTATGCACTGCAATAGGAGTGTCTGAACCAAAAACCTTCCAAGAACTTAAAGAATCTTTGACCAATAGATATAGGTCGAATAGGACTATTTCTCAGATCCAAATATAGTTAAGCACATTTACCCAGAAGGCAATGACTGTGAATACTTGTCATGAGAAATTATTAGAACTGGTAACTGAATTAAATGAATTGCAGATTAAAAATATAGAAAATTGCAGTGAAATTCAGGCTGCAACGGTAAAACAAATCAACGGTGCTCACTCCCTAAACGTATTTAAGAACGGTTTAAAAGGAGAACTTAAACCTACAGTATTTGCATCAAGACCTAAAAATCTAGATGAGGCATTACAATTGGCCTTAGAGATGGAAAAAGAATTTGCTACTAACACGGAACAAGTTTTGTATTTTTTCGAATAATAGAAATCGGGGAAATAATCAAAGAAATTTTAACAATAGAAGAAATAATTTTGGTCCTAACAGCAACAAAAATAATTACAGTAATAATAGGACAAATTACAACAACGATGGGTGAAATAATAATTACAACAATAACAATGGCGGTAATAATACTAATACTAGAAGAAATAGACCAACAAACTATAGCATCAACAATTCTGGTAATAATTATAATAATAACCGAAATGGTGTTAGATATAATAATAGTAATAATAATTGTTAATACATAATTACATGCATATATTAATATTCTTTTATTTATTATTTTGTTATTTTTATTTTTTATTACTGTCTACAAAAGTACATATACATAGAATGCATTGTTATTAATTTGTGTTCTTTTAAATTTGCATTATCAAACGTCAGCACATTCTTGGCTGTCTGCCTTTTTTGTTTTCGCAATTATTTTGACTGCTCCCACGGGAGTATTTAATTACAATAGTACTTGATACCTGTATAATTATTTGCTTGAGAACTTGTCGTGGAATTTATGGTTTTGTCAACAGATTACTTTTGTTACATTTAATTTAATTATTTTTGTCAACACTACACTTTTATAACATTTAGTTTTATTATTTGCGTGAGAACTTGTCGTGGAATTTATGATTTTGTAAACACAACACTTTTAAAATTTAGTATATAAGCTTAAAAATTAAAATAATAAATATCATTCTTTGTTTTGATCTTAAGAATAAATCACCTGCAGTCTTTTATTTTCATTCAATTCAGTTTAAGTGCTGAAATTGAACAACTAAGAAAAATACACCATTCAATTCAGTTTATGTGCTGAAATTGAACAACAAAGTGAAATATACCATTCAATTCAGTTTAAGTGCTGAAATTGACCATCAAATTTAATATTATAGCAACTCAGTCAAGGTGCTGTTGTTGTTAATCCAAGGTTGACAAATGAGTCGAACTAACATTTTTGGTGACCCCGACGTGATTTTGAAGACAAGCGATGGCCTCTTTCGAAGAACTTGTCAACCAACAGAAGGATGTCGGTGGAAGAATTGATATTCTTATCCGCAATTTCAAGAAGGATCCAATCGTATGGAAACAAAACATCAGCTATTTTCAGGAAAGGATCAGAACCCTAGACGAAGAATGGTCGGCATTTGAAGCGAATGACAACCAAATACGTTTTTTGGAAAATCCACCACTGGACCATGATTATTTCACCAACGACTACTATAATGCTATATTAACTCTTGTTCATCAATACAGGGACATATTTGAGTCATCAATTCTTAAAGTGTCACAAACCTCAACCAAGGGGCCTTCAGCTTCAGGAGCAGGTAAATCCCTTGATACAAAAACCTCAAAAATAGCAGCAGAGTCAGGTAAACTAGTGAAATTAATGCGGAGTCAAACTGCAATGATGGTTTCGTTGGAAAGACTATTAAAAGAAGGTCTCACGAACCAAGAAATGCAAATTGCTTCAAAATTATGGCAAAACATTGAAGAGCTTCACTTCCAAATATCGGAAGTATGTGACTGCCCTGAGCAACAGGGTTACAATGTGGAACGATTCATCACCTTAGAAGGTAAATTCCGCAGGGATGTCAGAAGCTGCCAGAGCGAATCAGCAATGCCACAACCACACATTCAGTCGGAATCGTTTCCAATCCCTAAAATTACATTACCAAAATTTGATGGCAACTATATGAAGTGGCAAGAATTTTACGATTTATTTTTGTCACTGATTATATGCCAACAAATTCCCAAGGTACACAAAATATGGTATCTTAAAACACATTTGGTAGGAGAGGCTGCAACGCTTATAAAGCACCTTTCCGCCACGGAAGGAAATTTCGACGCTGCATGGGCGATGATAGTAGACCGCTATAATAATAAAAGACTATTTGTTACTGCCGCCACCCTTTTAAAAAATCTTTACTGTTTCTATTTACTTCATGTTTACTTAATAATTTCTTGTTTCCACTCAAAGCAAACATACACACAAATATGAATAATATATATTTGTACATATTTACATGTATGTATGCTTGCCTTGCTCCTCTTTCTCGTTGCCCAATTGCTTAATACCGGTTTTTAAAATTATTTTCATTTGCTTTATAAAGGAATTTCTTCCATTATTCAGGGCTTTTTTAGTAAGGGAAACGGACGAGTGAAACACAAATTTTTTTAAAGCGCACAAATACGGAATAAAAACTAAAAATAATAAAATTTAAATTGTGTTCTACAATAAATGAAGTTGTGGTTCTAAATAAAATAAAGATTGTTCTTTTTGTCGCTCTTAAAAGTTGCGTATCATTTAACCTTGCTTCTCGAAGCCAACAATTCTTTAAAACAATTTAAAAGTTTTCAAATAAAATAACAACTAGTGTGCATGAAAAATAAAATAAATTAAAATCGAGTCTATAATAAAAAAAAGAAAATGGCTCAAACAGATTTTAATTGCAACAAGTGCGAATTAAAAGACACCGATCGTATGGTGCAGTGCGACTCGTGCGACAAGTGGTTCCATTTCGAGTGTGTTGGAGTCAATAGTGATGTGGCCGACGTGAGCTGGAATTGCTCCTGCGGTAAGGATCAGCCCGTTGCGGTAAAAAATAGTGTCCCCACGCAAACTTCGGCAAGAGGAACGAATACACTGCCACTTGTTAATGTTACAGAGGAGTTCAGTGCAGGTTCACTGGCAGCCTCTCACCAACTAGCCATATTTTAAGATCCTTTCCAGCGCATGAATACTTCAACAAAGGTGCTCCAGGTAATCCAGTAGTGGCTAAAGACAAGATACTATCAGCTGCAGGTGAACAGTGTGGACAAAATATAAATAGTCAATGTGGCGCAAGTACGTCGCGTGGTTCTTTGTCAGCTCACGCACAATTACAGTTGCAGATGCTGGAAGAGGAAAAGGAATTGCAGCGGAAGTATTTGGAGAAAAAATATAGTATCCTATCCCAAGGTGATGTGTCCCAAAATCTGAATTCCTTTTGTAATCAAAGTTCCTTTCAGCCAACTGCCTCACAAATCGCAGCCAGACAGGTAATACCTAAGGAGTTACCGAATTTCGATGGTAATCCCGAAGACTGGCCCCTATTTATTAGCAACTACAAAAATAGTACTGAGATCGCTGGTTATACTAACGGTGAGAATCTAATGCGATTGCAGTCGTGCCTCAAGGGCCGAGCAAAGGAGCTGGTGAAAAGTAAACTTCTTATCCCATCTATGGTGAATAAAATCATCGAGACTCTAGAGATGTGTTTTGGTCGCCCAGAGCACATTCTTGATAGCATGATTGAAAAGGCAACCAAGATTCCACCGCTAAAGGATAGGCTCGATAGCATCATCGAATATGCTCTAACCATACGGAATATTTGCTCAACAATGGAGGCATGTAATTTGGTGGCCCATTTGAACAACCCGTTGCTGGTAAAAACGCTGGTCGATAAGTTGCCCAACAACCACAAGCTCAATTGGGCGATGCATGCTAAGGACGACGAGGTTCCAGTGGTGAAATCCTTCAGCGATTGGATCTATAATATAGCTGCTGCTGCTAGACAAGTTGTGTCTCCTGTCGGCTACAAGAGAAGTGCTCCGGTCAACACTTATTCAGGACAACCTGCTACCAGATACTTACTCTGCGTTTATTGTAAGAGTGAGGAACACAAGGTCCAAAACTGCGGTGAGTTCCAATCATTAAGTTTAGATTCAAAGTGGACTGTGGTGAAAGAAAATAAATTGTGCCGCCAGTGTTTGAAGGCTCATCGGCGCAAGTGTTTTTCGAAGAAATTGTGTGATATTGCAAATTGTTACGCAAAACACCATCCTTTGTTGCACAAATATATTACGTCGGCTTATCCAAACACAGTGCAAATGGCCACATCTGCTCCCAGTGGAAGCGTGAATGCTCACAACGACCGCAATAATAAACCGCATTTCAGAATACTCCCGATTCGAATACATTACAATGGTGGTTTTTTAGAAACGTTTGCCTTTCTAGACGAAGGATCCTCAGTGACCTTAATGGAACAAGGTCTTTTTAACAAATTGGGGCTCTCTGGTGAGATGGAACCCCTGGAGCTACGATGGACCGGTAATACAACACGATCTGAAAACAACTCCGTAAAAATTAATATTGAGGTATCTGGTCCAAGCAGCGATAGTAGATTTACACTTCATGATGTTCGTACTGTAAGCGATCTTGGTCTGCCCACGCAGTCAATTAATTTTGATGACATCGTGAAAGCCTATCCGTATCTCAAAGGTTTACCGGTTCAATCGTACAATAACGCTAAACCCATGGTCCTAATTGGTCTTAATAACTGGAGAGTTGCTGTTCCATTGAAAATAAGGGAAGGTGGTCGAGATCAGCCCATTGAAACAAAAACTCGATTGGGGTGGACCCTTCAGGGTAGCGGCTCCGATCCAAGCCAGGCTTCGTCCTTGAACATCCATACCTGTGAGGGCGAAAATCGATATAGGGTTCTGCACGATGAAGTCAAGGAATATTTTAAACTATATGCCCCGAAAGAGAAATCTATTTTGTTGCTCGAAAACAACAGGGCTTTGAAGATACTTGAAACTACAGCCATCAAGAAGAATCAGCAATACGAAGTTGGACTACTGTGGAAAGATGATGTCCCCATGCTGCCCGAGAGCTATCAAGTAGCAAGCCATCGCCTAAAGTGTCTCCAAAAGAAGTTTGTCAAAGACCCGCTACTACAGCAGACTATGCAAGCGGAAATAGAATAGTTTCTAAAGGATACGCGAGAAAGATGCAAGAAGCAGAAAGGTCATCATATGAGGGTCGCACATGGTACCTGCCAATATTTATCGCTCTTAATCCAAATAAACCTGGCAAAGTTCGTCTGGTCTGGGACGCAGCAGCGAAGTCGCATAATAAGTCCCTGAATGACTTTATAATTTGTGGTCCTGATTTACTTACGTCACTTTTCAACATTTTAATAGAATTTCGTGTGGGTCAAATCGCTATATGTGGCGATATTGCAGAAATGTTTCATCGTATTAACGTTAGAGACGACGATATGCATGCTCAACGATTTTTGTGGTTCGGAAATGGCGACAACAATAAGCGCTGTGAGTACGTAATGAAGGCCCTAACATTTGGTATAAGCTGCGCACCCTGTATAGCCCATTACATTCGGAATAAGAACGCAGATGAATTTCGTGACCAGTACCCACGAGCCGTTAAAGCAATTCAACAATACCACTATATGGATGATTTTATTGACAGTGTGGATACCGAGGAAGAGGCAATGGAACTAGCGGTCCAAGTACGCACAGTACATGCATCTGGTGGATTCCATATGAGGAATTGGGTAACAAACTCTAAAAGCGTACGAAAACATTTAAGCGATGATGGCTCAACAACTCAAACCTCTTTCAAGGCTATAAAAAAAATACTTGGTATGTATTGGGAATCAAATAATGACATTTTCCAATATAATTCTAGGTTCTCGAGGCTCCGAAGGGATGTATTTCAGCCACATGTGGTCCCTACTAAGAGGGAACTTCTGCAAGTCCTAATGTCAATTTTCGTTCCTTTGGGATTCGTAGCCCATTATACGATTGGAATCAAGATGCTCCTACAAGATATTTGACGCTTAGGAATAAAATGGGACGACGACTTATCCGAAGAACTTTTACTGAAATGGTCCTCATGGTTATCTAATCTGACTAGGATATCATCTATATTCATCCCTCGGTGCTACTCGAGGCTCCTAAAAATAACTTCCAAGGTCCAGCTGCATACGTTTGTCGATGCTGGTGAAAATGCATATGCTGCAGTAAGCTACTTCAGAATCCAGTGCAACGATGATGTCGATGTGCGAATCGTAGCTGCTAAATCGAAGGTGACTCCGCTGAAACCAATATCCATACCAAGACTATAGCTTCAAGCTGCTTTAATTGGTTCAAGGCTAGCGTCAAAAATTCGAAGCACCACGCGTCTCAGCTGTGAAGAGAGCTTCTTTTGGTCCGATTTGAAAACCCTTCTAAAGTGGCTCTCCATGGATCCCAAAAATTTTAAGGCGTTCGTCATGTACAGAGTTGGCGAAATCTTAGAAACTACCAACGTGACGCAATGGAATTGGGTAGCGTCAAAATTAAACCCTGCAGACCGTGCAACGAAAATTCATAGTTCAGACGACGGTATATGGCTCAATGGTCCTGCATTTCTGAAAGATGAGAAGCATACGTGGCCCAAATGTCCAGAACTCAACGTCGTCAATAATGAAGAAATACGAAATTATCTTCTTACTATCGATAAGACGAGTGGTTTCACAATCAATACTAAATATTTTTCGTCCTGGAAACGACTATACTTGGCTCTTTCTCACTTCGTCCTTTACATTGAAAAATTGAAGTCCAGAATTCGAGGTGAAAAGCCGCAGCTCATGTGTTTTGAGTACATACAAAGGGCTAAGAACATTTTGTTTAAATATGCCCAAGCCAGCGAATTTGACGAAGAAATATGGTGCCTCAAAAATAGTAAGAAGCTGCCTACTGGAAGTAAACTTAAGCAGCTTAATATTTTTCTCGATGAAGATGGAGTAATACGTGCCTATGGCAGAGTCGAGTCCCTGAATTGCAACAACGCAATAATTTTGCCTCATGGTCACTACATTACCTTTTTGTTTGTCCAAAGTTACCATGAAGATTATCATCATTGTCTTCATGAAGCTACGATGTCCAAAATAAAGTCAAGATTTTACATCCCAAAGCTAAGAGCACTTTATAAAAGTATGTGAAGAAAATGTCAACGCTGTAAGAACGAGTCAGCAGTTCCACATCCTCCATTAATGGCATCTCTACCTGCAGCAAGATTGGGTTCCTTTGAGCGTCCATTTACTTATGTCGGTATCGACTTTTTTGGCCCTTTACAAGTAGCAGTAGGGAGACGTAGTGAAAAAAAATGGGGCGTTGTTTTTACATGTTTGACAGTTCGCGCTGTACATATTGAAGTCGCCCACAGCCTAGATACCAGCTCGTGTATCATGTGCATTCAAAATTTTATAAGTCGACGTGGTTCCCCGAAGGAGATATACTCCGACAACGGTACTAACTTCAAATCAGTCGAAAGGGTCCTACAAGAGGAAAAGCAAACCATCGACTTACATCAAGTCTTCACAAAACATTACGAAATCAAATGGAGGTTCAATCCACCTGCGGCCCCACATATGGGTGGTGCTTGGGAAAGGCTAGTACGTACAGTGAAAACAATCCTTTACGCCATGTGTCCTGCTTTCAAATTTAATGATGAGACCTTAAGAAGCGCCTTGTGTGAAATCGAGTTCATAATAAATTCCCGTCCTTTAACATTTGTGGCTCTCGATTCAACTGAAGACGACGCATTAACACCAAACCATCTTCTACTTGGCTCTGCTGATGGGCACAAGCCCCTATGTAAAACCAATTATGATCTCCGTCAGCGATAGCACCAGACGCAAAAATTTGCCAATCACTTCTGGAGCAGATGGGTTCGTGAGTACGGTCCGATTTTAGTCCGCCGTAGCAAGTGGTTCGAGAAGATGAAACCCCCATCCGTCGGTAATATAGTCGTTATTGTGGACGATACACTTCCCAGAAATTTTTGGCCCAAGGGTGTCATTATCGAGACAACTACTGCTAATGATGGGCAAGTTCGGCGGGTTAAAGTCAAAACCAGTACAAGCACATTGGATAGGCCCGTGACTAAGGTAGCTGTTCTAGACGTCGGTAATATTTAGGATTGCAAGCTCATGGCCCTACAATTCGCTTAGGAAGGGGGGAATGTTACCGCCGCCACCCTAATACTTTTAAAAAATCTTTACTGTTTCTATTTACTTCATGTTTACTTAATAATTTCTTGTTTCCACTCAAAGCAAACATACACACAAATATGAATAATATATATCTGTACATATTTACATGTATGTATGCTTGCTTTGCTCCTCTTTCTCGTTGCTCAATTGCTTAATTTTGGTTTTTAAAATTATTTTCATTTGCTTTATAAAGGAATTTCTTCCATTATTCAGGGCTTTTTTAATAAGAGAAACGGACGAGTGAAACACAAATTTTTTTAAAGCGTACAAATACGGAATAAAAATTAAAAATAATCAAACTTAAATTGTGTTCTACAATAAATGAAGTTGTGGTTCTAAATAAAATAAAGATTGTTCTATTTGTCGCTCTTAAAAGTTGCGTTTCATTTAAACTTGCTTCTCGAAGCCAACACTATTGGTTAACAAGTTGGTTCAAGAGCTGGTTGAATCTGCTAGAACAGTAAACGACAACTATAAGATATTGCATGACAAAACACAGGAGTGTCTGTTAGCACTCAAAAACTTAAAAATAGACACTTCAACCTGGGACCCGCTTTTGCTGCATCTACTGCTGAAACGGCTGGATCAAGCCACCCGCCTACGGTATGAACAATCACTGTCGCAGCCACGAGAGGTTCCCACAATAAGGGATTTTTTGGACTTCTTGGAAAGGCATTTCCAGTCAATGGATACAATAAAAAAATCACCTGAATTCAGGGCTAAGGTGTGCACGTCAGTTACATCTGAAAGTAAAGGCTTTGGATCATGTACCATGTGTAAAAATGGAAAACACCCTTTGTTTGTATGTAAAAGGTTTCTTCAGTTATCAACAGTAGAACGTCTTCAGTTCATCCAAAAACAGAAATACTGTGTCAACTGTTTAAAACCCGGCCACAGTGCCAAAGCTTGCACATCAAGAAGCTGCATAAAATGCAATAAAAAACACAATACACTCCTACATCTGCAACTTGAAACTCAGAATAAAAACAACATCAACCGCATTAAAGTAGACGAAGAAACAGGTGTGCCAAAAATACCACAAGACAGCCAGAAGGCCGCAACACTCACTGCATATAAACAGTGTAGGGCCAATGGCTACATCCTCCTGAGCACTGCAATAGTCACCGTGGAGGCAAATGGAACAGAGGTCAATTGTAGAGCTATTCTAGATTCAGGATCACAATTGAATTTTGTCAGCGAGCGTTTGATCAAACGTTTGGGAATTCATCCTAAGGCAACTTCAATCTTGATAAATGGAATTGCGTCTAGCAACACTCAAATAAAAAAGCGAGTAAACGTCGCTTTACATTCACGAATCAACAACTTCACCACGCGGCTTGAGGCAGCCGTCCTACCCCATATTATTTCACCACAACCATCACAAGCAATAAATATCGACAATTGGCCCATACCGAAAAACATTACGCTTGCAGACCCCAAATTTTATCATCCTGACAAAATTGATGTTTTGTTGGGAGCAGAATTTTTTCATCAATTATTGTCAATTGGGCAAATCAAATTGGGCAATAAGTTGCCTACTTTACAAAATACCGTACTAGGTTGGGTCATCGCAGGCAGGGTTGATGGAGATCACTCATCTACTGCATCCTGTGGAGTATGTACCGACAATGAGGCTAGCTTAGAGGAAGCTATCGCTCAACTCTGGGAGTTAGACCACATAAGCACAACAGACAAAAGTTTGTCTACTACAGAAAGACAGTGCGAAGACCATTTCACACAAACACACACCATGGAAGATGATGGAAGATTCATAGTCAGACTTCCGTTCTGCGAAAGAACTGATGTGCTTGGTGAATCACACAGTATAGCTTTCAACCGATTTCTGGCATTAGAGCGTCGATTGTCAAAATCTCCAGAAATCAAAAGCCAATACATCGCTTTTTTGGCAGAATACGAGGCATTGGGACACATGACTCCAATAGATATAAATAGAATATCTAAACCGAACTACTTCATTCCTCACTACTGTATATTAAAACCAGAGAGTTCAACAACTAAATTACGAGTGGTGTTTGATGCATCTTCTAAAACGTCATCTGGCTTATCATTAAACGACCTAATGCACATTGGGCCCACAGTGCAAGGCGAACTTTTCTCTATTTTACTTAGATTTAGACTACCTCGTTTTGTTTTCACTGCAGACGTTGAGAAAATGTATCGTCAAATGCTTGTGCATCCAGAAGATAGAAGATTTCAAATCATCATCTGGAGAACGAGCCCAGACAAGCCATTAACATATTATCAATTAAATACAATTACATATGGAATGCGAGCTGCACCATATTTGGCTACAAAATGTTTGGAAACAATAGGCAAAAAATACATGTCATTGTATCCATACGGAGCTCATTTTCTTCTGGAAAACTTTTACGTAGACGACGGAATCGGTGGAGCTGACAGCCTAAACACAGCACTGACAATACAACGAGAACTAATTTATATCTTGAAAAAACATGGCCTCAAATTGCAGAAGTGGAGCGCAAACCATCCCCAACTACTTCAAAATGTTTCAGAAAAAGAAAAATCGGAAGTTGATATTGACTTCAAAAATAGTCAAGCAGTAAAAACGCTAGGCTTAACATGGATGCCAAGGCAGGACAAATTCTGTGCAAAGGTGTGTGTTGGAGAGATGAAACATATCACCAAGCGAACAATTTGCTCAGATTTAGCCAGAATATTCGACCCTTTAATGATATTAGCACCAATCATCGTCACTGCGAAAATATTTATTCAAGAGCTGTGGCAAGCAAAATTGGCGTGGGATGAGGCACAACCAGCTGAACTTCACACGCGATGGATGACCTTCCGCAATGAATTAGAAGAAGTAAGCAATCTTAAACTTCCACGACATGTCTTTGAAGGACATGTATCTTCAAGTTTACAGATTCATGCATTCGCTGACGCCTCAGAAAAGGCATATGGAGCGGCCATTTATACTCGATCAATAATAAAGGACGGGCAAGTACTAGTGCGGCTACTTTGTGCAAAATCACGCATAGCACCGTTAAAACGGCAAACCTTGCCACGTCTGGAGCTTTGCGCTGCTGTGTTGAGTGCTCAGCTAACAATGAGAGTAAAAAGGGTTCTAAAACTCGAGAACACACCCACATACTTCTGGAATGATTTAGAAATTGTTTTGGCTTGGATCAATTCCCCCTCATCCTCATATCACACATTTGTCGCCAATAGAATAGCGGCAATACAAGAAATATCAATGCCTGAACAATGGCGACATGTAAGATCAAAGGAAAATCCTGCTGACGTCTTGACACGTGGTCTAGCCCCGCGAAAATTAGCAGCATGCACGTTAATGTTATATGGGCCAATCTTTTTACATGGAAAAGAAGAAATGTGGCCTTCAAGATACTCCAAAGAACTAGCGATATTCGAGAATGACATTCACATGGAGCAAAAAAGGACGGTTACAGTCACTACAGCAAATGACGGTTTAGAAAGCACGATTTACAAAATCCAACACAAGGGATCATTTCTCACACTACAACGAGTTCTGGGTTACATGCTAAGATTTGTCAACAACGCTAGAAAGTTGAACCAACAATCTGAGATCGCCCTAACTGTCCAGGAATTGGACCAGGCTCTTGTGGTGATCGCTCGTACGTTCCAGCAAGCTGATTTTGAAGAAGACTTAAAACATTTAAGAAAATATAAGATTGTCAGCAAGGAAAGCCATTACAGCAGTCTCTCTCCATTCCTGGATACTGACGGCATCATAAGAGTGGGAGGACGATTGACGGCATCGAGGCTTCCGTACGCCGCCAAGCACCCAATGCTACTTCCCTACAACGATCCGATATCAAAGTTACTAATGCAAATGATACATGTGAACAATCGACACTGCGGTCCTCAGGCGTTATTGGCATATGTAAGGCAAAAATATTGGCCAGTTAAAGGGAAATCGGCAGCACGATCAATTGTACAGCATTGTGTGCAATGCACAAAGGCCAAACCAAGATTACTAGAACAAATTGTGGGCAATCTTCCACAAGAACGCGTTAGCCCTGCCCGGCCATTCATCAATTCAGGCGTTGATTCCTGCGGGCCATTCTGGATTCATTACGAAGTAAGAGGAAAGAAACCTCAGAAGGCCTACATTTCGGTGTTTTGCTGTTTTGCTACAAAAGCTGTACATCTTGAATTAGTCAGCGATTTAACCACAGAAGCCTTCATAGGTGCCATAAAGCGATTTACAAGCAGACGAGGTCACTGTCAAAACCTATATTGCGACAACGCAACTAACTTCGTTGGAGCGAAAAATCAACTGCAGGAATTCTCAGAGGCAATTTATACCAGTTCGGCCAACGAAGCAATTAATAAAGAATGTACATCCAGAAAGATCACGTTCCATTTTATACCACCTAGAGCACCTCATTTCGGTGGCATTTGGGAAGCAGCAGTAAAATCAGCTAAGCACCTGCTAGTCAAAAGTACTGTAACAGCATCATTAACATACGAAGAACTTGAGACCGTGGTAGTAGAGATTGAGGGCATTCTAAATTCAAGGCCTATTTGTCCAATGTCAAACAACCCTTATGACCTTAGTGCATTAACTCCTGGTCATTTTTTAATAGGGGAACCACTCAATGCACAAGTGGATTTACGTTCTCTACCAACCAAGCTTAGCCTCCTAGACAGATGGAAATTGGTAACACACCTGAAAAGGGAGTTTTGGAGACGTTGGTCGCGAGAATATTTATGCGAGCTACAGTATCGGCACAAATGGAAAACACAACAAATGAACGTTAAGCCTGGAGACATGGTCCTAATAAAAGAAGACAACACGGCACCGTTAGAGTGGCCACTGGGTAGAATCGTAAACATACATAAAGGAGATGATGGCCTGGTTCGAGTAGCGGACGTTAGAACATCAAAAGGCATTTGGAAAAGACCAGTGGCTCGACTAGCACTATTACCGGTTATGAATGAGGAGTCTGATGAACCTCAACAACCATATAACTGTAGAAAAAAATGCCAAAACGAAAAGACCGAAATTCCCAGAAAAATGAGACGGTCTTCCATAACCCACAATATTCTCACAATTGCCATTACTCTCATGTTAGTACACCTTGTGCTGGGAGCAAAAATTAAACATGAGCAATTTGGAAAACTTGGTATACATTTTGAAGGAATCGGGCCAGCGGTAATGTCTCCAACAAAATGGCAGCTCTTAGTGTATTATGATCTGGATGGATTTTGGTCTGAGTTAAAAATATTCTCAAAGGGAACAAAAACTCTAGGCCATTTATGTGAAAAAATGAAACAAAAGGCAATTTGCACAAACCTTGCCAATTCTTTTCAACATACTGAAGCTGAGCTAATAATGGACAGTACAATACTTTCTGGAAGAAGACACAAAAGAGGGGCTCTTGATATAGTTGGAAATATCGCCTATTCACTATTTGGAGTATTGGATTCTGAATATGCTGAACAAATGGCTCAAACCATTTCACAAGTCAAAGAAAATGAGGCTTATCTATTAAACCTTCTAAAAAATCAAACCTCGATTATAGATTCTACAATCAACATCCTCAAGGCAGATCAAGACACAGTTAAAGAAAAGTTTTACAGAATTGACGAACAAATAGTACAAATCTACAACAGGATACGTAATGATAGCAGCGAGCTACAAGAAGAAAGACTCTACCGCATTTTTTCATCGCTCTGCATTCAATTAACAATTACAGCCGCAAACTTACAAGGCATGCAATCGAATATATTTGACATTTTAACAAACAGTCACCATGGCATTATAAATCCTTTGCTCCTGACGCCACAGCAACTACAACAAGAAATAGAAAAACTGAGATTCCATCTTCCTGAATCACTCGAACTGCCGGTAAAACAAGAAGATACTTTACAACTGTACAAACTAATGAAGGTCAAGGGAGGACTCACAAAAAACACCGTAATATTCTGCATAACGTTACCATTGATTGAACGAAAACAGTTTGAAATATTTAGTCTCATCGCAATACCGCACTGGGTTAACAATACACTGGAAGCAATAAGGCCATGTTCTCCGCTCATGGCCATCAATCCTGTTAATAATCAATACGTGACAATGAGTAACACCGAGTTTGATTCTTGCGCACTAATTAAAGAAAAAATCTTCCTGTGCTCTAAGGTGCAAATTCAATATGAGCAAAGCGGGACAACATGCTCTTGTGAAATGAATTTATTTCACAACAACAGTCAAGCAGACTGTCCAATGCAACAAGTGAAAGACTCTGCCACGTGAACTTCTCTTCGACATAAAAACAAATGGATATATGCCATGCAAGCTCCATCTCAGGCAACAGCTCTGTGCAATAAGGAAATAAGGCAATTGACGCTCGAAGGGTCAGGTTTACTCAGCCTGGGACCTGAGTGCGTCTTTAAAAACAAATTCATGTCAGTGCATGGACAACATATAATATCCAGCTCTGCTAAGACTTCATAGACCAGGCTTTGGGAAATTACGGAACAGCAACATTCAGAACGTTTAAAACCATTGTTGAATGAAATTCATTCAACCAAGTACATAACGCAAATACAAAATCTGACAGCCCTACAGACCTCATTAGCTGCACAAGAAATCCTTCAGCTTCCAAACAAGATCACCATGCACAACTATCACCACACTACCGTTGGTTACTCGTCGTTGATCCTAATTGGTTTTATTTTTGTGTCCTTAACACTGAGACGAATACGCAAAAGGGCTTCAACACCTAACCCCATCCCAATACCAGCACCGCGTAATCATCCAGGCACATCATCATCATCAGATTTTACCATACATGTATAGCAAATCAACAAAACTTAGTACACGGTCAAAAATGCATCGGATCATGCAACCAAATTGCAGGCTCTTCAAATTTAATACTAGAAACAATCCCAACCACACCCCAATGCTCCAAAACACAGGCTTTTGAGCTGTGCTCAACGGGGGGAGCATGTTAATACATAATTACATCCATATATTAATATTCTTTTATTTATTATTTTGTTATTTTTATTTTTTATTACTGTCTACAAAAGTACATATACATAGAATGCATTATTATTAATTTGTGTTCTTTTAAATTTGCATTATCAAACGTCAGCACATTCTTGGCTGTCTGCCTTTTTTGTTTTCGCAATAATTTTGACTGCTCCCACGGGAGTATTTAATTACAATAGTACTTGATACCTGTATAATTATTTGCTTGAGAACTTGTCGTGGAATTTATGGTTTTGTCAACAGATTACTTTTGTTACATTTAATTTAATTATTTTTGTCAACACTACACTTTTATAACATTTAATTTTATTATTTGCGTGAGAACTTGTCGTGGAATTTATGATTTTGTAAAACCAACACTTTTAAAATTTAGTATATAAGCTTGAAAATTAAAATAATAAATATAATTCTTTGTTTTGATCTTAAGAATAAATCACCTGCAGTCTTTTATTTTCATTCAATTCAGTTTAAGTGCTGAAATTGAACAACTAAGAAAAATACACCATTCAATTCAGTTTATGTGCTGAAATTGAACAACAAAGTGAAATATAACAGTCAATTCAGTTTAAGTGCTGAAATTGACCATCAAATTTAATATTATAGCAACTCAGTCAAGGTGCTGTTGTTGTTAATCCAAGGTTGACAAACGAGTCAAACTAACAATAATAATAGTCGCAATCAAAACAACGGAAATAATCGGAATAGAAATTTTCAGAATAGAAATGTGCACTACGTACAGGAAAACTACGAGGACCCGGACGTGGGACAAGGAACTGGGCTAACCCACTATCCGGAGGACCAATAATACGATTAGATAATGTTTTCCAAATATCGAATAACATTACAAATTTCATTGAATTAAACTTAGGCAAAAATTTAAAACTTACATTTTTAATAGACACTGGAGCAGACATCTCTTTGGGTAAAATCATAAATTAAACGAAGACTCCATACATATCGACAAAGAAAGATCAATTAGCTTTACAGGTATCACTACAGAAAAAATCAAATCTATAGGAACATTAGAATTAAATTTCAGAATAAACGATTTCGCCGAACAATATAAATTTCACATCGTTGACGAAGAATTTCCAATACCAACGGACGGAATTTTGGAAAGGTATTTCTTTTCAAGATTCTTATGCAAGATTGACTATGAAACTTTTACGCAAACACTCACTTTAAGGAATGAAGAGATAACAGTACCTATGAAATCACGGATAAATAAAAATTATTGCATAAAGGTAGAAAAACGATCTGAAAGTATTCATCCTATAAATTTGGATATATGCGAGGACAGCATTATTCTAAATAAAGAAATTAAACCAGGTATATTTGTAAGTAATACAATAGTACCAGGAAAAGGAAATCACCATGTCAAAATACTGAATACAACAGATAACGACATAATATTAGAAAACATTGATTTTGAGATAGAACCTCTACAAAACTACACAATAGTAAAAAGTACACATAGACCTAGAGAAACAAATTTCAGCGAAGACAGGTTCAGCAAACTAATAGACACCTTAAAAATTGACGTTAAGACGTGACTTAGACTCCAAAGCATTTTTATACGTTGACGATATTATCGTATTTGGATGCAGTTTAAAACATCATAATGAAAACTTGGTGAGAGTATTCGAACGTTTGTCAAAATATCACTTAAAATTAAATGCATCAAAATGTTTATTTTTGAAATCCGAAGTAATTTATTTAGGACACCAAATAACGAAAAACGGTATACGAACAGATCCTTCAAAACACAAGGTTATAGAACAATATCCAGTTCCAAAAGACAAGGATGAGGTTAAAAGGTTTGTAGCATGTTGTAATTATTATAGACGTTTCATAAAAGATTTTGCTGAAATCACAAAGTGTCTTAACGACCAGACTAAAAAAGGAAAGAATTTGAATGGACTGAGGATTGTCAACAAGCTTTTGACCTATTAAAGACGAAATTAGCGCACCAATATTAAGATATCTAGATTTTGAACAACCCTTTATATTGACTACTGACGCATCGAATTATGCATTAGGAGCTGTTTTATCACAGGGGAAAATAGGAGAAGATTTGCCGATTTCTTATGCGAGCAAAACTTAAGGAAAGCATGATTTAAATAAACCAGTGATTGAGAAAGAACTACTCGCGATCCACTGGGTTATACAATTCTTCAGACCATATTTGTTTGGTAGAAAGTTTATTGTGGTAACGGATCACAGACCATTTGTTTCACTTTTTTCACATAAACATCCTTCATCTAAGTTGACTAGGATACGAATAGATCTATGGTACTATGATTTTGAAATCGTTTATAAGAAAGGAAAAATAAATACAAACGCAGATTCTCTGTCGAGAATAAAATTAGAAGAAGAAAAAAGTAAACCATCAAAAATTTTAGTAACAACACGTGGAATGAAAGCAAAGGAAAATACTGAAAATGTGGAAAATAATAATATGAATGACATATCCCAAGGCCAACATAAACATATCATATGTGGGAATGTACATCTCTACAAGATATAAAGAATATACTTAAATTAAAATTTAATATTATAAAAACCGGTATAAGAAATATGAAAAATGGACCCAAGGATGGTACCATAGAAACTAAAAATAATAGCTTTGTAATGAACGTTAATGAAGATCTAGCAAAATACGTTTTGTCACTAGAAAAGTTAATGATTTATATGCATAAGCAAAATATAAAAAATCTCGCTTTATCATGCGAAGATAATATTTTTGAGCTCATATCATATAGATATTTGACCAAAACTTATAATGAGGTATACCAGAAATTATTGAAATCAAACAAATATAAAAACTTTAAATTGAATATTATATTATATAAACCTTTGCAACACATTACGGATAAAAGAACGCAAATTAAAATTATAGAAGAATTCCACAATCCACCAATATCAGGACATTTTGGTATAAAAAAAACTGTCCTAAAATTAAAACAACGTTACGTATGGAAAAATATGAGAAAGATGGTTAGAGATTGTATTAACAAGTGCGATAAATGTTAAAGAAATGAAAAAACGAAGCACATTAAAGAAGAACTGATCATAACAGAAAGTCCTAACACTAGTTTTGAGACAATAGAAATAGATACCGTTGGATCTTTAAGAATCTCTAATGGTTACAGATACATACTTACAATGCAATGTGAATAAACAAAATATGTAATAGCACATCCAATTGAAATAAAAGACGCTAAAAATATTGCTTAAACGTTAGTTGAGCAATTAATTCTAAGGTACGGATGTTTTAAAAATTTAAAATCTGATAGAGGTACTGAATTTAATAACGAGTTATTGAAAGAAGTCTGTAATTTGTTAAATATAAACCAAAAAATTTCAGCACCCTATCACCATCAGTCAATAGGTTGTATAGAACGTAACCATCGTGTATTAAATGAATATTTATTAAATTTTGTTGATGATAATGAATGGGACAAATGTGTAACATACTATACATTCGCATATATCACGACACCACATATTGACACTAACTATTCAACTTACAAGTTAATCTAGGGTAAACTAGCAGCATTACCAACAGACAAAATACAAAACACAAGTAAATGTTATGAAATGGAAAATAACGCAAATGGAATAAAAATAAGATTAAAGAGATCTTTAGAGAATGCTAAAAAATTAATAGACATAGCTAAACAAAAATCAAAAGAAATTTATGACAAAAATACAAACATTAGTAATTTTAATTTAGAAGATTTGGTATTAATAAAATTAGAATCTCGAAAAAAGAATCAGAGCACATGCAAGGGACCATATAAAATAATAAAAAGATTAGGAGTAAATTCATTACTAAAGGTTGATAACTTAGAAAAAATTTACCATAATAATATCCTTAAATTGTATAAACCTAAGAATAAATGTAAGGAATTAAAATACAATTTATAATAGTTATCACAGCAATTAAAAATGATTTGTATTAACTCCTTCCAATTTCAATATAAATATTGCTAAATGCAATATGGCATTTTAAAAGAATTAATTCATTTATTATATTTTAAACATATTCTTAGATTTAATTCATTTCATTTCAATCATGAATTCAATCTTGAGGACGGAGGTGTAGTGTGTTGGTCACACTCATCCACAGTTGGTCACGTTATTTTAACTATTTAAAATAACAATTGATTCCTCCAAAATAAAAAGTGCAAACTCAACATATTTTTTTTTTACCATATTCAAGAACGTAAACAATCAATTGCGATAACATACATACATAACATACATATTGTATCGTCAAGAATTTGGAAGGAATAAAACTGCACAAAATTGAATTTGCTGATTTAAAGTTTCACACATTTAATAATAACAAATAATAACTGTATTGTAAGCAAAATTATGTATAAAATTTAGTAAGAATTATAAAATAAAATCAGAAACTTTCTTGTAACCAACAAAAGAGTGTTCTCATTATTCTAACTGAGCACCTAACAGTGCTTAGAAGAATCAAAACGTGCTGTGGCTAAGCGCAGAATTATAAAACCCTTAGCAGCCTGCCTTTACTAAAATACATACATTATAATATGTAAATCCAAAAGTTACGAAAGATGAATTAAAAGAGATAGTTGATGGAGGATTTGTAAATTTACTCACCAAAGAATCGCTTATGTTCTTTGACCTATTTAATATAAAAACAGATTTCCTGAGACAACATCCAAACAACTGGCCTCAAAATAATGACTTCCAAGAAGGATTGAAAATTGTCAAAACATTAAAAGTAGTTAATGATAAGGCTGAACGCGGTGTTAAATTAATAACCGACTTTAAAGACCTTCTGACAAAAGATGAAGACCAAAAGCAATTTGTCCTGCAAGTTGTAAATAAGTTCTGAGCCATATATCCTAACGTTTCAAAAACTACTTTAACAAAAGCTCTAGAATAGATTAAATAACTACGTAAAATAATTAACTCATGTAGCTACTACATTTGTATATTTTCTGTTAGTTTTGTGTGTATTACACATATACCAGATTGTTATATTTTGAAATAAAAAATGTCACTAGACTTATCAGTATTACTTGTTTTAAAATAAAATTTCTACTTTAAGGTCAAAAATATATTAGAAAAAAGCAAAATTTATCACTTAATAACAAAACTCTACGAAGTATGCTCGTAGTGGTGCCAGATCACGCTTTTAGACCTAAAGGTTGTTGTATCTCGGTTTTACTAAATGTAACAACAATTGTGTATAGAATATAAATTTTGAAAATAAATAGAATATAAATTTTGAGATACGTGGCAATAATTTGTCCAGTAAAAACTTTTAAATACACAGTGTACAACTGCCAGCTTACTGTCTCAATCTGCGTTCTCATATACTGGATTTTGGGTAAACGAACGCGATTCAGTAAATAAAACGTAGTAATAACTTTTGGGTATGCGAACGCAGCTACTGTTTTCCATCTTACTTATTATCAAATACGAATCTTTTTAGAGTCATTTTATAGTCATAATACTAGCCGCATGCAAGTCTTCTTCGAATCATATTGTACGTACATTACTAATTGTACTTTCTCGAAATCAAACATTGCAAACAACATTTTGCTTATTTTTTGTTACTCTTACTAAACTGTTTTATTTTTAACTAGCAGTGCCAAATACTTCGCATTTCATTTCTAATTTTCTTGAAATTCTAATGTAGAAAAATGTTTTATATATAAATTGTAGAATTCTGTAAACAAAATGTGTTGTTCAGTTCCATTATACCTGTTAAATTGTGTGCCTTTACATTTGTATCTCTTTTTTTTCTACGAAAGGACATATTTTAAAGAATAAAAATAAACAGTTAAAATAAAATATGTAAGTCATTTTTTCATCGTTAGGGTTAGCGCACCCTATAAGACTCAAAATAATTATAAAAAGAGTCACATTTCGAGCATTTGCTTTCTATACTTTTTGCTTTTTAAACAAGTCGTTTTCTTTGCGTTTTTCGGAAATATATCGAGTATTTTTTTAAGCGCAAAACTAAATAATCAGTTTTAAGTCGTCCTGGGTAGTCTTGAAAGGCTCACTGTTGTGATTTCCGTTAAAACAATCTTCCAAATGCTAACTGGGTATTTACGTACTTAAATACATACATAGATCTTTACATACATACATACATAAATTTATACATACGCAACGTCACAACTGTGCAGATATGCTCGGGTTACAGTTCCTGCCATTACGTTATACAGGTGTTATATCCTACCAAGATATTCCATAGAAGAATTCCAGGTCATAGTGGACCACATTGCTTCTGATGCAATCACTAGGAATCCTGTGTTGATAGCTGGTGATTTTAATGTAGAGTAAAGAGTGGGTCTGTCCCCGAACAAATCCAGGAGGCAGAATACTCTTGGAGGCATTTTCCGTCTTGGGCTTTGTACTGATGAACACTGGATGTGACAAGCATTCAGTGGAAGGGTTGGTGGGTCGATAATTGACGTCACGGTTGCTAGTGGTAGCATCATATCAATTTACACACGGTGATCTTAGTACTATAATTATATACGTGATACATAAACAACCATACGTGAACTCATTGATGGCCCAGCAGAGGCCATGGCGGAACAGCTAATAAATGGTATAACACAGGCTTGTAATGCATCAATGGGGAAAAGAAGCCGATCGGCAAACAAAAAAGAATTTTCATAGTTATAGTCAGGTTCATACCTCTGTCTTCCTGCAGTGGAAAGCTTTGCGGTAGTTCCATGGGGACGTGTTGGTTAGTGTATCGAGGTGTTTTAGCGTATTTAAGTGACGAACTTCTGGCATTTTGAGTGCCGGGGTCTTTCGATGATTTAAATAAAAAAACATGCATACATACATCCATTCATATAAACATGTATACATATCGAGGATATTTCTATACAAGTTTTCATAAATAGACGATCAGTTATTTTTACTTTTGCGTACAACTCAATGTATATTACAAACTTTAGGTCTGACTTAAATTCACTAACTAATACACCTTAATGATTTTTTTACATTTGTTGACTTAAACGTCCATCATATTCTTTGGAACTGTATTTCCACCAACTCTGTTGGGAAAGTACCTTATTAACATTGTCTTCTATCTAACTTTTTTATATATTACCCAGGTTCACAAGCTAGGTTTTTCCAAAATTTTGTACCTTTCAACCTTCTACAGTAGACATTTTTCTAACGAATTCCTTTATATCTTTTTCGGCATTAGAATTCCATCCAAATATTTTGAATTCAGTCCACCTTCCAATCTCATGTTTTATCAATGGACACTTTGAACCATAAACAATTTCTGTTTCTTTGTATAATCAAGTTGATTGGTCAGTCATTAGAGCCTGCGTAGTGAACGAAATAAGGCGCCACGACACAAATAAAGTCGATGATCTGCTTCTCAAGATATGTACACACATACAGTTGTACATCAAACATGTTTAATATGAAAATGTTTTCTGACTAACTAAATGATCCGAAAACATACTTTCCACGAAAGTGCATGGTATAGCCAGTTTATAAAATGTTTGAAGTGTTTAAGAAACATGACCAATAGCTAATTAATTCTAAACCTGAAGTAGAAAACACTTTTATTGCTGCAAAATGAAGTAGTAATCATTTGTATAGCCCACAGAAAACATCTAGAACGAAGCAAATAGCTTTTAAAAAGCAATTAATAAAAAAGTCAACATAGACAATGCGAAAAAGGACATGAGCTAGTTTTTGTGTAAAAAAACTATTAAGCGCATAGGGAATAACTGTCGCAGGAAAAAGCACAGGTAGCCTCCTAAAACAACCTAAGGGAAATATTATTATCATTAAAACTCATTGTACTATATTTTATTATTTATTTAAAAATTATTTGCTTTTTAAATGTCAACAAAATACAGCTGATAAATTAATTCTAGTCCGCACTTATCCACAAAAAAGTTCATACGACCTTGTACAGAAAATGAAAAACTTTACTCTCCCATTTTCTCTCAAAATTGTACAAAAATTGTTATCTTGAACGTTTTTGAACAAATCTGTACGAGTTCGGACTGCTTTGTTATGCATATTCAACAGACCTTACAACTTTATACAATAAAATAATCTTTTAATTTGTCAACAACTCTTGTTTGCAGTAAGTAAAAGTTACCAACACCATTGAACTTGCAAACCAAACTAATTTAAAATCCTAATTTTACACGTGATCCGGTCTTCTTTCAAATTGCCAACTTGCACTTATTTCTTAAAAGCAACTTTGCTGGCTCGGCGTCTGCATTTAAAAACATGTTAGTGCAATGTGATCGAACAACTAATTAGCCTACAAGAGTGATGAAAAAACAGTTGGTCTTGGTTGCGAGCTGCATCGATCCGGTTGTCATAATTTTAATTGTAATAAAATTTAAAACAGTATTTAATAAAGAATATTTAATTGTATCTTTAAATAAAAAAGTGAGTTTAATATGTACTAGGCGCTTTTGGTTGCACCTTATTAAATTTTTTTGAACAATTCAAGTGGAGAGCCTTTAATAGGCGCCCGAGCAGAGACCCCGAAAAAAGGTCTCTAAAAAGAGAACTACCACTTCTGCGATCTCTACGGAGTTTTCCAGAAAAATAATAATATAATAACACTCCCGTGATTTCTACAAAGCCTTTCAGGACTTACAATGAAATAAAAGTTGATAAAAAACAAGGTTCACTACTTCTTCACCAACCAGGTGATTCCTAACAATTTTAATCGTAAAAGGTTACCCGAGCGAAAGTGAAGGCACTTAACCTTAGTTAATGTCCACAATTCTAAAAGTGGATTTCCAAAAAGAAACCACGCGAAGCCTTCGTGAGGAAAATAAAGGATTTACACTTAAAGCGCGACGCGGCACGAACCCAAGGCTCGCTAAAAAAAATCAATTAGAAATTAAGAAAAAAATAATTTAATTGAATTACTAAAGATTAATTAAGAAAATTGAAATCGATTAAAAATGTGAACAAAAAGAAATAATTTCAAATTTTAGAAAAAAAGAAATAAAAAATTTTAATTTTGTTAAATCTACAGAAAAAGTAAATTATATTTTTTTTTACAAAAAGAGAAGTAAAAAGAGAAAAAATTTTTTGAAAAATATACATACATATGTATACATAGAAAAATAAAATATAAGGAAAAATAAGATTACAGCTTAATAAAAAAAGAAGCAAAAATAAATAAAATATAGTGAAAGAAATAGAAGTGCAATGAAGTGAAGAAAACCGGGATGAGTCATTTAGTCCTCAGGTGAGTCAATGTGTCCTTTAACCATTTTTATTATATTTTGCGTTGTAACTATGGACTATGGCTCGAACGAAAACTGTTGTAGTCTAAAATTATCTGCCTTAAGTGTACCCTTATCAAACCCAATCATAGTTAAAACCCCTGGAGGGGAAATCGTAATAACTAGGAAAAAGTGTTTGCACATAAACTGTGAATAAAATATTACATCTGTTTTATATCTTATTATAATTGCCTTACGTACTTTTAAATTCAACTTTATTTTGGTTTGTGAATCTACTTGAACATTTGATCAACGCCATCTAGATCTTGTTAAAGTTTCCAAACAAATAATTTTAAAATGGAATGCTTAAATAAAAAACGTTCAATAACTAACGATAATGAAAGAATGTTAAGTTGCTGGCTGGGTTAAGGATTAATTAATTTTAAATGTAGCGGCCTTTCTACTTTAGTTGCGTAAGCAGCTTCTAAGTGTGAAGGACTTCATTGGTTTTGTACAAATTGTCGAAAATTCGGGGAAAAATTTAAATGCCAACTATTCAAAAGGATGTGATAAATCTTTCTAACCGTGTATCCTATTATAGAAAGTGTTTGACGAGTTTACTTTGCTTAATTATTTGAAATATCCTGTACAATCTTCACCAAAGCGACGTAAATCCGCTAGAAATGCCAATAAATTGAATCCTGCTTCTAGTCCAGTTTTTTCTGCCTTTAATGAAGTTAATAACAAACACGATGAATTTATATTAACTCCTGAGTCAAGTGCAGATCAAGTTGTTTCTGCGAATAAAGAAGTGATGAATAAATCATCAGTTGTTCCGCCTAAACCGATATCTGACAGGACTATTCTGGTCCTAGAGAATTCCGTGTTATACCTCCAAAGAAATCAATATTTTTATATCGCTTTCCTCTTATACTACCATCGAAGATATTAAATATTATTTTAAAATTAAACTTAATGCAAATGTTGATGTCTCAACACATAAATTTTAATTTTCTCAGCTTAGAAGTATTGCATCTTTTAAAATAACTGTTCCATACGAAATATTTAATCAATTTGTTGATGTTTCCTTCTGGACTCATAATGCACTTGATAGATATAGATATAAAAAGTCCACAAGTGAAGGTTATGGGAATTGAAGTTATTAAAGAATATCCAGAACATGAAGAGTTTGCTGAAAGTCAAAAGGAAAACCTTTGCCAAAATAATAATAGTGAAATAGAGTGCTTAAAAAAGGAAAGGTTTGTTGAAAATGAGTTTTGATGGAATCTTCTCATTACTTCTTTTATTTACTTTCAGGGAACGTCTTCATAAAAAGAATTCTGACCTTAAAAATTCTTTAAAAAATAAGCAGCAGAATTAAGAGCTTTGGAAGAACAAAAAAAAAAAAAAAAAGATAAAATTTATGAATTTAAAATCAATGATTTTAAAGCCCGAAATAGCTCTTCTTCTTCTCGGGCTTCAAGCCCATACACAAGATTCTTACTCGACTATATCTTGTTTCTTCCCATTAAAAATTTTGTTCAAATCGATGCACTACTTAGAAGTTATGCAATTATCTCAAATCTTTTTAATCAGTATCACTTGTGACTTCAACTAATACTTTTTCTACCACATTTATTTGTTATTATTTTCCTACATAAGAATTTCCTTCCATTGCTTTCCGCAACTAGTTTTTAAATTTGTATACCTTTCACCACAAAAAGTGGAAAAAGGGTATATATAAGTTTGTCATTCTGCGCGTAATTTCCGTCCCCATAAAGTGTATATATTCTCAATTCTTATGCATAGCGAAGTCGATTGAGCGATATCCGTCTGTCCGTCCGTGTAAATGTTGAAATCAAAGTGCCGAAAAAGGTGCTATTGGAAATCAGCATGATCGTTCCATATAACTCCAATAAAAAAATATATATGGGCTATAGAGAATTAAAAAATAAGAAAAAACAGCACGCGAAAAAATTTGCGCTCACCCATATTTTCCGAGTTACGGGGCTGTGAAATTTTCAAATTATATTTATTATCTATATGGGCCTCATTATAAAGCTTTTTAAGAGATCTTTTAGGAAATACTTAAAACTTTTAAAAATGCTTAACCCATTGAGAACCGATGTTGCTTTTATGTAAAATTATATGTATGCAGTAACAAAATTGTTTTTTATTTTTTAATTCTCTGTTACCCCAATATTTGCGTTTTTGATCGGAGTAACTTTACTAAACTATATTAACATAGATAGTGAAGGGTATATAAGATTCAGCAAAGCCGAATATATCACTCGTACTTGTTTATATTATAATTGTACAAGTGAAGCTGAAAAACAAATATCTGACATCTTCAAAATATTCCGTTAAGCGAATTTTCAGCTTACTAAGAACCTTGCATTTCGCGCTTATTTATCAATAGATTCTTTAATGAAGGAGAGTGCAGAGCAAATGCAACTTAACTTCACCCTAAATATCTTCACTGTACAATATCAAAGATGACCAAAAAATTGGAATTTCACTAAACGATATTTTTCACGAATATATCACCCAAATTTTTAATTTTTGCAAAAAATTCTACTTGCAATAATAAATTGGAAATTGCACTTAAAACCGAAAATGCTCAAAAAAGTTAACACTATCAACAATTTGAAAGTTTTCTGAAAACCCCATATTCATAACAAAAACAAAAAAAAAAACATTTATATTTACATTATTGAGTCATTTTTTACCAAAAATTATATTTTTTGCCAAAAACTGTAATTGCAATAAAAAATTTTAAATTTCATTTAAAACCGAAAATGCCTAAAAAATAACTTACCAGTAACAACAATTTACAAGTTTTCTATAAAACCCCATATTCGCAAAAAAACACATATACACTTTTCAGTAATTTTTTATATTATAATTGTACAAGTCAGGCTGAAAAGCACATATCTGACATCTTCAGAATATTTCTTTCTGCGAACGTTCAGCTTACTAAGAGCCTTGCCTTTCGCGATTATATATCACTAGATTCTTTAATGAAGGAGATTGTAGAACAGATGCCAAGGTGAGACATAAGCAGCTTAACTTCACACTATTATTATTATTATTATTATTATTATTATTATTATTATTATTATTATTATTATTATTATTATTACTATTATTATTATTATTATTATTATTATTATTATTATTATTATTATTATTATTATTATTATTGTTAAAGCACACTTGGCCTAAATTAATACATTTTTTATTATCTATTTAATTATTTAAGTTCAATAAACTAGTACACTTGGCCTAAATTAATACATTTTAATTGCAATTTATTTTAATTTATTACTTTTTACAATTTTAATTTAATATGGCACACTATCCCTAAATTAATACAAATTTTATTATTGCAATTTGTTTATTTTGATATTTGTTTTGTTGCTGCAAAAAATGTGCAATTTAATCATATTTTTTTGATAAAACTAGCATATAAGACTAAGAAAATTCTAAATAAAACAACTCTTATTTTAAAACTGAAAGAAACGGTCTTTTTAGTTAAGAGCTAGCAACACGGTTCAAGTGCTGTTGTTGCGCCAACGAAATAAATTTACCTCCAGGTTAAAGTGCTTAAGAGGTCATACACAAAAATCAAAATTCTTCAGACTTATGCGCCTGTAAGAAATTATTAGTTTCAAAAACTTTAAAGTAATCTTTCCATTTCTTTGAGCTACAAGTGCTACAAGCCCAAAGCGAGATTCTAAACATTTTTGATGACCCCGACGTGATCCTGTAACAAGAGCAGGACGTCAAAATTCGTTGAGCCCGCAGTGTTCAGCATATCACCAGTTGAGCAACACAATATTCGAGTGGAAATACTAGCAGCAGTGATAGCCAGCTAAATATCATCCACGAAACGATCATCAGAAACTACAAAAAGGATTCCCAAGCCAGAAAGGGGTTGGTGAGCTAGTTTTAAAAGAGATTACGCAGACTGGACGAAGAATGGATGACTTTTGAGACAAATGACAACCTGATTTGGCTAATTGACGAAAAACCTCTAGATCACCGCTATTTTACGAAAGATTATTATTCCGCAATACAGAAGGTTGTAGAACAATATAAAGACATATTCGAAAAATCTATAATAAAGGTGTTGAGAATCGAATAACCATTTACTTCATACCATATCTGTTAATATTATACACAGTAGTTTATTTTAGTAGTTTGTAACAGTAAGTTAAGAGAATTCAATAAATGTTTTTTAGTTCTTTTGTAACACTCAACAAGTGCACACGCATTTTACTCTACTTAACAACAGGTTATGGGCCATTGTTCACAGTTAAATTAAAAACTAAAGAATTTTCTTCGAAACGAGCAATTTGTAATTTTGTTATCTGATAAAGTGAAAAAACGATTGTAAATGGCAACGAGTTTAAGATTTCCATTTGAAAAATTGCGTGGTCGCGAAAACTTTGATATTTGGAAGCGCCATGCACAATCATATTTAGTTTTAAAAAATTGCTGGAAAATTGTTCAAGTTGAATTAAAATAAAATTCAAGTGAAGTTGAGAAAGACACAAATGAACGCGCTTTAGCAGAGTTAACCCTAATGGTGGAGCCTAATAATTTTGCACATATAGCGACTTCGGTAACGGCAAAGCAAGCTTGAGAAGCGTTGATAAGTGCATTTGAAGACAAGGGTTTGACACGAAAGGTTGACCTATTAAAACAGTTGGTGCAACTAAAGTTGGTTGATTTTGACTCAATGGAAGAGTATATCAACAAAATGGTGGTGACTTCTGTCAAAGTCAAGAACACCGGTTTGAATATAGAAGATGAATTAGTGGCATCCTTGATGTTGGCCGGATTGCCGGAGGAATTCCGTTCACTTGTCCTGGCTGTAGAGAATTCAAAAACAAAGTTGAGTGTGGACATGGTAAAGAATTTACTATTGCAGGACGCTAAATTTGATAACCCTGTAAAGAAAGAGGAAAATGCATTTGTTTCCAACAAACAGCATTATAAGCAAAAAAATTTCAAGTGTCATGGTTGTAAAAAAGAAGGCCATTTCATAAGGAATTGTCCAAATGTACAAAATAAAAAGTCTACCAAAAGTAACGGTTCAAAGCAACAAGCAAGAAACCCTAACGAGAAAATTCTGCTAGCTTCACTGTTTACGTCAAGTGACGTCTGCGCAGATGAGTGGTATGTTGATTCAGGCGCAACAACACACATGTCGAACTCAAAAAAAATACTTCACAACATTCAAGCTAGAAAGGGAAAAGAAGTAATTGTAGCGAACAACAACAAATTAACAGTTGAGTGTGTTGGTGATGCTAGTGTACGGTTGTTAATTGACAAAAAAACAAAAACCGTTATTAGAAATGTTGAATACGTGCCGCAGCTGTGCACAAATTTGTTGTCAGTCAGGCAATTAACCGCAAACGGAAAAAAAGTAATTTTTGAGCAGAATAGCTGTAAAATTTTGGACAGTAATCATGCACTGATAGCAACAGCAAGCTTGCATAACAATTTATACAAATTAGATTGCGTTTCTCAGAATACAAAGCAGAAAGCACTGATTGTAAAAAATAATGCGCAGTTATGGCACAGACGCTTTGGCCATATTTGCAATGAAAATCTAAAGAAGATTAAAATTGAACACGATTTAAGTTTTCATCTCAATCCTACTCAATGTGAAATTTGTATTCAAGGAAAGCAAGTAAGAAATTCGTTTAAAGAATCTGGTCATCGTGCAAAGAAGCTTCTAGAAATAGTTCATTCAGATGTAATGGGACCTTTTAGCACAAAATCTTTTTCCGGTGCGAGGTACATTGTAATTTTTGTGGATGACTACTCTCGAAAGGTATTTCTATCACCTATAGCAAGCAAAGCCGACGTATTCGAGGAATTCAAAAATTTTAAAAGAACGGCTGAAAATCAGTGTTCCAAGAAAATAAAGATTTTTCGATCAGACAACGGCATTGAGTATATAAACAGTCAGTTCCAGAAATTATTAGCTCAAAGTGGAATAATACATCAAAAAGCAGCTCCATATACACCAGAGCAGAATGGCGTATCCGAGCGTCTGAACCGAACAATAGTAGACAGGGTAAGATGTATGCTAATTGACTCCGGTCTCGATGAAAAATTTTGGGCTGAAGCAGCTGTGACAGCGGCGTACTTGTTGAATAGGATACCGTGTAGAAACAACACTATTTGTCCGGAAGAAATGTGGTCGGGTAAGAAACCAAACCTTAACCATATTCGTGTTTGTGGTTGCAAGGCGTTTGTACAAGCAAAATCTATATCATGTTTCTTCGTTGGATATAGTATAGAAAGCAAAGCTTATCGACTTTATAATCCAGCAACAAAGAAAATAATAGTCAGCCGTGATGTTGTTTTTATGGAGGTTCAGGTACGTAGTAATAGTATAAATTCTGCTAACGGTGTTCCAAACCGTATAGTCGATGTCCTTGGAAGTGATGTAAATTCATAGGGGCGATTATTAAATGAATTTCCATCTGGAGGCGTTGGTAAAGGCCCGAATAATATCAAAGAAGAAACAACATCTGATGACATTAAGAATATTTCAACTGATAGTCTTCAAGTGTAATATGATTGCAAATCCGAAGACAGCTTCAGTATTAAAGATGCAGTTGAAAAGCATTGTGAAGATGACCTTTCGAAAGAAAATGTTAAGTTACGACGGTCTGAGCGTCTAGCTGAAAAATGTGGACGTGAAATAAATTTTTGTGCAACTAGTTTTTTATCAAAGGATCCTGTTTCAGTTGATGAAGCGTTAAACTCAGAAGACGCAACACAATGGCGTTAAGCAATGGACGAAGAAATGAAATCTTTAGCCTTAAATAACACATGGACATTAGTAAAATTACCGGATAATAAGAAAACAATAAAAAGCAAATGGGTGTTCAAAACGAAATACGATGCCAGTGGTAATAAAATTCGGCAGAAAGGCAGACTTGTTGTACAAGGCTTAAGATAACAAAAAGGCATTGATTATAATGAAACTTTTGCTCCGGTAGTTCGTTTCTCATCTATAAGATTTCTACTTGCGTAAGCCGTTAAATTTAATCTAAATGTACACCAGCTTGACGCAGAAACAGCATTTCTGAATGGAGATCTCGAAGAAGAAATCTATATGGACCAACCAAAAGGTTACAGTGATGGAAGTAACCGTGTTTGTTTGCTAAAGAAAGCCCTTTATGGACTTAAACAATCAAGTCGAGTTTGGAATACAACTTTAAATAATGTACTTATAAAATTTGGCCTCAAAAGAAGCGAAACTGATCAATGCGTATATTTTAGCATTGACACAGATGACATTATATATGTGGCCATTTATGTTGATGATGTGTTAGTATTTTCTAATAACATTCGGATCACAAATAAGCTTAAATATGAGCTTTCAAAACACTTTCGTATGAAAGATTTAGGAGAAGCATCTTCAGTCTTGGGAATGCGTATACAAAATTTGATGGAACAATAAAAATAGATCAATCAAAATACATTCAGAATGTGTTAAAGAGATTTTCAATGGATGAATGTAATCCAGATTGTTCACCAGTGGACATGAATCAAAAACTCTCCCTCGAGATGTGTCCGGTATCTGAAAAAGATAAAGCGGATATAAAAACTGTTCCATATATGGAAGTAATTGGGTCTACAACTGGGTATATTTTTACTATGCAAGGCGCAGCTGTTTCTTGGGGTTTAAGAAGACAACGTACTGTGGCACTTTCTTCAACAGAAGCTGAATTTATGTCAATAGTGTCTGCGATTCAGGAATCTGTGTGGCTTCATAGACTGGAACGAGAACTTCTTCAAAACCCTTCTGCATCAATGAAATTATATTGTGACAACAAGAGCGCTATTCTAATTGCACGGAACAATTCATATTCTTCTAGAATTAAACACGTTGACATAAGAATAAAATTTATTCGGGAGAAATTGGAAAGTGGTGAAATTGAATTTGAATATTTGGAAACCACGAAAATGATAGCTGACATATTTACTAAAGGTGTTCCAGCTGATAAATTTAAGAATTTTATTCAACAGTTTGGCCTGGATTAAAGTATTTATTTGAATAAGTTTGCATTTAAAAAGTTTATTTTTTTTCTGTGAATTAATTGGTTTATTATTTATAATAAATTTGAAGTAAAGGTTTATTCAGGGAAGGTGTTGAGAATCGAATAACCATTTACTTCATACCATAGCTGTTAATATTATACACAGTGGTTTATTTTAGTAGTTTGTAACAGTAAGTTAAGAGAATTTAATAAATGTTTTTTAGTTCTTTTGTAACACTCAACAAGTGCACAAGCATTTTACTCTTCTTAACAACAAAAATTACAGTCGACTTCATACAAAATTCCGCCAAAAGAGGGCTGTGATTTGTTACCAGCTGAGACTAATGAGTTCATTAAGCTCAAACGTCGACAAGCGGTAATGTTGTCTTCTTTAAAACGGTTGGTCAATGTCGAATATACTCATCAGAGCCGATACATCGCATTAAACATATGGCAAGGCATGGAAGCCATACATTTCCAAATATTTGAGCTCTATGACAACCCAGAGCAACAAGGCTACGACTTCGTATGATTCATAGAAGTCGGACTAAGCTTCGAAAAGAAATCAATACAGTAGGCACAACTGAACAGTCTCAGCAGAATATCTGTGATACAGAATCCTTGGCTATGCCAAAAGTCGCACTACCGAAATTCGATGGAAATCACCTCAAGTGCCAAGAATTCTATGATATGTTCTTATCTCTGGTGATAAGGCGATCAATGCCTAAAATCCAAAAAATGTGGTATTTAAAAACACAGTTAGTAGGAGAAGCAGCAAATTTGATAAAACACTTCGCTGCCACTGAAGAAAATTTTGACGCTGCATGGACCATTGTGGTTGAGCGGTATAACAACAAAAGATTACTGGTCAACAAGCTTGTGCAAGAGCTAGTAGATACGCCAATTAAAGGCTATTCTTAAAACTTCAAGTCGCTTCATGACAAAACTAAAGTGTCTTTTAGCGCTACAAAATCTTCAGGTGGATATGAAATCATGGGATCCAATATTATGCTACCTACTCCTAAAGACCTTGGGCCAAGCAACGCGTCTCCGATACGAGCAAGCACTGGAGAATTTTCAGGAGGTTCCAACAGTCATACAGTTCCTGGAATTCTTGGAAATAAATTTCTGATCAATGGAAGTGTTTTCTGAAAAATCGCCGCATTCAAAATCAAGGGTGTGTACTTTCATCACCACAAAGCAAGTCAACAATTTATGTGTTATGTGCAAAAATGGAAATTATCCGTTATTCGCATGTACCGAATTTCGTCAGTTGTCGATATCAGCGAGACTACAATTCATTCAAAAACACAGATACTGTGTGAACTGTTTATAGCCTGGTCATAATTCTAAAGTCTGCATTTAAAAGGGTTGCAAAGAATGCAGCAAAAATCATAATACATTGCTGCACTTGGAGAGCTGAAATCAAGGCAATAACGCAGCATCAAACATTTCAAACAACAAACATCCGCAAAGCAGCCACTCATTATATGGAAATCCAAACGCCATATCACTTACAACGTACAACCAATCCAAAAGAGAAGGAGATAAAATGCAGAGCACTTCTCGATTCAGGATACCAACTGAACTTTGTCAGCAAACGTCTACTGAAAAGCTTAATATTTCAACTAAACCAACATCAATCTCCATTAGTGGCATCGCTTCTAGTGACACTAGGGTAACACACAGAGTCAACGTAGCATTACATTTAAGAATAAATAATTATACCGCACGGCTTGAAACAGAGATCCTTCCGCACATAATTTCACGTCAAAATAGATGTTCTACTTGAGGCAGAAGGACATGAATTATCAATTGCAGCATGCGGAATATGTACTGAAGACGAAATTAATTTCGAAAAAGTTATTGGTCGGCTATGGAAACTGGAAACTATCAGACAGACGTCTTTCGGTGGCTGAAAGCTGAAACCATTTTTTGCAAACTCACACCATTGACAAAAATGGAAGATTCGTGGTCAAAATTCCATTCTGCACTAGCTCAAACACTCTTGGCGAATCCCATGGAGTAGCTTTCAACAGATTTCTATCATTAGAAAGGCGATTATCAAAGGTTCCAGAAATCAAAACTCAATAAATAATATTTCATGAAAGAATACGAAGCATTGGGGCATATGGCCGAAGTAGACATAAACTCTATACAAACACCTAATAACGTCATTCCTTCTAATTGTGTACTTAGACCTGACAGTCTTACAACAAAATTACGAGTAGTTTTTGATGCCTCAACTAAAAGGGCTAACGGAGCTTCGTTGAACGACATAATGTATACAGGACCCATAGTACAGAGTGAATTGTTTTCTATTTTACTACGTTTTCGGTGTCCACGATTTGTCTTCACAACCGACATCAAAAAATGTACTGCCAAATAGTAATGCACCCAGATGATAGAATTTTTCAAATAATTATCTCGAGAGAAAATTCCACCAAGCCAATAAAGTATTATTAACTAAATACAGTCACATATGGAACGAGATCTGCACCTTATCTAGCTACAAAATGCTTGGAACAAATTGCTAACACAAACATGATACGATACCCACATGGAGCTCGAAAACTTAAAAACTTCTATGTAGATGACGGTATTGGCGGATTAGATGACTTGCACACTGTTCTAGCAATTCAGTCAGACCTACAATACATATTTCACCAGCATGGTCTTGAATTACAAAAATGGGCAGCAAATCATCCAAAACTACTTCAAAACGTCGCCGAAAGCAACAAGAGGTAAATTTTAACTTTGATAGTGAGAACAATCATATCGTGAAAGCTTTGGGCTTAACATGGATGACACAACATGACAAACTGTGTGTAAAAGTATGTCTAAGGAAGATTAACCACGTTACAAAACGCACAGTTAGCTCAGATTAAGCTAGTTTGTTCGATCATTTGGGACTACTGTCGCCGATTATTCATCCAAGAACTCTGGCAGAAAAAGTTAGACTGGGATGAGGCACTGTCAGAAAGTCTTCATTAAACTTGGGTTACATTCGGACAAGAGTTAGAATATATAAAAGACCTAAGAATCACGCAACATATCTTTGAAGGACATGTAACACCCAACATACAAATTCATGCCTTTGTAGACGCATCAGAAAAAGCATATGGCGCAGCAGTCTACATTAGATCAACAACAAAAAATAAGCAGATTATTGTGAGACTATAATAGTAGTCTCTAGTTGCACCAAACTTTACCTCGTCTCGAACTCTGTGCTGCACTTTTAAGTGCTGAGCTCACATCAAGAGTAAAGAAAGGCTTAAAATACAAGGATGTTCCTACTTTTTATGGACAGATTCAAAGATCGTCCTGGCCTGGATCAATTCCCAAGCATCATTATATCATACATTTGTGGCTAACAGAATAGCTGCAATACAAGAATTGTCAATAACAGAAAAGTGGTGACATGTCAGCTCAAAAGACAATCCTGCAGATATTCTGTCACGTGGCATCTCTCCAAGAAAACTCGCATCAAACAATTTGTGGTTCTACAGACCCATATTTCTACATGAACAATAAGAAATATGGCAAAAAGAAGTCTCCAAAACAAATATCATGGATCAGAATTTCGATATAGAGCGAAAAAAGGTAGCAGTGGCTTCAACAGCGAGTCATTCTACAGATAGTGTGATCTACAACATAAATATAATGGCTCATTCGGAACTCTACAATGATTAGTTGGCTACATTGTGAGATTCATCAACAATACAAGAAGGGGCAAACAACAATCCAAGCTACCATTATCAGTTCCAGAACTAGAACAAGCTCTTACTTTGATTGTACGAGAAATGCAGCACTTAGATTTTGATGAAGAATTAAAACACCTAATAAGGTACAAGCAAGCAAAAATAGCCCATATAATAAACTTGTCTCATTTTTGGACCCCAACGGCATTATCAGAGTAGGAGGAAGTTAAGAAGCATCCGAGCTTCCGTATGACGCCAAGCACCCAATGCTTATCCCTTATAATGACCCGATATCTAAATTGCTGACGCAGATGGTGCACGAGGAAAACCGTCATTGTAGTCGTCAGGCACTCTTATCACACACAAGACAAAAAAAAACTGGTTAATCAAGGGAAAGTCAATGGCCCGATCAATCATCCAACATTAAATAAAATGCGCTAGAGCTAAACCAAAACTTCTACTCAAATTATGGGAAATCTGCCGTCTACAAGAATCAGTCCAGCTCGACCCTCCATTAACTCTGGAGTTGATTTTTGTGGTCCATTTAGGTCCACTATAAGAGCAGAGGAAAGAGGCTTCAGAAGGCCTACATCGCTGTATTCTGCTGTTTTGCCACCAAAGTAGTGCATCTATAAGTAGTTAGCAATTAAACAACGGATGCATTCATAGAGGCAATAAAAATATTCATAAGCCGAAGAGGCCCTTGCAAAAACTTATACTGTGACAATGCTACTTTCTTGGGGCCAGAAATCAACTGGCAGAGTTGTCAGAAGCAATTTACGGAGATTCAGCTAGCGAAAAAATAGATAAAGAATGTACAGCTCGAGGCATCATGTTTCATTTTATACCGCCAAGGCCACCTCATTGCGGAGGCTTATGGGAGGCGGCAGTAAAATCGGCCAAACATCTCCTTGTACGAAGGTATCAACAGCATCACTAACATATGGGAAACTTGATACAGTGGTCATAAAAATTGAAGAAATTCTTAATTTCAGACCCATAAGTTCGATGTCAGATAATCCGAACGATTTGGCGGCATTAACCACTGGTCATTTTCTTATAGAAGCACCACTTAACTACCAAATTTACGTAGCTGCCACTGAAAACTGAAAGAATCTTCTCACCTGATGAAAGTTAGTTACACACTTAAAATCAGAATTTTGGAGGCGTTGGTCAAAAGAGTATCTATCAGAACTCCAACACAGACGCAAATGGAACAAATAACAGAATAACATCAAATCAGGAGACATGGTAATAATAAAGAAGGACAACACAACTCCTTTACAGTGGCCTCTAGGAAAAATTCTGAAAATACATGAGGGCGATGATGGCTTCATTCGAGTAGTTGATGCCAAGACATCAAAAGGAGTTTGCAGAAGACCAATTTCTAGGCTGGCACTATTACCAATTAATAATTCTGAAAGTGATGAAATCCCTCAAGAAGATGACTTGATTAGCACAAGCATTCATCAGAACGAAAAACCTGAAGGTGATAAAAAACGGAGAAGAATATCGATGAGCCAAAACACCTTCATTATTATGATGGCGATCATATTATTGCCACTAGTATTAGGGGCACAAATGCATAATAAAAGGTTCGAAAATCGTCTGGGCATGCATTTTGATCCGCCAAATTTCAACTACAGAATGGCAATTATTAGTTTACTACGGCTTAAAAGAATTTTGGACTGAAGAGGCAATTTTTTCGCAAGAAACACAAACCTTAAACAATCTATGCAAGCAAATGCAGGACAAACCTACATGCACAAGCCTGGCCAAGCATTTTGAACACAAAGAAGCTGAATTAAAATTAGACAATTTCTCAAGTGAAGGAAAACTAAAAACATCTTCTCGTCCTCTTAAAAAATCAAACCTCAATCATTGACGCTACAAAAAAAATAATGAGATTAGATCAAGAATCAATAAGGAAAAAATTTGATCAAATTGATTTCCAAATTGTACAAGTAGGCAATATGATGAACGGCAGCAAGAAAAGATTTACGGTATTTTTTTGTCGTTGCACATACAACTAATAATTACTGCAGCGAAGCTTCAACAAACAAAATTATCAATACTTGACATTTTAACAAACACTTATAAGCCCACTACTCTTGACTCCTCATCAACTACAGCATGAAGTAAGGAAAATCAAAATGCACACTATAACTGCCTGTAAGCCAGAAAAATACGTTACAACTATACAAGCTAATGAAGGTTAAAGGAGGGCTCACTGACAATATAGTAGTTTTCAGTATAAGATTACCACTAGCTTAACGTGAACGGTATAAAATATTTAACCAGTGCCAACGTGGATCAATGACACATTAGTAGCAATACGACCATGTGCACCTCTTTTGATCATCAACACTGCTTACTTTACCATTAGCAAATCTAACCTCAGCTTATGTTCACTCATCACAAAAGATAGATATCTGTGCCCTAAAGGCCAAATAAGTGGAACCAATCAATAAAAGAAAAACAATTTTGTGTAGGAATTGGGAATAATTGTTTATTTTTATAAGTATAAACCTGGAGGAACAATCGATCATACCAGTTGAACAGATAAATTCAGAAGAGTTCTTAAAAATTAGGTTATTACCGGAAACAAGTATTTTGACGTTTTCGTTCAGTTAAATAGAGACAAAATTAGATGTGACCTTGAGGGAAAAAAGTAACCACGTAAAAACCGATTAATGCAAAAGCTATTAGGGTCATTCAGCATTAACATTACCGCCGGCTTGCGATATATAAGAAGCAAATAAAGATAAAAAATGATAGTGGGGATGGTTTCTTCGATACTTGGTTCTGATTAACTACGTTTAATGATTTTTTTTACAAATTACGAAGGCTACAATTAAAAAATTCAGGAAAAATTAAGAATGTACAATAATTCATATAGTTATAGTAGGTTTAATATATAAATAAATGAAAGTTTTTAAAAATGTTGCCACTTGCATTTTATTGCCATGTTATATACTTCAGATTAATAGTGCATTTTATGATTTTAATTGTATCATTTAAATTGGGCAAGTTCCATAAGCCGTCCACCCAAAAAGGGTGCTCTGTGCTGTTGGCAGTCCAGGTTTTGTTATAATTCCTTCGCAAATTATCTTTAGGTATATATCTACACCTAACACTATATCTATGTCTGCTGACCCATTCAATTTTGGGTCTGATAAAAATAAGTCCCTATAATTGCTCTTCAATGATTCGGGTAGAAACTGTTTTGGAGTCTTAACGTATATTCGGTTGTCGACTCTGAAAATTCCTCCAACTTTTGAAGACGAATCAAATCTCGATTGGAGTTTCGTTTTCCATAGTGAGCGTAGTCAAGTGTAATTTTTCGACGCACCTTTTCGAGATTTTACTAAATTGAGAACACGATTCAAGAAGACAATTAGCTTCAGATGAAGTTGAGGCTATTTAGACCCGTATTGTTGATAAAAGAACCGTATTATTATTATTATTATTATTATTATTATTATTATTATTATTATTATTATTATTATTATTATTATTATTATTATTATTATTATTAATATTATTATTATTATTATTATTATTATTATTATTATTATTATTTTTCTCATTATTATTATTATTATTATTATTATTATTATTATTATTATTATTATTATTATTATTATTATTATTATTATTATTATCATTGCTATAATTATTATTATTATTGTTATTATTATTGTTATTATTATTGTTATTATTATTATTATTATTATTATTATTATTAATATTATTATTATTATTATTATTATTATAATTATTATTATTAATATTATTATTATTATTATTATTATTATTATTATTATTATTATTATTATTATTAATATTATTATTATTATTATTATTATTATTATTATTATTATTATTATTATTATTATTATTATTATTATTCTCATTATTATTATTATTATTATTATTATTATTATAATTGTTATTATTATTATTGTTTTTATTATTGTTATTATTGTTATTATTATTATTATTATTATTATTATTATTATTATTAATATTATTATTATTATTATTATTATTATTATTATTATTATTTTCATTATTATTATTATTATTATTATTATTAATCCCTTTATTTGTTTGTTAATCCCTTTGTTTGTTTACTCGCTTCATTGTTGTTGATTAATATAGTATGTATATGCATTTATAATATTTTAAGATTTGTTGCATTGCATTAATTCATAATTATTTTTTTTATGCTTTGGAATTTTTTAGCCCAAATATAAACATTTTTTATTTTAGTTTTTAGTCTCAAAGTTGAATTTAATAACGAACCACGTTTATGAAGTAATCTCTCGCGTCTTAATTAATTTATTTTAAATAGTTAATTTTTTACGCGAGATTTTGGCGACCGTGACAGGACGGTAGTTCTAAAGTTTAAGTTAAATAAAAATTGAATAGGTTTTCTTGGATTTTTTGGCCCGTAGAGCCACATCAAAAAGATTTTTTCGTTTGATTTGTGATAGAGCTCTTGTAAATAATTTGTGGTCTACGCGTGACTTACTACCAATTCTTGTGTTTTTTTTTTCGTCTTACCTACTGCAAATATTTCAAGGTTGTGCATATTTGTGTCACCTATCACAAAAATTCGTTGTTTGTGTGCATTTTGCCTATAGTGGTACAAGTGCATTTTCAAATAAGTCTTGAAACCAGCTTTAAGTGCTACCTCCCTTTGGAAGATAAGAAATATCGGTTCGTGGCTTGAACATATACAAACTTAAAAAATTTTAAATAAAATGGCAACCAACGATGATGTAGTTCTTGATACAAATACTTCAAGTGGCCCAGAATTGGCATCGCTCAAACAATAAAGGGCTACGATGAAAAGAAATATTTCTTGTATTCAAAAGAAAATTGAAAAGGATGGTGACAAGGTTGACACTACAATTTTGCAATGTAGACTTGAAATTTTGGAGTCTTATTTCAAGCAGATATGTTACATTTAGGGGCAGATTGACAAAATTTGTCCTTCCGATGCAGCCAGAAGTGATCTTGAAGAAATTTATATTGGGGCCAAAGCGAAAATTTTGTCCATATTAAATAAAAGCCGTTGCTCAACTTCAATAGAACCAAGTTATCTCAACACTTCGATGGGACTTTCAAGCCATAATCGATTACCATCATTAAAATTGCCTCGCTTCGATGGAAAATATGCCGATTATAAAAGATTTATTTTAACTTTCAACAACATGGTCCATGAAAATTTATCTTTAACACCTGTAGATAAATTCAACTATTTATTAAATTGTCTTTCTGGCCAAGCTCTAGCAGTCGCTCAATCATACCAAGTAACGGAAGAAAATTACCCTAAGGCTCTAGACTGGTTACGGGAACGCTACGATAATAAGGTTCTTATTTTTCTGGAACATATTACTGATCTCTTCAATATTTCTGATATGGTAAAAGGTGATAGTGTTTCGTTACGTAATGTAATTGATACTGTATCTGCAATTCGTGTTTCGCTTCTATACCTTGGATCAGAAATGGATATTATGAATGCGATCATAATCCATATGGTGTTATCAAAGCTTGATACTTCAATGAAACAAAATTATGATGAAAAAATAGATTTTAAGTCGTTGCCTTCATAGGAAATCTGCTATGAAATTTTAAGCCATCGCTGTCAATTTTTGGAAAGTTATGGTAAGAAAAGTGATATTAAAAATAATTCTAGTAGCACAAAAACAAAATCGAATTTTAGCCGCCACTCAAGTACATGTGTAACTTCAAACCCAAATATTCGCTGTTCATATTGCAGTAGCTCAGAACATTATCTTGCAACTTGTTCTTCGTTTTTGTCGCTCGTAGTTTCGGAACATTTTAACTTTATAAAAAGTAAGGGGCACTGCATAAATTGCCTTCGAAAGGGTCACTTAGTGTCGAAATGTCCCTCTAGAAGTCGTTGTCGAATTTGTCATTCTGCTCATCATACCACGCTTCACATTTTCGTTCCTGTATAGTCCTCGTCTACTATTGCTACACCTAATCAGTTATCTAATAAAAATGATGCTGTATTATTAGTTACTCGTTCATCCAGAAGAGCCATAATACCAACTGCTGTTGTTTTCATAAAGGATAATTATGGTTCTTTTCAACCGGTAAGGGTACTTCTTGACTCATGTTCAGAAATATGTTTTATTACTGAAGAAGTTGCGAAAGACTTAAGCTTCCCTTTCAACCAAGTCTTCAAGAGGTTTCTGGAATTGGTGACGTGCACACAAAAAATAAATTTTCTGTTGCTGCCACGATCAAATCTCGGCCTTGCTCCTACAAATTTTCATCAAAATTCGCTTTGACGAAATCAATTTCTACTAAGCATTCTGGTGAATATATAGACGCATCAAAGCTGAAAATTCCTGAAACAATAGTTAGCAGATCCATTCTTCTATAAGCCGCAACGAATTGATTTGCTAATTAGCTCAGGAATATTTTTCGATATGTTGCTCGATGGACGTATTTCGTTGGGACTAAGCAACCCTAGCCTCGTAAACACACTTTTTGGATGGGTAGTTGGTGGGAAATTCAGCGATCAGCAAAACTCGTCAGCAGTTACCTGCAATTTGGCTGTCGATTCTTCAGCAGAAAGTATAGAAAGATCATTAAAAAGGTTTTGGGAAATTGAAGAATATATCTGTGGTCCCCCAAGTTTTTCAGAAAAAGAAGAGTCGTGTGAAAAACATTTCATTCAAAATATTAAAATTGAAAGAAATAAACGCATTCAAGTTCGGCTGCCATTTAAACAAAGTCCAGATTGCTTAGGTGATTCTTTTGAAAATTGTAAACGTAGATTTTTGTCACTCGAACGTAAATTGGATCGTGACTCTGCATTAAAATCTATGTATGTAGAATTTACGAACGAATATATGGCACTTGGTCATATGTCACTTCACACTGGTCCTATATCTCGTCAACATTATATCATACCTCATCATTGTGTACTCAAACCACATAGTACAACAACAAGGCTTCGCGTTGTTTTTGATGGGTCAGCTCGTACAACTTCGAATTATTCTTTGAATAATATACTCCTGGTTGGTCAAATCATACAGCAAGATTAATTTACTACTCTTTTTTCGTTTCGATTGAATAGATTCGCTATGACTGCTGATGTATCCAAAATGTACCGCCAATTTCTAGTCGACGATCGTGATCAGAAATTTCAACTGATTCTTTGGAGATCTAACACACAGGATGAACTTAGCGTGTATCATCTGAACACCGTTACATATGGGCTCTCAGCGGCACCGTTTTTAGCGATAAGAAGTTTTTTCTCTATAGCTGATCAGCACAGGTCAACTTTTCCTATTGGTTATAAGGTACTTCGTGAGGATTTATATGTCGATGATGTCCTCACTGGCGCAGATAGTCCCGAGATGTTGGCAGATAAAAGGGCTGAAATTATAAAAGTTTTAAGCGCTCATGGTCTTCAGCTTGCAAAATGGAACAGTAATTGCCCGGACTTTGTCAACGATAACAAAGAAGAAGTTGCGATTAAAAGCTCTGAGGACGACATTACAAAAATACTTGGAATGGCCTGGAATCCTAGCCAAGATATATTTTTGTTTCGCTACGATCTGTCGGATATGCGGAAACCTATAAAACGCTGCATTTTATCAAATGTAGCCAAAATATTTGATATACTTGGTTTTCTAAGCCTATAGGTTATTCGATGTAAAATTCTTTTTCAAGAACTATGGGTAGAAAACATTGGGTGGGATTATCCACTTACTCTTAACTTAGCAAACATGAGGCTCAAAATTGCAGATGATTTTGAACACATTCGAGACATCAAGGTACCTCGTTACGTTTTCACATCGCAAAACATACGAAATTCACGGCTTCTCAGATGCCTCACAGCGCGCATTTGGCTGCTGCTTGTACTATCGTATTGCTGTTAATGGTAGTAACATATCAAGTTTGTTATTTGCCAAATCGAAGGTGGCTTTCATAAAGGCCCAGTCTTTGCCTCGTCTTGAGCTGTGTGCTGCAGTATTACTTAGTCGAACTTGGCTTTTAAATGCAAGGTAAAATTTCTAAATTTGTGTCTTCAGTTTTCTTTTGGACAGATTCGAAAATTGTTTTGCAATGGCATCATCAACCTTGAGTTGTTTCATGGCAAATTGTGTTTCAGAATTGCAACAACAGACGAGAAAAGTAACTTGGAGACATGTGCCTTCTAAATTGAACACAGCCGACATTGTATCCCGTGGATGTACTGCTGCTGATCTGTCGAACAAAACTTGGTTACCTGGGCCCGAATTTATTTGCAATAATGTTGACTTTTGGCCCGAAAATATCAATACCGATCCTACAGAAATTTTAGAAAAGAGAAAAACAGTCGTCTTCAAATGCACAACGCATATCACTGACAGGCCCGTTATAGATACGATTATTGGTAGGCATTATTCATATTATAAAATTGTTTGAGTACTAACTTATGTTTTTCGTACTTCCTACAGACGTAAAGCAGATCTGTCTTTAAAAGTCAAAGATATTATTCATTTTACACCCGACGTACTGGAAAATAGTTTTTGGAGAATAGTTTCGCATATCCAAAGCCAGAATTTGCTGCAGAAAAACAAAAACTTTTAATCAACGCTCCAGTTCAACAATCTATTAAAAAATTAGCCCCATTTATACATCACATGGGCATAAATAATAACATATTCAATATAATTCAAGTCGGTGGACGCCTATCAAAAGCTCCCATTCCCTTTGATGCTCGCTTTCCTGCGTTATTACCAAAAAATCATCGTTTTGTTAAACTTTACATTGACCACTTACATCGACTTCATTTACATGAAGATATTCTTCGGCAAAAGGTATGGATAATAAACGCAAGAGAAATGGTTCGTAATTGTACTCATTGCTTCCACTGTAAACCAAAATTGATTGGCCAGATAATGGGTAACCTACCAGTTGATCGTCTTAGAACTCAACGACTATTCCTAGTAACTGGTATCGATTTTTGTGGCCTATTTGTGACTTCATATCGTATTCGTGGAAAAGCTCCCTACAAAACATACACTGCTGTTTTTGTTTCTTTTAGTTCGAAGGCAACACATTTCGAACTAGTATCAGATCTTTCGACCAACAACTTCATACTTTGTTTAAAACACTTCGTAAGTCGACGTGGCCTACCTCAAAGAATTTTTTCGATAATGCAACAAATTTTTCTGGCGCCCATAATCAGCTTAAAGATATAAAAAAAAACTGCTCTCCGATAAAAATGTGGCTGACATAAAGACATATTGCTCAATGAATAGTTTCGAATTTTGTTTCATTCCCCCGAGAGCTCCACACTTCGGTGGATTTTGGGAGGCAGCTGTCAAATCTGCAAAAACACTGCTGATTAAAAATGTTGCCCAAGCCCGTCTTTCGTTCGAAGAACTTCAAACTTTAGTTGTGGAAATAGAAGCCATTTTAAATTCTCGGCCAATAGCTCCAATGTCAAATGACCCTAATGATGGCAAAGCACTTACACCTGGTCATCTTTTGATTGGCTCTTCTTTGGTTTCCATTCCGCAACAAACGCTTGGTAACACACAATTATCAACACTTAATCGATGGCAGCAAATCTCGTTTTTAAAAAACCAGTTTTGGCAGCTGTGGTCGAGAGACTATCTACATTCACTGCAACAACGCTCTAAATGGTCTAAAGCGCAACCAAGCATTAAAATTGGTGATTTAGTAATTATTCACGAAGATAACACCCCTCCTCAAAAGTGGCTCCTCTTCCTTGTTCTCATGATTATTAAAACGCACACCTTTCAACGGGGGGAGAATGTTGGAGGAGATCGCTTATAGTCACCTGCTCATCACTGATGAAAATGCCAACACTATTGTTAATCCCTTTATTTGTTTGTTAATCCCATATTTGCTTGTTAATCCCTTTGTTTGGTTACTCGCTACATTGTTTTTGATTAATATCAATACTTGTATGTACATGCATTTATAATATTTTAAGAATTGTTGCAATACATCAACTCATAATCATTTTTTTGTGCTTTGGAATTTTGTAGCCCAAATGTAAACATCTTTTATTTTAGGTTTTAGTCTCAAAGTTGAATTTAATAAAGAACTACGTTTATAAAGGAATCTCTCGCGTCTTAATTAATTTATTATAAATAGTTATTTTTTTTACGCGAAAAATATTATTATTATTATTATTATTGTTATTATTATTATTATTATTATTATTATTATTATTATTATTAATATTATTATTATCATTATTATTATTATTATTATTATTATTATTATTATTATTATTATTATTATTATTATTATCATTATTATTATTATTATTATTATTATTATTATTATTATTATTATTATTATTATTATTATTATTATTATTATTATTGTTATTATTATTATTATTATTCTTATTATTTTTATTATAATAATTATTATAATTATTATTATTATTATTTATTATTATTATTATTATTATTATTATTATTATTATTATCATTAATATTATTATTATCATTATTATTATTATCATTATCATTATATATATTATTTCTAAAGCACTTTTTTTTTGTCGGTTGCAAATATCTCCATACCACCGCATCAAATTTAATGAATGATATCTCATTTTAAAGTTTATTTCTAACACTAATGACGAAAAATAATTAGAAATTGAAAAATTAATGTAATGCTAAAAATTATATTTTATATAGAACTGCATGATAATACAGTAATATTATGTTTTTGTTTAAGTGTGGTAATACAGGGTCGCTTAATAGTAATGCAGTTCTACATAGTATAATTAAAATCCATTCTGGCAATACCGCTGTTTAATATAATGCCGTTTATTACTAAGTCAGTTATATATAATATGCATATTAAGCTGTAAAAAGCTGTTATTGCAATACTTTGCAGTAGTTGTTAGATCAAGTGCGATAATTGTAATGCTATTCCACATTATATATATAGAGTTGTAATGCGAAATATTCGCACGGGTCATCTAGTTATTATTATAATTATTATTAATATTTTTTTTTTTTTTTTTTATTTAATATTAATTACAAAATAAATTGTTGCAATTAATCTAGTTTAAAAAAAAGAGTACTAGCTGCTGTGGCTTTCGACTCTGATTTTTTTCATAAGAGAATCTTATATTTTACTAATGAAATTAATATTTACAATAAATTTTAATATTAACTTAATATTGGTATCACAAATATTTTTTAAGAGATCAGATGGGGTTTGTGGTCCAAAGATTGTTGCTCTGCAGGTGTTGTAAACGGGACATTCGTCAAGGATATGTGTAGAATTTAGGGGAGTGTTGCAAAATGAGCAGTTTGGGGGAGGTTCTTTTACCAGAAGATGTTTGTGAGAGAAACTGCAATGTCCAATTCTGAGGCGAACTACTGTAGCTACTTCTCTTCTAGAACAATTTGTTGGGAACATTGGCTTTTCCCCTTTTGGGTTCATATTTTTATAATGGTGGTTGTAGGTTGACCATTTTTGCATTTTAAACGAGGATAAGTAACTGGATAGAGCGTTTAAAATATCTTGTGGTTCCCAGGTTGGGAACAACAGCAGAGGTCGACGTCCAGCTTCGGTTGCTGCTAGATCAGCATTCTCGTTGCCAGTTATGCCAACGTGAGAAGGAACCCACATTATTTTGATGTTTCCAGCATGTTGTATGCAGATGTTTCTTATTTCCATAATTAAAGGCGAATCGTGCTGGGAATTACTCAGGGCTTTGATAGCAGAAAGGCTGTCAGTACATACAATGTACTTCAGACGAGTTTTTAATGCGAATTTTACAGCAAGGTATATTGCTAATGTTTCTGCTGTGAAGTTTGAGCAATAGTTCTCAACAAAACCAGTGTAAACTATGTTTCCGTTCTGTTGCACTATTGCAAAAGACGTAAAATCATTTGTTTTTGATCCATCGGTGAATAAAAATTTCCAGTTTTGTTTTTCTAAGTCATTAGAAATGTTGTAAAAAGTTTGTTGATAAACAATTGGAGGTGTAGTGGTTTTCGGTAGATCTGCCATTAATAGGATTAACGATGATGTATCAAAAAGCCATGGTGGTTCTGATTTGTTCTCGATAAATTTAGGTTGAATGATTATATCAAGTTTATATAAGAGGTTAAGACATGTCGATATAGTCGAATTACGTTTTAATGTCCTCTTGCAATGAAGCGTTTTGTTTACATCCTGGTATAAGATTTTATTACGACACATAAATAATTTCGGAATCAGTTTGCCAGTTGCCTGGAGAACTCGCTCCTCGATAGAGGGCATTCCCGCTTCGACCAATATGCTTTTTGTAGTACTGGTAGGAAAAGCTCCAATACTACGGCGAATGGCAGCATGATACGGAGCTTGGATTAATCTCAGATTTGGGGGCGCACAACGACTGTAAATTGCAAGAGCGTAATCAATTTTTGAAAGCAAAGTGGCACGCGATATGTTAATCATAGTTGATACATGGATATGAAAGTTCTTTGACGTGAGGTATTTTACGATGTTTAATCTTGAAAAAAGATTTTTTCTTAGATGGAGACAGTGTTGTTTAAATGTAAACCTTTTGTCAAAAATTAATCCGAGAATACGCAGATAATCAGCTTGCCTAATGACTATACCGTTGTAGTTGATGTCGAATGTATAACAGTTGTGTTTGTTGCAAATATGGAGTAAACTACATTTCTCAAAAGCAAGTTTTGCTCCAGATGATAAACACCAGTCATCAATATTTTTTAGCACATTTGAAAAGATTTCTTCTACCTTATTATTGTCAGAGTGTTTTGTAAATATGACAACATCATCAGCATATATGGAGTGTTCAATATATTTATGTGTAGCTATAAGTCTACTTAATTGGTTAAAAGCTATAACAAATAACACAACTGACAGCGGTGATCCTTGGGGAACACCATTATGAAAGGGGAAAGTATTTGATAGGTAACCATTTATTCTCACTTGGAATTTTCTATTATTAAGAAAATTTTTGATAAAAGAATACATTTTTATGCCGATTTTACCTTTTCTCAGCTCTTGCAAAATTACATGAATTCCAATACGGTCAAAGGCCCTTTCAAAATCTGTTGAGAGGACGTTAATATGGTTCCGACATGACAATGCTTTGTATACGTAGTGCTGAAAGTTAAGAAGAACATCTTCAGTTCCTTGTTTTTTCATAAACGCAACTTGGTTAGGTGTTATAAAGTTGCTTGTTTTTAAATACCACATTAAACGCCTAGCTATTATTTTTTCAAGTATTTTACTGATGCAAGATAAAAGTGAGATTGGTCTATATCCCGAGACGGAGAATTTATCTTTATTTGGTTTGGGTACCGGAACAATTATTGCCGTTTTCCATGTTTGAGGTAAAAATCCAGATGAAAATACGTTATTGTAAAGGGAAAGCAACTGAGTTTTTGTTGGTAGCGAAAGATTTTTCAGCATAGGGTAAGATATGCGGTCGTGTCCTGGGGTTTTACCTTTTGCAGATTGTAAAGCATCTTCGAGCTCGGTTATGTTGATTGGAACTTCAATTTTTTTTGCAGAAGTATTGCAATTTGTAGGATTGTAGGCATAATTTAAAATATCTCTCTTTTGTTGTTGAAAAAAAGTGGAAAAGTTTGAATCTTTAGACAGTTGAGACCAGTATTCTGCAAAACAATTTGCTATATCGTTGGCTGTAGAGAGTATTGTTGATCCAAAGTTTAGGTGTTTAATGGTGTAAGAGTGGTTTCCACCAGCTATTCTTTTTATGTCGTTCCATATTCGTTGCGATGTTGATGCCGGGTTAATATTGGACGTAAAATCTTGAATGCATTTTGCTTTGCTCAACTTTACTGCTCTTCTAAAGGTGGCATTACACTTTTTGTACAAAATAAGATTTTTATCACTCCTTACACTTTTGTATTTGTACCACAAATTTTTGTTTTTCGTTTCTTAAGTATTCTAAATGATGATTCCACCACACAGCACGCAGTTTGTATTTCCTCAATTTTGTTTGGGGGATGCATATGTTGGCTGCTGATCTTATACATTTTACAACGGATGCTGCCTGTTGGTTAATATTATAGGATGTGTTGATTTTAGGAAAATGCTCATTACAGAGTTTTTGATATAAAACCCAGTTGGCAGACTCTACTTTAAATTTAGGAGAATACTTTGTTTTTGAAAATTGATTGTTTTTTACCATTTGAATTAAAATTGGATAATGGTCACTCCCATGAAGATCACTTAGAGTTTCCCAAGAGCTTAAAGGAGCAAGTTGGGGAGAGCACAAGGAAATATCGATATGTGTAAAGGTATTATGTGTGGTAAAGTGTGTGGGATTTCCGTTATTAAGAATAACAAGATCTTCATTAGCTATAAAGTTTTCAATGATTTTACCGCGAGAGTTTGAAGCTGCTGAACCCCATAGTGTGCTCCAGGAGTTAAAATCTCCAGTAAAAAAGATAGGCTGGGTAACGTTGTTCAAAATATTTTTTAAATCTTTTTCAGAAAAGTTCTGGTGGGGTGGAATATATGCGTTTACAAAAGTAAACTTTACGCCAATGTTTACTTCAATGGCAATAGAAGCTGTATTTACATCTGTATAAATTAATTTATGGGGTATTGTTTTTTTTACTAGAATAGCAATTCCTTGCTTAGCTACATTAACCGTGGGGAGATTATGAAAATAACCATCATACTGTTTTGGATAAATTGAACAGAGTTTGTCAAAGGGAATATGTGTTTCTTGTATTGAAATAATATCTGGGCTATAATCCTTAATTAGAAGTTGCAGTTCGTGGTAATTATTAGTAAAACCTTTAATATTCCACTGTATGATTTTAAAATCCATATTGAAAGAGTAAGCAGATTATTCGTCTTCAACAAACATTATTTCTTCTTGTTCGTTGAAAGAGTTGTTATACGCTGTTGATGTAACGTTTGGCAGACTGATGTTTTTGGTTTGTGTTAGGTTGAGTGTTTCTTTTACTTTTTTTGGGCTACTTGTTGTAGTCTTTAATGTGTTATTAATATTCTTGTGTTGTGTAACGTTGTGTGTTTCTTTTGTTTTATTTGGATTATTGGCTGGATTAGCTAAAGCTTTGGCCATCGACCGTGTTAAAATTGGTTGTGCATTATTTGTTGCTGGTTTTTGTACGTTTTTTTTCTCAGTTGAAGTTGTTTGTGTTTTAACAGTAGAATTGTCACTTGTTTTTTGGATTAATTCTGTTTTGTTGTTAAATTCTTGTGATGTTGATGAACAATTTTTTGAGTCTGCTATTTGATTGTTGGAAGGTTTGATATTTTCAGAAATATTTGATGTTTTGTTGTTGGATAAAGATTTTGTTTTTGTGATTTCAGAATACAACTGAGTAGGTACTTCTATTTGTTTTTGTGTATGATATTTTTCTTTTGCTGCCTTTAAAGAACATTTCTCCTTAGTTTTTATTTTTAAAATTTCTTTCTGTTGTTTGTAGATTTTGCATTCTTTAGAGGAGGAAGGGTGATCCTCAGCACAGTTAACGCAAAAAGTACGCGTACACTCGGCAGGTGTATGTGGAGGTAAAAGCGCAGTTTTTACACAACGGGTTGTTTCTGCACCATTTTTTGGTATGCCCTAAAGCTTGGCATGTTTTACAACGCATAGGATTAGGAAAGTATTGTCTAACCTTTACCTTGTGCCAAGAAATTTCCAACTTTTCTGGGGTAGAATATCTATCGAATGTTAAAAGGAGAACTCCACATGGAATAAATTTGCCTTCTGGGTTCTTTTTTTGATACTTGTAAGCCTCAACAACGCCTTGTGAGTTTAATTCGTTTACTATTTCGGATTCTGATACGTTGTTAAGATACGGGGCGAAAATAGTACCTTTAGAGTGATTAAGGTTTGAGTGGTATTCACATTTTATATTACAAATTCCTGGTAAAATTTTCGTATTAATCAGCTTTTCCGCACTTGTTCTGCTTCCAATAAGGAGAAGAAGATTACCGTCTCTTAACTCAGATACAGAAAGTATTTCCGAGCAGATTAATTTTAAGGATCTGTGAACCGAAAAACATGAATACTCTTGTAGACTTTTAGTACCAGAAACGGCAGAGATCACAATGTATTTAGGATCTGGTTTTTGTACGATTGGTAGATCTGGGAAGATTTCGCAAACACTTTGACTTACGCGTTTCTTTTTGGCACGAGGGGCTTCCGCTAATAAAGAAAAGCGGTTGTCCCCCAGATTGGGCGGGCCGGACATGACCACTATACGACAACGGTTTAAAGTAAAAAAAATAAACTAAACTATGCGAATTTTTTTTTTGATCACTGTTGTAAGAAAAAAAAATGAAATAACAAGTAAACTGACTGAAAAGACAACCGCACGATTCAGAAGCTAGTCGATGACTGT